>OX638133.1:45673706-46896206 GCA_951804985.1 Dryomyza anilis | reverse complement strand
TACTAGATTTGAAGAAAATTGGCAATGATTTAGCTCCATAGAAACTTTTCTCTAATTCAAATTAGCGATGGGCACGTGCTGTTCTTTTTTCGTGTCACGCCCGAAAATTTGAATTCGTGCGTGCTAGTTAGTGTCGAGCCTCCAAAATCAAGCACGCGCCCATTAAATTTTTTTTGAATAGTTTTTACCCCAATTTTAAAAAACCGTACAGAAAATAAAAATTTCGTGGTATTTTTGACTTTTCTTCAAAATCTGATGTCTTAATTCCGATTCTGGTTCTATGCGTTTCCTGACAGGGACTATAATATATGTTTCGGTTCTGGCTCCGAGATTTTTACAACAGCGGTTCCAATTCCAACCAGAAAAAATATATGGGTTCCGATTCCAGTTCCACACATTTTTAATAACGATTCCGGTTCCAAAAATATAAATGGTTCCTGTATTATTTTTCACGTTTCGCTGCTTTTTTTCGTGTTTTGTCGTGTTTTTCCGTAGTTTGTCGTATTTCCGTGTTTCTTCGTGTCTTTTTAAATCCCGTGCTTAATCGTGCTTCTCGTGCGTGCCTGTAAATTTAATCGTCGGGTTCGTGCTAGTGCGTGTCACCTATCGGCGTGCCCGTGCGTGTCCGTGCCATCAAAAACAGGCACGCGCCCATCTCTAATTCAAATACATAATTTTCTTTAAAATAATTAAAAATTATTTCTCAGGATTGAATACAATTTCTTCAAATTAAAGAAATTGTTTCCTCGTTTTATGTAATAACTTTCTTTAAACTAAAGAATGTTTTTATATGATTTTTAGAAAATATGTTCTCCGATTTAAAAATACAACACAATTTTAAAAGAAAAATTATTATTAAAATAATAAATAAAATATGGTGCAATTTTTTACGTAACAAAAAAAATCTTTTATATTTTAAAATCATTTGTAATATTTTCTTAGTTATCATTATTAGTTTATTTTTAATATTTTTTTTACTTAATACCAGGGCTAGGAACCGAAATTTCGGTTTCAGTTATTTCGGTTTCAGTTCCGGTTCCGGTTCTATAAAAAATAAAATAACGATTCCAGTTCCGGTTCCCAGTAATGGTTCCAGTTACTGTTTCACAAACAAGACAATAAACGCAATAAAAATATAAATATTTTTTATTTTTACGTAAAAACATAATGAAATGTATATACATATCTATGTATATAAAAATCAATTGCCGTGCAAAAACATGAGACCGGATCGACTGATTTGGATGATTCTTTTTTGTTTTATAAGTCTCAATACTGGGAATTCGGAAAACTCCCAAGGAAAAACCGGAACATCGGGAAAATCGAAATTTGTGTATGGTATGAGAATGCATTAAGTGTATTTTAATAATGAGGATTCCTTTATATAGCCACTATGGATAGATTGGACAAAGGGGAGTGGCATGTCCCATACAAATGCTATTACTCCTGACCTTCTAAAGGGAGATTTTAATAATGTGACGTAAGACATGATATGTTTTTCCCTTGAGACTTTATCACATGTCGAAGATGTAAGTAAGGACCTTTTAGTTTGTAGCATTACAAACTATCTGGATATATTTCTGCAAAAGTTATTTCTGCAAAAGTTATTAAATTCAAAAATGCCATCATATCTTTCTGATAAGCTACGTCTTTGCGTTTCAAATAGAAGCATCAATTTAATTTTAAATTTAACTATTTACAATCGCAAAGGCTATTTTTCATTAACGCAATTCAACTTTGGAATTCATTACCAATTAATATTTAAAATATAAACAGAACATGTAGATTTATGTATTATATACTAATACATTTTTCAGAACAATAATCTATTAACATCTTAAATCTACTATTTATAAGTAACAACACATCTAATTTCTCTTTAAATATGTACAATTTTTGCATTATTTTCAATTTTTAATTTTTTATAAACTTTATCTACGGAATTTTAATTTTGTTGAACTGTACAATCATCACTTCTTATTGTACCTACTTATATATAAATCAAATAAAAAAAAATATATACAAAAACTTCGCACCGGTGAAGCTGTGCCCATGTCCAGCTAATATATATACAACAACAAAAAAACTGTATTAAAAGGAAGAAAAATGTCTTTAAAATAAATACATATGTATTTGATTTACGTCCATACACAAATGTATTTGTTTTTACTTCATTGATATAGTTATTTTGTATGCAATTAACGACATAATTTTACTGCATTTATATACAATTATATAAATTTTCTCTTTTTTAATACGTCCAAAATATATAAATACATTACTACATCTTCATTTATTTTAACTACATTCCGTATATATTTAACACCAATATGTATGGTATGGTGAAACAACACAATTTTAAGTTATTAGCTAAAAATCATCTTTACAGATGATGTGGTTTCAAAGATTTGGACATATCTTGAATGTTTAAAATAATCTATATATATAAAAATGAAATGTCCTGTGTGTGCCAGATCATCACGGGAGAACGAACCAACGGATTTTCCTGATTCTTTTTGTATTTTGTTTGTGTCAATGCAAGAGTGGTTTAGGAAAAATGAAAAGTTGGAAAAACCACAAGGAAAAGCCAGAAAATCGAAAATATCTAAATTTTACCCTAGGAACTTGAAATTTGGACAGGGTGTTCATTTCCCGACGTAATGGCTCATTACGAAGGGATTTTTGGAAATTCGCCTCCAAAGGTGCAAAATTGGGCGTGGCAAAACTGAACTTTTAATTCAAAATATCTGTGTGTCATGAAATTGGGCTCAGTAATGTATATTGTTGTTGATTATTTTTTTGATAAATGTGGGCGGAATATTATAAAGGGGCGTGGCACCTCCCATATAATCATAACTTTAAAAATTCTCCTATGACCACATATGAGTTATAAAAATGGAAACAAAAATTCTCATTAAAAAGTAGAATCGTCACGTAAAATATGGGCGGGATTGGACAATGGGGAGTGGCACCTACCATACAACCAAAACCTTAAAATTGCTATAACTCTTTACCTACCAAAAGCAGAGTTTTAAAAATCGAAGGAAGGGGTCAATTAAACATCATCACGTAGCATGTACGTACAAAGGGGTGTGGCACTTTAAAATTGCTATAACGCTTTACCTACATTGTAATCGTCACGTCGAATAAGTGCTGGAAAAAATCCGGATTTTTTTTTAAATCAACTCCACCGGATTTTTTCGGTTTCATTGGATTTTTTTTTGGATTATTTATAAATAACATAATTTCAATAGGATTTATTGGTTTTTAAAGTTATTACTTCCCGCCATTTCCACAAAGTATGTTTAAAATATACTTTGTGGGAAAATTTACCGTCTCGGAGATGGAAGCCGTTTTCTTCTATATACTGAATTAGTCATATGGGCGAGAAAATGAAACGGCCTATGTGCCTTTATAACAGGACAACTCTTCAGAACCTAATAGATTCAATCACCGCTTTAAAAATTGGCTTCAATTAAAAAAACGAATATATTGGATTTTTGTTGGACGTTGGACGTAGGTATAAACTACAAAGGGAAAAATGGACGTAAATGTATCCACACTTTATAAACGATATAGTTTTGCAATTACAAAAACTTAGCACGGGCGAAGCTGTGCACGGGTCCAGCTAGTATATAATAAATATTGACATTTTATCTTTAAATACAACAAAATGAGTATAGGGGTAGTGTAAGACGGATGGAGAATCATGGACAGGCGACTCTTTAGAAATTAGAGAAAACTTAGTGACCTTGGGTGACAGGATTTTTAGAATATTCGGAGACAGTTATACACGGCAGCCATTAAGCTCGAACGGGCGACAATTTATTATATTAACCCCCCTGATCATTTATTTCCCGGTAACAACGATATCGGCAACAATTTGTTTCAAAATCGGTTGAATAACGTGTGACTACAATTTTTAATTCATGTATTAAACGAAACGCCGAGTACGTTTGTTTTGAGAGTTGTTTTATATAAATCATACGCGAAGGTAAAAAAATGTTTGTATATCAAAAAAATAGTTGGGAAAACAAAATTATTGAACAAACGTTCAAATCAAAGAGCGAAACGAAAAAAACCTTTTAAATACGTTACACCAATTTTAGACGAAGGGGACTGAAAACGAGACGATCATAAAAAGATACATGATAAGGGACAAAATAAACTTTTATAGAAAATAGAAAATAATTTGTGTTTGTATTCAAACGTCGTGGGTCTCATTCCTATATGTATGTTTTAAACTAACAAATATAATACTATATGGGAATTGACCATTTATAAAGTCGCATGGTTTCATAGTCGTATTTAATGGGGACACAATCTTAAACGTTAGTAAAACGTCAAATTTATTATAAAATACATCTTTTGAGAAATAAGTGAATGAAATTTTTGACAAAAATACAAAACATATTTTGTATGACAACCAATATGTATAAAGAAAATTTGCAAAGCTCAATATTTTTTAAAATTCCATTGTCCACATGTGTAACTTAATTAATATTTGTTTTTGTTTCCAAATTCATGGTCCAAATTGATTAAATTATTATTGTTTTGATATATTAATTTCTGATCTAATTAATTTAGTAATGGTTCCACGTCCGGTTCTGGTTTTATGTTCTAGTTCCAGTTCCGGTTCTATAAAAAATAAAATAACGATTCCGGTTCCGGTTCCATAAAAAATTAAATAAACGGTTTCAGTTCCAGTTCCGGTTCTATAAAAATGAAACGATTCCGGTCCGGTTCCTGTTCCAGTTCCTGTTCCACCCGAGCCCTGCTTAATACATTTTTTTGGTTTGTCCTCATTTTTCCACTGTCTGAGATAATCCTCCATTTAGTAAACATCCACGATATACCAACATTACTAACATTTGCTATTAGACTAATAGCCCTTCCTATTCTGATGAGCATCACAAATTCTCACAACATCAAAAACCTCCCAAAAATTGGTGTGAATCTCAAATTGATATGTTTTCGAATTCTGGCAAAAAATTGAGATGCTGAGAGGGTCACAATAATTAGGAACATTGTGAGGCTCAAAGTAGTAGATCACAACGTATAAAAAACATCTGAAATTCTTATTTTTTTTTTTAATACGAACTAGTTTAGGTAATTATTAATGAAAGTTAGTTAAACGGAAGACCACACAATATCAAATCTGCCGCCAAAAAAACACAAACTGGATACAAAAATTGAAGGCCCCTTTCCTCTATGCGAAGACGCAGCTTTTTCACTTTAAACACACGAAACACTTAACATATCACTTATAATGAACTTTTAAAAACTTGGGACATATATTGGCACCATTTAAAATACAATTTTTAATGGTTATTTATTTTAAAAACGGCATACAAAAAGAAATACTAATGTTTTTATGTTGTTTATTTTCAATTAATCAAAAATTAAACATCAAATATGACGTGAAACTCTCTTCCCCACAGCGTGTGCTCAGTGCTCAGAGTTTTTTTGTTAGATTTTTGCTAGAATACAAATTTGAGACTTTGATCACAATTATTCTAACAAGACAATCGGCTCTCATTGAGATGTGACTTGTGAGCCCTCACAATGCCAGAATAGGGCTATAATATACAAATTGTTTTCTGAATTACAACTTGTGGAATATTCGAATATTCCATTGAATGTAACAAATCAAAAAGTTTGAATAAAACAGTATGAAAGCTTTGTTGGAATAAAACAGTTTGAGAGTAACATTGTTTGAAATTTTAGGAAGCATTTCCTCAATTTTAGGAAACCTTTCTTCAATTAAAATAAAAATAGTTTACCACAATGATATCAAAATTGTTACTGCAAATGAAGTAATTTTTCTTTGGACATAATAAAATTTACTCATATTGTAGAAAAAATACCTGAAACGTCGAAATAATTATTTCTTTCAATTGAATAACTTTTTTATTTGATTAAAATACAACAATTTTTCTGGGTGTACTTCTCAAAAACTTCGTTTTCTGATAAATGTCATTTGATAACACAGCACAACAAAAATAAATTATCCGCACGATTTTACGATGGACTTCAATTCTAATCACAGACTTATACTCAGTTTTTTTATAAAATTTTTGAGTTATTACATAAAACATACATTGGGAATATTCTATTTTAAATCTACAAAAAAATAAGAAATTTAAACATTATCCTCTTTAAAATTGATTCGATTTTGTCTGAGTGTTCTCTCATATTAAACTAAGAAATATGCAAAATTTTAAACCTCTACCTTCTACGGTTCACGAAATATGGTGGCTTAAAATGCGAAAATCAGGTAAAAAAATCAGAATTAAAACTAGTTCGGTACAAGGTCAATTGAGGTATCATTTGAAAGGTAAAATATTGTTTATAGCAAAATTAACAAACAATTTTTGTGTACAATTTTTGTATGCAATTAAATTTTTACCTATTTTTTCACTTTTTAAGCTGCCATATTTCGGAAACCATATAAACTAGTGGTCCAAAATCTATATATTGTCTTAGTTTAATAAGGTACAGCATTTGTAATTTCTCTGAGTGGGTAGGGGACATCCGTTCGTTGATTTGAAATGGAATATCTCATAAGTCAAATTGAAACGAGTTGGGAAAGTTAGGTAACATGGGACGGACTTCTTTAGTTGGTCGGGCCCGACTATGGAATACCCTACACCTTTGGTGGGGATATTAATGTGGTATATTTAATTGTATACCTTAATTTTAAAGTTCTTTATTATACTGAAACCCATCACCCTCAGAAAATTATTCACATATCAGAAATGTATATTTTATATATAATATAAAAAATTGATATATAAGTATAAAATAACTAATAAAAAAATATAGAAAATTTACGGCTAAAATTTTCACTATGACAACCCGGGAAATAATGTAAAAAAATGTGAGCTGATCACGCCCATTTTTGAACGACATATTTTTAGGTGAATTCTAATAATATGTTTTAAATTTTTGAATACTTTTCGAGGTATTAGATCCTAGAGTGTTATATAAAAATGACTTGTATGGGAGGTGGGCGTGTCTGTTGACCGATTTGGCTCATTTTTAAACTTATTGCCTACTTTTGACAGACAGACGGACAGACAGACAGACAGACAGACGAACGGACATAGATAAACGGACATGGGTAGTGATGCTGATCAAGAATATATACACTTTTCCATACCGGCCACGCCTACTAAGGGGCGTTACAATATCTGCACAAACTTAATATACCCTGTACCTCATAGGTGTAGGGTATAAAAATAGAGTATGAGGTCGTGATCACGGTTGTCAATATTGGCAAAATTTACACGCTTTGGTAACTTTATACAGATTAATTTTGGTAACTTTTGAGAATAAAATGATTTATGAACATGATTTAATTTCTTTAGAAGTTAAAGAAATTAAATTGTAGGATACTAAAGTCTTTATGATGTTCGTTCAATGATTTTGAAACAAAGAATCTGAATTGAAGCAGATTTTTTCAGTTTACAGAATATAAAAAAAAAATTACATTCGCAATTTTTACAT
Organism: Dryomyza anilis; assembly: GCA_951804985.1. NCBI lineage: Eukaryota > Metazoa > Arthropoda > Insecta > Diptera > Dryomyzidae > Dryomyza > Dryomyza anilis. The sequence goes on along the minus strand of OX638133.1, from coordinate 46,888,697 downwards.
TGAATAGTCAACTAAAGACTCGTTTTGCCTTTTATAGAGCTGATCTGCAAATATTGTTAATTATAATACTGAATAAAATTTTAAGTGAGTCTATTGATTTAATTATTTAAAGTATATTGTTATACTAGCCGCAGTAGCTCAGTGGTTAGTTCGTTGGACTGCGAGCCGAAAGGTCCCCGATTCAAGTCTGGACTGGGGCTAACAACATCTTTTCATAGAAACATTTTTCTATACCGCGCTACCTCTCGTCAGTAAATGGCAAACCTACGAGAGTAAAACATTGCCTATCAAAAAGCTCTCACCCGCCGTTCGGATTCGGCAATAAACTGTAGGTCCCACCACTTTGAGTACAAATATAATACGCACAGCTCAAAATGGTGAGAGAACTCGGCCAAAGTTCTTATAGGACTGTAGTGCCAAACTATTATTTATTATTATTATACTTAAAAATTGCAACAATGACATAATAATTACTAACACAATTAAACAATGTTCTCAAAATGTGTACATAAAAAATACGCTCCTCATATTAATGATTTTCGTTCTTCAAACCATGATTAATTGTAGTGAATCATATTTTGTTTGTACCCAGCAGGAAATGTCACCAATGATTCCTCAACGATTCCCCTATGTCAGGTCGGAAACATCGATGACCGATAGCATTTTCGCCCTGCAAAGCACTGATGACATTTTCATACAAATGTCCACTGATTCCTGCATGATGTAGCATTAACGATGTCATTCACGTCATTTATCAATTAAGTCACAAATGATTGTCATACATTTGTTATTTTTTTTGTAAAAAAATATATATTTTTTTATAATTTTATTTATTTTTTAATTAATATTTTTTAATTTATATATTTTTATACCCTACACTAAGGCCCGTAACTTCAACGAGTAGATATCTATTGGTGTTCGTACCGAACAGATATCTCTTCCCTATCCGGTGTTTTTGCTCCTTAACTATGAGTTGAAGTTATGAAATTTTGGTTACACGATAGATAACTAAGCACCAGTAGATATCTATTCGTTGAAGTTACGGGCATAAGAGTGAAAGGGTATATTCAGTTTTTATACCCTACACTAAGAGTGAAAGGGTATATTCAGTTTGGTACGCCGTTTGTAACACCCAGAAGGAAGCATCTCCGGTATGAAAAAGTATATATATTCTTGATCAGCATGACCTCCTGAGTCGATTTAGCGATGTCCGTCTGTCCGTCTGTCTGCCCGTCTGTCTGTCTGTTGAAATCCCTACTACTTTTAAAATTGAAGAGCTAGATAAATGAAACTTATAACTTAGATTACTAATATACCTACGCTGTATTGGCGAGATTGGTCCATTGTGACCTATGATCCGACCACTTATGTTCAAATACCTCATATAAAATGTACATATTAAGATCAATTTTTATGTATACGTGCTTAAGTAAACTTTTTTGGTCAAACATATATTGATATCATGCTCAAATACACGATAATAATGTTTTCCGGCGAAAAGACTTGTGGTTCACAAAAAAAAAAATCGAATTCGGTACACCTACCCATTTGTAAATATGGGTATCAAATGAAGGGAAATTCTTCAGCGATTGAATGTTTGTAGTTATTTTCAGGATTCGTATACCCTGGTGACCTATATATAACATTGAATAGTAACCACACATATGTGTAGGGTATTTAAAGTCGGCTTAGACCGACTATAATTTTGATAATCCTAACTATCATAATTACACCTACTTTAAAATTTCCCATGTGATCTAACCTTCCCAACTGGTTTTTATTTATCTAATTTTATTTATTATTACAATTTCATTAATTTTTTCTGTTCTCGGTTGGAATGGAATGTGTACTTGTTAATGCCAATAACGTACTTCCCTTTCGGCCATCATCTATCATCTTTACTACTGCTTATTATCTTACTTTTATAAAAATTGGTCCCTCAATTTGTGCTTATGAATTACAGCTGTGTGAAAAATAATAGCAGCGCTCTCCTATAAATTATAAATTCGATTTTTTAAAAGTGTTTCGTATAAGAACAATCAATTATTTTTATTATTTAAATTTATTGGAATTATGCCATTACAATGCCATCTTATTTTTTCATATTCTTAGCCTATTTTAAAAAATATGTTATCTTTTGTAAATGAGTCTTGAATTTAGGTGTGAAAAATAATAGCAGCGATACCAAATTTGTTAAAAAATCCATTATTTTCTTCAAAGTTTTTAAATTTAAAATTTGCATTTATATTAGTTAGGCTAATTTGAAATGTATTGTTGAATAATTGAAATATTTTATGTTGCTTTGATTAAATATGGAATATACAAAACCCTGTTGTAGTAAATCGCGCAAATAACTTAAAAATCCTTAACATTTTTTAATAGAGCTTTCAAAATTATATAGTATATTGTTTATTCCATAGCTAAAATGTTAACTAAAGTTAAACATTTGACAAAAAATACGAAACACGTGTCTCAACGTAAAAAAAGTATCAAAAAATCACTTGTTTCAATATTACATATGATTTAAGTAATCATTTCTTTGAAATGTACCAAAGTGAAAAAAAATCTTGATATACAATTTGAAAGATTAACATTTGGAGAACCACTCATAGAAGAAGTTTTTTCTGTAAGAAGCCATTAAGAACTATAATACACATCGGCAAATATTGATACATCTCGACTTTGCACATATCTATCGTAAGAGTAACTTGATGTAACCACTAGCGTAACTTACTATGATCCAATGGTTCAAAATTGCCACGACTGATTCCTGGAATATCAGAATTACAAATTTTAATGTATTGGACAATAGTAAATGCCGCAATTTTTAGACTAATGGTTCAGAGGGTTAGTCACGATTTTTAAATACTTTTAATTAGTAGTTTCAATATTTGCCGAGGTCTATTATTGTCCTTCAGGGCTACTATCATAAAAAACTTCTTTTATGAGTTGTTTTCTAAAATCAAATCTTTCGAATTGCATATCCATATTTTTTTTCACTTTGATACATTTCACAGAAAAGGTTACTTAAATTATATGTAACATTGAAACAAGTGATTTTTTTGATACTTTTTTACGTTTAGGCACGTGTTTCGTATTTGTTGTCAAATTATTTTCTTCAGTTAACATTTTATCTAAGAAATAAACAATATCCTGTATAATTTTGAAAGCTCTATTAAAAAATTTTAAGGATTTTCAAGGATTTTTCGCTATTTACTAAAACAAGGTTTTGTAGGTTCCATAATTAATCAAAGCAACACAAAATATTTCAAATATTTAACAATACTATTCAAATTAGCCTAACTTATATAAATACAAGTTTTAAATTTAAAAACTTTGAAGAAAATAATGGATTTTGTAACAAATTTGGAATCGCTGCTATTATTTTCCACACCTAAATTCAAGACTCATTTACTAAAGGTACCATATTTTTTGAAATAGCTTAAGAATATGGAAAAATAAGACGGCATAGTAATGACATAATTCCAATAAATGTAAATTTTAAAAATAATTGATTGTTCATATTATGCAACACTTCTAAAAATATAAATTTATAATTTATAAGAGAGCGCTTCTATTATTTTTCACACAGCTGTAAATGGCAGGGTGACATCGAACGCAAATTTTCAGTTTTACGCGTAAATGCTGCCCTAGACGTATGTTGTATGCATTTTACATTGCATTTCACAACGTAAATGCTGCATACCTTTAGGGGCATGTGACGTGATTGTTAATTTTCATCAATGACGTCATCAATAACATTTCATCAATGACAGATTTTCACAATGTCATTGATATATGTATATATGACAAATGGTGTATGACGTCTTTAATGCAATGGCATTTATGAAATTGTTGTGGACATATTCATCAATGACAAATTTTCTAATGTCCTCAATTCATCATTGATGACCTTGTCGTCAATGAGACCATGATTTTTTTTATTAATTCTCATATGAATCATTCCATATCAAATCAATTGTGGGTCAACATAGTTAATATTTTTTCGAATATAATTTTTTTTCGGCATATTTTTGCCATTTTTTTTTCGCTAAAAAAAGTCAATCAAATCACTCAGAATAAAAAGCATTCTTAAAATAAAAATGTGGATTGTTAAATTGTATGTAATTGTGAGTAAATCATAAATATCTCTATTCTTGATTTTAGTACGTCACGTTGTCGGGAACGTTTTAACCCACATACATTCTTGAATCAAAGTATAAATTATTGGCACTACAATTTTGATCATCTATTTTGAAAATTAAATTAAAAATATTTCTTAGTTTTCCAAAATAAACGTTGAGTTTTTTTAATACTTAAAACGTTTTCAAAGAAATATATATACTAAAAAAAATTGTAAAATGTTGGTAACTTTTTCGTATAATTCTGGTCGTGATTAGAATCTCGAATTTCATCGGAAAATTACACTTATATCGTGGATAAATTAAAAAGACCTCCATTTGTTATCTAGCGTAATTTAAAAATACAGATTTATATTAAAAAAAAGCGCAATTTAAGTAAGTAATTTATAATTATAATTTATACAGTGGAGAAATATATGAAACAGAAAACAATTCAGGGTTTTTAAACAGGGACGCTACAAAAGTAGAGCGACAGGGACATCAAACGAGGCCATATTTATTGTCGCTCTTTTGACATTTCTCTTCAGTAAGGTTTGCCATTTTATGATGGAAAGATATACGAGCCAACAAGTTCGTGAATTGGGCTGAGCAACAACTTAAAAATGATTCGGATTTTCATCGAAAAATCATCTTCAGCGATGAGGCTCATTTCTGGCTGAATGGCTTCGTCAATAAACACAATATGCGTTCCACACGTACTCCATGAGTCATCATTGCATCCCGAAAAAATTACGGACTCGGTCGTGGGATTTGACGCCGTTAGACTATTTCCTGTGGGGCTACGTCAAGTCTATGGTCTATGCCAACAAGCCAGCGACGATTGATGAACTTCGTACGAATATCGAACGTGAAATTGCAGCAGTATCAGTTTAAATATACCAATTTTTCATGTACATTGAGTAACCAAACGAAATAATATGAAAGACATACAGATACAAAAGATTATTTTCTGTTTTTTCAGACAACCTTAGTTAATAATTCTAAAGGTTAAAAATAAGCATTAAAATTAATATAAGAGACACATTTAGATTTTTGTGTAAGGGTGTCCTATTGTCACGTAAGTAACTAAAAAGATACATTTATTAGCATATTAAACTAACAACATTTTTTAATGATTTGAATCTTCTGTTTCTAAAGCAGAATTTCCTCAGCATTTTCAAAAATGTAAACATCGATTTCCTAGTCATTTTAGAAATTTTTTATTGTAATTGAAATCTGTCACGTCTGGAACTTTGAGTACCAAAAGTGTAAAAAATATCAAAAAAATATTTTTTTTTTTCACAAAAAAGAAAAAACAAAAATTTATACTAAAATAATTAATAATATTATAATTTACTATTATACTATTATAATAATAATAATAGTTTGGTGCTATAGTACTGAAAAATTTAGGCCAAGTTATCTCACCATTTGAGCTGTGCGTGTTATATTTGTACTCAGAGTGGTGGGACCTACAGTTTAATGCCGAATGCCGATCCGTGGGTGAGAGCTTTTTCATAGTCAACGTTTACTCTCGTAGGTATGCCATTGACTGCCGAGAGGTAGCACGGTATAGAAAATGTTTTCTATGAAAAATATGTTATAAGCCCCATTATATATAAATGATATGAATGAAGGAAGCCAGAATTTTCTGAAGAACAGTGTAATCCATCAAAATGTCTAAGTTTTTTCATATACATGACAACCGACTGATGAACTGTCTTCGAAGATGTATCTATGAATGACGTGCATGACATCTTAAATGGCACATCGTGTGGTGGATTTTTGTATGAAAATGCCATCAGCCATCAATGGTCCTGACCTGACATAGCTTAATAGGAATCACTGATGACATTTTGAATTGATGTTTTAGAATTCAAAATATGTATTTACTTTTTTATTTTTTTAATTTTTGAAATTTTACACAATACTCGTGTAATAATTTTAGAAACATGGTAAAAAAGTTGAATATCAGACCTTTCCAAAATGGTATAACAATATATAATATTCCTTCGAAACATTTGAAAAAATGGCAATCAAAAATATATCACTAAAATAAATAAAATAAATAAAATAAAGCAAAAAAAAAAAGAAAATATTGATTATAAAAATTCAACAATATATCTTTAAAACCTTTTATTCCTCTGACTTTCGCATAAAATATTAATGAGATGAAAATGCAATCTATCCATAGTTCCTCAGGAAAAGTGGAAAAAATATATGTGGGCCATTCCACACCAAATCGACCAAAAAAAGTAAATTTTGAGATATTACCTTTTCAATTTTAATGAAATTTGGATAACTGATAAATTTTATTGCATTGACCAATTTTTTTTTTATTTCTTCGACCACTACTTCCAGAGATACAGTGTTTCAAGGTTACAAAAAATAGGCCAAAAATCTCTTCTGTTTGGTTGTTCATATTTCAATATCACTTAAAGTAGAAATGCTAGAAACTCCGTTGATGGCTTGTTTTAAAGCTGCAAGCGTAACTTTTAAACTTGAACATGTGGCTCGTGGTCATTATCCTTGCACTTCAAAATTAATGTCCTTAAAAAGGACCCATTTTAAAATTCTGAAAAAAATCATTTGATTTCATACAAATGTTCATGCAAAATTTCAAAATGGTATTTTAATGGCATCTTATATTTACTAAATTTTTACGTGTTCATGGTTAGAAGTTACAACCTAATTGCTCGAAAAGATTGTTCTATTAGCTTTAAAACGAGCTATCAACGGAGTTTCTAGAATTTTACTTTAAGAGATATTGAAATATAAACAACCATACAACTTTATAACCTTGAAGTACTGTATCTCTGAAAGTAGTGGTCGAAAAAAAAAAAAAACATTTATTTTCTATCTTGTCATAATTCATAGTAAGGTTGACGAGCTCGACAATATATGGGCCTTTCTACACCAAATCGAACAGCGGTTGGAACTAGAGATGGGCGCGTGCCTGTTTTTGATGGCACGGACACGCACGGGCACGCCGATAGGTGGCACGAGCCCTACGAGTAAAATTACAGGCACGCACGAGAAGTTGGAAGGGTTTTTTAAAATTGGGGTAGAAACTATAAAAAAAATCTTTAATGGGCACGCGCCTGATTTTGGAGGCACGGACACGCACGGGCACGACAGCAACTAGCACGCACGGAGTTTTGCACGCACGAACTCAGATTATCGGGCGAGACACGAAAAAAGCACGGCACGCGCCTATCTCTAGTTGGAACTCGCTGATAAAGGGTAACTGATAAAGGGTATCGAGATATGCATTGAACATTTTTTTTCGGCCACTACTTCCAGAGATACTGTGCTTCAAAGTTGCAAAAAATATACCAAAAATCAATTATCTTAAAGTAGAAGTAGAATACTAGAAACTTTGTTGATGGCTCCATTTTAAGCATATAGAACAAGCTTTTTTTACCAATTAAGTTCTAACTTCTGAACTTGAGCATGTGGCCCGTGGTAAAATTCTGAAATTACATATTTTGGTTGATTTAATATAAATGTTCGCACCAAATTTTAAGATGGTATTTTAATAGGATCATTAACATGTATGTTTGGAATTTTATGTAAACATAATATATAATTGACTGATAAATCATTTGTAAACAGGGTTGTATTGAGACTTGAACAATGTTATAATGAGCTCTGACTTACATTATATTATCCCGGAAACATTTTAATGTTGCCCCTTAAAATAGAGTATGTGCTAATTGAAACATAATAATTACTACATCCAAATAAAATAAATATTTGAACCGAAACATATATATGTTCAAAATAAAACATGATTTTGAACGACCTGAATATAAATATGTTTCCAGTGAAACATATCAGTTGTTTCAGTTCAAAGAGTAGTATGTTTGCATAGTCCTGAAAATAAAATAAAAATAAAATGTTTTTTTTTTATTTATTTTTATTAAAAATCTTTAAACATACGCAGTTGGAATTTATAAAAATTGAATTCATATACAAATTTTTAAATAATTCGTTTAAAACTGCAAGTACTAGTGACAGCATCAATGAATGCACAATTGCACCAGCAGACGCTAAACCAGACGATCCAGGCTCGCTTTATATTTGGTACAGTTCCAGTTGATCTCAGTACAGCACATAGCGTAGGCAAGGAATTCACGGAGGCTTTTGTAAAAAAAACATGCCAAATTCGGTTTGAAAATCGAAACTCTGATTTTTATTTGTGGTTTTTTCACTTTAGTTTCAGAAACTATATACTGCACGTTATTATACTCCGTTACTATTTGTACTTTTTGTAACACGATTTATATACTTATTTAATTTACAAATAATAAAATTATTAGCAACGCGAACACTTTTCTCAACGAAAAACAAATGACACGTACGCAGAAAATGCCGATCATCTAGTGTCAACTCGGTGACCGTAGGTAGAAAATACTGCTCAACGAGTGCCAACTTCGTATACAAGAAGAATGTTGCAAGAATATACTTATTTAAATCCAATTTCTTTTTTGTTTGTTTGTAAACATCAATATGTTCATACGATGACGTCGGTAGAAAATGCTGCACAACGTTGCCAACTTCGTCAGTCGATTAATTATCGAATTAAGACGAGCGTTGCGAACATACGTTGTATTTAGATTTGATTAGCAGTTTCTATGTTTCGAAACATAGTTATAATCAAATTAATTGCCAAGAAATAGTTTATTCAAATGCAATTAAAATTTAATGTTGCTATTGTAACATATTTATGATAAATTTGACAGATTCTGCTGGACAATATAATAATGTTTACATGTGAACAAAGATAAATTCAATTTCGATTATAATTAAGTTACACTTCATTCCTAATACATGTATTGTAATTTCGTATTACTTTTTAATTACATTCAAACAAATCTTTTCTATCCGTGTAGTTTTTGAGATATACACCATTTTTAGAAAATCGTAAAAACTATATCCCAAAATCAATATCTCAAAAACAAGATTCAATATGATAAAACTGACGCCATTTTAGAAGTCAGAGTTACATATATATTCAAGAATAATTCCAACTTTTACTGATTTTTTTTATGATTTTTATATGATGCCATCAAAAAACTATCTTGAAATTTTGCATGAACATTTATAATAAATTGACGAAAATTTACGATTTTTTTCAGAATTTTAAAAGGGGTAATTTTTAGGGACATAAATTTTGAAGTGCAAGGATAATGACCACGGGCAACATGTTCACGTTTAGAAGTTACAACTTAATTTTGATAAAAGCTTGTTCTATTAGTTTTAAAACGAGCCATCAATGGAATTTCTAGAATTTCTTGTTTAAGAGATATTTAAATATGAAAAACCATACAAAAGTGATTTTTGGCCCATTTTTGGTAACTTTGAGCCACTGTATCTCTGGAAGTATTGGACGAAAAAAAATGGTCAGTACATAGCTGGGTACCCTTTATCAGTTGCCCAAATTTTATTTAAATCCAAAAGGTAAAATCTCAAAATTGACTTTTGTTGGTCGATTTAGTGTAAAATGGCCCATATATAAAAAAAAACTTAATACACGCAAAAAAAGTTTACAGATCGTTTGCAGAAAAATAATTTCCTGTGCAACGTGCTTCAAAGTTTTGACTGTAAAAAATAACGATCATAAAGCATAAATATAAAATATAAAATAAATAAAATAAATATAAAATAAATATAAAATAATAATAAGTAGAGAATGTCCACGCTAATGACATCATCTTTGCCATGACTTTGTTGATCCACGAATCGTACAATTTACCCACATACATTTTATAAAGGAGATGGCGATCTATAACAAGGATACTGCTTTAATTCTAAAACAAATAAAAATCCATTGGACTCTTTATTTTTAAATTCAATATATATTCCTCCACGATATTTGAAAACTATTGGGGCAACCGTCTTTTTTTGCCAACCGATTTATTTAGTTCTGTCAACATTCGACTGATTCAGTTGTTGCAACACCGCGTATCAGTTCACACAACTAATGAATACAATTGACACAACCAATTGGTTTAGTTGTGGTAGCCAATTTAATTATAAGAAATCGGCCATTTTACCTAGCGCTCCAACGCTCCAACGTTGGAGCGCTAGGGCTGCATATATAAATACAACATATAGAAACACAATAGGAAGTACTCTGTAGAATAGTATGTCTCTAGTGGAAGAAAGTATATTTGAGCATGAAAAACCGAACAGTAAAAACGAACATGCCTAAAACAATTCCAAATTTTGTTTAAGACGTGGCACGCACTGTCCGCAGCACAAAACAAAAAAATAGTGAAAAAATCTGAAATCGCCTTAAAACAATTCCAAATATTGTTTAAAACTAAGACGTGGCACGCGCTGTCCGCAAAACAAAACGAGTGAAAAATGTAAAGCTTGCGCGACTGGTGTTGTCCTGCTTTGGCATCGCTATTATGCAAGACAACTGATTTCACAGTTGAATCAAATAAATATTGGTTGCTACAACTTAATGTTATATAGCTATCTATTAAGTCAACTAAATATTGGTTAGGTCTCATTTTTAATTTAGTTGCCGTGGCAATGGAAACAAAAAAATTGAAAATGGATAAAAAGTTTGTTTCCCCAATCAATGTTGCAGTTGCTTCAACTAATAGTTGGTTACGCTTCATACTATTGTTTACCACAAATGAATTTCAGTTGAAACTGACTAAATTTGGTAGATGCAAATGAATATTCGTTGAAACAACTGCACGTCAAGCAATTATTTTTTTGTGTGTATGTATAATCGTAAGTTTAAAAGATGTTTGCCAGTAATATTTATTGTAGTTGTCTAAAATCCAATCAATTGATTAGCAAGTAAACTGATGATATTTGGTAAACATTTTTGTGTTCTTAGTAGAGATGGGCACGTGAACAGATTTTAGAGTGATTCGCATAAATCACGCGTGATCACGCATGATTGTGATGGACTTCTAATTGAGTGTGAGTAGAACAAAAAGAGCCATGAGGGACTGTGAGGGAGTACAATTTTTGCTTCAGTGAGTGTGCGTGAGTTAAATTGAAACACGTGATTTTAGCGTGATTCACGTGAATCACGCGTGATTGTGATTAAGTGTTTGTGAGTAGAACAAAAAAAGCGTGATTAGAAAATTTCTTTCGTGTTCGTGAGTGTTTGATATTGAAAGATCGGCACAAACTGTTACGCCAACACTGGCACACAACAACTCAGATTTCCGTTCGTGGCACAATATTTTACGTAAAAATTAGTTGTTATTACAAACTGGAAAAATAAAAACTACATAATTTGTGATTAGTTTTTGACAAAAATAGCATATTTGTTGATTGTTGATATATATTATATTTTCGACAAAGTTTTAATATTTAGCCATTTTCGATAATGGCAAAAGTTGGTACACTGTCGCGCACTGATGCAAGTACATTATAAAAATGTATAAGTATGTATATACATTTATGTAACTGCGAACATTCAATTATACACCATAGTGTATACTCACTCATAACTGATGTTGAAAAGCAGATGCATTGTCGCCACCGTGACAAATACAAAATGCCAGCAAAGCCACACCTCTCTCAATTAGGGAAATTGTCGAAATGTGTGCCCAAACACAAGAATAGTACGACCATATTAAAAAACCCTTCAAGGGAAAGCTGTACCTATGCCAGTGTTGCATGGGTAAATAATATTGTTCGATTAGAAACAATTTCATATTAATAACACTACACAAGCCACTCTGCGCAGCATTCAGGACTATTTTTGTACTATGTAAAATGACTCCCTGATTCCGAAATATGGTTTAAAAATGTTTCTTTGGATAGGTTAACAAAATAAAGGCCAATAACTTTTGAACCGAGCTTTCAAAAAGGTACATATAGCTTTCAAAAAAGTACATATATTTGTAAATATCTCGCGTTCCAAATAACTCATATGTTATATCAAATGAAAGGTATTTAAACATCCAATAAACATTTATCGCAACATTTTAAAATGTATTTACTAGTTAAAGAGAACTAGATAGAAGAACTTAAAAAAGTATTTTTTCGACAAACATTTTAATTAAAAAATGCATTTAAAAAATTGGAAAAAAACGAGAAAGTAAGATGATACACAGGTTGTAATATTTCAAAATTAGTCCACACTCTTTCGAAGAAATTGAGCTATTAATGACAATGTATTAATGACAATGTATGGGTAACATAATGGATAACGGATAAAATAAGTTATGTGAAAGCATTATAATTGATTGCTATATAAATAGGCATACAAATAAAAAAGAAAAAATGTCGACCATTCCCTCCAATTTTTTGAACACGTATTGATAGGTAATTGATTATAATTAATTTAGAATTTTATAACATTATCTTGAAAACTTTACGAGATATGGGATCCTAAAAAGTAAACCCATATATTGTATGGGATGTAGTGCAGTACGTTGACTAATTTGACTCCGCATTCGGAATAGTGTTTATCAAGTTATCCTGAATAGGCAGACAGCCATGTCACGCCTTCTAAGATGCGCTAAAATATCCTCATAAACATAGTATAACCTGTAACCCATGGGTGTAGGGTATAAAAATACAAAATGTTTTTTTTTAGTTTACACCCAATTCTAATGCTTTATATGAATTTTTTTCTGTCCTCAAAATGTATACATAGATTTATTTTATTTTTACGTCGTTCATTTTAAAAAGGAGCAGGTTAATTTTGGAAAATCAGGGACTGTGAATCATCTCGCTTTATAGATTTTTCCCAATTTTTTAAATGCATCTTTGATTTAAATTTTTGTCGAGAAAATTACATTTTTCGAGTTCTTTTATCGAATTTTCTCAAACCAGTAAACCAATTTCAAAATGTTGTGAGAAATGTTTATTGAATTTTAAATTATCTTTTATTTAGTATTTTATTTAGTATCAAACCCGTTTTTTAAAATGCGAAATATTTGAAAATATATGCGACCACATCTTTGAAAGCTCGGTTCAAAAAAAGTTATTGGCCGATATCTCGTAAACCTATCCATATATTTTTTTTATACCCTACACTAAGAGTGAAAGGGTATATTCAGTTTGGTACGCCGTTTGTAACACCCAGAAGCAAGCATCTCCAGTATGGAAAAGTATATATATTCTTGATCAGCATGACCTCCTGAGTCGATTTAGCGATGTCCGTCTGTCCGTCTGTCTGTCCGTCTGTCTGTCTGTCCGTCTGTCTGTTCGGCGAGATCGGTCCATTGCGACCTATGATCCGACCACTTATGTTCAAATACCTCATATAAAATTTACATATACAGATCAATTTTACTGTATACGTGCTTAGGTAAACTTTTTTTGGTCAAATATATATTAACATCATGCTCAAATACATGATAATAATGTTTTCTGGCGAAAAGACTTGTGGTTCACCAAAAAAGAAATCGAAATTCGGTACACCTACCCATATGTAAATATGGGTATCAAATGAATGGAAATTCTTCAGCGATTGAATGTTTGTAGTTATTTTAAGGATTCATATACCCTGGTGACCTATATATCACTTTTAACGGTAACCACACATATGTGTAGGGTATTTATAGTCGGCTTAGACCGACTATAATTTTGATAATATTAACTATCATAATTACACCTACTTTAAAATTTCCCATGTGATCTAACCTTCCCAACTGGTTAATAAATATATTCGGATAACTGCGTCATTGCCAATAATTCAAAAATATTCCCATTAATTATTATATATAGCGAATTAAATGGTGCTGTACCTCATTTGTTATAAATCACGGAGTAGGTACATCATGCCGAAAAGAAGTATTGTACACCAAAATGAAGTACGTATGTCTATGCAACACTGGTTGCTACCAGCTCTGAGCACGTACAAGCAAAAACTTCTTTGTGCAGAAGTCGCTACATTTACCAATAAAATTCAATAGCACATCATTTCATTAAAATCACAATCATCATAATCACAACAATAACAGCACAATGCTGAATAAAAAGAAATGTGTTTAACGAGATGAATGTGTCGCGCACAGGGGAACCGTTGGGACATTGTTCGTCGCTGGGTGTGTTCAGATTTCAGCTATGGATTCATGTTACGGAAAATGTTAGAGTCGTTTTACTAGTTCGTACTCGCACAAAAAATGGTGTCAGCAAAGGCAAATTATAATCCAATTTGGGGTCAGAAATTTCCTTTTTCAACACATCCCTCTGGCTCCTTTTTCTACACATCCCTCTCTAGCTCTGATTACGATTCGTAGAAGGCATGTCTGCGTGCAACTGTTGCCATATTACCATTGCAAACGTAGAGCATCCGGAATTGCAAAACCACAATGTGATCAGATACAAATAGAGTGAAGGTAAAATAGATATACAGTGTTGAATGAAAGAACCTACCTACACAAAAAAAAAATAATTACAAAATAATGTTGCATTCAATTTAATTTGAACTTGTTGTTCGTAATTAATACATTTACGACTAGAGTAACCAACAATAATAACCTGTTTACTGGTGAATATTTGCTTAGTCCTTACAGATATTGCCACGCCCCAAGATTAGTGTAGTAAAGTAGGCTTTGAACTTTAATTTAAGGTATGTTATAATTTAGTCTCTGGTCAACTTCTGATGTCAGAGCATGTTCAATTTTGTGTTGTGAAAAATGAAGAATTTTGGGAAAACATTATTTTATACGTAGATTTCTATAAAAAAAATATATAATAACTAATTGTTTTTGTTTTACGACTTCTATTGATTATTTTAAGATATTGACTTAACGTGATCAAGGTCCAGTCGGTCCAAGTTGCGTGTTTTGTACCAACAAATAAAACAACAAACAATTGGCAAAGTTTAGTGGCAGATCATACATGCACATAAAAAACATGATCACCACAATCATGTTTTGAGGGTATCATTTAATGATTGGAATTATTACTGTAGCAATCATGTTGCATGATTGTTGCAATAATGTTTTCCAATGATTCTAGCTTGTTTTCATATAAAGAATTGTTGCTTTAATCGTTACATGATTGTTTCAATCATGTTTTCACAAGCGTCACTTATTGCAGAAATGATTGCTTCAATCTAAAACAAATAAATTTAAGAATACTACTTTATTAAAAAAACACCAATATTTAATATTTATTTAAAAAAACTCTTTATTTAAGATTATTAAACAATATATTGATACAATCTGCTCCGTCGCACAGTGTGCCCAAACGCTCCTAAATCGGGTGAAATTCAGTATTTTCGGAACCACTCAACCGTTTTTAAAAATTTAAAAAGTGTTGTATAGCGAGAACTTGAGTTTTAAGATTGTTTGTATCTTTAATGGTTACGGAGATAAAACTCAGTAAATTTGAGATTTTTTCACACAAAAATCCAAAAGTTATCCGATTTTTAAAATTCTTTTGTTTATGAAAAGCATACATTGAAATCTGAAGAAAATGTCCTTACTTGAGAAAATATTTTGTTTATTTTAAAGATATAGACTTGAACATGAATTTTTGTTTTCATTTTTGATGACTTTACTTAAATATTTATACATAGATTGTACATTTTACGATGAAATCAAAATATTTGTATGGGACTTTAAAAAAAAAATAACACATAAACTGAAAACCGTTTTTAAATATCTCAAGTGGTTTAGTAAATATAAAATTTTAAAGTCGAAATTTTTTTTTTCATTTTTTATTTTTTTAGGAAAATTTAAATTTTACGCAAATCTCCGTAATGTTTTTTTTCTTCAGTAACATGTACTTTTCTTATATTTTTTTGATAGATAACATTACTGAAAATTTTAAGATATTGTCTTAATGTGCTTAATGTCCAGTCGGTACAAATTGGGTGTTTTGTACCAACAAATAAAACAACAACCAATTGGCAAAATTGAGTGGCAAATCGTACAGTTGTTTCAGAGGCAGCCAAGCCCCTTCATCCGTGATTTTTCTCTGCAGATTATACATTTCAAGTCGCTAAAGTTTTCCTTTTCCAATGAACAAACAAAAGCAAAGAAGGCAAAAACTGCATCACCTCAAGTTGTTGTTGCTTGCAGCAATTTGCTACGTAGGCTGCAATCTTTTAAAATATAAAATATATTTAACTAATCTGGCAACACGGGTCAAAGTTAAAGTTCTTAATTAACATTTGCTCTTAATTTTAACAACAATATTTTTCTCAGTGTAACATGGAACCATTTTTGTTACGAAATGTGTATAAATATATTATAAGACTTCTGAATAAACTTATTAAAATTGAGCTACCAGCAATTTTTAAAATAACAAAAATTCCGTGATTTAACGATGATATCGTGATCAGTTTTTTTCAGGACATCCAAATTGGCTGAAATCTCTTGATTCTTGATTCTATTAACATCTTAACATCTAATTTTTAAAATTCTAATTAAGCTGAACACCTCAGAATATTATTCCCAGAAATTTTATTTTGAATAATTTACGTCGAAAATGCAATTAATTAAAAAAATTGGCACAAAACATATTAAAAATCTTACCAATATAAAAATATTTAAGGAGTACATAGAATTTATTGCAGTTATACATACTTTGAAGTATGATATATATATACCTTGAATTTTATTAATGTATACAACAAATGAAGGACTTGGTTAATCTGACCAATGCTATGATCAGTTAAAATCAAAATAATGCATAATTTAAGGTCTCCCAACAATTTTTTGCTTAATGTTCATGGTTTCATAATTAAATGAAAGTACACGGAAATGCATCCCATTTATGAATCGTTCATAAAACTGTAATGAAAAAGTTCATAATATTGATGAACGCATGAACTTTTCTTTACCGGATATGCTTCATTCTTAGTGGTACAAACGGCCTACCAAACTGACTATACCCTTTCACTCTAAGTGTAGGGTACACAAATGGGGAGGGTCTTGAAATCCCCAAACACAAAAGCCCCAAGGTTTTGAATTATCCCCAAACACAGAAGCCCCAAACACAAAATCCCCAAACACAAGATCCCCAAACACATAAGCCCCAAACACAAAAGCCCCAAACACAAAATCCTCAAAAACAAAAGCCCCAAATATTAAATTGTGAAATACATAAAAATCCCCAGAATCTGAAATTTTCTCTAAGATAACTTAGACTTATGCCAAATTATAAAAGAACTGGGAAAATATATGATGGTTCTTAAAACTACAATAGATAAAATAGAATCTGGCGTAGAAATTGTTGAGTAAAATTCGAATGCAGAACGATGCAAAAATAAATTGATCAAAGGGAAAACATTATATATTGAAAATATATAAGTCACAATATTTCAATATGCAGTAAATACAAATAAATTGAAAGTAATTTGAAAAAATCACAATTTTGGTATTACTTATTAGATGTTTCCTATAAACATTACGGAAAATGGTATATTTGTGGTAGATTCGCTGCAACTACTAAAGGAATAGGCGTTTTTCCCGCAAATATTTACACATGTCATAGATATTAATTAAAAATATATTAATATTACAGATATTAATTAAAAAGTGGAAAATATTTGACCTGAATAACGTTCAACTGCAATGAAGTTTAATGCTCTAATAATTTTAAACCATACTTCTCAATCTTTGTTTTGCTAAGTGTGTTTAATAATTATTTAACTCATTTTATTATAATTTCCTAATTGTGTTGTGCTTGGGGTTTTTGTGTTTGGGGCTTTTGTGTTTGGGGATTTTGATTTGGGGCTTTTGTGTTTGGGGATTTCAAGCCCAACCCACAAAAATGTGATTTGAAGATGTTTAATAAAATGTTCAATATTTATTTAAATTTTGTTTTTGAAAATAAAATAAAAAAAATCAAATTAAGGGCCATATTATGAGTGGCGAAGCGAATGGTTTTGGCGCAGCAAACACAATTTGGCGAATGAACTAGCGAATGTACTAATTTTTATCGTTTTAAAAGTGAGCAATACTTACAATATTGACGGCTCAAATAACGGATTTCAGTGTTGCAAAAAATAGAATCATGTTGCGTGCTTTTAGTACTGCATTTTTTTTAGAACGACACTCTTTTATCTTAATACATATATTTTTGTATTATTAAAAAACCATTTTATATTATTTATGGTTTAAAAAACGGTACCTCGATTCATAACAATAATACTTTTTCGGTTTTTTGTAGTTTTTGTCTATAAAAGATCAAAAAAATATTCAAATAAACTTCGGAACAATTCAAATTAGTTAAAATTTACAGTTAAATATGTTTTTAAATGTTAATATTGGTATTATTTGTATTATAAAAATAAATACTTTTTATTAAAAAAAATAGTTTTTTTATTTGAAGCAATACTTTTTTTTATTTTATTTAAAAAAAACCCTGGAGTTTCAAAACAGCTGTTGTAAATTATCTTGTTTAGATATATAATAAAAATATTCTAAAAAAAAACGATGGGCCCAACGCAAGTAAAAAAGAGCGCCTTAAACAGAAGCCAATACGGTGTGTAGAAAGCTGGAGCGACGACGAGGAGGAAGACTACAATAAGTGACAGTGATGGTGGTCTGTCCTTCGGAGCAGTTCCAGAGATTTTTTTTTATTAATGTTAGGTTTAAAATCAAAACAAAAAGTGTGAAAAAAAATGTATTTTTCGTTTATTAGTTAGGACACAAAAAACTCAAAATTATAGATATCCTTTTTATACCCTACACCTATGAGGTACAGGGTATATTAACTTTGTGCATATATTGTAACGCCCCTTAGGAGGCGTGTCCGGTATGGAAAAATATATATATTCTTGATCAGCATCACTACCCGAGTCCGTTTAGCTATGTCCGTCTGTCTGTCCGTCTTGCTGTCCGAATACAGAAAAACTTGAGAAATACTGATCAGAATGCAATGAAATTTCGTCTCAATATATTTTAGTCAAAACTAGGAAATGAGTTTAAAAATGAGCCAAATCGCTCAACGGACACGCCCATCTCCCATACAAGTCACTTTTATATAACTCTTTAGGAACTAATAACTCGAAAAGTATTCAAGATATAGTTATAAAATTTAAAACATATTGTTATAATTCACCTAAAAATATGTGATTCAACAATGGGCGTGATCCGTCCACATTTTTTTTCATTATTTCCCGGGTTTTCATAGTGAAAATTTGATCCGTAATTTATTAAAATCAAATCTATGAAATATTAGCTTTAAAAAATATTAAATATAGGCGTGGTCCGTCCAAAAACATTTTTCAAATTTTTTTTTATTAGTTTTTTATATTTTTATATCAATTTTTTATTATAAATTTCTGATATGTGAATAATATTCTGAGGGTGGGGAGGTTCAGCATAATTAATATCTTTAAAATATCCCCACCAAAGGTGTAGGCTATTCCATAGTCGAGCCCGATCGACTATAAAAATCCGCCCCATGTGACCGAACTTACCTATGTAACCTAACTTTCCTAACTCGTTTATAATTTAAAAATATGGGTTATTGAAAACAGACATTAATTCATATGTCGTATTAAAGGTCATCTCAATACCTTTCAAACAATACCTCAATTGATACCATATGGGCATTTCCTGGGGTTCCGTTTTGGAAACAGTGGATTCAACTCTTTAAAAAAAAAAATTTCAGTTTACTATGGTAATAAATGTATGGTTTTGGTTCCGGATGGGATATCGAAAACCCTTATACAAAAATCAAAATTTTTCCGTTATTTTATTTTGTATCATAATTTTTAAGTTTTAGAAATAATTATTAATGTTACCAGAAACCAGTTGGGAAGGTTAGATCACATGGGAAATTTTAAAGTAGGTGCTATTATGATAGTTAGGATTATCAAAGTTATAGTCGGCTTAGACCCTACACATATGTGTGGTTACCATTCAAAGTGGTATATAGGTCATCAGGGTATTCGAATCCTGAAAATAACTACAAACTTTCCATCCCTGAAGAAATTTCTTTCATTTCATACCCATATTTACAAATGGGTAGTTGTAGCGAATTTCGTTTTTTTTTTTTTGGGAACCACAAGTCATTTCGTGGAAAACATTTTTTCATTTATTTGAGCATAATGTCAATATATATTTGACCAAAAAAGTTTACCTAAGCACGTATACAGTAAAATTGATTCGTAGATGTAAATTTTATTTGAGGTATTTGAACATAAGTGGTCGGTTCTCAGGTCACAATAGAGCGATTATGTATTGTTCAGACAGCTTAGATATATAAGTAATCTAAATCTGAAGTTTCATTGCTCTAGCTCTTCTACTTTTTCCGTAATCGTGATTTCAACAGACGGACAGACAGACGGACATCGCTAAATCGACTCAGGAGGTCATGCTGATCAAGAATATATATACTTTTTCATACCTGAGATGCTTTTTTCAGGGTGTTACAAACGGCATACCAAACTGAATATACCCTTTCACTCTTAGTGTAGGGTATAAAAACAGAAATTAATATACCCATATTTACCCATTTGTAAATATGGGTAGAAAATTCTTCAGGGATGGAAAGTTTGAAGTTATTTTCAGGATTCGTATACCCTGGTGACCTATATACCACTTTTATTGGTAACCACACATATGTGTAGGGTATTTATAGTCGGCTTAGACCGACTATAATTTTGATAATCCTAACTATCATAATAACACCTACTTTAAAATTTCCCATGTGATCTAACCTTCCCAACTGGTTTTAAATCAAATTTTTTTTATATATATATTATATAATAATAAACTTAAACTTTTATTTTTTTATAACACATCTTTTATTTATACTTAGAAATTTTATTTCCATCTATTGTTCCTATTTTGAGTTCAGTGAATTAATAATTATTAATGTTACCAGAAAAAACAGAAATTCATATTTTGTAGTATGTCTTTAAAGTTAATTGGTTTGGTTATTCAAAATACATGAAAAATTTTTATACGTTACCGTTAACGGAATAGAAATTTCTTTTCAGATATTTATATTCAGATATTTAAGATTCCAAATCCATCGTTATTTCAAAGATTTGAGCATTTTAAATTATTCGTTCGTGGTTGACGTTTTTCTGGAAATGCCCATATGTATGTACACTACTTAATAAGATAAACGCAATTATGTTATCTTGATTACACAGTTATATTAAAAACGAGAGAACCAATAAGAATACATCAATGAAATTTAGCACAAATGTTAAGAAGCAAATCAGCAATAACATATATTTGTTTGAATATTTTAAAAATTTAGGTTTTTGAGAAATATGTTTCCAAAATCTAGGTCATGTGTCGACTGTGACCTGTAAACCGACAACTTATGTTGAAATACCTCTACGGGTGATTTTATCTTTATAGGAAACTGAAAGAAACTTTTTTGCTCAAATATATATTAAACTAGCTGGACCCGTTCACAGCTTCGCCCGTGCTAAGTTTTTGTAGTTGTAAAACTATATCGTTTATAAAGTGTGGATACATTTACGACCCTTTTTACCTTTTTAGTGACATGACTACGTCGCTATTTTTCGCGCCCACATTGAACACAGTACCATGCCCCTTTTTCAAATCCCGCTCACATTCCACGTGGCTTATAACATTTTTAAAAATTATCCTTTGTTTCGATTTGTACAACTCTGCTCTTAGTAAGTCAGGAATTTTTGCCTTTATATTATCCAAGATTTTTGTACTTTTTGGATTTTATTGTTTTTTGTACATTTTTCGAACTATAACTTGGGAAATATATTTGTGGTTTTCAGAGTAGAATTTATTTTTTGAATAAAAACCATGGATTTAATTTAAGTCAATTCTGTGCCAACTTTGTAAGCGGTAGTTGTTGATTGAATCTAATAGGTTCTGAAAAGTTGTCGTGCTATAAATAAGACATTCAAAATAGATTTGATCAGTCACTTATGCCGTTTCATTTTCTCAGCCATATGACTAATTCAGTATATAGAAAAAAACGGCATCCAGATCCAAGACGGTTATTTTTTGTCCACAAAGTATGTTTTAAACAGATGTTATTTAGCAGTTCTTGGCATCGAAAGGGTGGGAAGTAATAACTATCTGATAAATCCTATTGAAATTTTTGTAGGGGAGGTGCCACGCCCCATTGTCCAATCCCGTCCATATTCTACGTGATGATCGGAGTTTTAAATATGAACATTTGTTTTAATTTTTATAATTCTACTTTTAGCCGAAGAATAACTTTTTTTTGTCCAAACAAGTAAGTAAGTCAGGGACCGCAAAGAACCGGAATCGGAACCTATATAATTATTTTGGTTGGAACCGGAACGGAACCGATATTTTAAAAATCTTGGAACCAGAATCGAAATCTAAACCGATATTTCTAAGGATTTTAGTCCCTGATTAAGTATTTATGCTACTAGTTGAGTTTTACTGTAGAGTATTGGAAACAAATTTATGAAATATTAGCATTACAAATGTACTGTTGGACTTAAACTGAGTTTTTTTACTTTTTATATTTCTCTACTAAATATTTGGAGGTTTTTCATTTAATGTCATATTTAATAATCACCGCTTATTTTATGTGATATGATGGTCGGTCATTGAACTATATCGGCCAGGAATGCATTAACTAACAAATATTTCGTTTTCAAATTAACATTGTGTATTGTGGTAGACGCGCCGGCGTTTGACAAAATATTTATCGTGACTGTTCATTTTGATATTAAAAATTCCATTGAATATATGTGCATGAAATTCATAAGTTTGGAATTATAGGGTAGCGTGGACGGCAGCTTTAACAGTCTGCAAGTAGAAGCGATTGATTGTCCAGCTTGTGATCGTTGAAAATATTTCGCAGTTGCAGCCATTAAAATTTAATAAAATATTTTGAAGTTTGTTTCGTCAGCAGAGTCCATCTGAAATTATTCGAACAATGTGCATACATATAATCATGGTTATCTTTACGTCTCTTTTAGTTTCTTATTTATAAGATCTACAGTGATATTGTTATGTTTGTGATGCAGTTCCAGACTGTGAAATGCGCTAGCATTAAAGGTTCAATCTCGGTTATCTAAAGTATTAAAATAGTTTAGTATCTTTTCAAAAACTATAACGACAATATATAGAAATAACATATGAATTAATAGGTCTCTTACTAAATTAATTATATTATTTGAAGTTTATTTTATTGATTTCTCTTATTTTAATAATATTTATTAATAAGTTATAATTATTAGTTTTAAGATGTATTGTGATGCTCTAAATGAAATAAATTCACCACTGACAAACATTGTGATAACTTATTTACATCACTATTCAATTATTTTTTTTTTATTATCTTCATATAGAATATCTCTGGTATTTTCAGGTCTTCGGTCTGTGTATAAATTTAATGAAAATCATGACGAAAGCAACTACAAAAGGCATCCTGGAGAATATCATCGTGTCTACAGGTGGGACTTTGTGCTGCTTGTTTTTACCGATCGTCGCGTCGTCCTGGTGTGATGGCTTTTTTTTTGTCATAATGTCATAATTATATTTTACGCTTTTGTCGAATGACTACAACACTTAAAAAAAATTGTATCTCCAATATTCAAAGTATTAAATTTAAAATAATAAAAGTGTATACATTTATTCATTTGGTTAACATACAATTAATACTTTTGTGTTAGTGTAATATGTATTGAAATATAAAATATTATTGATAAAAACTCTTTAATGTCTAAATTGGAATGTCCGATCAAATATATAATCTAAATTTTGAGAAATATGAATATTGGTTAATTGATTATTCGATTAATTAAGTTTTCTGATTAACTGATTTTTTGTTGAAATTTATGTATTTATAGCATCCATGATATACCCACGGTTGAAGTATATACAGGTTAAGTCATCTTTCAAAATTCAGTCGCCATTTACTTTTTTTTTGAAAACTGTTTAAAAATTCAACATTTGTTTACGAATATTTTAAAACAACTTCATACAAACAAATTATTTTCAAAATTTTAAATTTTATAAATTTCAACATTTTGCCAATTTTCAAGATTGTTTAGAATCCAAAAGAAACCACAGTGATTGGCAAAAGTAATAAAAGTGAATGTATGTAATGAAATTTTAATAAAATCTCCAATTTGTAATGCAGAAAAACTATAACCTGAAAATTAAGTTTAAAATTACAATTAATTTTTGTATTTTAAAATGTTCTTCTTGACATTTTCAGAACATTGTATGTCAATTAAACATTGTATGTCAATATTTATTTAAATATTGTATACTTGAATTAATTATACTACTCAACACGACTTACGGACATCTCATACATCAATTCAATATAATTCGTGGGTACTGAGTTTTTCCTAATATTTTTTGACGGAAACTCTGTTTATAGGACATATTTTAAAAACTAGAATCGATGGAAAAGAATTTGTAATTATGATCGTTAGATTGGACTATGCTGTGCTTACCATTAGAACTGAAATATTAAAAAAATCGTCCTAAAATAGTCTAAAAAATTAACTTTTTTCGAGTTTAGATTCATTTCAATTAGAAGAGAAATTGCGAAAAGTTTTTGAGAAACTGTTTTTCCACAGTACTATATTTTTATTATTCTAAAAAATGGCTGAGAAAGGCCTAAAATTTCGATAGAAATTCTCCTAAAACCGGTACGAAAAAAACTGAAAAAAATGTATCAAAATCAGCACCCACGAAATTTATAGAATTACTGTATGAGATGTCCATGGGAAATATTTTTCTCGTTTTGTTGGGTGTATTTATAATACTGGTTTCAGACGTTAATATAATGTATTGCACTTGGATCTATAAGTATTTAAATCCAAGATTTAAAGGAAGTCAATATTCTCCCTATTGTTTATAGTGTAGTCTAATGGCTGCTCATAACTCAAAAATATATTTGATCTTCCATGATCGATTCATGCATGAAATGTTTGCTCAATTTTTAGTGATGAACAAAATGCTCACTGTGCAACTAGTAGAATGTTATTGTGAGTGTGGTATTTATTTTAACAAACCATTCCAAAGAAACTAAAAAATTGAGAAATTAAAAATATACGAGAACATTATAAAGTCATTAATTCTGAATAATATTGTATACGATAGGGGTTTTTTATTGAACAACATATTAAAAATTGTTTAATTAAGTTTGTGTACAGCACACACTTACAGCACATATGTGTTATCTTGTTATGTTATATTATATTATATCAGAGTGTTTTCAGATATCCAAGGTAAATTGTGATTAAGGAGGGAACACTTCTCGCAACTTTTTGCCGGCGATGACGTCAATTATTCCGCCGATAAAAGATCGCCCGACAACCCAAGTTGCTGATGAAGGCTTAGACATACCGCCGCCTGACCGTGATGAAGTCTTCACAGCCATGTCCAGGCTGAAAATAACAAAGACGCACGCTCGGATGGACTGTCTGCTGAGTTGTTTAAGACCGGAGGTGATGATCAATTCTGATGAAAGGCGATCTCAGAACATGCGAGTGGCCCAGGTACTTCGTCTTGTCCTCATTCACCGTAAGACCCATTCGACGCGATTTCTTCTCTAAAATAGAGTATGCTGCACTGACTGCTCGTGTGCTTTGTCCAATGATGTCGATATTACAAGAATAACCGATCAGCATCTCGTTGAAGATAGTGGGATTGTGGAGGAGTCCGGCAGCTCTTACAATTTTCTCCATTATCAGGTTGAAGAAGTCATACAAGTCGCCTTGATACCTCATTCGGTGTTAAACGTCTCGAAGAGATTATTCCCAATTTTCACTGCGCAATTCAGCAGGCTCTCCATCCGTGTCTGCGGTTATGTTGTTTTCAGCCTGTAGATGGCTGTGCAGAACTCATCACGGTCTGGTAGTGGTATCGGCAGAGTTATTGTCATCATTGCCGGCTAGAAGTTGCGAGAAGTGTTTCCTTCATAATATCAATGTACCCTGGACATATGTTTCTAGATTCCAGTCCTTGTCATTACAGGAAAATACTCCAGTCTTCAAGGTGTCAGGCGAAATGTTGGCATTTCAGATCGGACGTTCATCACACCACTAGAAGCGTGCTAAATTGAGATGCTGGAATTTAGTACTTCTTCTTACCGTACTTCGTCGTAGTCGAGCAACCTCATTCCAATGTCGGAGATGTTACCGTGGAGGTTGCATCTTTCGAATGTTGGACCAAAGATGCCCTCTTGACTTACCTTGGTAATTAAGTCGCTAAATGCGATTTGGGAGCAGCGCTCATAAACTTCGTCGAGGCGTTCGTAGGAGGTCTCTTTGGTATCATCGTCCTTCTCATTCGTCGGAGCGTGCGTACAAAGTAGGCTGATGTGGAAGTATTTAGCATTCATTCGGATTGTTTCCAGCAGTTCGTTGACGGGCGTGAACGGAGGCAAGATGTCGGAGTTTCTTGCCGACTACAAATCAACATTCAAATGCATGCCTATCTGCATGGCAGCTGTAGTAGATGTCACAGGATGCCTGTAGAGAGCAGCATTTTGCTGTCCATCGCATTTCCTGGATTGCGGTGATGTCAGCCTTGTATATTTGGAGACCATCAACAGGCTTGATAGTGACACCTTTCCTATAAAGGGTTCGGACTTTACAGGTGCATATCGGTAAATCATTGTTAGTGCGTTGGACTGCGTGGACTGGGTTAACAACATATTTTCATAGACACATTTCTTATACCGCGATACCTCTCGGCAGTAAATGGTAAACCTAGAACATTGCCTATGAAAAGCTCTCACCCGCCTTTAGGATTCGGCATTAAACTGTAGGTCCCACCACTTTGAGTACAAATATAACACGCACAGCTCAAAATGGTGAGAGAGCTCGGCCTATGTTCCTATAGGACTGTAGCTCCAAACTATTATTATTATTAATGTCCCTCGATTGTCCCCGACCAGACCTCCCATCGGGTCTGTATGCGTTCATTCACGAGCCTAACTAATATTAGTGTGTACATTTTATCAAGCCCAAATATGACAGCCCTAAACATCAATTTAATTACATAAATCGTATGTAATCTTTCAAACATACGGCAGATACGATAAATATTATTGCAAACATCATAAACATCTTATATATATAAAGATAGTTGGAAAAGATACTCCATTAGATACTCGAACGATACTCTCGATTATTAAGCCTTCGACGCACAGTGGTTCAGAAACTTTTTCATCGGCCAAAGCTATGTTTCTTTTGATGTAGTGAATATTTTTGAAATCGTTTTTTTTTTGTTTGATTGTAAATTGATGATATTTGTTTTAAATATACTAAAAATAGAAATTGACTGATAAGATTCCGCTGTATAACACCGTGCTGCAAAAATCAAAAAAAATTTTGCACACTTACTAGGGACCAATCCAAGGATATGTGCGTTCACCGTTTTTCTCGATCAATTCGTTTCCGGTTTTAAATTGCATTTAAAATGCAAGTGTGTACCATATTTAGAAATAATTTCAAAAAATATATTTTTTGCGTCACTTTCAAAAACAATTGAATGTATCTTGTAGCAGAAACCCCATTGATCGTGAATTCGAAAACCGCTTCGCAATATCAATTCGAATCAGGGTTTAACTTGCATTTGAAGTGCAACTGCATATCACTTTTTAATATTTAGAAAATTTTATATTTTTTTGCGTCACTTTTAAATGGGATCTTGTAGCAGAAACCACATAGAATTCGAAACCACAATGAATTGGAAAAACGATTCGCGATTACGATTCGCGGAATTACGTATACAATAAATCCAATTGATGATATATTGAATGTTCTATTGATGGTTTTAAAATCTAATTTTATTCACAAGGAGTATTTTATGATTTTTTAAATACAAGTAAAACCCGTATACGAATTGATATCGCAAAGCTGTTTTCGAATTCATAATCTGCGAGGTTTCTGCTACAAGATTCCATTGGATTTTAAAAGTGACGCAAAAATATATAAAATTTTCTAAATATAAAAAAGTGATATGCAGTTGCACTTCAAATGCAAGTAAAACCCGGATTCAAATTGATATCGCGAAGCAGTTTTCGAATTCACGATCAATGGGGTTTCTGCTACAAGATACATTTAATTGTTTTTGAAAGTGACGCAAAAAATATATTTTTTGAAATTATTTCAAAATATGGTACACACTTGCATTTTAAATGCATTTTAGAACCGCAAACGAATTGATCCAGAAAAACGGTGAACGTACATATCCTTGGATTGGTCTCTAGTTTCACGTACATGTCGATTTTTTCCAGAGTGCAAAGTACTGTAGCACGGTGTAATAAGCCAATGTTTAACTTTTTTTTCTTTTCCAATTTTAGTATACATATACCACTTATATTGTTGTAATAAGTTTTTTTTTTATCACTATTTTTGATTAGTAATATTGATACTCAAAAATATGTTTTTTTTGTTTGTAATTTTGAACCTCTGAAAATTTTTAAAAAGTGAAAATTTTGTGAATTAGTTTTTTCACTTTGAGTTCCAATATATCCCCGAGTTTCAAAGATATTGCGCTCAGGTTATAATATTTAAATACTGGATATTTTACATATATTTTTAAAAATGTAAAGATTGTCATACTATGGAATATATAAGAAAGGACTATTTATTTCAAGATTGCGAATTTGAACGTTCATAACTTCTGCCAGTTAAAAGAAGTTAAGGCAAAATTTTCTTTAAGTTTTAGCTGAATGAATGCCTTTCACCCTATACCCACTCTTACTGCTGGGACGTTCTGACACTGGCCGCTAGAGGCGATATAGCTGAATTTAGTCAACATTTTTGAATTTGAACGTTATCCACCAAAAATCTTCAACAGTTTTTAAGTTGAAATTGATTTTAACTTATATTAAATTTAATAATATAATAATAATTTAATAATTTAATGGGCCAAATTATTATTTATATTGATAAACACGATAATTGCGTCGAATAATGTTGTTGTCAATAAAATTAATATTTTTGATAAACAATAAAAAATGTTTGTTTCTGCAATACTTTTAATTATATTTACGTTTGTTTTATACATAAATCTATATAAATGATAATTAATAGAATTAAATGTTTAACTAATATAACAACAGATATAATTGGATATTTTTTGATACTCCGTTAATAATGTTGTCAAAACAGTAATGAGGATTGCTAATATTACAAACATATGTTAGCAATTGTGTTTGCTAATATGAATATTTGTACGTGAACGCAGCAAATTAATTAGTAGGCGCAGTTTTAGCAAAAATTTAATTGTATTGATGTACGTTTTTGGTTATATTTACGAATTTTTTTTCTGTGTACCATAACCCACTTTTACTATCGAATAGTGCGAACCTTGATGCATTAAAGCTGAATTAAGTAAGTCCAAATTATTGTCTTTGAACGTTCATAACTTAAAACCTTTAAATGGCTTTAAGATGATATTTATTTTAACGTATAGTTGATAGCCGATACCAAATATTATTGCTAAACCTAGCCGCAGCGTACCAAACAGAATATACTCTTTCTCTCTTATTGTAGAGTATACAAATGTGGTTGTATATCGTCGGTAATACTGCAAAAACGCCTATCTACATTTTCGAATACCTCTTACAAAATGAATTTTACAGAAGAAACAAAACTATTTTCAGTCTTAATTCTGCACTCACTTCATACAAAATTAAATATGTCATAACTTAAAATGGCATTTATCTAATTTATCCGATCAACATATCATTAAAAACCAGAGCTCTCGATTACCCGGGTGCCCGCGTACCCGGGCTACCCGGGTTGTTCAAGTATTAAATGTTCGAGCTACCCGGGTAGCTCGTTTGTTCGAGTAGCTCGATTGCTCGTTCGTTGTTCGAGTAGCTCGATTGCTCGATCGTTGTTCGAGCTTCGAGTAGCTCGTTCGTTCGTTCGTTTGTTCGATTGTTCATTTGATCGCTTGTTAATTTGTCTGTCCGTTCGTATGTTTGATGTGGGAGTTGGTCGGAAGCAGAGCTCTCGATTTCATACGAGTAGCCCGGGTAATACCCGGGTAGTTCAAATACTCGAAAAACCCGCGTATTAAATGTTCGAGCTACCCGGGTAGTTCGCAAAACCCGGGTAGTTTGTTCGTTCGTTTGTTCGAGCTATTCGAGTAGCTCGTTTGTTCGAGTAGCTCGTTCGTTTGTTCGATTGACGATTGTTCATTTGACCGCTTGTTAATTTGTCTGTCCGTTCGTTTGCTTGATGTGGGAGTTGGTCGGAAGTGGTTGGAAAAATGTGGGTGGACAAAAGTGATAAAAAGACCGAAAAAATTTTTATTGCAGAAATGGATAGCGGACATCATTAGAAGGCTAATTTTTTTTGACAAAAAGTGGTTTTTGACATGAAAATTATGCGTAATTATCACATGCAGTTAGGCGGTTTTGCAGTATCACCGACGATATACTAAAATTGGAAGAGAAAACGAAGTTCAATTTTGGCTTATTATACAGCGAAATCTAATCATCTAATCATGAAACGTATTTCAAAGGGGGGATGTTGTGGTGCGATGGGGACGATCGTAATTTTAAAATTTTATTTTTTTTTTTTTTTATTAGTTTTTTATTAGATTTAACAACGACTTTTCCAATGGAAAGGTAAAAATGTGTTTGGTGACTTTAGTACTACAACGACGATATATAATAAAAAATCTAACCGAATGTTTAAACGAAAAATACGATTTTTACGTTTTTAGTATTTTTGAAATTCAAAAATCTGTGTCAAATTAATTTAATAATTGGTAAGGAAATATTACCTCTTATTTCTTGAAAGTACAAGTACACATGGCACAGTGGGATAAAACTCAAATCTAGTTGGACAAAATAGCAAAAACGGAACACATCTAAAGCTTTTAAAACTAATTCCATTAGATTTGTAATATGTTATATAACAGTACTGCATATTTAGATTTTCGTAGATGGGTTTCTGTGTTGCTATGGCAATGCATAAAGTAGTGTTATCTTACTTATCTTATTTTTATTGTATACTAGCTGGACCCGTGCACGACTCGTGCCAAGATTTTCTGAATTCAAAGATATGGAGCGATTTTATTAATATAAAAAACATTTTTTTATTATTGATATGAGGGGCCCGTGCTTAGCTGTTGAAATTTTTTTATTCGTTTTATAAATGTGGTAACCAAATAATTCTCCGCCAAAACAACTTTTCTCAAAGACAATTTTTTCTCAGACTGCGCTTCTCCGCAGAATTATTCTCAGTAGAATTCTCAACGTAGAATTCATCCCGGTAGAATTGTTCCCGGTAGAATTCTTTCCCGTAGAATTCTTCCCCGTAGAGTTTTTCCCAGTAGAAGTTTTAGAGTGGTGGGTTTTAATGTAGTAAGTTTCGGTGTAGTGAGTTTAGATGTGGTGAATTTTGGAGTGGTGAGTTTAATTGTGGTTAGTTTTGGTGTGGTGAGTTTTAGTGTGGTGAGTTTTAGTGTGGTGAATTTGAGTGTGGTGAGTTTAATTGTGGTGTTTTTAAGTGTGGTGAGTTTTAGTGTGGTCAATTATAGTGTGGTGGGTTTTAGTGTGGTGAATTTTATTGTGGTGAGTTTTAGTGTGATGAATTTTATTGTGGTGAGTTTTAGTGTAGTGAATTTTAGGGTGGTGAGTTTTAGTGTGGTTAATTATAGTGCGGTGGGTTTTAGTGTGGTGAATTTTAGTGCGGTGAGTTTTAGTGTGGTAAGTTTTAGTGTATCGAAATTTGAGTGTAGTGAGTTTTAATGTGGTGAGTTTAAAAGTGGTGAATTTTAATGTGGTGAAATTTTAGTGTAGTGAGTTTTAGTGTGGTGAGTTTTAGTGTGGTGAAATTTTAGTGTGGTGAGTTTTAGTGTGTTCAATTTTAGTGTGTTGAACTTTTGTGTGGTGAGTTTTAGTGTGGTGAGTTTAAGTGTGGTGAGTTTTAGTGTGGTAAGTTTTAGTGTGGTGAGTTTTGGTATGGTGAGTTTAAATGTGGTGAGTTTTAGTGTTGTGAATTTTAGTGCGGTGAGTTTGAGTGTGGCGACTTTTGGGTATAGTGAGTTTTAGTGTGGTGAGTTTTAGTGTGATGAGTTTTAATGTGGAGAAATTTTAGTGTGGTGAGTTTTAGTGTGGTGAATTTTTGTGTGGTGAGTTTTAGTGTGGTGAAATTTTAGTGTGGTGGGTTTTAGTGTGGTGAGTTTAAGTGTGGTGAGTTTTAGTGTGGTGAGTTTTAGTGTGGTGAGTTTTAGTGTGGTGAGTTTTTGCTTGGTGAGTTTTAGTGTGGTGAGTTTTAGTGTGGTGAGTTTTTAAGTGGTGAGTTTTAGTGTGGTGAGTTTTAGTGTGGTGAGTTTTAGTGTGGTGAATTTTAGTGTGGTGAGTTTTAGTGTGGTGAATTATAGTGTGGTGGGTTTTAGTGTGGTTAATTTAAGGGTGAATTTTAGTGTGGTGAGTTTTAGTTTGGTTAGTTTTAGTGTGGTGAGTTTGTTTTTCTTTTTCTTTCCTTTTTTTGTTTTTCATTTAGTTTGGATTGTGGTTTTATGTGATTGGTTTTGTTTTTGTATTTTTGCTTTTGTTTTGTGTTGTGCTTTTGCTTTTTTGTTTTTATTTTTTTTTTGTATTTGAGTTTTTTGTTTCATGTTCGTTGCTGGTGAAAGTGCCGAGTTATATCGTGTTTAGGTTGCATGGGAGGTGCCACGCCTCTTTGCCCAATCCCGCCCATATATAGCCTATCATTCCTTCCAGACCATACCGCATCTGTGGTAAAAATTTCAAGACAATCGGATCAGCCGTTTAGACGGAGAAGCGGAACAAACGTGATTGCTTTTGTTTTTGTATTTTTGCTTTTGTTTTGTTTTGTTTTGTGCTTTTGGTTTTTTGTTTTTAATTTTTTTTGTGTATTTGAGTTTTTTGTTTCATGTTCGTAGCTGGTGAAAGTGCCGAGTTATATCGTATTGAAAGTTTAGGTTGTATGGGAGGTGCCACGCCTCTTTGTCCAATCCCGCCCATATATAGCCTATCATTCCTTCCAGACCATACCGCGTCTGTGGTAAAAATTTCAAGAAAATCGGATCAGCCGTTTAGACGGAGAAGTGGAACAAACGTGATTGCTTTTGCTTTTGTATTTTTGATTTTGTTTTGTTTTGTGCTTTTGTTTTTTTGTTTTTAAATTTTTTTGTGTATTTGAGTTTTTTGTTTCATGTTCGTAGCTGGTGAAAGTGCCGAGTTATATCGTATTGAAAGTTTAGGTTGTATGGGAGGTGCCACGCCTCTTTGTCCAATCCCGCCCATATATAGCCTATCATTCCTTCCAGACCATACCGCATCTGTGGTAAAAATTTCAAGGAAATCGGATCAGCCGTTTAGACGGAGAAGCGGAACAAACGTACAAACGTACAAACGGACAAACGTACAAACGTACAAACGTACAAACGTACAAACGAACAAACAGATTTATTATATTAATAGGATTAAGCTTGCATTCTAAACGTAATATAAATTGAATGAATTTATATTGGACTTAAATTATACTTGTATATCATACAACAATGAAATACCTTACTACTAACCATTATTTTATTCTGGTAGCTCTCATACAAGAGCTTTAATAACTGTTATAAAAAGACACCAATTATGATTTTTATTTTTTTTTTATTATGAGATTTTAAAAAATTGTGCAAAAATGTGTAACGGCTAACACACAAATTTGCATTTATTGATGTCTTTTCTACATGAATTATTGAATACATTTTGCATTTACTTGCATTTTTGTGATTTATGGACATATATAACTCGGAAAACAAGTTAAAAAAATATATTTTTATATTTTGAATGCAATAACAAATGTTACATAAAAAGTGTTGAGTCTTTTATATCGTTTTCAATAACACAGGAACAGATTTATGTAGATTAATCATTAGATTTAGCGTTTGCCTAAAATGTTGCCAATATAGTCGAGTTCCAAAAAAAAAAGAAAAATTCAAAAACAGATTTCTTTTATTTTAAGTTTTTTAAAGGAGTTATGTAATACACTTGCATTTTTTGAAATTATAATCGATGTTGTATAAAAAAATACCGAAATTCGTATTATTTTATTTTTGAAGTGTTATTAATAGGGAGCGGATTTATATGCAAATGCATATTTTAACGAAACCTCAAATTTAAGTCGGACAAAAACAGAATTAATTATCGTCAATATGTTTTGCATATTTGCATATTTTGAATATTTTTTGCATATTGCATATTTTGCATATAATTTGCATATTTTGCATATATTTTGCATATTTTGCACATTTGTTGCATAAATCATCCATATGTCTATGTAGATTACTATAGTAATTTAAAGTAAAAATGCAATATTCCGACATTTCTTGACTATAAGTTATTGTTGTTCTGATGTGTTGTGTCGCATCTTTAATATAGTATAGATCAAGTCCTTTGATAAATTTTAGTTGGAGTTACTTATTTTAATATTGATATGATGTCATTGATAAAAACATTATATCAGACAATTTTCTGCACATACCTACATTTTTAGTAAACGATATAAGGAACAAAATTGAAAATGTTTAAGCGACTCGAAGCCTCCATTTCACGAAATGGCTTCGATCCTCATATTCGGATTTCACTGCAACATCTTCATATCGATTTTCTTATCCAATAAAACATTTAGTAGTTGTTAATTGCAATAAAATTCATTAACAAATGTTTTAAAGAATTTCGATATGGAACTTATACACACTTAAAACTGGCAATATCGGAGTGAGAACTGGCAATATCAGTGTAAGAACCTGCATAAATATATATCGAATACATTTCGGCATCTCATATTAAAACAAATGTCATAATTGCTTCCTTGAATCCATCATTTCGTGACTATAATATCTTGTGATGAACCCAATGGTTTACTGCGAAAATTTAGAAAATAGAAGACTAAAAATATTTTTTTTTTATTTTAATAGTACAATGTTCTTTTTTATTCACAATTTGCGTTGAAGGATGAAGAAAAACGTGTTTTATTTTTAAATTATGAGGAACAAATATATTTTTCCATATTTTTACTCTTGTTTTAATATAAAAAACCTGCATATTTTTTGCATATTTTGCATATTATTTGCATATAATTTGCATATATTTTGCATATTTTCGGAATATCATTTTGCATATAAATCCGCTCTCTAGTTATTAAATGAGTTATGCAAAAATGTGTAACGTCTAACTTTTATTTTCTAATTAAAAAAGAACCCTTCTATCCGACTCTTTCATTAGAAATTGCATACAATTGCATTTTTGGAAATAATCGATTTTGTATAAAAAAAATACCGAAATTCGTATTATTTTGTGATTGAAGTGTTATTAAAGGAGTTATTCAAAAATGTGTATCGTCTAACTTATATTTTCTAATATAAAAAGGACCCTTCTGTCCGACCATATCATTAAAAATTGTATATACTTTCATTTTTGGAAATTATAATCGATTTTGTATAAAAAAATACCGACTATGTAGATACTAAACTAATCGTTTTAACAATTTCAAAGTTCATAGTTGTACGAGTACGCAGCAAGAATTAGGAGACCGAAATCAACCAGAATTGATAGGTTTCATTCCAGATTAAAATCCTTGTAGAACACTGTTATTGGTTAAATAAAATATGGATATACTGATTGCATATTTGTTTTAAAAAATTGATTGCAATCTTAAATCAAAGCTGTGTTTAAGTAATCCAAAAATATATGTGATTTTAGCATATTCCGTACAACCAGCTATAATTCTTGGAATAGTGGATAATACTGCCAAAATAGCGATAAACTCCGAATCGTATTTTTAAGTGATGCATTAGTTCGGAAATATGTCATATTCTTGAAAAGGATTATAAAGGAAGTGGACTTAGAAGTTGACCAAACGTTATAATTATTGGAATGGTGGTTATTACTGTCAATATAGCGATATACACCAAATTGTATTTTTAAATGATGCATAAGTTCGGAAATATGTCATATCCTTAAAAAGGATTATATGGAAAGTGGACTTAGAAGTTGACCGATCAGAATAGTTGTTCGTATTGCCAAAATATCCATATACACCAAATTTTACCTTCATATGATGCAAAAGTTCGGAAATAAAACGTGTATTGTTAAAAATTTATATGGGAGGTAGGCGTGGCAGATGCAGATGCACGACCCCTTTCATATATATCATATTGGCATTGATGTAATATAGCAATATATCATGTTATATAATTTTGTCCAGCTAGAATTGGGTTTCATCCCACTGTACATGGGTTAAAAAAACGGATAATAATTTCCGTTTTCACAAAAGTTGGTTAATATAAGTATGTACATCTGAAGTATTTTACAAATGAGATGTGGGTATTGATCACCTTTAATATGATACACGAATTTATTTTTATTTCTAAAGGGTATCAGAGACAAAAATAATTATTATTTTCAAATTTGCATGTAAAAAGTCATTGTAAAAAATGATGCTATAAAACAAACGATACCATTAGAAAATATTCGATGAATATTTTGAATTTATGGCTTAATTGTTATTTCAGGAATTTTTAATTTTAAAATATTTTTAATAATTATATTTCAGACATATAAATAAAAGTCATCAATAATTAAAGGGTTTTGTGAAAAAGGGGGCAAGTCCAAATTTATTGAGTTTTTGATGAGATATGATAGATTTTTATATTTCGCATTGTTTGATATGAATTTCATCCCAAAATATACACTGAGATATCACGATTTTAAAAGTAAATTACACACGTGTCAATCATGTATTTCCCGGTGACAACGATATCGGGTACAATTCGTTTGAATGTCGGTTGAATATCGTGTGACTACAATTTTTGATTCATGTATCAAACGAAACGTTGAGTACGTTCATTTTGAGAGTTTTTTTGTTGCCAGCATATAAATCATACGACAAAGTAAACAAAAAACGAGCTGGGAAAGTTAGGTCACATGGGTAAGTTCGGTCACATGGGGCGGATTTTTATAGTCGGTCGGGCCCGACTATGGAATACCCTACACCTTTGGTGGGGATATTAATGTGGGATATTTAATTGCATACCTTAATTTTAAAGTTTTTAATTATGCTGAACCTCCCCCCCTCAGAATATTATTCATATATCAGAAATTTACCCATAAATTAAAAAATGTATATAAAAGTATAAAAAACTAAAAAAAAAAAATTTGAAAAATATAATTGGGCTGACCACGCCTATATTTAAAATTTTGAAAGGCTAATATTTCATAGATTTGATTTTAATAATTTACGGATCAAATTTCCACTATGAAAATTCGGGAAATAATGAAAAAAAAAAAGTGGGCGTATCACGCCCATTTTTGGATCACATATTCTTGTATCACATATTCTTGTATTAGGTCAATTCTAATAATACGTTTTAAATTTTATAACTGTACCTTGAATACTTTTCGAGTTATTAGTTCCGAAAGAGTTATATAAAAGTGACTTGTATGGGAGGTGGGCGTGTCCGTTGACCGATTTGGCTCATTTTCAAACTCAGTTCCTACTTTTGGCTAAAATATATTGAGACAAAATTTCATCGCATTCTGATCAGTATTTCTCAAGTTATTCTGTATTCGGACAGCAAGACGGACAGACAGACAGACAGACAGACAGACAGACAGACAGACGGACATGGCTAAACGGACTCGGGTAGTGATGCTGATCAAGAATATATATACTTTTCCATACCGGACACGCCTCCTAAGGGGCGTTACAATATATGCACAAAGTTAATATACCCTGTTCCTCATAGGTGTAGGGTATAATTATTACATTATTCTCATGGTATACTAGCATGTTATATCTATGCAATTTAAAAATGTTTACGTACTTCAAATCTAAAAAAAAAATTAAAGAGAAAATGTTCGAAAATAGTAATGAGGTGTCACTCTAAATCTTTCAGTGTTAATGCATTATTTTTATAAAAGTATGATGAATTAAAAACAAACAAAAAATTAAAAAAAGGAAGTAAACCCTTCTGAAAATCTTTGTATATAAAATTATTTGTATATTAAAAGTTTTGAAAACGAGTACACCATTAGAAAAATCAATTCACCTTTTAAATGAGACTAACTTAAATATTCAACTTATAATAATAATAATAGTTTGGCGCTACAGTCTTGTATAGAACTTCGGCCGAGCTCTCTCACCATTTTGAGCTGTGCGTGTTATATTTGTACTCAAAGTGGTGGGACCTACAGTTTATTGGCGAATCCGAACGGCGGGTGAGAACTTTTCATAGGCAATGGTTTTACTCTCGTAGGTTTGCCATTTACTGCCGAGAGGTAGCGCGGTATATGAAAAGATGTTGTTAGCCCCAGTCCAGGCTTGAACCGGGGACCTTTCGGCTCGCAGTCCAACGCACTAACCACTGATCGCCGCGGCTACTTATACATTCAGAAAAAATCAATGAAATACACATTGATTTAAAAGTATTTAAAAATAATTATTTTCATATAAAAAAATGTAATACCTAGTATTTTCTAGTATATGTACCGATTAAAATAATAATTTATCATGTTGTATGATATTTTTTTCTGAGTGTGGTTCATATGCTATATTACTTTAACGGAATGCAAAAAGTTGTATTTCAAGGAAATGTTTCAATTAATTAAGGGGAATAACTTCCAAAACTCTATTTTAATAAAAAATTAAAAAAAGGACGTTTAAAATATTTCTTGGCAACTGTAAAATTTGAAAATAACTTTTTTTTTTATATTTCGACGAATAACAGATCGCTACGCTAATATCCATAACCACAGACTTGAGTTTATATAATTAAGTAAAATCTAATATTTTTAAAATTATGACTACTAATATTAATATTATTGTAGCAAATCAATTTAAATTT
This sequence comes from Dryomyza anilis, assembly GCA_951804985.1. Classification (NCBI taxonomy): domain Eukaryota; kingdom Metazoa; phylum Arthropoda; class Insecta; order Diptera; family Dryomyzidae; genus Dryomyza; species Dryomyza anilis. The sequence continues at coordinate 46,849,837 of OX638133.1, read as the reverse complement.
TGATTATTTAATTTGAGTATTTAAAAGAATAAAATTATAAGAATGCAAAATTTTAGGGCCAGAATTCTTTACCTCTGTTTTTTTATTGTAATTTAAAGTTGAAAAATTGAAAAAAAATGCATGGAAATACTTTAGGTTTTTTTGCTTCTTCTCCGTTTTTGTTCCAAGATCTTCACTTTAGGATCACACTTGCTGAGAAAGAGGTGCTCGGTACGCGTGGGAGATCATTTTGGCATATCTTTAATTTGAATAGCATAATTTTATAAATTGATATATGGTGGTGCAAAATTGAAACCATTTTTTACTCATTTTCAAAATGTCTGTGTTTTTTAGCCAGGGCACGTACGCCCCTCAATGAAATTTTAATTTGAAAATATTAGTTGAAAGCTATTATAAATTTGCACCGTATGACCTATATCTCGTTAATGTGCCATTAAGATCAAAAGAGTACGATCACTACAAATGTCGAAAAAAATGAGAATTAGTTCAAAACAACAGTTTTTCGCGTGACCCATTCCCATTATTACTTGAAATATCAGTGGCGCATATAAAAATATTGAAATGCAAAAATTTTATGGACTTTTTGAAACTTGTGCAAAATTTTGATATTTTGTTTTTGCTCATTTTTATGGTAAATAATGTTTTTAAAGGATATGAAGTATCTACGTAGAATGGTTTCGATTAAAATAATTGATTGCAATCAAAAATGTATATGTATGTGAAATCGCGACATTTTTGTCAAAACATATTTCATTGAGGCACATCCACAGTACTGCACGACAAAGGTTAAAATATTTAACATTGGTAAGTTTTTAACCAAAAAAGTGAGGCTCATTAAAATTTTTTGAAATTCTAGATTTTACGCACCTACTTAAATTTTCATAATCTCAAAAAGCATCACTATATAAAATTTTATCTCTATGAATTGGAATTGCTAAACGAATAGAGATATTAACATATTTCTTTGAATGCTTTATTTTAAAACGACTAATTAATGTATAATTTAAAATAATTTCAATCGTATGTATCCTTAAAACAGCGAGAAAGTTATAGTTAAAAAAAAGTATTAGAAATGAATTATATATTTAATTGTTTATTGGTAACTTTTCTACGCTTTATAAAAATATACAATTTTTTCTGAAATTATGTGAAAACGGTGGTATTAAGATTTTTTTTTAATTTCCAACATAAAACCGCCATAACTTTTGCGCCCCTTGCAATACTGATCAGAGCATGCGCTTCCCCGTAGAATATTTCGCCCTAGATTTCTTCCCAGTAGAAATCTTCCATTTAAATTCTTCCCCATAGAACGCTTTCCCGTAGAATTCTTCCCGGTAGAAATCTTCCCGTAGAACTCATCCCGGTAGAATTGTTCCCGGTAGAATTATTTCCCGTAGAATTCTTCCCAGTAGAGTTTTTCACTGTAGAAATTTTAGTGTGGTGAGTTTAGGTGAGATGAATTTTGGTGTGGTGAATTTTATTGTGGTGAGTTTTAGTATGGTGAGTTTCAGTGTGGTGAATTTTATTGTGGTGAGTTTTAGTGTGGTGAGTTTTAGTGTGGTGAGTTTTAGTGTGGTGAGTTTTAGTGTGGTGAATTTTAGTGTGGTGAATTTTAGTGTGGTGAGTTTCATTTTGTGGTTGCATTTGTATATTTTTTTTTGTATTTGGATTTTTTGTTTCATCTTTTTAGCTTGTGTATGTGCTGAGTTATGTCGTTTGGAATGTTTAGGTTGTATGGGAGGTACCACGACCCTTTGTCCAATCGCGCCCATATATAGCCTATGACACCCTCCGGACTCCATAGTATCCTGTTACAAAATTTCAGTTAAATCGGTTTAGTGGTTTAGACGTGATGCTGGAACAAACAGACAGACAGACGGACCAAGAGTTTTATATATGTAGATAGATTAATTTTACACATTTTGTGTTTAAGTTTCACACCAGAATAGAGTAATTTTCCACATTTTAATGTTCAATTTTACACATTTACACATTTAAACTTTAAGAATCAACAATAGATTCTTAAAGTTTAAATTTAAACATTAGAGATTCAATTTTCAACGCGTGTTTAAAAATGCAACTATAAAGCGAGGAAACAAGGTGCCTCGCTTTATGTTCGTAAAATTACACAATTACACTTTTGTGTGTATATCTACGCTGAAGAATTGCGATGTGTAAAATCAAACTAAAATATCAATGTTCTGACACGTGTATCATCATTTTGAAAATTGGGGCGTAAAAACTTTTATAAAGTTAGTTAAATTGGTTTAAACATAAAATAACATTATATGAAAAAACTAGTGTAACTCAATATTTCATTTAAATATTTATTATCGTAGACTTGTAATAAAATTCCACACTTGTAATAAAATTCCACACAAAATCGATCAAAAAAAGTAGAATTTGGGATTTTATCTTTTCGATTTCAATAAAATTTGGGCAACTGATAAAGATTATTGAGATATATATTGACCAATTTTTTTTTCGACCACTACTTCCAGAGATACAAATTTTCAAAAAGGTAATCCGACATTATTTTTAATATCCCATGTTGGAGTGAAACTATTTGATACTGGAATGAAAGGTATTGATTATTTTGTAATCGGAGATTTTAAGAACATTTTAATTTATTGTAGAAAAATATAAGAAGCAAAATATAAGAAATATAAGAATAGGTCACCAGGATATACAAATCCTAAAAATAACTACAAACTTGCATTCGCTGAAGAATTTCCTTTCATTTGATTTTCATATGGCCCAAAACGCAGCCTGTCCCTGACATTTATACGCATTTTTTAACATATATTGCTCCGAAAAAATATGAAATCAAATACTTTTAATATATATTTTTTATGTATCTTAAAGTACACTCTTGTGGTAAGATTTTCTATGTTTATATAAAATTGTGTATGCCTTGTTATTTAGGAGTTATGAACGTTTAAAATTGTTTGCTACGTTTCATCATTATATGTTGAAAAATGCGTATAAATATCAGGTGATAGGCTGTGTTTTGGGCCATATGTACAAATGGGTAGGTGTACCGAATTTCATTTTTTTTTTTTGGAACCGCAAGTCGTTTCGCGGGAAAAATATGTTCTTACATTTAAGCATATAGTCAATGATAGTTGGAGTGATGAAGTCAGTAAGAATTATGAATGTTATAGTCGGTCTAAGCCGACTATAAATACCTTACATATATGAGATAATGTGTGCGGTTACCATAAACAGTAGGTCAATCAATGAAAGGAAAATGATGACCTATTCCATTTTCCTTTCATTGATACCCATTTGTACAAATAGGTAGGTGTACCGAATTTCGTTACCCGGTTCGCGTAAAAATATATATTTTCATATATTTGAGCATAAATTCAATATACATTTGCCCAAACAAGTTTACTTAAGTCCGCAAAGAGTAAAATTCATCTTTAGATGTACATTTTTTATATGAGGTATTTGAACAAAAGTGGTCTGTTCACAGGTCACAAGTGACCGATCATGCCAATTTTCTTGTTGAGACAGCGTAGATACATAAGTAATCTAAATTAGGAGTTTCATTTCTCTAGATAGACAGACAGGCGGATATGCATCGATAAGTCGACTAAGGAGGTCATGCTGATCAACATTAAAAGAGATTGAATTCAAATGACTATAAAGTGAATTTGAAATCTTACATTTTGCTCCAAATTAATATTTCTTAAATTTCGCTCAATTACGTGAAATCTATTAGTAAGATTACAAAATAATGAATAAAGAGATTATAGGTATGTAATAAAATATCTTTCATTCAAGTACCCTAAGCATAAAATTGGTTCACTCCAACGCGGGATATTAAAAATGATGTTGGATATTTTTGAAAAATTACTTCCAAATTCGAAGAAAGATATCACCAAAACGTATCCATATTATTTCGACATATGTTAAATTTTAAGATTAAGGGACCACCTTATATAAGAATTTCATGATGAAGTCTGTGTCACAAAATGGTTGTATAAGCAATTTAAGTGTAGGAAATTAATATATGAAAACAACAAATCATTTATACTAAAATAAAAAATGTATACTAATGTAGATAGGAAAATAGAAATTTGAACAAAAAAGAGGACCTAACTTGAAGTAATATAATAGAAACACGCACCCAGAAAAAAATAATATATAAATAATATTTTTTTACTATTAAAAATATTCAATAGGATAAATTATTATTTTAATCGGTGCGTAAATGAGGATGTCATTATCTCGATGTTTCGATGTCTATTCATAATCGGACATTTTGTATTAACAATTTACAGTAATTTGTAGAGGAGTTTACTTTACTATTATTATAGTAGGTAATGTAGACAACTATAATAGTGGTTAATTCCCGATATTCATTCTTAGAGTTGGAGTTGGATATTATTACAAAAAGCCAAAACAAAGAGACACCAAAATAATTGTAGTAAGCAAAATTTGTTTTCTGTTATCCATAATACACTTATAGAAATATGTCTCCGTCATACACTTTCAATTCAAATGTCCACCACATTCATCTTTTGGCAACACTTCGAGCACTTTGTTATTGGTGGCATGTAAATAACTAATCTGTTAACACTTTGCTAATGCGATATGCGTACAATATTGCATTTAACTCCGCTTCCCATGTTTTTATAGAATTCATTATCCAACTCGAACTCGTCGTTAAGGTGACATGCGTGCGTCTGTATGTACGTCCGTCCGTCCGTCCGTCCGTCCATCCATCCGTCGACTTTCTTAACATTTTATGCAGTCGATTTCGGCATTATGGATCGCTCGAGCAGTCAAACCGTATAATACTCTCCTAGTCAGTGCTGAAAGAAGCAGCCTCTTAAGCAAACAACATTATTGGCGCTCGAGCCCACTGTGCGTCTGCACACAGAGGTTTGTAGCATTTTTAGTGTGCGCTTTGATTTTAATCCCTTGACGTTGTATCACAACGATACATCAGAGATATGTAATACATATAATACGGCAGCAAAGACATGAATCAGAGAATAACTTACAGCCGGCTAGTGGTAATGGCAGCATTTCAATTGGTTCCTCGAAAACCGAAATCAACGACCTCTAAATTAGTGCAGGCCGTAGTTATGTGTCTGTCTATTGTTCTGTCCAAACGGTAGATTACTGCGGCATCCACACCCTTCGGAGCCGTGCTCCGAGAGCAAGTCGTATGCCTGACAGAGATCACATAATCGAACGGTAGACAGCTGACTGGCATTTAAAGACACGCGAGTGACAGAGACGCACGCATGGTGCGGGAATTGGCAACGCCTGCTCAATGTTCATTGGCCCGAGCGCTTGCTGCACATGGCAGTAGCTGAGAAGGCCTGTTGTGCGGCTGTCGAGTGTGAGACGTGCCGAAACGAGTTTTACATTTTTGACGACTACACTTCGTCATCGTTTCAGTGAGCTAACTTATTATATCCATTTCCATATCTTTAGTTGTTGCGTTATTCAGTGCGGTCGGACGGAACCATCGGATCGCATCACAATCGCTACGCTCGCTTCGCCGATCCAAGCATACACCCACTTTCAGCTATTTTGTAATTATACGCAGCAGTTTGCGCTTTTGTGCGGTCGATTCTGGGCGAGGGACTAGTGACATGTTTTGGTTGGTAGCTCGGCTACTGTGCGTCAATAGGCGCACCTCACACTTTCAAGTACTCGCGATTACTTTAGAGCAACGATTCGGCGTACCGACCACTCGAACCAGTGAAACTTTACACTGCTAATATTAGTGATACCGCCAAACGGACTAGTGATATCTACGAATGCCACAGTGGCAACAAAAACGCGGTACTGATTAAATTCGCGCGACCGAAATCAACTTGAAGACGGAACTAAATTCGTGATACTCCAACTCGCATTAAAGATACCTTTTGCCATTCGATTCGTTTGTGAAGTGAAATAAAAAAAATAAAAAAATATTGTATTTAATTCATAACAGAATAAATATAATTTTAATAATGCACGAGGTAATAATCATTAAACAATGCTTTGTATTAAATGTAGCCACGTAGTGTACCTTGGAACTTATCGCGGGTGTACATTGAATTGGAGTATTAAGCGTTTTTAGCACTCGAACGTTCAGCGAAATTAACAAAATTTATTGTCTGGAATAGTATGCAAATTTGTTCACAGTGGATTCAATTAATAAAATGGCCGTTGGACCGACGGAGGGCAAACAACCTCCATCTGAGACATTCTCGCCTACTCATCAGATTATAGCACCGAGTCCGATTCTGGCCGTGCCAACGCTTGCCTTTTCCGCCGCCCAAGTGGAGATTGTGTGTAAAACGTTGGAGGACTCGGGTGATATTGAACGATTAGCGAGATTTCTCTGGAGTTTGCCGGTGGCTTTACCTAATATGCATGAAATATTAAACTGTGAAGCCGTTCTCCGAGCCAGAGCAGTTGTGGCTTATCACGTCGGAAATTTCAGGTAAGGTGGTCATGGATGTACAGTACGTTGCCAAATACTGGTAAATATTGGTAATTCTAAATAATGCAAAGTCGTCTTACGATATTTTGACTGTTAATTCAATTGGCTTAATTTATCACCCATTAAATTTTGTTTCCTATCGATCAACCAAATATAAGATCAACCAAATATGTGCATAAAATATTCGATAACTTCGAGTTATGTGGCGTGGGACACGGATTTAATTTCCTTTAATATTAATATTTAGTCGTGTTTTATTATCGTAATTGCAGAAGGTCAAATAAGTTAATATTTGCCAGCGTGAAATAACTGACATTATTTAATAATCCTATCGGTAGCTCAATAGTAAGTGCCTTGTACTGCGATCTGAAAGGTCCCATATTCAAATCGGGTCTGAGGCTAACAACATATTTTCATTTTTCTATTCTGCGCTACCTCTCAGCAGACCATGGCAAACCTCCGAGAGTAAAAACTGTCCATGAAAAGCTCTCACCCACGCCGTTTGGATTCGGCATTAAACTGTAGGTCCCACCACTTTGAGTACAAATTTAACACGCGCAGCTCAAATGGTGAGCGAGTTCGGCCAAAGTTCTTCAGGACTGTAGCGCCAAACTATTATTATTAATAATCAGTGCATTCCGACTAATGAAAATTTATATAATAATTCTGTTTGTTGGATTGTTTCGCTACTTCGCTTAAACGGCTGATACTATTTTTGAATTTCTGGAAAGAGTGATAGGCTTTATATAATGTCAATTTTTATAACATTGTAACTGAATCGAATCGACCCAAAATAAATATTGTGACTCGTTTTCCAATATTGATTCGTTTAAACTATAAAGTAATTGTAAAATATTTAATATCCATGTCTCTCAACTACAGTTCCAATCTGAACAAAATTTGTCTCAATTTTGTTGCAGAAAACCTTAACAGGTTAGGCTAAAAAGTAGTTCCGAATTTCAACTTCAAAGAGGGCGTTAATTCCAACTCATAATTACTGTTGGCCATATTCTGAATATATTTATATTATATTTCGATTCATTTAAATTATAAAGAGAAGGAAGTGATAATATATTTATCTATGAGACCAATGATCGGATTTAGACAAATTTTTACCATAATATGGCCTACATGTTTTCACATTATACATGGCGATTAGAATTTTATATATGATCATTAATTGTGACAACTTTATAAGTCAGAACTTTGTTTGACACTATCTCCAGTTCATATGTATTTTGAATTAAAAGTTTAGTTTTGTCATGCGCATTTGTGTATCTATAGTCCAGCTTTCATTTCTACTTCATTTCTAGTTTAAACTTCAATATTTCAAAAAAAATTTAACTTTTTCGTACAATTCTTGTAGTCAAAAATCATTTCCAGTGGCAACCATGACCATCACATGCACGAAAGTTCCTCTCTTTTTCACTGATATATATTATATATACTTTTATAAAATCGCATTGTAATACTAGTTTATCGTTAGTGTCACAAATTAAAAGTCAGCTGTTACAAATAAGAAAAAAATTCGATATTTCGTTGACATTAGCTGAATGAAACTTAAACTACCACTGAAAAAGTGCTTTATGGTTAAGTTACGTGAAAGGTCTAAATAAACGTAGTTTCAACTAAGGTTAAACTACTACTGAAAACTGGCTCTTATGTAGCAAATTTTAAAATATAAATAATGCGTGCACTAAAAAAAAATATTATAAAAAAATTGCTCAAGAGGAAAGTTATTGATTCAGTATGTATACAAAAAATTAATGATTCATATAAAATACTTTATTTTCCTAGGCCTAGTACTAAACCTATAGTTACCGACAACCTCACAACCTAGGCCTAGTGGTTTGCGCTGGACGTTGATCAATCAGTCAGGACTTACAAGATGTTAGTCACAAGCGTTGGACTACGAGCTAAAAGTTCGCTGGTCGATCACCAGCAGCATCAAAAAAATATATGTTTTTCTATACCGCGCTACCTCCCGGCGGACATTGACAAACATGTGATATTAAAAATACACCAACGAAAAAAGTTTCACAACGCCGTTAGGCATTAGAAGTGTAGTCCCCGATATTTAAGTACAAATATAAGTTCTTCATAGCTATAGCACCACATATTTATTATTTATAAATTAGGTAATATCACTTTATCATAGGTCAATTGACGATAATTTTTGAATTTAATAATTTTATAATTACTCTACGATATGAAACTCAAAACATTTTGTAATTGAATTGATATTTGAAATAATTGTCAAAACTATTTGAAATAACAAAATGAACAAATAATATTTGTTTATCGAATATAAACACTTTTTCGATATTTATAAAAAAAACAGCGATATCGTTATATTTTATCTAAGATCCTATTATATCGAAAACCCTATCAATATCGTTTCATTTCAAATGATCGTAAACCTTAAATCGAAAACTATAAATGATAAGAACCAATACGGTTTATATTATTCTTTTAATTGAATATTAATTAGTAATATTATACAATTTATAATGAAATATAGTTAAAAAAAGTATGCATATATATTTATCGGTTTATAATGTGGATTTAATTTCTGAACAAGCCTACACGCAAAGAAAAAACGTTTACAAAAGGCAAAAGTTTACATGTTTGTTATGAAAAATAATGATTATCATAAACTAACATTTTTATTTTTTTTCTTAACTCAAGTGAGTTTGCCATGTGACAAAATACTCTTGCTTTCCACTTTTGAGATACGAAAAACTTTAAAAAAATCATTGTTTTAAAAACTCTGTTTATAATTTCTAGATATTGTTTTAACTGGCACAAGGTCTAATCGGTACAAATTGGGTGTTTTGTACTAGAGATGTGTATGTGAGTGAGTTTAGGCGCACGTTCACTCACGCTTACGAAACGAATTTTTTAATCACTAACTCACGGGCTTTTTTGTTCTACTCACAATCAGGTCGATAAATTAAGATTCAATAACAATCATGCGTGATTTACGTGAATCACGCTAAAATCACGTGTTTCAATTATGCGAAATATTCGACACACGCACACTCACTCACGCAAAAAATGTACTCAAACACAATCAATCACGGGCTTTTTTTGTTCTACTCACCATCCGAGAACCAAAATTTGAAAACCAGCAGTGTCTGACCCAGTGTCTGACCCAGTTTCTGACCCAGCTTGTCTAACCCAGCTTATTTAAGCTTATGACCATCGTGGGGAAATCTACTAACCGAAAAAGGTTATGAGTAAAAACGTTTGAAAAAAATATTATCCAAGAGGTAGCCGCACTGCGACGAATCCTCCTGCCTCGGCAGCATTCACATCGGATTTGGAGGTGCAAAACCCATGTTACCATTATCCCAATTCATTCATAGTCCAAACCACAACAAAACATGAAACACTTCGTAATACTTTTGTCTTAACGAAACGCACACGTATTGGGTGCTGGAACGTCAAAACTCTGTCCGATCCTGGTAGAATACACCAAGTGGCTAGAGAATTCCAAAGATTTAATTTAGAAATTCTGGGAATGAGCGAATGCAGGTGGAATGGAAGCGGTGAGCATCAATTGGCAACAAGGAGAGACGAAAAAGACGTACGTAGGGACGGTGTACACAAAAAAGAATATTTGTGCAATTTTACGATCATAAAGCGAGGTAACTTGTTTACTACAAGTTTCAACAAGATGTGCTTAAAATTCAACAACGCTTGTGTGAGAATAAACAATTGATGTGTAAATTTACTACGCGTCTTTAATTTTAAACATTCGGCATATCAAAATCAAACATTTTGTATCACAGTAGGACTTCTCCTGAGCAAGAATGCAATGAAGGCATTACTGAGATGAGAGCCTGTGGACGAACGTATTGTTATTGCAAGGTTCCATTCTCGGGCAAGGAACATAATCATAGTCCCAAGTTTACGCACCAACAGAAAATGACATCATCCCTGAAGGTGATATCATAATTTGCATGCTAATGTGGGCTCCAACAACGCCAACCTAGATCATGTCATGGGTAAGCAGGGACTCGGCACTATAAATGAAAACGGGGAGCTCTTTGTAGAGACATGTAGCTCTTTCGGGATGACCATAGGTGGGACCCTTTTCATACACAAAAGATGTCACAAAGCTACATGTACCTCACCTGATTACAAAACGGAAAATCAGATTGATGACATTTGTATCAGCAGAAAATGGAGAAACAGTTTGCTGGACGTGAGAGTAAAAAGAAGCGCTGACATCGGCTCTGATCATCACTAAGTTATTGCGGAAATCCAACTTAAAATCGCAGCACTGAAAAGAAATACAACAGTAGCGCCATCAAGAAAGCTCGACGTTGCTAAGCTTGAAAATGTCGAAACTTGTGTAATCTTTAAAGCCGCAATATCCAAATCACTAGGAACTGTCTGCACAATAGCCCCTGATGTAGAAGCTCAGTGTAACTTCGCCAAATCGACGCTACTGGAATCCAGGGAGAGCATTCTAGGCTTTCGTCCAAAAGAAAAAAAGAATGGATTAGCGAACAAACCTGGAGCATAATTGAAGAATGGATAATAGCAAAGCGGTTACGGGAAAACCAAAACGCAACGCAGGGAAGCGGCAACGATGTTCAATTCTTTGATCAAACAGGTGAAAAATGGGTGCAGAAGAGACAAACGAAAGTGGGCTGAGAATCTTGCCACAGAAGCAGGTGTATGAAATAACTCGCACTCTTACGAATAGTGTAAAGAGTCAAAATCGTCCAGTAAGATCAAAGGAGGGATCACTTATCACGTCTACTGAGGAGCAATTGACGAGGTGGCGGGAGCAGTTCTATAATACGCTCAACTCCGTGCCTAGTCCACTAGAGGATAGCCAAATATACCCAGAAGAGGAAGTACACCCGACAAATAGCAACGTTGCAGAATGCAGAATTAACACAAACCAACCATCAACCCACGAAATAATCAGCGCAATCAAGGACCTGATAAATAATAAATCGCCTGGACGACAATTTCAGCAGTAGAGTGCTACATAATGGATGTCTGTCAGAGCCTTTTTGCACTAATTCCGGCGTTAGACAAGGATGTCTTATGTCTCCGATTCTATTTTTAATTGTGATAGGCCAAATTTTGCGTAACACCACCCAAGATAACCAGAGAGGCATTCACTGGAACTTCGTCGAACAACTCGGGGATCTTGACTATGCCGACGATATCTGCCTTCTCTCTGTAAAACCATCTGATATGCAGGCAAAGTTGGACGATTTCAAAGCTGAGTCTGTGAAAGCTGAGCTCAAAATATACACAAATAAGACAAAAGCAATTAAATCAAAGCTAATAGCAGTAACAACTTCAAAATTTGGGGACGAGGAGGTATAATTGGTGGAATCTTTCACATACCTGGGCAGTGAAATTTCGGCAGAGAATAGCGCAAAAAAGGACATAATGTCCAGAATCATAAAGGCGAAAGGCGCATGCGACCAACTGCGAAATATATGGAGCTCTCCGCAGCTATCGGTTCACACCGAAATTCGAATTTTTAAATCGAATGTAATGGAAGTCCTTCTCTACGGCTGCGAGACCTGGCTGGTCACTACATTCTTGACAAGTACTCTGCAGAGTTTTACAAACAGATGCCTTCGACGCAATCTGAGAATTTGGTGGCCCAATATAATATCGAATGACGAGCTCTATGAGCGATGTAAACTCATCCCAATTGCTAATGACAGCAAACTTTGCAAATGAAAATGGATCGGGCATACGCTCCGTAAATCGTCGGACGAAATCTGTTGGCAAGCCCTCGAGTGGAACCCACAGGTAAGCAGGAGAAGAGGTCGGCCAAAAATAACGTGGAAGCGAAGCCTAGAGCTGGAAGTTGAGGACTCCGGTAAATCTTGGCATGAAATAAAAACAATGGCTAAAAATGGTACGAGGTGGAAATGTTTTGAGAGACCCTATGCTCCCCGAGGAGATCAAGGACCAAATGATGATGATGATGATGACAATGAAATAGGTTTTTCAACCAAGAGAGAGTTTGAATAACAATGTCATAGTTATACTGTCTTAGTAATACAGTATACAATACCAATTTTGAGTGGTCATTCAACAATTTTAATTAGTTGATGTAACAATTGTTTGATGTAACAATTTAATAATATTTAAAATTACAATTTTTCGGTTTGAAAATATCAAAATAATTAAAATGTTAAACAACAACTTTTTATCGTTGTTTCAGCCGAGGTTTTTTTCTGAGTTTATCAGAAATCTTACTTTGAAGATTCTACATTTCAAGTCGCTTAGATATTGCATACTTTTAGGTAAAACTTTCAAACGGTTATATTCAAACTGTAACATGTAAAAAATGGAACATTCAAACGAATGTATTTAAAATATTCTCAGCTTATTTTTCGGAAACATTGTTTATAAATGATGATAGCTCATGGAGGACAGACAAAAAATAATGATAAAATAAAAAAATAACATTAAAAATTTTATAAAAAACGAGTTGGGAAAGTTAGGTCACATGGGTAAGTTCGGTCACATGGGGCGGACTTTTATAGTCGGTCGAACCCGACTATGGAATACCCTACACCATTGGTGGGATATTTAATTGTATATCTTAATTTTAAAGTTTTCAATTATACTGAACCTCCCCACCCTCAGAATATTATTCACATATCAGAAATTTACATCTTATATCCCCGTAATTTAAAAAATTGATATAAAAGTATAAAAAAATTAGAAAAATGTAAATGGGCGGACCACGCCTATATTTAAAAATTTTGTAAGGATAATATTTCATAGATTTGATTTTAATAATTTACGGTTCAAATTTCCACTATGAAAACCCGGGAAATAATGAAAAAAAAAAGTGGGCGGATCACGCCCATTTTTGGACCACATATTTTTGTATGAATTATAACAATACGTTTTAAATTTTATAACTATATCTTGAATACTTTTCGAGTTATTAGTTCCTAAAGAGTTATTTAAAAGTGACCTGTATGGGAGGTGGGCGTGTCCGTTGACCGATTTGGCTCATTTTCAAACTCAGTTCCTACTTTTGGCTAAAATATATTGAGACGAAATTTCATCACATTCTGATCAGTATTTCTCAAGTTATTCTGTATTCGGACAGCAAGACAGCAAGATAGCAAGACGGACAGACAGACGGACGGACATGGCTAAACGGACTCGGGTAGTGATGCTGATCAAGAATATATATACTTTTCCATACCGGACACGCCTCCTAAGGGGCGTTACAATATATGCACAAAGTTAATATACCCTGTACCTCATAGGTGTAGGGTATAAAAATAAAATGAATAATAAATAAAAACAGGAATAACTTAAATACTTCATTTTTTTAACTAAAAAATCAAACGGTAATTTCATTTATTACACACAATGTTAGTTACCCGGAAAAGAATTTTTTTCTAATTTTTCGTTTTTGAGGAACAAATTTTTTCTTTGCGTGTAGGTACCCAGTAAGAACACAGTCGGTCATTTTATTGGTCATTTTATGGTCATTTTAGGGTTAGCAATGATCAAAGTTTCGATCAAAGTTTCGGTCACAGAATAGCGTAGGGAAAAAATTACCAAAACTTGTGTATACGTGTGACTTTACATCACTGTCTAACGCACGTTTATACAACTTTTTCTTGCATTTATAAGAGAATGCAAACATTTTGCATTTGTGTTGAAGTTTCGGTCAGCAGTATCTTGCTACGTATATCACTCCAATTCAGATTTCAATTCGTTATTAAAAGAAAGCGATTAATGATATAAGTGATAAACACTTATTGAAAGTATTATTAAAGTAAGGTAAATCCATTTAAATGTACAATTTTATAAAATTTTTAAACATGTATAATTTCTACTTAGAAAATAAAAAAAACGAAAAAAAATGAAATAAAAAATATTTTTTAATATAAAACATTTCTAATGTGATCTTTAAGGATCCAATACACGTTTCATTGCAAATCATATTTTAAATTCACCTTAAAAACGTTTTAAATTAAAAAATATTTTTTATTTCATATTTTTATTTTTCTTATTTTTTTGTGTCAGTTAGATTTTCGTCTGACAATATTCGAAGGGCCTAATATTTATAAAGTGACAAAATATTCATGTTTCAAAGTGTTTTTAATATGGAACCATGGCGACAGAACCATGATGAACCGGATGTCAAGAAAACGAAAATATTGCATTGTCATCCATTTCGAGGAAATATTTAAAATCTCAAGTCTGTAGCTCATCGCGAAGGTAGTTTAAAATTAGTTATAAAATTTGTACCGAACAGACAGTTAAGAAAGCAACCTAATAAAAACGTTTTAAAAAGTATGCTACTACAAAAATCCAGCAAACCAGACAATGCAAAATTCGAAACGATATCGTTAGATAACCAAAAGTAGTTTAAATTTTCTATTATGTTACAAATAGGTAAAGGTTTTTGATTAAATCAATCCATCTAGTATATGACTATTTTCATTATAAATATAGAAATAATTTTTATATTCGTTAAAAAAATAACTATTTTTATACAAAAATTAAAAGGAACACACAATGTACATTTAAATTACATATATTGGACTTCATGTTATTTTACCGATTTCACAAATTATAGTCAATTGGTTTGTGCGGAATTAATAAAACATATTCGAATAATTTAACCGAATGTAATTTGATTATATGAGTAGTTCGTTATAATTATGGTCGCACAAAATGAACAATGATATTTGCGGAAGAAGCATAATCATTGTTCAATAAACATTAAATTGACAAACAAAGGAATTAATTTACTAATTAAGTATCAAGAACAACTAAGTAAAATGGAATTCGAGCTGAGTTGAACCAACATTATTTCTTTGTGTTCACAATACAAAGCAAACCCTCGAGAAATCCATCCGTTTTCGCAATAAATATTTTAAAATAAAGCTTGAAATATAGCACATTTTTTTACTCTATCTACGACTTCACATTCTTTTGTTTGATAGAACTGTCAAATTCGGTTACCACATACATTTATGTTAAGATTTACGACAACTGAATAGTTGGTTGTCGCGACAAATAGCTTTTTGGGCATATTCCATTATGAGTATAAATATGAGTATGACAATGAATCTACATAATATATATAAAATCAATGCAAAAAAAAAATATCAAAATGTTACGATATTAATTCTTCAGCCCATTTCCTCCACCATGACTGGATTACTGGCAATTTGCAATCATATTTTTGCAATGATAGAATTTAAACCCGTTATTCTGTAAAGTGGGTGGAATAATAAAATTCGACTTCCTTGAAAAATTGAAGCAAATACAATTGTCAATATTTCCGCATTTGTTTCACTTTGTATGCTGAAAAATAAACTAAAATCCACGTTAACGTGCCGTATACGTTACATATTTACGGGCTTACACATATTACGGGCTTTGATATTTAAGATACGACATTAAAATAAAATCGTAAATGGTCCTGTAGTACTTTTTTACGAAACTATAAAGTACATAATATCTACGATAGCACGTAAAAGCCACGTAAGAGCGACGTAAAAACTACATTTAAACGGAACGTAAATACTGCACGTAAACGGGACGTGAATACAGTGTCGTATGTGTGAATCTATGTAAAATAAAAATTTTATAAATATAGAAAAATGCATTATGTTGTAGTTATACATCAGTTGAACATGCTGCAACGAGAAAATTTCATATATTTATACAGAAAATGTAGGCCCTATAGTCATACAAATATTCCCTTAAAATAGGTAAAGCCGTATTTTGCACGTATAAATGTTTCTTTTTACGTTAACAGGCGTTTCAGCACCATAAGTAAATGGTTAAAGTTCCGGTTTTTGCACGTAGAAATTTATATTCCTATCTACGACTATATTTATGGCTAATGTCGGAACGTCACCGCAATAACGGGTATGCTCGTTTTCACAACCGTTCTTACGTTTCAGCCCAATCCATGTTTATTGGTTGGCTATGATCGGAAATATGGAATTTGGT
This sequence comes from Dryomyza anilis, assembly GCA_951804985.1. Lineage (NCBI taxonomy): Eukaryota > Metazoa > Arthropoda > Insecta > Diptera > Dryomyzidae > Dryomyza > Dryomyza anilis. Next base: position 46,833,393 of record OX638133.1, on the reverse strand, counting down.
ACATATTAATAAAAAGGTCAAACTGAGCATTTACCTTGAAATGGTTAAAATAAAGTAAAAGATTTGCTAAGAAAATGTAGACTTATATAAAGAAAATCCTACCTTAAAATGTTTTTAATAGCTCCCATTCTTTAATGTCTGTTCGGTACAAATGTTTTAATTGATTCTAAACTACCTTCCCTATGAGCTAGAGACTTGAAATGTAAACAGAGCTTAAAACTGAATGACAATGCAATATTATCGTCTTGTTGCCTGTTCTTCATGGTTCTGACGCCATGGTTCCATACTAAAGACACTTTGAAAAATGTATAATTTTAATTTTATTGATATTCCGCCGTTCGAATTCTATCACATGAAAATCTAACTGACACAAAAAAAATACAAAAAGATTCGTAATCCCAGGGGACCGCTGGACCACTTTAAAAGGTAATCGCACATATTATCACATATGTGTCGGGTATTTATAGTCGGTTTAGTCCGACTACAACATTTATTAACACAAACTATCAAAATTCGCCTACTTCAAATGTTTCATGTAACCTTCTTTACTGGTGTCTCTTAAATCCTACTACTTACTTAAATCTTACTTTTTTTAGTAATACTGAGCTAAAAAATACTTTAAAATTAAAAGAAATGTATGTGTACTGTGTAATAAAAGAAATGTATTCAAATTAAATGATTTTGTCCAATTATATCATTTACAAAATCAAAAGCAAACAAATCGAGGTTCATGAAATGCTCCTAACAGTATTTACGCATAACTGTGAAATGGGTAAATATATTTAAGGGCAGCATTTACTCGTTAAACTGAAATTTTTTGTTCGTTACATTTGAAGTTACATATTTATTGCACTGTGTAATTTAAAAATTTACACCAAATCCTCTTTTTACACGGTAGATACGTTCCAAAGAATATTGTGTAAAAAATGGGTAAAAAAGAGACACCATAAATGAGAGACATATTGGTTTAACAACCTTAAAACCCTAGCTTAAGGTCCACCACACTCAGACAGATTAGATTCAATCCATTGTACTGAAATCTATTCCCTACAATTTATGATAAATATCACCACGAGCCGTGGTAGCTCAGTGGTTAGTGCGTAGGACTGAGAGCCGAAAGGTCCCAGGTTCAAGCCCTGAACTGGGGCTAATAACATCTTTTCATAGAAAACATTTTTCTATACCGCGCTACCTCTCGGAGTAAATGGCAAACCTACGAGAGTAAAACATTGCCTTTGAAAATTTCTCACCCGCGGTTCGGCAATAAACTGTATGTCCCACCACTTTGAGTGCAAATATAACACGCACAACTCAAAATGGTGAAAGATCTCGACCTAAGTTCTTATAGGACTGTAGTGCCAAACTATTATTATTATTATCACCACGAACACCTATGCCCAAGCAGGGATTCGAACCCGAGACCCTTAAATTGCAAGTCCAACGTGCATACCTCTGGTCTGCTAAGACGGCTCTCAAAAGATAAAGTATAAAAACACAAAGTCGTGTAAAGAAATATTGTGAAAAAAGAGGATTAAGTGTATTTTGGGTGATATTTCTGTGCGTATTATTTAATATATGTTTGTTGTTATTCTTTTTTTAACTTTTATTTATACTTTAAAATTTTATTTCATTTGAATTTTTTGATAAATATTTAAATTTACCATTTTAACATTATTTCATAACACCGCGTCTCCAATATCCATATCTCTTGTTAATGTTTACGACAGACAATGTCATAACATTTTTTCGAAAAACTTATATTTTCCACTCGCTCCACGCTGTATTACTGATATTTACACTTCGAATTTATTAAATAAATTCCACTCGCTCCACGCTGTATCACTGATATTTGCACTTCGAATTTATTAAATAAATTCAACGCTATTCGAAATTAAAAATTCGTGAAATAAAAATGTGTAAGTAATTATTTAGATTTGAATTTATTTCTAAACGTCAAAGTCATGACAAACTTTATGGGGACATTTCAGTCATACCATAATGTTTGACATTTATGGCACGACATGTAGTGTCTCCACAATACATTTTGATCGTACAACATAAACATTTCCATAAATTATGGCTAGTGGAGACACCATGTAAGATTCAATTTCATTGGAAGTTATTTGATTTTGAGAAATCTTGGGGAGAAAAGGGAAAATGACTTCTAAACACAGAAAAATACTCTTTTGGCATCAGGTTAACCGAATCGAAGTTTCATTTTGTTTATATTTGTTGTAACCACCTGGTTTTAACATGAATATACCTTATTTTACTACAACATACACTAAAAAAACAGAATGTTTAGAGAGTGTTGTTGCAAAAATTGTTTAATATATAAATATACTAATATACAAATATATTAATATACTAATATACAAATAAATAAATAATACAAAAAAAGCGCAAATAATTTGTAAACATCAAATATTTTGTATTACTTAAAAGATTTTCCCTAAACACCATGAAAAATGACATATTTGTGGTAGATTCACTGTAACTACTAACGGAATAGATACTGGAGATAGGCACGTGAAAAGATTTTAGCGTGATTCACATGAATTGACTCACGTGATTGTGAGTGAGTGTGCTTTGAACAAAAAAACTCGTAATTGACTGAGTGAGTACAATTTTTGAGTGAGTGAGTGTGAGAATTAAAACACGTGATTTTATAGCGACCAGGGAGTAATTTGTTGTATAAACAAAAATAAATGACCAATGGTAACCTCATTGGTATCATCAGTTCGGCTTTTAGAATCTTTTTAACTATTATTATGGATAATATAATAATAGTTTTGCGCTACAGTCCCATAAGAATTTAGGCCCATTTGAGCTGTGCGTGTTATATTTGTACTCAAAGTGGTGGGACCTACAGTTTAATGCCGAATCCGAGCGGCGGGGGAGAGATTTTTATAGTTTACTCTCCTTCCATCGTCGTCGATTCTGTGCGAGTCTTTTGATCTCTCGTCATGTTCCATGAGACTTATGTTCCGTATGTGTAGATCTCATCCATGAGTTTAAAGGTCTCCCTCGTCTTCGGGAGCCTTGAGGGTTCCAGTCAAGAACTATTTTTGCTGTATCGTTGTCATCTTTGCGTAATGTGTGTCCTATCCATCTCCATTTTCGTCTTTTAATTTCATTGTTAATTCGTTCGTTAACCGTAAGTGTTAGCAGATCGTCATTAGTGATAGTATTGGGCCAGAAAATACGGCAAATCCTCCGCAAGCATTTGTTAATGAATACCTGTAGTTTTCGTCGAATCGAGTCCGTTACTTTCCACGTCTCGCATCCGTAAAATTAATTAAAATATATATTTATTAATAAAATAAAAAATAAATTTATACAAGTCGCCCTCTAGCCAGTGAATTATATTGTAAATAAAATCGGTAATGAAAGTTAAATCACATTGGTAATTTAACTTTCATTAATTTATAAATTTGTTTTCAAAATTAAAAATTTGTATTCATTAAAAACGAAATATAAATGGATTTCGGGAAAAGTTGCTGGTATGTAAAACTACAAGCCGGCAACTGTCAACAACTTTTTCTTAAAAATATTTTTCTATACGACGCTACCTGTCGGGAGTCAATCAGAAAATTGCTTATGTAAAGCTCTCACCCCGCCGTTCGGATATGACACTTATAACACGCACCAATCAAATGGTGAGATAGTTGGGCCTAAGTTCTTCAGGACTATAGCGCCAAACTAGTATTATTATTAATACCTACTTTTCCTTAAATTCTTCATAAAATCTCATTTTACATTTAGTCTTACAGTAACTATGTATTAATAAAAAATCAATGAATTTATGACTACGTTTGAAATAGTCAGGTTTAGTATTTCTCACAAATTATTGGTCTAATCACAAACAAATTTTAACAAAATCCGCAACATCCATACAAAAACAACATCATCAATGAGTAAAAAGTAAAAAGTAATACATGTGCTTTTGGACATGAACCAATTCATACACAAGACATTTTTCTTTCTTTCAAACATAATTTTTAATATAGGTAGTAACAAACAATTTCTTGAAGTAATATTTAGCCACATTTTCTAATGTTCTCCTTCTGGGACTACTGTAACTATGTAATTAATAAAAAGTCAATGAATTTATGACTACGTCTGAAATTTGATCAAATGAATGTATATACCCTTTTTCTTTCAGTGTAGGGTATAAAAGGTTATGTAAAAAGCGAAGAGCGTCGCCAATTTGTTTCAAAATACTAAATGATAGCATATAATTTGATTTTTAAAGTAACTGTACTTATCCACATATTTACCTTTGGGAAACACACAGTAAATCAATACATCTTGTGTATATTTTTTATGTGTAAAACACAATTTGTCTTTATGGGACATTGAGGTCCGCACAATTGCTTCTTAATTCACACCCACTTAATTTGTAATAAAAGTCATTACAGTAACATGTCAACAACAGGCCCATAAAAATGTATCACAATATTTGGGTTGGCTTCGACGACAACTTCCCGCTGAGTGTAATTATGTTTTATAAGGGTGGCGCTAGATTTTATGCCTGGCATGTCGCCTTCATTGAATGTGTGACAAGTACCAGAACACAGCTCTTGTAAATGGACCGAAAATGCATATAACTTATTGTTGGAATATAAACGATTTGAATAATTTTTCCTTTTTTCTTTTGCAGGGAACTTTATGCAATAATAGAAAATCATAAATTTACAAAAGCCTCTTATGGAAAATTACAAGCAATGTGGCTGGAAGCTCATTATATTGAAGCAGAGAAACTGCGTGGTCGTTCCTTAGGTAAGTTTCAAATTACAAAGCATTGAGCATTGGTTTATTAATATAAGTACTATAATAAAAAATAACTTAATATGAAATAATACATTTCTGGTATTAATAAATCAAAGTTTGGACTTCTAGGGCCCGTTGACAAATACCGAGTGCGTAAAAAGTTCCCTTTACCTCCCACAATTTGGGATGGTGAGCAAAAAACGCATTGTTTTAAGGAAAGAACTAGAAGTTTACTGCGTGAATGGTACCTACAAGACCCATACCCGAATCCAACAAAGAAACGGGAGTTGGCCAAAGCGACGGGACTTAATCCAACGCAAGTAGGGAACTGGTTCAAGAATCGAAGGCAACGGGACCGAGCAGCTGCTGCTAAAAATAGGTACGTACTATGCGTGTTTCCTTATTTTCATAAATCTACAAATAGTGCATAAATAAACCATTAATATTAATACAAATAGAGTCGCTGTTTGCAATCATCACTGGTTCGACTCACGGCGACGGCAACATTAAAATACAGGAATTGTTTTTCTATTCGACGCTACATTTCGGCAGGCTACGGAAAACATCCGAGAGTAAAACACCGCCCATGAAAAAACTCTCACCCCGCCGTTGGGAGAGTCACTTAGAATCAGTGTTACATTTAGCGGGCATTTAGCTCAATCCTATTCACTGGCCCGCTCGTTGCTCTCTGTTTTTTGTAATGCCCGATTTTGTGCCCATTTTTATTTCAAAATGCCCACTCTTTATTTCGAGATATTTTGATGTTACAACCAGTGATGACTTTTTGCTAAAATTAAATTGGGTAAAAAATAAAATTAAATTGGGTAAAAGTGGGTAATTTTTCTTTTTCAATTGGGTAATTCGGGTAAAACATTTTCAATCGATTTTAAATGGAATATTTCAATTATCATCTTCGTAGGTTAGAAGAACCCTTTTCAAATATAGCAGATAATGCTTAAAGAGCATGGCGCGTAACTATAGTCATGTTTAAATTGGAGTTTATTTTAATGTACAGCTTTTTGACATTTTATTTAATAGGAAAACTGTCAAAAAAGCCATAATTAAATTTAAGCTCCAGGTTAATTTTGACTATAGTTACAGGACCATATCTTTAAACGTCAATTAAAAAAAACTTTTTTTCTATTGTAAGCTCCGAAAAAATATAGTTGCTGTAACATTTTGATATGGTTATCACATAGTAATATAACAAAATTTTAGCAAATTTAAGTTTTTTTTAATGTTTTTACAAATCAACCTAGGGTGAAGTTGGATGTGTTTTGATTTTCTTCTAAAAAAGTACATAATAATTTGTTTTTATACCCTACACCTATGAGGTACAGGGTATATTAAGTTTGTGCAGATATTGTAACGCACCTTAGGATGCGTGTCCGGTATGGAAAAGTATATATATTCTTGATCAGCATAACTACCCGAGTCCGTTTAGCCATGTCCGTCTGTCTGTCTGTCTGTCTGTCTGTCTGTCTGTCCGTCTGTCTGTCCGTCTGTCTTGCTGTCTGACCGGATACAGAATAACTTCAAAAATACTTGTCAGAATGCGTTGAAATTTCGTTTCAATATGTTTTAGCCAAAAAATGGTTCTGAGTTTGAAAATGAGCCAAATCGGTAAACGGACATGCCCACCTCCCATACAAGTCACTTATATATAACTTTTTGGGAACCAATAACTCGAAAAGTATTAGATATATATTTATAAAATTTAAAACATATTGTTAGAATTCGCATAAAAATATATGTTCCAAAAATGGGCGTGATTCGCGCACATTTGAATTTTTTTAATTTTTTACCGATTTTTGTAGTGGAAATTTTAGTCGTAAATTATTAAAAATTTGCCCAACAAAATATACCACTAATATATCCAACAAGAGTGTAGGGTATTCCATAGTCGGGCCCGACCGACTATAAAAGTCCGCCCCATGTGACCGAACTTACTCATGTGACCTAACTTTCCCAACTCGGTTAATTCATTTAAAGGCTCCATTCCATAGACTGGTTCATAATCTAACTTTTTGCATTAACAGAATACTATTTATATGACTATTAATTGATTTTTGAGCCATTTCTCAAAACAGATCAATTTCGAAAATAAGAAGACAAAAAGTTAAACATCTCAATATTTATGTTAAAAAAATACAAAAAATTGTCAGAATTTTCAGAATATTCTGAGTTCCAATAGAGACAGGTGTAGTTGCTGGTCGTCAAGGTCACACAGTTCAAGTATAAAGGCCATTTGCAGATATGCTGTTCAGTAAATTCTGGAAATTTAATTTCTTCGGCATTTTATTCATACAAATTGTAATCTTCTGATGAAGTTAAAAATATTTACCGAAGTCTTATTTTTGTTCCTTTTAAAGGATCGCTTCTCGGATTTCTTTGCAATTCAGATCTAATCTCAGGTGAAATCAATATTTTGTTTTTCATTGGTTTGTTGGCAAGATAGTAATTTATCTTAGCTAACTCAATTAAATAATTCATTTAACATAATATGTTCACTAAAATTATAACAAACATTGCTAAAATTACGTTTCCCAGTTTACCCCAGAAACTGTTTCCCACTTTACCCCAATATCGTAATTTTATTATAACTTTGCACCATTTAAGCAATGTTAAATTATTTGCAAAATCCGTTTATACTTCAAAAGATATACAACATCCGATCATTTTAAGCATACCTTGCTAATTCAAAACGACAAAAATTCACATTTATTGGTAACAAACAACAGCACAAAAAACATTTATTTTCACTTGTTCTTGAAATGCAACCAAAATGTATAAATTTGATAATAACCATGGATGAAAAAATTTGAGGCCAAATTAAAAAGCACTTGAGAACTGTTTTTATTTTTCCATGCCAAAAATGTCCCCAATGTCCAAAGGTATAACAAAAAATTTTATTATCTTGACAGACTCTTTAATATGTTTTTAAATGATAAAATATTGTCCCTGTTGAAAAATCATTTAGGGTAAAGCAAATTGCTGCACGCAACAACAACTTTTTAAAAATTATGAATTGAGACAGGTTTTACTTTTTATACCCTACACTAAGAGTGAAAGGGTATATTCAGTTTGGTACGCCGTTTGTAACACCCAGAAGGAAGCATCTCCGGTATGGAAAAGTATATATATTCTTGATCAGCATGACCTCCTGAGTCGATTTAGCGATGTCCGTCTGTCTGTCCGTCTGTCTGTCTGTCTGTTGAAATCCCTACTACTTTTAAAATTGAAAAGCTAGATAAATGAAACTTATAACTTAGATTACTAATATACCTACGCTGTATGTGCGAAAAAATTGGCGAGATCGGTCCATTGTGACCTATGATCCGACCACTTATGTTCAAATACCTCATATAAAATGTACATATAAAGATCAATTTTTATCTATACGTGCTTAGGAAAACTTTTTTGGTCAAATATATATTGATATCATGCTCAAATACATGATAATAATGTTTTCCGGCGAAAAGACTTGTGGTTCACAAAAAAAAAAATCGAAATTCGGTATACCTACCCATTTGTAAATATGGGTATCAAATGAAAGAAAAATCTTCAGGGATGGAAAGTTTGTAGTTATTTTCAGGATTCGTATACCATGGTGACCTATATATCACTTTGAATGGTAACCACACATATGTGTAGGGTATTTATAGTCGGCTTAGACCGACTATAATTTTGATAATTCTAACTATCATAATTACACCTACTTTAAAATTTCCCATGTGATCTAACCTTCCCAACTGGTTTTACTTTTGGTTCATTCTTCAATGCACATAATTCTTATTGTGTTCATTGGAAAAGGAAACTTTAACGACTTAAAATGTAGAATCTGCAGAGAAAGATCGCTGATGAAGGGGCTTGGCTGCCCCTTCCTTTGCCAATTGTTTGTTCTGTTATTTGTTGGTACAAAACGCCCAAGATTTTGAGCTCGCTAAGACAATATCTTAAAAGTAAATAAAAAAAAAAATGAACTTTCATGAACTTTCGTTTCTTCACTCTTAAAAACATACTGATATATACTAAAGTATTTACTTCATTTAAATAACTTCAAACTAATTTCATTTGAGTTTAATGACTAAAGTTAAATTGCGCGAAAACAGTATTGCTGGCATTTTTTAAAGGGTCAAATAAAATAACAGTGGGTAATACATTTCAATTGGTTGAAAAAGCGGGTCATTTTAGAAGTGCGGGTAAGTGTGGGTTTGGAGGTTTCCATTGGGCAGAAATCTACCCTATTTACCCGCTTAATGCATCACTGGTTAGAACCAACATTTCCTTAGACCAGAATAATGCACTTTTCTGAATATAGTACACAATACAAAAATGGCTTAGGAATGACGCATTATGAAGAGGTAAAACAAATATGAATTTTTGATATATTGTCCACTCATAGGGTGCGTGCGAATTGGACTAAATTTGAAGTGACTTTTCTAAATTTCCAGTGAACGGCAACAAAGTGCTGTATTAATAAAAAAAAAGAATTATTTTAATTTACATTCATTAACATTATGCATGTTCCAAAGTTCGAATGACTACTGTAGTCAAAGCGAACACTTACATTTTATTTTATTAACATCATTTCTGAAGACGGACACCGAAAGTATCCGAAATATTGAATAAATAAATATAATACAATATTTAAAAAAAAAACAAAGAAGAGTTTTTTTTTATATAAGAAAGAATATTGAAAAACTGACCTCGAGCCTGACAATCACCAAATAATTATAACAAAAAAGGTCGAATAAAAACCACTTAGATAAAAAAATATTAAAGAAATACGTTACTAATTAGTGGAAAATTTAAAAATTAATTTTATGCATTGTTATTTACCGCCATGTATTTATTAAAAATATAAAATTGCGACTCTTGGCTTAAAAGTTATAAAGTGTACATTTTTTTTTACTTATTAAATATAAGTTTTCTAAAATTAATAAAAATTAAGAAAAAACAATTTTGAAACTTAAAAATTTCGAAATTTAATATGGTGAAATCTTTTTTTGGAACTTAAACCCTGTATCTCTGGAAATAGTGTCGGATAGTATATATAATTAAATAAAAGCTTGTAATAATAAAGAGATGTCATCCGAGTTGGTACTTCGATTCTATCAAGTAAACACGAGTAAAATAGATTTTCTTATGTTAAATGTGTCGAATTAAGGCAGAAAAAATGTAAATATTAATAAAACAGCTATTAACAATATTATGGAGATAGAAAATTTGAATATTTTCGATCTACATTTGACGTACTTAACATCAAAAAAAAAAACCCTTTACTCATGTATATATGCTACAATCGAGCTATCGAACTGCAACCAACTAGAATGACATCTCTTTACTATATACACTCTCTGATAGTGGTCGAAAAAAATATAAAAAACGGTCAATGCATATCTCGATACCTGAAATTCCATTGAAATCGCAGAGAGTGAGTTGGAATCCCTACACTCAGAAAAAAATATTGGTTAAATAACGATAAAAATAGTTGTTTAACATTTAAACGTTTTTGGTATTTTTCAAACAAAAAATTTTTATATATCAAACAATTTGAAATAGTTAAATGGCAATAGTTACATCAACTAATTTACAACTGTTTATGATTATTCAAAATTGGCATTGTATACTGTATTACTAAGACAGAATGACAATCACATTGTTTTTTAAACTCTCTCTTGGTTGAAATAACTATTTTTATTGTGGTTTAATGTTATGTTTTTCTCATATTTTAATGGTGATATTTTGAGAATTACATTATTAGCTGACAACTAAAGTCTTGGCCAACTAAAACGTTGGCTCATATTTTACTGGTTATTGTGAAATCTGAGTTTTCCAATTGGTTGTTACTAGAGATGGACATGTGAGATGGACATGTGTGAAATCGCGTGTTTTTTCTATAGTTTTCAGAATGCTTAAAATAATATTTTATTTGTAATATTGGTGAGATTGGTCGACCGAGTTCGGCATCTCCAATACAACCTACATCTTTAAAACGCACTAATTGTGTTATGATGTTAGGGATTTTGATAAAATATATATCAATTTGTAACGGAGATGGCAATGTCTCTGGAAAAAAATTATCACTGGAAAAAAATGATCAATAGAAGAACAGTCTGGGATAGAATTTGCCAGGGATGAATTGACTTTGGTCAAATACTCTAGAATTTGTTTTGCTTCTTTTCCGTTTTTGCCCAAAGATATTCACTTTAGGATCACACTTGATCAGAACAGGCGCCCGCTACACTTGGGAGATTAGTTTAGTTATATCTAATTTGATAGATTGATATATGGTGGTGCAAAATTGAAACCATTTTTTTCCCAATTTTCAAAATCTATATCTCGTTAATGTGCCCACAATACCAAAAGACTACGATTACTACAAATTTTGAAAACACGAGCGTGAATTTGTTCAAAACATCACGTTGAAATAGATTAGTGTATTGCGTGAACTGGTTTCTTTCATTAATACCATCATGTAGCCGCGGTAGCTCAGTGGATAGTGCGTTGGACTGCAAGCCGAAAAGTCCGTGGTTCAAGCCTGGACTGGGGCTAACAGCATCTTTTCATAGAAACATTTTTCTATACCGCGATACCTCTCGGCAGTAAATGGCAAACCTCCGAGCGTAAAAACATTGCCTATGAAGAAAACCTCTCACCCGCCGTTCGGATTCGGCAATAAACTTTGAGTACAAATATAACACGCACAGCTATTCCATATTCATTAGTTTGGTCAAAATTTTAACCCAAAAAGAGAGGCGCATTCAAATTTTTTGAGAATTCTAGATTTTATGCACCTACTTAAATTTTCATAATCTCAAAAAGCATCAGTATATACAATTTTATCTCTATGAAATGGAATTGCTAAACCTATAGAGAAATTAACATATGTATTTCTATCTTTTTTTTTTCATTTTAAATTGTCTTAAATGACTAATAAATATAATTATTTTTTTTTTATATTTCCATCTTTAAACCGCCATAACTCCTGCGCCCCTTGCAATAAGTGATTCACGCAAAAGTGGTTCACGAAAGTGATATCATAGTATATTCGTACAAAACGAAATAATATTCCATTAAACAAATTTTAATTTTTATGTACCCCAAATTCTATTTTTTTTTTGCCATATATCAATTTATTATACACCAATTAAACATAAAACCAGTTGGGAAGGTTAGATCACATGGGAAATTTTAAAGTAGGTGTTATTATGATAGTTAGGATTATCCAAATTATAGTCGGTCTAAGCCGACTATAAATACCCTACACATATGTGTGGTTACCATTCAAAGTGATATATAGGTCACCAGGGTATACGAATCATGAAAATAACTACAAAATTTCCATCGCTGAAGAATTTCCATTCCTTTGATACCCATATTACACATATTTACAAATGGGTAGGTGTACCGAATTTCGAATTTTTTTTTGGGAACCACAACTCGTTTCGCAGGAAAACATTATTTTCATGTATTTCAGCATGATGTCAATATATATTAAATCTAAGTAATCTAAATCTAAGGTTTCATTACTCTAGCTCTTCTACTTTTTCCGTAATCATTATTTCAACAGACAGAAGGACAGACGGACAGACAGACGGACATCGCTAAATCGACTCAGGAGATGCTTTCTTCAGGATGTTACAAACGGCGTACCAAACTGAATATACCCTTTCACTCTTAGTGTAGGGTATACAAATAGGGTAAAGACTTCTGAAACTAAAATATTGCATGATTCAAAAAATATAAAATCGGAACGAAGTTAAAAATGATATTTACAATAAATCGTATATTTTACGAAATATACATTAACGAAAAAGTATTTGTCGCATTGATTATTTTAGTTTTACATATGGATTTAAATGTATAAAACATTACCAAATTTAAAATTTATATAACCTATTTATTATATTATTTTTCGCGTTTCCGCTTTTGTATGTTTGTCCATGCTTTTTCGTTTGCTTTTCCGAGTATTTATACCCTACACCTATGAGGTACAGGGTATATTAACTTTGTGCATATATTGTAACGCCCCTTAGGAGGCGTGTCCTGTATGGAAAAGTATATATATTCTTGATCAGCATCACTACCGGAGTCCGTTTAGCCATGTCCGTCTGTCTGTCTGTCCGTCTTGCTGCCCGAATACAGAATAAATTGAGAAATACTGATCAGAATGCGATGAAATTTCGTCTCAATATATTTTAGCCAAAAGTAGGCACTGAGTTTGAAAATGAGCCAAATCGGTCAACGGACACGCCCACCTCCCATACAAGTCACTTTTATATAACTCTTTCGGAACTAATAACTCGAAAAGTATTCAAGGTATAGTTATAAAATTTAAAACGTATTATAAGAATTCACCTAAGAATATGTGGTCCAAAAATGGGCGTGATCCGCCCACATTTTTTTTTTCATTATTTCCCGGATTTTCATAGTGGAAATTTGATCCGTTAATTATTAAAATCAAATCTATGAAATATTAGCCTTACAAAATTTTAAATATAGGCGTGGTCCGCCAATTATATTTTTCTAATTTTTTTTTTAGTTTTTTATACTTTTATATCAATTTTTCAATTTATGGGGATATAAGACGTAAATTTCTGATATGTGAATAATATTCTGAGGGTGGGGAGGTTCAGCATAATTAAAAACTTTAAAATTAAGGTATGCAATTAAATATCCCACATTAATATCCCCACCAAAGGTGTAAGGTATTCCATAGTCGGGCCCGACCGACTATAAAATTCCGCCCCATGTGATCGAACTTACCCATGTGACCTAACTTTCCCAACTCGTTTTATATTCATTTTATTTATTTATTATTATACCCTACACTAAGAGTGAAAGGGTATATTCAGTTTGGTACGCCGTTTGTAACACCCAGAAGGAAGCATCTCCGGTATGGAAAAGTATATATATTCTTGATCAGCATGACCTCCTGAGTCGATTTAGCGATGTCCGTCTGTCCGTCTGTCCGTCTGTCTGTCTGTCTGTCTGTCCGTCTGTCTGTTGAAATCCCTACTACTTTTATAATTGAAAAGCTAGATAAATGAAACTTATAACTTAGATTACTAATATACCTAAATGTGCGAAAAAGTTCACGAGATCGGTCCATTGTGACCTATGATCCGACCACTTATGTTCAAATACGTCATATAAAATGTACATATAAAGATCAATTTTTATCTATAAGTGCTTAGGAAAACTTTTTTGGTCAAATATATTTTGATATCATGCTCAAATACATGATAAAAATGTTTTCCGGCGAAAAGACTTGTGGTTCACAAAAAAAAAATCGAAATTCGGTATACCTACCCATTTGTAAATATGGGTATCAAATGAAAGAAAAATCTTCAGGGATGGAAAGTTTGTAGTTATTTTCAGGATTCGTATACCATGGTGACATATATATCACTTTGAATGGTAACCACACATATGTGTAGGGTATTTATAGTCGGCTTAGACCGACTATAATTTTGATAATCCTAACTATCATAATTACACCTACTTTAAAATTTCCCATGTGATCTAACCTTCCCAACTGTTTTTTTTTTCATTTTATTCAGTCTATGGATACAATCATCCAATAGACTAGCATATACAATTCAAATATAAATTCCGTTGTACGTGCGTGTCACCTATCGACATTTCCGTGCCATTCAAACCATGCACGCGACCATCTCTAGTCTGAACCCCTAAAAACATCTATGTTTTTTTAGTATACATTTAATACCATGATGCCATGAAGCGATAAAAACTGTTTTATTATAATATTTAAAAATCGTTTAATACACAATATGAATTAATCATATTTGTATAAAAAAAGGTCACTTTAATTCATACTATTCTATACTACAAGTATAACCTTAAAAATTATTAATAATCTTAAAGTTTTAGAGCATTCCTTACCTACTCACGTTTTCCGTACAGAATTATTTATACCAATTATGTGGCAAGCAATTTGTAATTCGATGCATAAACCAAGGAAAACTTATAACATAAGTAATAAGATCATATATTTTGCATAAAAAAAAAACTAATATGGTATGAGTTGACAATATCCATTATTCTGTGAAGTGTGCAGACTACACCGACGACTGTATTGATATCCAATCATCCATAAGATGCTTTGTTTGTTAGGCCGACAGTTGCAAATTAGCCCCCCTTCTGTGGTAATGAGTAGCCACATGAAAGTGTCAATAGCGGCAATGTGTTTCAATACTTTGTAGTTTGATTGTGTATTTTTTCGATTTATTTTGTCAATTTATAATATACAGTATACAAAACAGTCTTTTAAATTATTGAATTTTTAACAAATAACCAACATGCTCAACCATTGTATAATCAATGTATATTATAATAATAATAATAGTTTGGCGCTACAGTCCTGTATAAAACTTCGGCCGAGCTCTCTCACCATTTTGAGCTGTGCGTGGTATATTTGTACTCAAAGTGGTGGGACCTACAGTTTATTGCCGAATCCGAACGGCGGGTGAGAGCTTTTCATAGGCAATGTTTTACTCTCGTAAATTTGCCATTTACTGCCGAGAGGTAGCGCGGTATAGAAAAATGTTTCTATGAAAAGATGTTGTTTGCCCCAGTCCAGGCTTGAACCGGGGACCTTTACGCTCGCAGTCCAACGCACTAACCACTGAGCTACCGCGGCTACTATAGCTACCGCGGCTATTATAGATTTCATTATTTTTCAAATAAAGCAATATTGAATTCCGTCCGGCTGAGTTAGAGCTTTTCATATATAGAGTTTTATTCTCGGATCTTTCCCATTGTCTGTCGAGAGTTAGCGTCGTAAGAAAAACATTTCTTTCTATTTTACTGGTGGTTTGAACCAGCGACCTTTCTACTCGTAGTCCAACACACTAACACAGACAAACTTAAAATAACCCAATTAATATACCCCCGCTCTAGACAGAAATAAAACCAATAATGGGTATTGTTAAGATATCGGTAGTTTTATTAGGATAATTGAAAAAATATGTATATATATTAATATAATGAGAAAGTACTAAGATTAAACTACTTGCTATAATGATCCGGCAATGAATCGTTTTGAGGTATAATTTCAAGTTTGGAGTAAATTAATGGATTACAGAAAACATAAACGGATCATTATATTTTTTTATCTACAAACTTTATGAAAGGTGTTGCATTATCTTTGTATCGTGTGTCGTGGTTTTGGAATCGCTGAGAGAATAATTCGTATAATGCTGGACATTCTTAGTGTTTTTTTTTATAAAACCTAACCGCAGAAAGAAACCAGTCCTGTCACCTCAGCAATATCATCAACTTTAACCATTCATTTGTGCATGCTTCAGCTGGTATAAAATGCGGTGTTTTCTGTTGGATATGATTGCGAATCTTTTAAGTGCCATGACAGTGCGAAACAAAAAAACAAGTTAACTCATGATGCAGCAGCCACTGCAGATTATACCACAAAAACCATAACAATGTGCTTTTTAATGCTGTTTATTTATTGGAAGTTAACAGTTGAGATTTCGTTAATCGCATACAAAACTCCATTTACTACATACATGGCCATAATGACGCTCTCAGCTGTGTAAATTTTGTAAAATTATTTGTCCATATCCTCTGCCAATGATGTTTTGTACAAATGGACTTTTTTCATTGTAACTTAATGTATTTTTAATGAAATAGTTTAATATTTATTTAATTCATTAAAAAAATTAGATAATTGTATGCGTGCAAGAGGCAGCAGAAATGCCTTTGGGAACATTTTTTTTTGAGATTTTTGCATGAATAAAATTCGACTATTCGATTTTGTAAAGCCTAGCCTTATCTCACATCTGTGCCTGATCAGAATACAATAAGCAGTCACCACCAAAGGTCACCAGACATAATCCTGACCATGGTCGACAACGGAAAGCCTAGTTTTAAACACAAGCGTTACGAAGAAACCTGATCAAAATAATACCTTAAGGCTTAAGTGATTATTTAACGATACTATTCTAATAAAAAAATGTAGCGTCGGTAGCTCAAGGTTAGTGCGTTGGACTGCGAAGTGAAAGGTTAGGGGTTCAAGCCTGGACTGGGCTAACAACATCTTTTCATAGAAAACATTTTTCTATACCGCGCTACCTCTTGGCAGTAAATGGCAAGCCTACGAGAGTAAAACATTGCCTATGGAAAGCTCTCACCAGGACTGTAGCGGCAAACTATTATTATTTTAACAAATTAATAATTAACAATATCATTATAATTAAAAAGTGATAAACGCTAATAATCAAGAATTTCAATTATTAGAAATTTTAGTATTTAAAAAAGAAGTTAAAGATTTCATTTACACTTTGATAATACAAAAGTATTAAATTATCACTGAGACTACTTTGTATGTTTATAAAATAGTATATCGTTTGAATAATCCGTAAAAGGAGTTTCTGAAGAATTTAAATTTTGTATAGAATGTTATAAGGTTAAGATATGTTAAGATCGGAAACTCTGATTTGAAAACGGGCAAGCTCGATTAGATAATGAAACCATCCTGAAATAAATTTACACTCCTGTAGATTGCTTAAAATTAAACATTAAAGCATTTAAAACGGTAGCACTATAATTTCAATACACATATCGTCGTTGTAGAACTAAAAATCACCAAATACATTTTTATGAAAATCTTAAATTTCAACTTTGTTGGTAATTATTACAAAAAATAATTGATGTATTTTTAAAGTTGAAATACCAAATGATAGATTTACATATTCTTATCATTTGGTAAAAATATGAGCTATCGATAAAAAATTGAAAGAAATATAAAGAAATACAAAATAAAGGAACAATTGGCATTTTGAAAATATAGTTCTGATTTTTAGTTCTACAACGACGATATATAAAATATTTCATTTAAAACCTTTCACATTTGATTATTTGAATGTATTGTCGAAAAATGTTTAAATTTACACTAGGGATGTTGTGATGCTCTGCATCCGCAAATGGATGTTTTGGTTTATATGAAAAAATACTAAACATAGCAATTTTATTTTTATTTATTGCAATACAAATCAATTAAACAATTTCAGTTCACCAATGACCAATATTCGTCACAATCTAGGAATTTTACAAATTCATTGTAACGATAAACTACGAATAAACTAAACAATAATAATAATAATAATAGTTTGGCGCTACCGTCCTGTATAGAACTTCGGCCGAGCTCTCTCACCATTTTGAGCTGTGCGTGTTATATTTGTACTCAAAGTGGTGGGACCTACAGTTTATTGCCGAATACGAACGGCGGGTGAGAGCTTTTCATAGGCAATGTTTTACTCTCGTAGGTTTGCCATTTACTGACGAGAGGTAACGCGGTATAGAAAAATGTTTCTATGAAAAGATGTTGTTAGCCCCAGTCCAGGCTTGAACCGGGGACCTTTCGGCTCGCAGTCCAACGCACTAACCACTGAGCTACCGCGGCTAACTAAACAATAAACTTAATTATAAAAAAATGTTCATTAATAGTGCGAATTTACATATGTAAATTCGCATTTGATGGACCTCAATATTCTAATCAAGAACTCATACTCAGTTCTTGAATATTGCATAAAGTTTTTGTGTTATTACGTAAAAAAAAACTATTTCTATAATTTTATGATTATTAGGTATAATTTTGTTATTTTATATAATTTTGTTATCCTCAAATTGTTCATAAACATCCAACATAATCTAACCAGTAGAATTATGCTTCACTTTATATGGAGTTCCTTAATTTCTTAATAATGAATCTCATTTTCTTAATAATGTAACCCATCAAACAGCTTAAAATTATTGTTTGACTGGATATTTAATGGATTTACCTAAAACCATAAGCTGTGTTCTCTATGAAATCGAAGACAAAATGTATACAAAAACCCGATAATTTCCATTTTATTAGTTTATTTCAGGTAATAACTTTAGGCAATGTCAAAAAAGATTTATTTTTTTGATATACATTTTTAAGTTCATCTGAATATCATACTAAAATCGTAAATAAATAAAAAAAAACCCTTAATTTGTTGTGTAGTGGTATTTTGAAGTTTATTGTTTGAGCAAAAAGGACACAATATCAAGTGAAAAAAACTAAATTGGAAATAGAAATGGTTTCTATTTTTTCTTTATTATTGAATTTATGGATAATTAAATCCATAAAACAAATTTTAATGTTTTTTTTTTATTTAATATTATGTTTACACCCAGAACAAAATACTATATAAATAATAGTTTTTTACTATTAAAAATAGTCAATAGGTTCAATTATTATCTTAATCGGAAAATACTATTAAAAAGCTAGAAAATACCATGACATTGCCATTGAGTTTATATGAAAAGATTTATTTTTTGTGTACTATTAAATCAATAATTGTCCTATTGACCAATTTTAATGGGATTTGAGGGAATTTTTTTCCGGGTGTATATATAATACATATATATAATTTGAGCATCCGCCAATTTTTTTTTTAGAGATCCGCATTCGCACAACTTAATTCATATTCACTGAATTCATATTCAGTTTAAATCAAAAGCTATCTGATTTTTGACTTTAAAATGCTATAACATTTGATAATATGCCATACGCTTACCTTAAACTTACATTTATCTGTGTTTTTGCCGAAAATATGCCGGAAATATTCCAGAAAACGCCTCAATTAAAGTTTTTAGGAAGTGTATAGCAGGTTATCAAATTTTGTAAAATTTTGAAGGCAGATTTCCGATTTATTTTGGAAACGGGCATAAAATAGACATCTGCAGCTTTGTCTGATTAAAACTACCAAACATTTTGTTTTGGGAAATGACTATGTAGGAATACTGAAGACTTCGCAGTGTATTCTATAAAAAAAATAGAATTAATTTCTTATTCATTGTTAACCTAAGAAAAAAGGAAGTTTTAAGCGAGCTAAAGCATTTTGTGATTATATGGAATATTGCAGTTGTTTCGAAATAAAGTAGGTACTACTTCTATAATTATGAAATCTATTTGCAGCAAAAACAAATTTCGCTTCCTTTTCGTAGAGTAGTAGTAGATGTCAATGATCAATCAATTTTACTAATCGCACACAATGTGTTTCAAAAGCACTCGTAGAATGACGATTTCCTCAAGTGTTGTTGGGTTGGAATCGTCGTTTGGCTCATTCGTTGAATGTATTATTCAACACATTCGAGATTTGCGACGGCAAGAGGCTGTATGTTTATTGTATCGTAAATTCGAAATCATCAATAGTAGAAACGTAACTACTTAAAGATGTTTTCTTAACTACCGTATAACTACCGTTGTATGCAGGGAAGAGTGTTCAAACTGGAATACCATATACATGTTCACATAAAAAAAACACGCATTAATAAATATCACACTCAATATTCTACACACACGCATAGACAAATTTCATTCATCACAAATGAAAAATTAGATAAAAGAACTTCGTTTGTGGATTTATTTTGCGGGTAAAGAACTTTGATTGTACCAACGAATTTTATCGTTAGCTTTATTATGTCAAGAAATAAACAAAAATTTCTCTTTTAACTTTAGCTTATTATTTTTTTTATTATTATACCCTACACTAAGAGTGAAAGGGTATATTCAGTTTGGTACGCCGTTTGTAACACCCTGAAGAAAGCATCTCCGACATGGAAAAGTATATATATTCTTCATCAGCATGACCTCCTGAGTCAATTTAGCGATGTCCGTCTGTCTGTCGGTCTGTCTGTCTGTCTGTCCGCCTGTCCTTCTGTCTGTCTGTTGAAATCACGATTACGGAAAAAGTAGACGAGCTAGAGCAATGAAACTTTAGATTTAGATTACTTATATATCTAAGCTGTCTGAACAAGAAAATTGGCATGATCGTTCTATTGTGACCTGAGAACCGACCACTTATGTTCAAATACCTCATATAAAATTTGCATCTACAGATCAATTTTACTGTATACGTGCTTAGGAAATTTTTTTTGGTCAAATATATATTGACATCATGCTGAAATATATGAAAATAATGTTTTCATGCGAAACAAGTTGTGGAAAACATTATTTTCATGTGATTGAAAGTTTGTAGTTATTTTCAGGATTCGTATTCCCTGGTGACCTATATACCAATTTGAATGGTAACCACACATATGTGTAGGGTATGTATAGTCGGCTTAGACCGACTATAATTTTGATAATCCTAACTATCATAACAACACCTACTATAAAATTTCCCATGTGATCTAACCTTCCCAACTGGTTTTTTTTAAGTTTCTTACAAAAAGAATTTTACGTTTAATTTAATATTATAGGCATTTATCGCAAAAGTATTTTGGCACATATTGTGGGAAACGAACTTTTGTTCAAAATAAATAAAATCTGCTTTTATGATAAACGTTATTTCTCATAGCAAATATGTAAAGTTTTGGCATCAAAGTTGGAGTACGTAGCAAAAGAAATTCTTTTCTCGCAAACGATCTGCAAACTTTTCTTTCCGTGTAGTAAACAAAAAATCTACTAAAAAAAAGTTAATATGATAAATATGATTTGATGATCATGTCTTTCCTAATAAGGAAAATGTGTGGGTAATTTTGAGCAAGGGACATTTTGATAGTATGCGTAATAACGTTAGTTAAGAACAATTTAGTCGATCATGGCCGATTATAAATATCCTAAGAATGTATAATAATTTGTACATCTAAAAAAAAAGTAAAATTACACGCAAAGAAAAGGGCGTTCCTCACAAACTAAATATTAGACACAAGAACATCTGTTGTGGATTTATTTTGAGAGTAAATAATATACTTTGTACCAAACAAGTTTTCGTATGCTATTTTTAAAGTAAAAAAATATTTATTTAATTTTTTTGTAAATTTATTTATTAATATTTTCTTAATTTACTTATTTTTACGTTTCTTTTTTACTTATTACTATTTTTATTATTTTTTAATATTTTATTAATTTATAGTCGTCGGTCTAATATTATGATAAACGTTATTTTTACAGCAAATATGTAAACTTTTGTCGACAAAGTAGGAGCACGTGGCAAAAGAAAATCTTTTGTCGTAAACGATCTGTAAACGTTTTTATGCCCTACACCTATGATATACAGGATATATTAGGTTTGTGCATATATTGAAACGCGCCTTAGGAGGCATGTCCGGTATGGAGAAGGTTCTATATATATTCCTGATCAGCATCATTACTCGAGTCCGTTTTGCCATGTCTGTCTGTCTGTCTGTCTGTCTGTCTGTCTGTCTGTCTGTCTGTCTGTCTATCCGTCTGTCTGTATATCTGTCCGAAACCATGGTATCTTGAAAAATTCTGATCAGAATGCATTTAAATTTTGTTTTAATATGTTTTACCAAAAAAATGGTTATGACTTCAGATATTGGAGATGACTTCGGATATTAGACAAGTCACTTATGTATAACTTTTTAGGAAACAATAACTCGAAAAGTCTTCGAGATATATTTATAAAACATAAAACATTATAATTTATCTAAAAATATGTGTTCCAAAAATGGGAATGATTAGACTTTTTATTTTATTTTTGAGATTATTTTCCGATTTTTTATAGTGGACATTTTAGTCGTGAATTCTTGAAAACAAATTTATTAAATATTAACCTTACGAATCCGCTTACTCCCATTTTTCTAAATATTTTTACTAGTTTTTTACACTTTTATTATTATATTATTGGGATATAAGACGTTCAGATATGTGATTAATATTCTGAAAATGTTTAGCATACCCGCGTAGAAATTTAGTTCAGGGCTCGATTATTGCTGCCTGATTTTGAAATAAGGTAATGATCAGGTGTTCACATCCGTGCCTGATTCAAAACGTGACGCTATTCGAAGTTGCTATCCTGATCAGGTTGCCTGATTAGGCTTCCTGATCTATCCTTATTCTGACCTTATATTATTCGATGTATATTTCGTAGGTGGCTCGTTTGGTTAGTACGTTGGACTTCGAGTCAAAAAGTCGCTTGTGCGTTCGGTTCGGTTTCAATCCCTGTTAACATCTTTTTCAAAGAAAACATTTTTCTATGCGACGCTACCCCTCGACAGTCAATGGCAAACTTACGAGAGTAAACATTGCCCGGATTCGGTAATAAACTGTAATACTACAAATATAACACGCATAACTCAAATTGTGAGAGAGCTCGGAATAAATTATCCACAGGACTTGGGCTGCAGTCGAGCACTCTCTATTATATTATTATATTAATATTGTTCTGAAACTGATTTAAAAAATTTCAGCCCTCTCAAAAAAAATAGTTCTGTGAACAAAGATGTTTCAATAACTTTTACAATGACAAAAAGTCAACATGTGACATGAGATATTTCACACATTTGACATGAGATATTTAAAATTTGTATAAATATTGAGAATGTGAATTTATTTTGCATTTGAATTTAACATTTACTTATTAGAATATTTTATTTTATTAGAAAAATTCTGTTACCCAATTATATTATAAAAGGTTTTTAATAACATCGATTATATTATAAAACGATATCCAATCCGTTTTCTTCATAAGTGTCAGATCAGGATCCATTAAGTGGGCTTTAGATCAGGATTTTAAATTAGGATTACGAGGTCAACCCTGATAAGAATTATTACATGTGGCCTTTGGTTGGATGCCCTATCGTATACTGATCACGGACGGATGCGAAATAATGCTAACCTTAACCAATTTCCACTCTGGTATTTAAGAACTTTAAAATGAATACAATTAAACATTCCATATTAATAATCCCACAAAAGTGTAGGATATCCCATAGTCGGGCCCGACCGACTTTTAGTCCCGCCCATCAGACTTAACTTTCTCCACTCTTTTTTTGCGTGTAACTTTTAAAATTGTAAATCTAGAAAAAAAACAGTTATTGATTTATAAAATAAAAGAAACACTCGTTGTACAGGTCGTATATAAAAACAAGTACATACAAAATGTACATTCTGAATTTTTGGCGATGCATACTATTGTCATAATACCAATCTAATCATTAAAACAACCGGATTTGAAACGTTTATAACAAAAAATACATTTTCTAACAAGAACAAAGGTTCGATTGCAAAGCAGAAGTATATGCTAATGAAAGAAGAAGTTATACAAACAAACACGCAAAAGGATATCTGGAGGGTTGCTCTATTTGTCGTATTCAAATTTAAATTCAATGGAAATTCAAGTTACAATCTGATATGTCAATAAAATCAAACATTAACGAAGTTACTGCTCACTTGTTTTTGTCACCTAACGATATTTGTAAAAGACTTATGAATCACACAGTTCATTAAATTGTCACAGATTTATTTTTACAAATATTGAAATGCTATATAGTTCAAATGATTCAACCTCTTGTAAATTTTCGTTATTTTTACCTCTCGAACATTGTTGATAGACAACAATAGTATTATACATATATTTAATTTGTCCTGTTCGTTTTTTTAAATTTATAAATAAATTGATTTAATTAAAAAAAAGCATTTTATTCAATATGCAATGGTTGAGTTAAGTTGTGATATCTGCTTTTGTTGTACAAAAGTTCATCATTTTAGTTGCGTTATCTTAAATTATTTTTTTTCATAAACAATTCGCTTAATTTAATTTTACCAAACTATTTCTACTAAATACTTTATAAATATTTTAAAATTTTGTTAACTATATGCCAAACAATTATACCAAATTTAAATTCATAAAATAAAAATTAACTTTTTTGGGCAACTGGAATTGAGCTGTTTGGAATTAATGTTGTTATTGTAGTACGTACCAGTTCCATCAGTGAGAACTACATTTCTGTTAACATTTTTTAGTTGGAGTATCATAAGAAATACTAAGCATTCAGCCGACGAACAAATTTAGACAAAAGAGAATGCGTTTGTGAGATCATATTACCATGTCAAGATCCACTCGTCATATACCCGCCGTAATATCACAACGTATTACCTCATGACATGAGCCGATTAAGACTTTTCCACGTTTTAAATTACTCGGAGAAATAAGACGTCAATATCCGTCAGATATTTTAATTACGTACCATTTAGGTAGGTGCCAGTATATCATATTTCATCCTTTTAAACCCTTTTTAAATATGTTCAGTCAATTGTGTGGAAAATTATTTATTTTGTTAAAACAAATATTTGGGGTTGCTCTCTATACCGTATGTGCGAAATGAAATTAAGTTTTCATACATATTATGTGGCAAACAAAAACCCAGTTGCAAATTTACATTTTTTGAAATCGACTTAAATTAGCCCGCACATAATCTCCAATTCGAAATTAAAGATTGAAACCGCAAGCTTAGTTGGACATAATCCCAAAAATCGAACTTAACACTCTTTCATATATATTAACCCAAAAAAATATACAAATAAATGATATATTTAAACTGTTTGTCTCAAAGTCGATCTAAGTAATTTGTAAATAAGTTGGTATTTAGGGCTGTGGTACACACCATTGTTTTCTTAATGTAGTTCCGAGTCAATCCATATCTAATTAACCGAAAGAAAAACTCAACTATCTAAAATTTCAATGAAATTTGGTAGTATGGCGGGACTACATAAAATTAACATGTTGCCAAAATTTCAGTTACCCATATGGTGTGGTTTTAGAGATTTAGTGCTTTGAAATAAGACAAAAACTGTATAAAAATCACAAAAGTGGTGTTAATTAATTGAACGTAACTTAAGAAATAGTAAAGCAAAATAAAACACAAAAGTCTCATTTTAAAGATAATAAAATTGTTAAAAAGTTTACTTATAAGTTCCATACAATGTTGGTTTAATAGTGATCAGTTTTACACAAAGTATATTTCTAAATGACATATCATCTATTATCTATTATTAAAGGTTTTATTTAGAGAGGTACTTCACCGGGTTCAAAAATTATGAATAAATATATTGTACAATGTTGATGATATAGCATGAAAAACATTTTTCTTTCTTTCCATTTTTTATTAGTTTATAGCATACATGTTCAATAAAAAAAAGTTCTGCCCTACACTCATTTTGGTCCAGTTTAACTTACAACCTTTAGAATAATTTTTGTTCCTATTCGGAATAGGCATCAGTTTTGTCCAATTTAATCTCGTTTTAGAGATATAGACCAAAAATTGACTATATCAAAATAACTAAACATGACCATGTTCGAAATCAGCACCACATATACATCTATAAAAAGTTGCAAGTTTAACTGGACCAGTCACAATTTCCAGTCACAATTTTCAAAACTTCGTGTTCTGTCAAATGTGTATTCTGTGATAGAAGCAGGAAGATGTGACAAACGACAGTGTTCGTTAGAATAGATCTAAAAAATAATTCGAATAAATATTCAGACCTGAAATACCAAAATTTGCCTTATTTATTTTCGATTTGCATGAAATAAAACAAAATAATAAAATTCCGTACGGATTGAGGCAATAAGATTGCTCATTGCTTAAGAACATTTAAAATTACACTTCGAGCTACTGGGTATATTATATTAAGTTTGTGCAGTATGCAGTATTGATCAGCATCACGACCCGAGTCCACCTAGCCATGTCCGCCTGTCTTCACGATAACTTGAGAAATACCAGTCAAAATGCGATGAAATTTTGTTCCAATATGTTTTATTCAAAAAATGGTTCGGTGTATGGAAACGGGTCAAATCGGTCAACGGACACGCCCACCTCCCATACATGTTACTTATATTAGGAACCAAAAACATATTGTTAGAATTCACCTTCAAATATGTGTACCAAAAAGTGGGCATATTCACTTTTATTGATTTTTTTGTCATTATGGTCGTAAATTATTGATAACAAATCTATGAAATATAAACATTACGGAATGTTGAGTTCCTTAAAAAATTATCCCACATCTCCACCAAGATGTATGGTATTCCATATTCGGGCCCGATCGACTTTAAATCCCGCCCATGTGACTTAACTTTCCCCACTTGTTTTATTTGGTTCTGACATTCCAATAATTTTACCTACAGCTTAATACTTTTAATGTATACTGATCTCTGTGGCTAAATTGCATACTGTATTGAAACGAAATATATTTTCTAGTAATAAAAAATATAATATTTTTTTTTTAATTTACAAAATGTTATTATTATTTCAAAAAACTTCACGTTAATTATAATCTCGATGTGTTGGTAGAACTGAATTGGATAAAATATTTATTGAAGTTGTCCAGGATTAATTAAAGTCCGCAACACTGCTGTCGAGAGATTTGTACATATATACTTGCAGCAATTATTAGCAATTTGAACCCATCCCCTTCGATAATCAGCGCATTTGATACAAAAAGACCAAACGCAAGAAATGCATCCGATGTTGGTTATGATGAATGTGTTAATATGATGGAAGCTTCGTTCAATCCATTATTAGCGCAACACAATATGCTGGACTTAAATGATTCAGACATATTTATCACAAGCTCAGTACCAAACGATTGGGTACCTCTGAAATGTGTATTGCTACCCATTGCTAGCTGCAGGTTGTTTTTTACTCAGATCCCTCTGATGATGATAATAATCATCAATCACTCAACACGAGGTAATGAAGAAGGCATAGAGGTGCGACCAACAGCCGACAAACGGATGGCCATGGATGTGTAGACACATTGTAAATGGTACAAACAATGAAGCTAACGCATGCAAAACGGTAGAGCTCAGTTAATAATTACGACAGTGCAGAAGTCAGCGTGATACTAATGATAAATTGACCAACTTTGATGAGAGAATCATGCACTGAAGTTCATAAATTATGACTGGAGCATTATCACACGTTTAACCTTAAAGGTAAGCTGACGCTTCCATAACAAATGTGGTCCTTCCATCAATTCTACAGACGAGTGAGCATTGCGTCAAAGGGAGCCGCGTGCTTGATCGCAACGTCCGACGGTTCTCCAATAGAGCTATATCGTGTATATTTGATGTGTATATTTGAAGTTGGAAACTCGATTAATTCAGTTGCTCTTGGCAGTCATTGTAAACAAATGTGAACATGAAGGGAAAAGATGTGTGATCAAAATTTATAAATATCACCTAATTGTTTCAACGACATAGCGCTAAACCTGCAAATGGGTTTGAAGGGCTGTCATTTTATTGGCCTAATGAGTCCATAACTATAATAATAATAATAGTTTGGCGCTACAGTTCTGTATAGAACTTCGGACGAGCTCTCTCATCATTTTGAGCTGTGCGTGTTATATTTGTACTCAAAGTGGTGGGACCTACAGTTTATGGCCGAATCCGAACGGCGGGTGAGAGCTTTTCATAAGCAATGTTTTACTCTCGTAGGTTTGCCATTTACTGACGAGAGGTAGCGCGGTATAGAAAAATGTTTCTATGAAAAGATGTTGTTAGCCCCAGTCCAGGCATGAACCGGGGACCTTTCGGCTCGCAGTCCAACGCACTAACCACTGAGCCACCGCGGCTATCAACTCAAATTTTAATTTTACTGCCATTTTGTTAAACATATCTGTACACACTTCACTTTCCTTAAAATTACGTAAATTAATTTACAAAAGCTGTCGATGACCAGTTTAGTTACGTTGACTTTACGTACTTCATTTTGGAGAACAGTACTTCTTTTCAGCATCCTGCACTCCGCTATTTTGAAAAATGCACTACAGCACTTTTGTATTTCTTTTAGTTTTTATTTCTAACTCTTAGAATTTAAAAGTTTGCTACAAGAAAATTATAATAAAATAGCAGATATAGAAATTTTAAAATATAAAACGAATTAGAAAAGTTAACACAATCAAATACGATGTACAATTCTTTACATAATTGCCAATACAAATATTTTCTGCTTAAGTTTGAATTAGATGTCGGTTTTGACCAGGAACTCAAACCATTTGCAATATCGGTTCCGCATTTTTTTTAATAACAGTTCCGATTCCGGTTCTTTGCAGTCCCTTATATTAAGCCTTCTGCACAAATTGCGGATGTACCACTTCTATTCAAATTGACCGGTCCATCAATATATAATTAGATATAAAACCGTATGTTTTTATTAAATTAACTGTTCTTCAATTATTTGAAACAAACACGAATGTATAGATAAAACTGTTTGCCTAACAGCGAGTCTGGGCTAGAGATGGGCGCGTGCCTGTTTTTGATAACACGGACACGCACGGGCACGCCGATAGGTGACACGCACTAGCCCGACGAGTAAATTTACAGGCACGCACGAGAAGCACGATAAAACACGGGATTTTAAAAGACACGAGAAAACACGGAAAAGCACGACAAAATACGACAAAATACGACAAAACACGACAAAACACAGAAAAACACGAAAAAAGTGATACCGGAACCGTTTAGATTTTTGGAACCAGAATCGCCATTAAAAATGTGTTGAACTGGAATCGGAACATATATATTTTTCTGGTTGGAATCGGTACCGCTATTTTAAAAATATAGGAACCAGAACCGAAACAGATATTATAGTCCCTGTCAGGGAACACAAAGAACCGGAATCGGAACCGTTATTAAAAATGTATGGAACCGGAATCGAAACCCATTTAATTTGTTGGTTGAAACCGGAATCGGAACCAGAATTTAAAAAATCTTGGAACCCGAACCGGAACCGATATTCCAATAGGTTTTAGTCCCTGTAATAAATAATTGATAAATTATGTTTGATATTCCTTTATTTTCTTAAATCCATAAACTAAAGCGTCAGATTTTTTATAAAAGGTTAAAATACCACGAAATTTTGATTTTCTGATGCTGAAAGTAAGGGTTTTTTTTAATTGGGTTAGAAACTATTTAAAAAAAAATCTTTAATGGGCGCGTGCCTGATTTTGGAGGCAAGGACACGCCAGCAACTATCACGCACGGAGATTTGCACGCACGAACTCAGATTTTCGGGCGTGACACGAAAAAAGCACGACACGCGCCCATCTCTAGTCTGGGCACCGGTAGGCTACGCGGAAATAAGGCATTGACCCCACTCATTTTTGTTTTGTTAAATACATCATTTTAAGTCATGATATTTGAGTGATTTCAGATATTATTTACAAAATATCAATTAAATTACATATTACTTAGATAGTTTTTCTGACAAACATAAAATCTTTCAAATATGCGACAAACACCAAAATATAGCTGACAAACTTTTTACAAACTTATTAACATTACCAAACATTAACTATTTACAAATATAAAAATTATTAAGGAAAAGGTACTCAATTACAAGACAAATGTTATAAGATTGATCAAAATCTTAAAAATTCAGAAATGTTTTTTATTTTTAATTTTCATAGATTTGACGAAGTTTCTTAGTTCTTTCCAGTTCAAGCCTCCCAGTTGTTTCAGTGATGAAATAAGGGGAGCTCCAAAGTGGATAAATCTTAGTTTGACGAATTCTGGGCAGTGACACAAGTAGTGTTCAAGCGTCTAAGTAAGGTCTGGTGCTCGAATTGAGCTATCCCCCAAGAATGTTGAGTCGAGTCGCTGCGACAGCGGCATCATATTTAACTTGAATTTGTATTGGACGTACACTCAAAAAAATATTGTATTAAAACTATTACAATTTATGCATTTGCTTCAAAAAATCTATTTTCAATACATATCAATTACATTTGTATTTAATTTCTTATTTTTTAATGAAAAGGGAACAAATACACTTCTTTTTTCTACAAAATACTAAATTTGTAATATGCACTAAGAAAACAAAGATGATTACCAGAAATATCACAGCCCTAAATATCAAGTTATTTCCAAATTATTTAGATCGTATTTGAGTCAATCATATCTCAAACATCCGTCAAATACGATAAATATTGCAAGCAACCATCTTTCAAATTTAAACATCTTATAAATAGGAAGATAGTTGATGAATATTTGGAAAAGGTACTCCGATAGAATTCGCGGAGTCATTTTTATTGAATTGAAAGAAAATGAATCAAATGTATTTTTATTTATTCTAGAATTAAAACAATATCCTGCTTATATATCGCCATCGTCTTTATAAATCCTGCAAAGGTAAAATTGTACAACGCCTTGAGATTTCTTCGCAGAAGAACCAAGTCCGAACAGCGATGTGTCATCAAAGTAAACTCTGAAAAGAAATATTTTCCATCACGTGTTGATAATTTAAATCACAGGATATTTTATTTTCACTTTTACCATTAAAATGTAATATTTGAGTTGGCACTTTTTTACACCATTTGATTTACTTAATTGTTGTGGATAAATCGAGCGAAAGGAAAAAATACGCCATTTTTCTTTTTTAGAGTAGTCAAATGTCAAAATACCTCAAAAATGTTGCTGCAAATGTCCAAGAACTTAGCATATTTGCCATCAGTCAACTGTAAGTATCACAATTTCCAATGCTGTTATGGCAAACATCTCGTAACTATCTGCATATATGCCATATTTAAAAAATATTAATAGTTTTGGTGCAACTTTATTGAAACTTATGGGATGTTTGAATATTTGTTACAAGGCGTAAATTTAAAAGGATAGTTGCAGCAAGACTTATTTAAACATCTTGTTTTCTTAGTGTGTGCTTGTAAATTGTATTTGTTTTTGTTTTTCTTTTCTATTATGATTCAACATGGAAAATTTATAAATAATGAAGTGATGAATAAATTAATATATGAAAAGTAAAGACTTTAAAAAAATGTCCATGGCTTTTGTTTTTGCAAAAATATGCCAATTTCATTTATATGTTTTGTGTGAAATATTATGGTTTTAAAACATGTTTAGAAGATCTAACAGTGGTATTAATGTGGCAATATATAATTGCTGAGGAAATATGTATTATCTTTTTATTGCTGTAGTAATTTAAAACTAAAAAAAAATATCGTGTTGTAATATCCCTGAAAACCCTATTTCGTATCAGTGTCAGGTTGAGTTTTTCCTGCATAAGGAAACCTTATGCATTCCTGATCAGTAGTTTTCAAGGATATTTTATAAGGATATCCCTTAATAAAGCAACATAACTCACTTCGTATGCGTTTTTATTAAGGATAATCCAGTCATTATAAATTAAAAATATCATACAAAATAAACTGTCTAAAACTTTATAATCTTATTCGCCTATTTAATCTATAATATTGATATACATATTTAGATAAAAAAAAAGTTCCTCTGGGATTTGAACCCACACCTCCCGGGTACAAAACTGAGTTCTCACCGTTACATTTCTCACCAGACATTTTTATTTGTTTTTAATTTATTTTTTTAGTGTGTTTTATTTAATATGAAAAATTACAATTCATTTGACTCTATTGTAGAATATTGTAGAAAGGAAAACCCATTGAAATTAATACATTTATGTAAAGCTGAATTCTAATGAATTAAGAATTTGTTGGAATTTCCATAAAAAATTGAAGGACAAATAAATTATATTGATTATACGGAAATTTAAATCAAAAATCGTAACCTAAGCGTAAACTTGAATTTAATGTGAACAAGTAAGAAAAATCTTAGAATTTTGGATCTAGTTTCACCTTTAATACATAATATTATTTAATTATGACAACTTAATATGTTATGCAATAAGTAATATTTACACCTTAAAATCAATATTTTTTGTGTTTGACTGGTCATAACTTCGGACAGCTTAATCAGAATGTCATGTTGTTTATTTCAAAATATTAGCTGAAGTATTTTCAATGGGATACAATCCATAATCTGTAAAAAGTTAAAGTCCAAAATATGTAGAAAAACAGGAAAATTGCCATTTTTACGTATTAGGAAAAAACTTGAGGAAATCTGAAAAAACTGAGTATTAGGTCGTGATTAGAATCTTGAAATCCATCGGAAAATCATACTAAGATCGTAGATAATTATAAAAGACATCCATTTGTTACCCAGTGTAATAGTTTGGCGTTACAGCTCTGGATAAACTAGGCTGTCCTCTTTTATCATTTGAGCTGTGCGTGATATAATTGTAATCAAAGTTGTGGAACTTACCGTTTAATTCCGAATGCCGCCGTTCGGATTCAGTGAGTGTTTTTTCTTAGGCAATATTTGACTCTCGTAGGTTTACAATTGACTGCCGAGATGTAGCGTCGAACAGCTCATTTTTTGATGTTGCAGCCGCGGGAATCGAACGAGCAATGATTCGAAACAGTAGCTCGTAGCCCAATTTAATATAAACATCACAATTAAGTTTGATCGAATTTTAGTCCTTGCACACTTTATATTTTTAACATTTATAAAAACATGTAATAATAATATTTTTAATATAATTTCAGAATGCAACATAATCAAAACAATTCCGGCATTTCCTGTAACGGGCACCGACCGGAGGGTGTTCCATCACCAGCACCATCGGACACTTCAGACTCAGACATCTCACTGGGAACACATTCTCCCGTACCCAGCAGCATTCAACTGCAAAACAGTCCTGGATCCACATCAAATGGCGCAAACGAGCGCGATGATACTCTTAGTGTTGATGACGAGAAACCAAGAGATCTGTCACATTCATTGACATCTAATATATCGGGTTCCTATCCGTCTACAACAATGACTTCTTATCTGCCTTCGTTTAAACTCGACACCGCAGCGAGTTTCTTTAATGCTGGCTGTTACCTGCAAAATTTCTCCAATCTGAAGGAAATGTCGCAAAGGTTTCCGATTCAGCCTACTGTAATCCGGCCGCATCCGCAATTACCACATCCATTGACTCTAAATGGCACACATTTACATGCCAGCTTTTCCAATAATTATTCCACCGATAATACTCCGCCCAAAATACGCGTGAGCACGCCGGAAAAGTTGAATTCAGCTGCAAACAGTGTCGGCTTGAATCTTACACCGTCAACATTACCAGATATATCCACATCCTATCAGCACAGTGCAGCTCAGTTTTTGCATCGACCATTTTCGACATCCCCAGAGCCACATCTCAAAGTTTCTGAAGTTACATGAGATTAGTTACAAAGTAGTGCTACGTGTTCCATGCCATTTCCGATTATCTATACTGAGTATGTTTTCGTTCACTGAAAACGAAATCCGGATTTCTTTTCAGTTCAAAATCTGTGTGAGAGTACCTAATATAAGTCATTAACAACTTCACAAGCTTTGCATCAAATATATAATTTTACTATTTCTGTATTATTATTTTATTTTTTTACTCGATAGGAAAAATACATTATTGAAATTTATTACGATATTATGGGAGACACTTTTTGCAAATGCTGATTTTAAACACCAAATTAATGACAGCAGTCGTAACTAATTCTTTTGGGAAAATTGATTGGCTTGGGTGGTAAAGATCCATAATTTTTAGTTTCATGAATCCAACACAGAAATGCTGTCGACAATTCATTGGTGAAAAATTAACAAATCGATGATTTTAGAGAACTGTTCGTCATAGATATGAGCCATTCACTAATAATCACCAATCACGAATAAGACATATGTCATCATATTGATGAAACCGGATAAATTTCGCTATAACAAATAATGTTTCTCTCATCAGTATGAACGCGGATTTTTCTATGTATGTTTTTTATCGATTACTTTATTTTTATATGTGTTGACCTTTACAAATTTGTATGGTTGCCACGGCAGAATAGACACAATACACATTCGTTGTGTGAGAATTATGTTAAAAGTATAAAAACATTTTATATAATGATTGGGTTTCACTATGTCATATTGTATCATATTTGTTTTCTTTACATTACACTCAGAAAAAAAAACATTCTTAAAATAAAAATGTAGATTGTTAACGCATTGTTAGAATTAATTGTTATATCAAGAATGTATTTTTACCCCAAAAACGATTAATCTTAAATTGAGAATTTGAAATTGTTACTTGAAGTATAATCATGCTTAATTTAACAATTTTACAATTTTATTCAATAATCATAAATATCTCTATTCTTGACTTAAGTACGTCGCGTTGTTGGGAACGTTTTAACCCACATAAATTCTTAAATCAAAGTATACATTGTTGGCATTATTTCTGTGTGTATAAATGTGACCAAAAATTCAAATTTTTATTAACCATGCCAAACGAAATCGAAATGCCAACAAGTTACAACAAATTTGAGAAATTTATGAACCAAGATGCTGACACAAAACGACATAATGACAAAAACCAAGCACTTTTTTAAATATTTCTTGTAAAATATAATATTAGGGAGGTCTCGCCTTTCTAATTATTACTATGCCCTTCTAAGGAAAATACACACTTATGAGGATGTTTATAAACAGTTTAGTTTTTGAATAGGTTCAGCAGACAAAGGCGGACTTTGTATCAAAAGCTGCTTAGTATCTACTCTTATCCGCATTAAGTAATCTGTCCGGAATTTTGTTAGAGACAAAATTTTTGAAATTTTTCAGGGAAGATATTAGACAAACACTCAGATAAGTGGAAGATTTTGGAAAGTTTATGCAGATTATGAAATTTTGTGAAATTTTAAACGCAGATTCCCAGCATATTTTGGGTATGGGTAAAAAATAGGCATATTCAAATTAAGCATTTGTCTGATTGAAATTTTTCGATGAACATTTTTTAAACTACCTTGAGCCTATCAAAAATGTTGTCTAGAAATTTTACATTACTTGTGTAAACATCTTTATTCGTTTATTAAATACTTGTCATAGTTAATTATTTTGATTTTGTGACAATCATTAATAAATTTTGAATAATAATATCAAATTCAATGTTTTTTTTTATTATTTTTTTATGTGTTCAATTTGAATATACAATTTAAGAACGATATCACTTTTTTGCTGAATTACACTTCTATATATCTTCGGTGATATTGCAATACCGCTTATCTGCATTTTAGAACACCGTTTACAAAATGAAATTTACAGAAAAAAAAATGTTTTGAGTGTCAATTCTGCACTTACGTCATCCAAAATTAAGTGTGTCATAACTAATAATGGCATTTATTTACTTTAACCCATCAACATATCGTTTAAAATCAGATTATAAGACAAAATTAGGAGTAATTTTCACATGTACTTAGACGGTTTTGCAGTATCGACGACGATATAACGTTTTGTGTTTATATCAATATTATAAAATTCAGAAAAGACAATGCATATTCGAAAGCACATGGGTGGACTCTAATGTAAATACATATTTATCACTAATTAATTTAATTATCTAAACATACGCACAGTGTTAATATAGCCTCATTGTGTATATTACTCAGTGGCATGGGAATATTTAATCTAGGTAAATTATCAAGTTATTTAATTTTAAGACTTTATAATTTATGTCTATAATGGAAAAATTACTCTAGGCACATAACACGACCAGATACATGACCAAGAGGATCAGCTCATGATCGTGTCTACTCTAATTGGGTAAATTTCTATTAACGCTAACGACATCCAGTGGTGTAACAAAACATAATTTAAACGTATTAATTGGTAGAACTATAAAGTTATGATTCTTAACTTGGACTGTAAGAAGATTGAAACAACATTTTAAAGCAATGTTCTAAGTAATAAAGTATTTTTGCTATTTGATTGAATATGTTAAAATCATATAAAAGCATTTAATGTGTTATTTTTCGCAGATATAAACTGATACATAATGTAAAGATTCTACCAGAAGAATGTATTGTAATAATATTCTAAAGCAAATACATTTTGTGAACTTGTATAATTATATCTATCAATAAAATACTTCGAATACTCATAGATATTTTCTGCGACTAACATGTACAATTTTCTTTTATTTTTTTAAGTAACTGATATGTTTTATATTTTATTATTTTCTCTTTAAGGCGTATTCAAATTAGCAAACACATATTGTTTAGATAAACGGGCAGATGATTTAGCAATATATTCGCACATTAATGTTTGCTACATGAGTATATTTAAATTTAAAATACAATTATGTATACAATATATTAAGCAAAATATGTTTAAGTAAAATATACGTTTCTGTAAATTCTAAAAATAATAAAATAATGTACTGTATTTAAATTTTCGTCTTAAGTAAAATTGTTCTATACAATAAATAAACAAAATATTATAATATATAGATTTATGTGTTATTAAAATTATTTTGAAAGCGGTAAGGTCTCTAAACGGTAAGGTCTCTAAACCAGGTAAGTGATTAAAAAATCCCAGAAGTAATTTTATGTTTTGGTAAAAAATAACATACAATTTTTGCAACTTTATACGAGAAAATAATTGACGTGACTGGAGAAATAGTTTTATATCCACTTGCATTGCAAATACACATAAAACCCTTTAACGAATTGATCCAGAATGGCAAACACGTATATTTTATTTTTTAGCGAATTTTAAGAATTTATAGGATTTTGTCATGTGTGAATTTGTTCGCCAATTATGTGAGGAACTGACTGACATTTCATAGATACCATAGGATCTGTCATCCTCCGTACTGTCCTTAGGGAATCAGTTTTCGAACTGGGAGGTTTGAAATCCCCGCCTAAAAATGAACCTTGGTTTATTTTATAGAGATTAACGAAATATTTCGGTTCTACAGTTAACTGTTCGTGAGCTGGGCCGTGAGCATAAAACCGGTAAAAAATTACTTTTGATCGGAAAAAATTCCGTTTATTAACATTGGTTAACGAAAATGGTTTGATTATAATATGATTTGAAAATAAATTGATTATAATCTGCATTTAAATGGTTATTTCGCCAAATAGAATATGTAAATAAAAAATGTCGATTGGACCTACTGTATAGCTTTCAGTAGACTGGTCATTATTTTTCGAAAATTCAAATTCAACACCCCTTGTTTTGTTCATTTGTAAGAAAGATTAATTTAACCAAAATCGATTAGATAATGTCAAGGCCTTTCGGACTTAATTTAGAAAAAAGTTAATTTTTCAGTATTTTTCTATTCATATTAAAGTTTGGAAAATTTAAGTTTGCATTGTTGTATAAGTAACCCTTCTAACCTTTCACACCCTGTACATTATATACATATATATATATATATATATATATATATATATATATATATATATATATATATATATATATATATATAATATACATATATTTAATATACACTAATAGGATACCAATAAGTTAAATTATGGATAATTTTAAGCACTTCATTCAAACAAATTTGTTGTAAGTAGGGTCTAAAAACAAAAACTACAAATTGTTATGATCCTATCCGTTCAATTTTTCTCCATAGGCTAAATATTAGTTATTAGAAAACCGTCTTCGTCTAAACAATTTTTCTCAAAGACAATTCTTCCTGTTTTTCCTTGTATAAGTGTTAGTGTGGTGAGTTTTAGTGTGGTGAGTTTAAATGTGGTGAGTATAATGTAGTGAGTTTTAATGTGATGTGATTTAATGTGGTGAGTTTCGGTGTAGTGAATTTCGGTGTGGTGAATTTCGTTTTAATGAGTTTAAAGAATTTGGGGTGGTTAGTGTGAAATATCCCAGATAGCAAAATGCTCGCATTGTGCCCGCACTGTGAGCGCACGCCTGATAAAAAAAGTCGCACGCGTGCGCTCACAGAGTAGCAATCGTGTGTCCGCAATTGAGACTCAATACGCTCGAACTAGTGCGAGGCATTTGTGAGTCGCATTTGATCATCAATATAGTCGCACGAGTGCGTACAAAATGTTATAAATCAGTAGCATTAGACGCATATGCGCCTCAATATAGTCGCACGAGTGCGAGCTAAAAGTGTGAGGCGCATATGAGCCTCATATAGCCCGCACGAATGCTGAAAAAAATAGTATGCGCCACATTTGAGACTCAATAAAATGGGACTCATAATAGTCGCATATAGCTCGCACGAGTGCGACCAAAACAAAACAACGAAAATAAAAACATTGAATATTTTTTGACAATGTTTTGAATAGTTTTGTCGTCATATATAATACATTATAAACAAATTTAATGACAACAAAATTTCTTATACTTAAGAATTTCGTATAAAAAAAGAAATAAGGCAAAAAATAAAGCATATACTTATTACTATGAAACTGAATTAAAACAATGTTCTTAATCAAAACAAACAAACATTATATCCAGCTATTTCTTTGGTACTGTTTCTGGAATTCGTGTGATGTTATTTTTTGTTGTTGCTGCAAGCGCATTGGTTTCAAATCCATATTTTTGATCTGGACGTGCTAAGTAGAACACCTTTATATTAAAATACATTAATGTTTTAATTGGTATCATAAAAATTAATTACTATATTAATATTAATTAAAATCTTAAATAAAATTTGTAAAACAAAATTTCTTTATTTTATGTTAATTTGGATAATCGAGCAAATTGGATAATTACAAGCAAAATTAGAATTTTTGGCTAAAAATGTATTATTTGGTGCATGACGCTTGACACCAGCTGAGGAAACGGTGAGATAACGACTCTTATTTGGTACATGCTGTAGAGTACCATAACTCAATAAGTCTTTGAAAATCATCGTGGACATTGTAGTTGACATTTTTCTGAATATATATACATTTCAAAAATTGAAAAAAAATTCCTTCCAGTTAACAAAATAAATAAATACACCTCTAAAACCATGTTTTAGTTGTCACAGCCACGCCATTTACCATTCAATACAGCTGAGAATGTGCCATCGAGTTCACTTCTCGAGGACTTATTAAATTGAGCTCTGAAAACACAATTAGGAATGAACAAGCCAAAACGAGCGTTCGGAACTATGTGATGATCAAAGTAGCGAGTTGACTTAAAACAGCTTGAAACTCAGCACATTCAGCATTGTTTACATGCGGATCAATAGAAATTGTATACGGAAAAGAACTTATACATAGTTATGTTTCATTGTACAAAACTAATTTTGCACAACTTTTGAACAACTTTTTGCACTTTTGAGCCAGCTTTCCAACTTAAACAATAATTAAACTAAATAAACAATTGTATACTTACCTGCATAAATTGATGGTTGCGCTTGATTTTCCAAAATATACGATTTAAAACACGCACAATGAAAATGATTCTTAATATTTATTTATTTAATTGTATGTAAAATCAATGGCAATTCTAAAAATCAACCTTACAAATTTGTACTATAGTACTCGCACAAATGCGAGTTTTATGATTTTTGTGTGCTCGCACTATGCTCGCACTACACACTCATGTCGTGCGTTTGATTTTATACAATTTTTATTATTTTTGAGTGCTCGCACTATGATTTCACTACGCTATGATTTTTGAATGCTCGCATACACCTCTTACTACGCACTCATGTCGTGCGTCCGCACGTTGTGTATTCATTTTGTTCGCATACAGCACACACAATGTGAGCCCGCACGACATGATTTTTTGTGCGACGCACGTTTGCTATCCGGAATCTTGCTATCACTGTAATATCTGTCGACATACACCATCTTGAAAAATTACCTTCTATAAGGGGTGCCACGCCCAGTGGTCCAATTCCGCCCTCATTCGGCGGGACTGTTTAAAATGGATAAATATATCGATAACCAAAATTTCATTAAATTTGCTATTCTAATCAGTGTGGCCAGCTTGGGCGATAAATATAGTGTGGCACCAATCAAAATATCCATTACTTCCAGAAGTATTTGATTAAAAATGTAGCTGTTTTTCCTGTCCCAATTTATTTCAATTATACTACTGATTCACAAACGGTTTGGTATTCCGATTTTCGTTAAACGACATCCCCCTACAAACTCATTAAACACGTATAGACACATGTTTAATGAGTTTGTAGTTTTGTATTTAACTTTAATGGGAAGTACAGAATAAATTAAAAATTTATATTTTTAAATTTAAGGTGGACAAATCATTAGAACAGCGCATAGAATTGAACAGCGCATAGAATTTAATTGAAAATTTTATGGTACTCTAATAAAATATAAATATTTGTTTTTTTTATTTTACAATTTTTAAATGAATATAAATACACGTCATTTGGTAAAATATTTGCTATTGACATTTAATTATTTCTAATATTGGGCGCTTTTTGGGCTCCAAAATTTTTGGAAATCGGCCCGTTTTTTCAGAACTATCACTCACACTGATCCTAATTGCTAATATAATGTGTTTTTAATTTTTGGGTTATATGGGAGGTGCCACGCTCAGTCCACTAATCCCACCAAGATATAGCCTATACTTTGTCCAGATCCAATATACAAGTTGTGTCAAAATTTTGTTCGATTCGGTGCAACCGATTTGACGTCTATTCGGAACATACATATACACATACATACATACATACATACATACATACATACATACATACATACATACATACATACATACATACATACATACATACATACATACATACATACATACGTACATACATACATACATACATACATACATACATACATACATACATACATACATACATACATACAAACATTCACAAATATTTAGTAGAATATGAAAATAATCATTCTACACGGATAGAAAAAGATTAAAAGTAATACGAAATTACCATACATGTATTAGGAATGAAGTGTAATTAAATTATAATTGAATTATTTTTTGTTCACGTGTAAACATTATTATATTGTCCAGCAGAATCTGTCAAATTTACCATAAATATGTTACAATACCAACATAAAATTTTAATTGCATTTGAACTATTTCTTGGCAATTTACTTGGTTAAAACTACTTATGTTTCGAAACACAGAAAAAGCTAATCAAATCTAAATACAACGTATGTTCGCAACGCTCATCTCAATTCGATAATTTATCGACTGACGAAGTTGGCAACGTTGTGCAGCACTTTCTACCTTCGCCATCTTTTGCCATCGCTTGAACATATTGATGTTTAAAAACAAACAAAAAAAGAAATTGAATTTAAATAAATGTATTCTTGCAACATTCTTCTTGGCGAAGTTGACACTCGTTGATCGGCATTTTCTGCGTACGTGTCTTTTGTTGTTCGTTGAGAAAACGTGTTCGCGTTGGTAATAATTTAGTTATTTGTAAATTAATAAAATAAATAAATTGTGTTACAAAAAGTACAAATAGTAACAGAGTATAATATAGTTCAGTATATAATTTCTGAAACTAATGAGAAAAAACCACAAATAACCAGTTGGGAAGGTTAGATCACATGGGAAATTTTAAAGTAGGTGTAATTATGATAGTTAGGATTATCAAAATTGTAGTCGGTCTAAGCCGACTATAAATACCCTACACATATGTGTGGTTACCATTCAAAGTGATATATAGGTCACCAGGGTATACGAATTCTGCAAATAACTACAAACATTCAATCGCTGAAGAATTTCCATTCATTTGATACCCATATTTACAAATGGGTAGGTGTACCGAATTTCGATTTTTTTTTGTGAACCACAAGTCTTTTCGCCTGAAAACATTATTATCATGTATTTGAGCATGATGTCAATATATATTTCACCAAAAAAGTTTACAAAAGCACGTATACATAAAAATTGATCTTTATATGTACATTTTATATGAGGTATTTGAACATAAGTGGTCGGATCATAGGGCACAATGGACCGATCTCGCCAATCGCACATACAGCGTAGGTATATTAGTAATCTAAGTTATAAGTTTCATTTATCTAGCTCTTCAATTTTAAAAGTAGTGGGGATTTCAACAGACAGACAGACAGACAGACAGACGGACATCGCTAAATCGACTCAGGAGGTCATGCTGATCAATATATACACTTTTCCATACCGGAGATGCTTCCTTCTGGGTGTTACAAACGGCGTACCAAACTGAATATACCCTTTCACTCTTAGTGTAGGGTATAAAAATCAGTGTTTTGATTTTCAAACAGAATTTGGCATGTTTTTTTACAAAACCCTCCGTGAATTTCTTGCCTACACTATGTGCAGTACTGAGACCAACTGTAACTGTGTCACTTGTACTTGCAGTTTTAAACGAATTATTTATTTATGCATTTAAAAATTTGTATATGAATTATATTATTAAAATTTTCCACTGTGCATATTTAAAGATTTTTAATAAAAATAAATAAAACAAAACAACATTTTATTATTATTTTATTTTCCGGATTTTTTTCCAAAAAATTTAAGAAACATATTTATATTCAGGTCGTTCAAAATCATGTTTTAATTGGAACATATTTATGTTTCGGTTCAAATATTTATTTTGTTTGGATTAGAAGATACACCAT
The DNA here is from genome assembly GCA_951804985.1 of Dryomyza anilis. Lineage (NCBI taxonomy): Eukaryota > Metazoa > Arthropoda > Insecta > Diptera > Dryomyzidae > Dryomyza > Dryomyza anilis. The sequence goes on along the minus strand of OX638133.1, from coordinate 46,790,603 downwards.
TTTAAGGGGCAACATTAAAATGTTTTCGTGATATTATAAAGTAAGTCAGAGCTCATTACAACACTGTTCAAGTCTCAATACAACCCTGTTTACAAATGATTTATAATAAATTCGTGAAATTTATCTACGAAATATTTCGTAAAATACACGAAAGAGCTTTCGTAAATATATGATAAAATAACGAATATTAATTGTTTATTTTACGAAATTATTCGTAGGCTATTCATACATAATACGAAAGATTCTTAATTTATTAAATATTTGTGTAACTTTTTACGATTATATTCGTACATTTTTCGAAAGTATTCGTCCGTTTACGATAGAATTCGTACATTTCATGAATCATATGAAACATTTTACGAATCTTTCGTAAAATTCACGAATACTTTGTTTAAAAAAATGACAAACTAAATAAATGACGACTAAAATAACGATGTATTCATAAAAATATGAAATATGCATTGATTTGATACTTTAGCACTTTTGACACAAACCAAACGTACACAGAACATACATTAAAACTGATTGGAGCGTAACTATAGTCATTTTTCAACTGGAGTTTATTTTAATGTATAGTTTTTTGACATTTATTTTCATAGCAAAACCGTAAAAAAAGCGGTAATTAAATTAAAGCTCTAGGTTATTTTTGACTATAGTTAAGAGCTTCTGTATATTATAACAATCTGCTTGCGACCGCGATACCAATTAAAATAAAATGAAGCTCCAAGTTGCTATTTGACGCAACGGATTTCTGTTTTTACTCATTATTCGTAATAAAGACGAATGTTTCATAAAATTCTACATATAGCCTCAAAATTAACAAAAGTTTTGTAATTTATTCGTAAAATGTAGAGCTCATTCGTAAAAAATGTTATTCTTTTGTAAAAAAAATGGTAATAGAAAATAATATAACTAAATTTTCGTAATTTAAACGAAATATTCGTAATGTTGTTGTTTAAATTTTACCAACATTGTTTAATAGTATATACGAATCGTTCGTAAAAAATATTTTGAAAAAAATACATATATTACAAATGTTTATGTATTTTATGAATTATTCGTGTTTTTTTTTCGAAATTAAAAATTGCGAAAAAGATTTCGTAAAATGTCCTAGAAATTATTTTGAGTGTATAAATAGATATAATTATTTTACTAACGCGTCATGGCGGGCAGTGATTATTTTCACTGCTCGTCGCGACGCGTCGATAGTCGATGATGGCAGATAAAGTTCTTAGTTTTTTATTCGTAGGTAATTTCGTATAACTATAAAGAATAGTTTCTTATTGTTTACAACTCCAAAGAAACGTGCGGCACAGGTACCTAACTCGATAAACAACAAACACAGAAAAAAAAATTCTTCAATATGTTGAATTTATTCATAAATATTATGAATTTTTTCACCAACTACCAGATTCATCATATTGATACCACCGTTTATTAAATGACATATTAATGAATGTATTCATTATATATATGAACAAAATATTCAATACAATGAATTTGAATTGTCATATTGATGAATTTGTTCATAATATTTTTTCAAAAAAAAAAATTTTTTTATAAAATAATTCGAACAAAAAATTTAAAAATTTTATTTAAAAAATAACAGTAAAAAAATTTACAAAAAAAATTATTTAAAAAAAAATGTTGGACAAAATAAATTGTTCCAAATCGAAAAAAAAAATTTCGAACAAAAATTTGTTCGAAAAAAAAAATTTTCGAAAAAAAAAATTCGAAAAAAAAATTTTTTTTTTCAAAAATATATTTTTTATAAATATAACTTTATATAAACATAAAGTTGTAATTATAATAAATATATTATAAAACATTTTACTACTTTATGCATGTCGAGCAAGCATTATATAAGAAATAACAGACAAGAACTACTTGAGAATTGAGAAGTAGGGCAAAACATGAACGAAAAAAAATATGTTGATAGAAATTTGGTTTAATGAACAGCATTCTTCAATATGAAGAACATATATGTTGTATTTTATATTTTGGTTCATTAATATGATGAAACGTATTCTTCACATACAGTTTATCATATTGAAGAACCCTTTTTCGGCAGTTACCAAGCGTTATTCATATTTATGATAGCATTCATAACATTGATGGCGTTAGTCATTAATATTATGAATCGCTCTTCAATACAATGAATCCTGGTTTGAAGAACGAAATTCATCAATATAATGTACTGTGAACAGCAGCATTAGGCAGCATAAGTAGATATAGATATAAAATAAAATGTTAATAGTTAAAAAAATAATTAAATTAAAATAAAATAAAAGACTAATATAATAAAATAAAGAAAAAATAATTTAAGTAAATAAAATAAATAGATTTTTTATTTTTAAAAGTTCAACATTTTCATTAGGTTTTATGAACGATTCATAAATCTGATGAATTTGATGATTGGTTAAGTCGCAATGACAAATTCATAACATTGATGAACAAATTCATAAATAATATGAACTTTTTTTTCTGTGTAGAGTTGAAATATTTTGAAAATCATAATTAAATAAATCAAGATTAATTGTATATGCAAATGTGTGTATATAAGTGATGTAAACAAGTGTAATTCTCAATATACAAATTAAAGTATTTGTTTGTGAAAATACCCTTAAAACCACACTTTTCCCACGAACCCCCAGCACTGAACCACTGATGCACCTACCAATAAAATGAACGAATTTTAGCAAATATTCAAACATCCAATAAGTTCAAGTAAACTTACAGCGAAATTCTTAGTATTTTTTAAATATGAGATATATGCCGATAGTTACAACATATTTACCACAACAGTAACGAAAAGTGTAATATTTACAATACACTCACAGCAAACCACCTGACTTGCGGTATATTTGCAGCAAAACTATTGGCTTATTTTGATCTTTGGCTAATATAAAAAAGAAATATCGTTTTTTATCGGTATGCTCGATTTATCCACAACAATTATTAAGAAAATCTAATGGTGACTACACAAGACGATCAGTATTTACAACAATTGACTGAAAAGTGTTTCTTTAATTTAATAAAAATTACTCCGCGAATTCTAATGGATTACCTTAACTATCCCTATATTTGTAATATGTTTAATTGATGTTTACTACACATAATTGTAAATTTGAAAGATGATTTCCGGTAAACCAAGATATGCTGCTCCCAAGGTTTGCCGCTTTGAGCCGGGACACAATTACCATTCAACACATCCCCGCCTCCTACACAGAAAAAAAAATTACATCATATTGATGAATTCCGTTCTTCAAACCATGATTCATTGTATTGAAGATCCATTCATAATATTAATGACTAACGCCATCAATATTATGAATGCTATCATAAATATGAAGAACGCTTGGTAACTGTCGAAAAGTGTTCTTCAATATGATGAACTCTATGTGAAGAATACGTTTCATCATATTAATGAACCAAAATATAAAATACAACATATTAGTTCTTCATATTCATTAAAACAAATTTCTATCAAAATGTTTTTTTTTCGTTCATTGTTGCCGTACTTCTTAGTTCTCAAGTAGTTCTTGTGTGTTATTTCTTATATAATGCTTTCTCGACATGCATGAATTAGTATAATGTTTTATAATATATTTATTATAATTACAACTTTTTATTAATAAAAAGTTATATTTATAAAAAATATATTTTATTATATTTATTATAACAATTTTTTTTCGAAAATTTTATTTTTTCAAAAACATTATTTTAAAAAAAAAAAAAAAATTTCGAAACAATGTTGTCCGAAATTTTTTTTTCGGATAATTTTTTTAAAATTTTTTTTTATTTTTCAAATAAAATTTTTACAACAATTTTTTTTCGAATTATTTTATAATTTTTTTTTTTTGTTATGAACAAATTCATCAATATGACAATTCAAATTCATTGTATTGAATATTTTGTTCATATATATAATGATTTCCTTCATTAATATGTCATTTAATGAACGGTGGTATCAATATGATGAATCTGGTTGTTTGGTGAAAAAATTCATAATATTTATGAATAAATTCATCATATTGAAGAATTTTTTTTTTCTGTGTATGGTTAACAGGGTACTGGATAATATGTTTTGGTTTTATCAGTGGCAAATTTAAGTAACCATTTATTTACTTAATTAAATGGCCCTTACAACCGTGTGTCGGTTTTGGCCGCTTAGATAAATCCGCTGAGAAGAACCGTCGGAACTGCCAAGCGTTGCCAGATTGTCCTCAACTTCGTCTTTCCAACGCAGATTTGTACGCCCTCTTCTACGCTGTCCACCTTAAAGTTTCGATTCAAGCACCTTCTTGGCTGGAGTGTTTTCATCCATTCGTTCGACATGACCTAGCCAGCGAAGCCGCTGGATCTTGATGCGCTTGACTATGTCAATGTCGTCGAATAACTCATACAGCTCGTGGTTCATTCTGATTCGATACTCGTTAGCAAAGCAGATAGGGCCAAAGATTTTACGGAGAATCTTTCTCTCGAACGCCTCCAGTGCTCTCTCATCGGTGGAGGTCAGCGTCCATGTTTCTGCACCATAAAGTAGGACGGGCATGATGAGTGACTTGTAGAGTGTTATTTTTGTACGGCGAGAGAGGGCTCTGATTGTCAATTGCCTACTGAGCCCAAAGTAGCACCTGTTTCCAAGAGTTATTCTCCGTTTGATCTCCAGGCTGACGTCGTTGTTGCTGTTTACGCTGGATCCCAGATAGACGAAGTCCTTCACAATGTCGAACTTGTGGGTGCCAAAATCAGCTTTTTGTCCAAGACGCACGGACTCTTTATTGCTTGTTGACACAAGGAACTACGTCTTGTCCTCGTTCACCGCTAGACCCATTCGACGCGACTCTTTCTCCAATCTGGAGAATGCTGCGCTGACTGCTCGTATGCTCCTGCCAATGATATCAATATCGTCGGCATATGCGAGCAGCGTGACACTTTTGTTGAGGATAGTGCCGCTTTGACGGAGTTCGGCAGCTCGAACTATTTTCTCCATCAATAAGTTAAAAAAGTCGCACGATAGGGAGTCACCTTGCCTGAAACCTCGTTCGGTATGAAATGGCTCGGAGAGGTCTTTTCCTATTCTCACTGAGCAACGTGTGTTGCTCAGTGTCATCCTGCAAAGCCTTATAAGTTTCGCAGGTATACCGAACTCAGACATTGCGGCGTATAATCGTTCCCTTATCGGAGTGTCGAAGGCAGCTTTATAGTCGACTAATAGGTGGTAGGTGTCGATCTGTTTTTCTAGGGTCTTTTCCTGGATTAGGCGCAATGTGAAAATCTGGTCTATGGTGGACTTTTCAGGTCTGAAGCCGCACTGATAAGGTACAATCAGTCTGTTGACGATGGGCTTCAGTCTTTCACATAATACGCTCGATAGAACCTTGTATGCGATATTGAGTAGGCTGATCCCACGGTAGTTGGCGCAGATAGTGGGATCCCCTTTCTTAAGGATTGGGCAGAGTACACTGAGGTTCCAGTCACTTGTCATGCTTTCATCCGACCATATTCTGCTTACGAGCTCGTGCATGCTCTCTATTAGCTCTTCGCCTCCGGTCTTAAACAATTCAGCAGACAGGCCATCAGCACCTGCGGCTTTGTTGTTTTTCAGCCGAGCAATGGCTGTTCTGACCTCGTCATGGTCGGGTGGCGGAATCACAACGTCGTCATCAAGTACTGGGGTTGCCGGGTTTACTTCTCTATCGGTGGAATTGCGGTCATCATCACCGGTCAGCAGTTTAGAGAAGTGATCCCTCCATATTTTCAGTGTGCTCTGGATATCTGTCACTAGTTTCCCGCTCCGGATTTTGAACCTCCGACTAGGCGTCTTATTTTCTCGAAGAATTTTCGAGCCTTATTCCTGTCCCCATGCATCTTAATCTCCTCACACTCACGTCTCTCTGCCTCGCTTCTTTTACGCCTGAAAAGACGTCCCTCTTCCCTCCTCTTCTCTTTGTATCGCTCCTTCGCAGCTCGCGTAGCTACTGACTGCAGGGTGGATTTGTACGCAGCGTCTTTCTCTGCAGTGGCCGCGCGACACTCTTGGTCATACCACTGATTCCTCAAGGGGCGTTGGAATCCAAGCACCTCTTCGACAGCCGTACGCATAGAGCAGGAGATATGATTCCACTGCGCGCTTATATCATCGAGAGGAGGAGTGCTTTGTCTAAGCAGGTGTGAGAGTCGAGTGGAAAAGGCTTGCGTTGTCTGTTGTGATTGCAGCTTTCCGACGTCTAGCTATCTCTGCGTTTGGTTCCGTCAGTTCTTCGCAGCTCTTAAGCGTGTGCGGACCTTGGCTGCTACAAGGTAATGATCCGAGTCCATATTGGCACCTCGGATAGTGCGTACGTCCATCACGCTTGAAGCGTGCCTTCCGTCAATCACAACGTGATCAATTTGATTTCGAGTTTTTTGATCGGGCGACAACCATGTGGCCTTGTGGATATCGAAATGTTCGAATCTAGTGCTACTAACTACCATGTTTCGTGCTGCGGCGAAGTCGATTAGCCTCGTTCCGTTATCGGAAGTGTTGGCATGGAGGCTAAATTTTCCGATTGTGGGACAAAAGATGGCTTCTCTGCCCACCTTAGCGTTAAAATCGCCTAGCACGATTTTGATATCGTGGCGGGGGCAGCGCTCGTATGCGTATAAGTAACCATTTCCAGGTATAAATCAGGATTAAACGATCTATTACATTTTTTTTTATTGAAGTCTCAATTGAAGTCTTGTGTGAAAAAAGGACGTTTACAGAAAAAGTAATTTTTGAGATACACAGAAAAAAAAGTACATCATATTGATGAATTCCGTTCTTCAAACAATGATTCATTGTATTGAAGAACGATTCATAATATTAATGACTAACGCCTTCAATGTTATGAATGCTATCATATATGCTATTTATAAATATGAAGAACGCTTGGTAACTGTCGAAAAAGTGTTCTTCAATATGATGAACTGCATGTGTAGAATACGTTCCATCATATTAATGAACCAAAATATAAAATACAACATATATGTTCTTCATATTAAAGAACGCTGTTCATTAAACCAAATTTCCATCAAAATATTTTTTTTCGTTCATTTGTGCCGTACTTCCCAGTTCTCAAGTAGTTCTTGTGTGTTATTTCTTATATAATGCTTGCTCGACATGTATAAATTAGTAAAATGTTTTAGAGAATATTTATTATAATTACAACTTTTTATTAATAAAAAGTTATATTTATAAAAAATATATTTTTGAAAAAAAAAATTTTTTTTCGAACAATTTTTTTTCCAATTTTTTTTTTCGAACAAATTCTTTTTTTGAAATTTTTTTTTGCGAAAACATTTTTTTTTTCGGAACAGTTTTCTTTGTCCGACATTTTTTTTGTATAATATTTTTAATTTTTTTTTACTGTTATTTTTTAAATAAAATTTGTACAACACTTTTTTTTCGAATTATTTTATTAAAAAATTATTTTTTTTGAAAAAAAAGAACAAATTCATCAATATGACAATTCAAATTTATCGTATTGAATATTTTGTTCATACATTCATTAAAATGTCATTTAATGAACGGTGGTATCAATATGATGAATCTGGTAGTTGGTAAAAAAAATTCATAATATGTATGAATAAATTCATCAATTGAAGATTTTTTTTCTGTGAAATTATGTGGATTATGCAGGATTATTCAACCAATAATGTATGAAGATAACCAAAATTGCGCGAAAATTCTCGAACAAGACAAAGTCAATGCTTGAAGTTAACATATTGATGTAAAATGTTATTCTGCAAGGGATATCATGCACTCTCGTCGTATTAAATAGGAATATATATTGTTGTACTGAAAATATGTTAAAATATATATTGACAAAACATTTGGTAAAAATTAAAATTTATATATTATGAAATATATCTTTAAAATACTTTAAATATTATTATCAATAACGTTTATAAATTCGTTTATAAATTCATTTCAATATTAATTGATATTAAACGATGCAATTTTAGTGTTGTCCAGTTAAAAATTTTTGAGCACACTATAAATATTGTCAATTTAATTATCAGAAATCCTATTAATATAATAAATCTGTTTGTTCGTTAGTTTGTACGTTTGTTCCGCTTCTCCGTCTAAACGGCTGATCCGATTTTCTTGAAATTTTTACGGTATGATCTGGAAGGATTGATTGGCTATATATGGGCGGCATTGGACAAAGAGGCGAGGCACCCCCCATACAAACTAAACTTTCAATAACTCTGCACTTTCACCAGCTACGAACATGAAACAAAAAACTCAAATTCAAAAAAAAATTGAAAGCAAAAACACAAAAGCAAAAGCACAAAACAAAAAAACAAAAGCAATAACATAAAATAAAATCTAAACTAAAGAAAAAACAAAAAAAGGAAATATAAAGAAATACAAACTCACCACACTAAAACTCACCACGACAAAATTCCCCTCACTAAAATTCACCACACTAAAACTCACCACAAATAATTCATTACACTATAATTCACCACACTAAAACTCACCACTCTAAAACTCACTGCACAGAAACTCATAACAATAAAATTCACCACACTAAAATTCACCGCACTAAAACTAACCACAATAAAACTCACCACACTTAAATTCACCACACTAAAATTCACCACACTAAAACTCACCACACTAAAACTCACCACACTAAAACTCACCACACTAAAATTCACAACACTAAAACTCACCACACTAAAAATTACTACACTAAAACTCACCACATTAAAACTAACTACACTAAAACTTCTAATGGGAAAAACTCTACGGGGAAGAATTCTACCGGGAAGAATTCTATGGCAAGCGTTCTATTGGGAAGAATTTTACGGCGAAGATTTTTACTGGGAAGAATTCTACGGCGAAATATTCTACTGGCAAGAATTCTACGGGAAAGTGCAGTCTGAGAAAGAATTGTCTTTGAGAAAAGGTTTTTTGGCGGAGAATTATTATTTGGTTACTACATTTATAAAACAAATAAAAACTTTCACAGCAAAGTACGGGCCCCTGATATAAATAACAAAAATGTTCCATAAAATCGCTGCATATCTTTGAATTCACAAAATCTTGGCACGAGTCGTGCACGGGTCCAGCTAGTAGTAAATATATGTTCACATGGCGTATAATTAACAAGTTTAAACTAATTATTACAAAATACTTAGTTTAAAAATCGATTTTATTACATTTTCAACTATATAATTTGGTATCTTTCTATTGGAAAAGTCTTGGTTTTTCACAGGTTAGTATTTTTAAAGCAAAATGTTAACAATAGCTAAATACATATTGAATTGAAAACTTTAAAAAATCACCAAAAAAAATAAATTTGAGCCGATAGAAACGATATCCCATATTTACTTAAAAATTATATTTTAAGAATATTTGATTTTTAATTATGAAAAATATACCTTTATAACTTGAATTTTTAAAAATTCTATTTGCTGACTTTTACTTCTACAAAGACAAAATATTAATAAATAGTAATAGAAAAATATCATAATAAAGCTAAAAGTTCTAATATCAACGGAAAAAGATATTCATAAACTTCATATGCAAATATTGTGCATACAATGGAAAAAAACTTTTACCAATCGATACACAGAAGAAAAAATTCTTCAATATGATGAATTTATTCACAAATATTATGAATTTGTTCACCAACTACCAGATTCATCATATTGATACCACCGTTCATTAAATGACATATTAATGAATGTATTCATTATATACATGAACAAAATATTCAATACGATGAATTTGAATTGTCATATTGATGAATTTGTTCATAACAAAAAAAAAAATGTATAAAATAATTCGAAAAAAAATTGTTTTAAAAATTTTATTTTAAAAATAACAGTAAAAAGATTTTAAAAAAATTATCCGAAAAAAACAAAATTCGGACAAAAAAATTGTTCCGAAAAAAAAAAAATTTCGAAAAAAAAAATTTTTTCGAAAAAAAAATGTTTTTGAAAAAATAAATTTTTCGAAAAAAAATTTGTTCGAAAAAAAATTTTGTTCGAAAAAAAAAATAATTCGAAAAAAATAAATTTTCAAAAGAAAAATTTGTTCGAAAAATATTTTACAAAGAAATTTTTTTTTTTTTTAGAATTATTTTTTTAAAAATATATTTTTTATAAATATATCTTTTTATTAATAAAAAGTTGTGATTATAATAAATATATTATAAAACATTTTACCAATTTATGCATGTCGAGCAAGCATTATATAAGAAATAACACACAAGAACTACTTGAGAACTGAGAAGTACGGCAAACAATGAACGAAAAAAAAACATTTTGATAGAAATTTGGTTTAATGAACAGAGTTCTTCAATATGAAGAACTAATATGTTGTATTTTATATTTTGGTTTTTATATTTGGTTTGCAAAAAATTTGTTATGATGCATTACGTCGTTATTGCATCCAACACTTCAAATGTGATTTAAATTTTACTTCTGATTTTCAAAACACATTAATTGTTCTTCATAACTTTCCTTATAAAATTCAGAATACTGCAAAATTAAAAATATAAATGTTATATTTTGAAATGGAATTCAGAAACACTACTGATTTATTTTCATTGCAAATGGAATTTTACCGTTACCTTCAAAAAATGGTGGGAATTTACTACTATTATAGTTGGCAATAGATTACCTACAATTATAATAGTACAATCCCGTCACAATGAAATAGAAAAAAATCACGCCAAAAGTGCGTAAAATAAAAACTATTTATATAGAGAAAAAGAAACAAAAAGCGATTCATAAGGTATTTTTTTGGTACTCGAAAAAAACTCATCACTGTTTTCAGTGAATGAGTGAAAAGTAATTTATAAATTGGTCGATTTTCATTATAATCGACATTGAACTTTACTTTTATTAAGTATTGCAAATTAAATGAAACGTAACTGCTAATTTATGTTTTTTACATATTCGGGGACATGCAACATATCCAGCGCAGTCACATGGCAGCTTCAGCATGTTTTCGGAACACTTGCACACATTTCGGAACATTTCCACAACTCAATGTGGCCATAATTGTGGAAAGTTGCGTTAGATCCATTTAATTTGCAGTACTAAATAAAACACGAAACAAAATAAAACTTGATTCATTTGTATTAATATTATTGTCTGCACCATTTAAGAACATTTTATCAAATGACAAAATGTGTATCTCCTAACGTTCATACATGTTTAACAGCGAAAAAACACGCTACTTTCAACGTGTTGTAAAAATTCCAGGAAAGTAGCGACAAAAATTACGCGAATTTCATGAAATTATTAAAAACACACTATTTATAGAGTTCATTTCAAAAACACGCTCTGCAGCTGTTTTTGTAATATTTATTTTAACATATCACCAAAAAAAGCGTGAAATTTACTACAATTATAGTAGTAATATTACAATCATTTTTTAGAGTGTTTACTGTTATCCGTTTCATACCGTTTTATATGCAATACCGTTACTGTTACCGAATTGATGGAATTGCACCATACCGTTTACCTTGAAATACCGCTATGAAACGGTATTTTGTCTGTAAAAAATGGCTCACTTTTTTGAATTTTAAAGACCAATTTCATTATTTATTATGAATGAATACAAACAATCTGTCAACTCCCTATGATCTCCCTACGAAAAACTACTAGCTGGACCCGAGCACATCTTCGCCCGTGCTAAGTTTTTAAAAAGACAACACAATATCGTTTTTAAAGTGTGGATGCAATCACGCCCATTTTTTCCGTTTTAGTGTATATCTATGTCGTCATTTCTCCCGCCCTCATTGAACGTAGCGTAGTAAAAGCTGAGTTTATATGGAAAGTGCCACGCCCATTTACCCAATCTTTCCCACTTTTACAACACTGCTCTTATTAGGTCAGGAGCAGAGCTGTAAATGTAGTGACTACTAAACGATTACGATTCTTTAGTAGGCGTAATCAGTAGGCGTAAAAAAAATTGGATGTTTAGAGTATTTTCAGATTATTTGAAAATAATCAAAAAATAATAGTGAGATTACTTTTTTTGATTAATTATGCTTTTTAGATTTTTTAGTAATTTAAAGTAATGGCTACCGGCTATACTTCCTTCTGGGTGTTACAAACGGGGTTTAAAATATGACAGATTTAATGATTTAAAATACTCGAACACCATTCATGCACAGCTGCACTTTATTTTCAAGGAAAAGCGAGTGAAATACTTCTCTCAGGAGTAAAATTTAAAAAAAAAAAATCACTAAGAAGGCGGCTTAGTTCGAACATGCTAAATTCCATAATGCTTTTAAAATCAAACTATATTTTTAAAAGTAAATAATTTTTTATTGTTTATTTTTTACGACATTACCCATAAAGAAAACAAGTTAAAAAAATTTAAGCTTTGCATTGATATCTAAACAATTTTGCTAAAATACCGGTAATCCTTACCTTTTCAAATCAAATTGGATCCTGGACCAGTGAGCACCTATGATTAACTACACCGAGGGAAAAAATACAAAAATTAAATAAATTTAAATACTTTTCGACACGTTTTTCACCGCTAGTCTTTTTAATTTAAATTAAATACGTTTTATTTAAATTTGAAGTAAATACTTTTTATGTGTACGTACGGTGTTTAAAATGTAGAGTCCAGACGTTTTTATTTTCCGTTATCCCTTTAATAGAGTAACGATAGGATTTTCTTAAAAATTTTTGTGGATTATTCAAAGAACGAGTTTTGCTTTTTTATATAAGCCAAATGTCAAAACAAGCCATAAGTTTTGCCGCAACTTTGAATATTTGACTCACAACTTTAATAATACAATTTTCAGTACTGCACAACGAAACTAAAATTTCATCAATTTGAAATTTTTTTTATGCAATCATAAAATAGTTAATCATAGGTGATAAATTTATTCATAAATATTATGAATTTTTTCACCAACTACCAGATTCATCATATTGATACCACCGTTCATTAAATAATATACTAATGAATACATTCATTATATATATGAACAAAATATACAATACAATGAATTTGAATTGTCATATTGATGAATTTGTTCGTAAAATTTTTTCAATTTTTTTTTTTTTATAAAATTATTCGAAAAAAAGTGTTTTAAAAATTTTATTTAAAAAATAACGTAAAAAAATTAAAAAAAATATATTCGGACAAAAAAAATTGTCAAACTAATTTTTTTCGAAAAAAAAAATTGTTCGAAAAAAAATTTTCAAAAAAAAAAAAATATTTCAAAAAAAATTTTTGTTCGAAAAAAAAATTGTTCCAAAAATTATTTTCGTATTTTTTTTTTTTTTTTTTTCAAAAATATATTTTTTATATATGGAACTTTTTATTAATAACAATTGTAATTATAATAAATATATTATAAATAAAACATTTTACTAATTTATGCATGTCGAGCAAGCATTATATAAGAAATAACATATAAGAACTACTTGAGAACTGAGAAGTACGGCAAAAAATGAACGAAAAAAAAATATTTTGAAAGAAATTTGGTTTAATGAACAGCGTTCTTCAATATGATGAACATATATGTTGTATTTTATATTTTGGTTGATTAATATAATGAAACGTATTATTTACATACAATTCATCATATTGAAGAACACTTTTTCTACAGTTACTAAGCGTTCTTCATATTTATGATAGCATTCATAACATTGATACCCTTAGTCATTAATATTATGAATGGTTCTTCAATACAATGAATCATGCTTTGAAGAACGGAATTCATCAATATGATGTACATTTTTTTTCTGTGCAGGGTATATTAAGTTTGTGCAGATATTGTAACGCCCCTTAGGATGCGTGGCCGGCATGAAAAAGTATATATATTCTTATTCAGCATCACTACACGAATCCGTTTAGCTATGTCCGTCTGTCTGTCTGTCCGTCTGAAAAATAATAGTAAGAATATAATAAAATTTGGTTTCAATACGTTTTAGCAAAAAATGGTTCGGAGTTTGAATTAGAACAAAATCGGTCAACGGACACGCCTACCTCCCATACAACTCAATTAAATATTGCTAGAAAATTACTCGTAAAGTATTCAAGATACAGTTATGAAATTTAAAACGTATTCTTAGAATTAACATAAAAAATGTATTCCAAAAATTGGCGTGATCCGCCCACATTTTTTAAAAATTTAATTCCCGTTTTTTTCATAATGGATATTTTAAATTCGTAAATTATTAATATAAAAATCGTAATAAATATAATCGTAAATTATTTTTCTCTATTTATAACATTTACAATTTAATATTTTGTCATTAATTAATTATTTTAATGCAAACAATTATTATAATATCAACAATTCTTATATATTATATGCAAATAAAGGTTTTACCAGAAGATATATTTCACTACACTAAGAGAACAAGATGTTTATGAAAGTCTTGGTGCAACTATCTGTTTAAATTTATGCCTTGTAGCAAACATTCAAACATCCCATAAGTTTCAATAAAGTTGCAGCCAAACTATTAATATTTTTTAAATATGACATATATGCAGATAGTTACGAGATGTTTGCCACAACAGCCAAGGCCGAACCTATAGGGTGGGTGGGGGTGTGTGACACCCCCACCCTAGCTCAGCCAGTAGAACTTATTCGGAAAAACACGAGAAATATTGTAAAAATTCGAAAAGTTGTAGATAGTCGGCATTATCACAATTTTTTAAGTAGCTATAAATCATAAAATGATAAAAAAAAATCGTAATATTTTAAATATTTAACACGAATAGTTTATCGAATTAATGTATTAAATCCGACTCGTATAATTTCAAAAATATTGAAAATCAGTCGGAAAATTTCGAAAAATAAAAACATAGAAATTGTCATGTATTTTTATATAGTATTTTTATATAATGGCCAATATATAAATAAAGGCCGAGTTTGTTATATTTAGAAAATATCACAAATTTTTAAATAGAAAATTAAAAAATCGGATTCGTACAACTTCAAAAATAATTGGATGCATTCGGAATTTTTCAAAAAGCAGTTTGTAAATGTTTAATAACCTACATTTATTCTTAGATAGCCATACAATTACAAAATAAATATGAACTGATTTGAACATATTGGAAAAATATAACTATTTTTTATTTTTATTTTTAAAAATATCCAAATGAAAATATTTGGAAGCAGCCGGAAATTTTACAAAAATAGTTTTGAAAACAGACTTATATTCTTAAATAGCATAAAATTGTCAAATAAATATAATCGAGTAGACAATATTAGAAAAAGGGTAGAAATATTTGGAATAAAAAGGAAATTTACGTTGAAATAGCATTATGGGAAATGTTCCTTACACCTACGAGGTACACCTATGAGGTACAGGGTATATTAACTTAGTGCATATATTGTAACTCCCCTTAGGAGGCGTGTCCGGTAAGGATCAGCATCACTACCCGAGTCCGTTTAGCCATGTCCGTCCGTCTGTCTGTCTGTCTGTCCGTCTTGCTGTCTTGCTGTCATGCTGTCTTGTTGTCCGAATACAGAATAACTTGAGAAATACTGATCAGAATGCGATGAAATTTCGTATGAATATATTTTAGGAAAAAGTAGGAACTGAGTTTGAAAATGAGCAAAATCGGTCAACGCACACGCCCACCTCCCATACAAGTCACTTTCAAATAACTCTTTCGGAACTAATAACTCGAAAAGTATTCAAGGTATAGTTTTAAAATTTAAAAGGTATTGTTACAATTCACCTAAAAATATGTGGTCCAAAAATGGGCGTGATCCGCCTACTTTTTTTTATTCATTATTTCCCGGGTTTTCATAGTGGAAATTTGATCCGTAAATTATTAAAATCAAATCTATGAAATATTAGCCTTTCAACATTTTAAATATTAGTTTTTTATACTTTATATAAATTTTTTAATTTATGGGGATATAAGACGTAAATTTCTGATATATGAATAATATTCTGAGGGTGGGGAGGTTCAGCATAATTAAAAATTTAAAATTAAGGTATACAATTAAATTTTCCTCATTAATATCTCCACCAAAGGTGTAGGGTATTCCATAGTCGGGTCCGACCGACTATAAAAATCCGCCCCATGTGACCGAACTTACCCATGTGACCTAACTTTCCCAACTCGTTACTTATGTTATTAAAAGTTTGGTAGGAGATGTATTATGTTAGGTATTATTTCATAATTATTTGGATGTTATTTCTATTTTTTTTTTCATTATTTTTTAATATATTTTGTGAATCTTTCATAAGGAAATTTTGGAAATTTTGAGGGTCAATTAAAAATACGAGTACTAATGAATCAATACTGTTCAGAAAATTTACTATTAAAACAAATAAAGTCCAATGAATTTTTTCCAAAAAATTTGACTGCGACGCTTCTATACAAAAATAGGTCACATAAGTTCGGTCATATGGGACGGACTTTTTTAGTCGCACGTGCCCGACTATGGAATACCCTACACTTTGGTGGGGATATAAATATGGGACATTTAATTGTATACCTACCTTTTAAAGTTCTTAGTTATGTTGAACATTCTTATACTCATAATATTATTTATATATCAGACATTTTAGACGTATATCCCAATAATTTAAAAAATTGATATGAAAGTAAAAAAAAATAATAAAAAAAATGTTAAAAATAAATGTGGGTGGATTACGCCTACTTTTAAAACATATGTGGAGATTTAAGGCTAATATTTCATAAATTTGTTTTCATAATTTTAGAATAAAATGTACACAGCGAATATTTCTAGGAACACATATTTCTAGGTGAATTCTAACAATACATTTTAAATTTTATAAGTATATCTTGAATACTTTTCGAGTTATTCCTAAAATGTTATATATAAGTGACTTGTATGGGAGGTGGGCGTGTCCGTTGACCGATTTAGCTCATTTCCATTGACAGAACTAACTTTTGGCTAAAAAGTATTGAAATGAAATTTCATCGCGTTCTAAGCAGTATTTCTCAAGTTATCGTATATACGGACAGCAAGACAGACGGTCGAACAGATAGACAGACGGATATAGCTAAACGGACTAGGGTGGTGATGTTTATCATGAATATATATACTTTTCCATACCGGCCACGCATTCTAAGGGGCGTTACAATATATGCACAAAGTTAATATACCCTGTACCTCACAGGTGTAGGGTATAAATACACAAAAAAAAAATTGTTGATTACAAATAATTAAACAAAAAAAAAGGCGCGATTTTTTTTCTTCTAACAGTGTCATATTGCAATATAAAATACTGAAACAATTGGTTGACTATTATGTACAAAAATAGACCTTTTTTATAATTGTAAGACATAAAAAATACAAAAATATTTTTCAGAGTTCTGGAAATTATCTGGTCAAAAAATCTTCGTGACCGTTTTAACGTGTTACATACACGTTTTTTAAGTTTTTTAAAATTTAATTTTGCCACTCCCATATTCCAAAAAATTAAGTTAATAAAAAAAGTTTTAAAGGATACAAGATATTTTTAAAGTTATCTTTGCCAAGACATGACAATTTTTTTCCACGCCCACTTTGATATAATCCAAAATCCGGATGTATATCGTGTGATTACAATTTTGATTCATATATACACAGGGAAACGTTATGTTTTGCAGCAAACATATATTACAAGTTATATACATGAAGGTACAGGATTTTGTGAATCTTTCATAGGGTTTTTTTGTTTGGAAATTTTGAGGGTCAATAAAAAAAAACGAGTGGATATGTTCAGAAAATTTACTATTAAAACAGATAATGTACAATGAAAATTTTCCAAAAACTTTGCCTGCGGCGCTTCTATTATTGTTATAACTATAATAATATAAAAATACACTAATAATAAAAAATAACTTTAGATTACAAATAATTAAAAAAAAATGGCGCGATTTTTTTGAATAAAAAAATTCCAGCAGCGCTTCTAACAGCGCAATATAAAATTCTAAAAAAATTGGCTGACTGTTATATACAAAAATAAACCTTTAACCCTTAAATGCTCACTGGTTCCGCCAGGATCCAACGGACAAAAATCCAAATCCGACTTTTAAAAAGTTTATTGATCCAAGCGACACCGTTTGCGCCGATTCTCGTTTAGAACAAACTTCATTTGCCGGCTGTATGTCCAGTAAGGGCAATTAACCTCAAGAAAATTAACTTTTGTAAAATTGAGTACTTTCAAAAAATATTATTGTGGTGAATTTGTCGAAATCGAAGCTGAAAAATTGACGTGATCGCATTAATATCTAGAAGCTATTGTAATCAGGCACCGGAAGTTCAAAATTGAGCATATGTGAAATTCTATAGAAATGTTTTTTTTTTTTAAGTTTGTTGTTTACAAACTACAGAATTCCTGATTTTCGAACATAATAAGTGCTTTGAAATAAATGGTGTGAATATGACATCAACAATGGCCGGAGTGAATCCATAAAAAAAGAACTGTTTCATCAAAACAAACCACAATTATTTATACTTGTAAGCTTTTATTTACATTTTCCACGATTTTCCGCAAGGAACCAACGATGAATTTTTGATCTGGTTCATGTAAGTAACACCTATGCGCAAAGTCGTACAACAAACGTTGTCCAGAATCGCGAGATCTATTTTAAGTGTTAATGTATTTAAGGGATTTTAAGTTTTTTACCAGTTAATCTTGCCACTCTCATATTCCAAAAAATGAAGCTTAAAATTTTTATTTTTTTTATTTTTAAAGGGTACCACGTGACGTTGAGGTCAATTTTTATATTTATGTAACTTTACATTTTAAAGGTAAAAGTGAAAATAAAATTTCCTGGGATTGAAATTATCAAGACGTAATGAAAAATATTTCTTTTCAGAGTTTACTTTGTTGATAGCAGCAAAGGCAAACTTGGCTATTCCGCGAAGAAGTCTCAAGTCGTTGTGCAATTTTACCTGTATAATGGATACTAGGATACTGTATAACCAGGATACTATTTAAATTTTAGAATAAAGAAAAATACATTTGATTCATATTATTTTAATACAATAAAAATTACTCCGCGAATTCTAATCGAGTACCTTTTCCAAATATTCCACAACTATTTTCTTATTTGTAAGATGTTTAATTGATGGTTACTGTAAATAATCGTAAATTTGAAAGATGGTTGCCAGTCTAATTAATTTGTAAATAACTTGATATTTAGGGCTGTGATATTTCTGGTAACCATCTTTCTTTTCTTATTGTACTATTTAATATTTTAATAAATATTGAATGAATTTAAATATATTACCTCTCCATTGGATTCACGGCATATCCAATGGAGAGGTAATGGCGGGGAGTCACACAGATAGTGCTCTGTGGTTTTTTTAAGAAGATTTCCAAAATCATGTATACAACTAATTATACCACTAACATATCGGTCAAGAGTGTAGGGTATTCCATAGTCGGGCACGACCGACTATAAAGTCCGTCCCATGTGACCGAACTCACCGGTGTGACCTAACTTTCCCAACTCGTTTTCTCATAGTTTTGCTCTTGTAATTTCCAACAAATGATTCCAACAAATGATAAGAATGAAAAAAACAAATTTATTTCACGTAAAATAAGTTTTTTATATTATAGCGTTCGGTTCTCTGTGTCTAATGCAGATAAGATATTTTCATATTTCTGATTTCTATATTTATAATTCTGATTTCTAAAATGGCGTCAATTTTATTATATTGATTCTAGATTTTGAGATATTGATATCGGGATATATGTAGTTTTTACATTTTCTGAAAAATTCTATAATGAAAAAAATGCAAATTTTGTTCTGCACAAAGCAACGGAATATGCAAAGTGATGTTATATGTTTAGCTAGGCACAAACTGCAAAAAATATAGTTTTTCACTAGATCAACAGGAACAGAGTTTTCGCCGATGAAAATATTTTAATTTAAACCGATAGTTGTATCAAAAAAATTCAGTTTTCTTAGTGCAGACTCAATATAGTCTGTTTTGTTTCAATGATAATTTTCAATATGTTTGGCATGTTTGGTCATTTCTCTTTTATTATTAGATCTTATATACAGGAAAATAACCAGATTTTCGAAATTTTTTCCAAAAACTTTGCAAAAGAATTTGTATAAAATTTAGTATTAGAATTATTATTTATATTAAAATATGGTACTGCGAATAGCCCCAACAAAATAATTTAAATTTTGAAAACTAAATATTTAATGAAACAATCCCAATGAAAACGAGTTGGGAAAGTTAGGTCACATGGGTAAGTTCGGTCACATGGGGCGGATTTTTATAGTCGGTCGGGCCCGACTATGGAATACCCTACACCTTTGGTGGAGATATTAATGAGGAATATTTAATTGTATACCTTAATTTTAAATTTTTAATTATGCTGAACCTCCCCACCCTCAGAATATTATTCATATATCAGAAATTTACGTCTAGTATAAAAAAACTTGAAAAATATAATTGGGCGGACCACGCCTATATTTAAAATTTTGAAAGGCTAATATTTCATAGATTTGATTTTAATAATTTACGGATCAAATTTCCACTATGAAAACCCGGGAAATAATGAATAAAAAAAAGTAGGCGGATCACGCCCATTTTTGGACCACATATTTTTAGGTGAATTGTAACAATACCTTTTAAATTTTAAAACTATACCTTGAATACTTTTCGAGTTATTAGTTCCGAAAGAGTTATTTGAAAGTGACTTGTATGGGAGGTGGGCGTGTCCGTGGACCGATTTGCCTCATTTTCAAACTTATTTCCTACTTTTGGCTAAAATATATTGAGACGAAATTTCATCGCATTCTGATCAGTATTTCTCAAGTTATTCTGTATTCGGACAGCAAGACAGCAAGACAGCAAGACGGACAGACAGACAGACGGACATGGCTAAACGGACTCGGGTAGTGATGCTGATCAAGAATATATATACTTTTCCATACCGGACACGCCTCCTAAGGGGCGTTACAATATATGCACAAAGTTAATATACCCTGTACCTCATAGGTGTAGGGTATAAAAACATTTAAAACCGAATTTGAGAATGTTCCCTTAGAAGCATTCAAAATAAAATTGCTTAAAATAAACGAAATCGTATGATATGTAAATGTATGATAAAACTAGGAATAATTATTGTTTATTTTACGAAACTATTCGTAGATTTTATCTACGAAAGCCATTCGTATATAATACGAAATATTCGTATTTTATTGAGAATTTGTGTACCTTTTGAAATAACATTCGTACATTTTATGAAACATTTTACTTTATTTAAAAAAATACTGAAATCTGCTTGCGACCACGTAACCAATTAAATAAAATGCAGCTCCATGTTGCTATTTGACGCAGTGGATTTCTGTTTTTACTATTTTTCGTAAAAAAAACACAATTGTTTTGTAAAATTCTACATGTAACCTCACAATTTACGAAAGTTTAGTAATGTATTCGTAAATATTTAATTCTTTCGTAAAACAAATTGTAATAGAAAATAATGTTTCGTAATTTAAACGAAATATTCGTAGTTTTGTTGTTGTTTTAATTTTCCGATTTATGATTCGTAATTTATATGGGAAAGGTCCGTACTATGGTCTCCGTAGGTTCGGCCGGTCCTTAGGTTGGGCCACCGTTATTTTCTTGTTCTTTTACACTGGCGATCTCAGATTTTTAATGATACATCTCAAGTAACAATGCACTACAACTTTTCGCGAAACTTTGAAGTGAAATGGCTCGTTGTTTATAACTAATAATAATAATAGTTTGGCGCTACAGTCCTGTACAGAACTTCGGCCGAGCTCTCTCACCATTTTGAGCTGTGCGTGTTATATTTGTACTCAAAGTGGTGGGACCTACAGTTTATTGCCGAATCCGAACGGCGGGTGAGAGCTTTTCATAGGCAATAGTTTTACTCTCGTAGGTTTGCCATTTACTGACGAGAGGTAGCGCGGTATAGAAAAATGTTTATATGAAAAGATGTTGTTAGCCCCAGTCCAGGCTTGAACCGGGGACCTTTCGACTCGCAGTCCAACGCACTAACCACTGAGCTACCGCGGCTACTCATCCGGACGAATACTTGAATGTAGTGAAAAAAGTTTTTTATTGACTTTTTCAAGTGTTGGCTTTTTCAAGTGTTTCAATTTAAAAATTTTGAGTTAAATGCATTAAAATGTTGCTCTTGAATACCTTTTAAATGTAAACAAATTATCTAGAGAAAAAATGTTTTTTTCAAAATTTGATAAAAACGTAGGTTCGGCAACCCTTTTTCACATTATTAGAAGCACTCACACATTTTTTTCGTGGCATATAATTGCTCAGATACGAGTGTCATAGTGATTTTTTTTTATATAGAGTGTCAAATCAAAACATTTTTTAGTTCAATGATTTTTCAATTTAGGGTTTTCGATTAACATTTACGTATGAAATATCAAAATGAATATCCATCACTAGTTCACGATTTTGTAAGTTCCATTAAACTAAAGATTGGTTAAAAAAAAAACAAATTTTATTAAAGAGAAATATTACCCCTTATTTCGGGAGATATGGCATTTTTGAGATGTTTTTTTTATACAAAGAGCCGCCTTTACGTAGTAAATTGCTGCACGGAGCACCAACGTTGTTAAAATCTTGATTTGAAGCATTTTTTGGATTTTTTGCTTTTGGTTCTTTCTTCAACGCACATAATTCTTATTATGTTCGATGGTAAAGAAAAACTTGAGCAACTTGAAATGTAGAATTTATAGAAAAATATCGCTGATGAAAAGGCTTGACTGAAGCTTGGCCTCTAAAAAAGTCATATCTTCTAGCGGTCAGCGACCATTATTCTTGCACTTTAATTTTAATGTCCTTAAAAAGGAAAAAAAAATGTTGTTGTTTGATATAAATGTCCATGCCAAATTGTAAGATCATATTTAAATAAAAAAAATTCCAAAATTTTATGTATCTTTTGAATTGAAAAATATATAATTTGTTTTTAATGTAATAAATGAGTTGCCAAAAAAATCTTCAAAAACATACCTAATTGTAAAATAACGATAAAACGTCACATCTGACCATGATTGTCAGCGAGACATCAGGGACAAAAAAGGTTTTCTTATTTAAAGTAAATATCCCGCAATTTATATATTAGTTTTTCTAACACTGCAATATTTGTTTGTCAATAATACAGAACATAAATAGACCCTACCCGATAAATTAAAGGATACTTAATTCAGACTGTCGAATTTTCAATTTATGCGCATTTTATGCTTCTGTATAGAGCTCAAATATTCCGACATCTGAGGTCTGTATTATGTATATTGTGATGAGAGTATTTATTTTAATGTAAAATATCAATTTCTGTGTAAACATCCAGTCATTTTGTGAGCTCAATGTAAAATGTAAATGGGAAATTTCAAAGCATTTTGAGATCTCTGGCGCCTACTCTGACACTTTCGGTTCCAGCTATGCCACGCATCAATCTGCTGTTCTGTTTGAGTGTTTTGTTAAGGTATGTTATGAAAATAGATTTGACTTCGAGAATGATGACGCGTAGTCAGAAAGCAGACACCAAAACTACCACAAAGTAAATCGTATTTTTTTAAAGATGCTGCGTCATTTTATGAAGTGTCTCACTTTCGACATTTTTTTTTTTGTTTTTTCTTTGACTGATAATCACAAACATGAGCATTTCCTTTTTCTCAAAGTCAATTCATAATGCGAAGACTTGATGCCCAAATACATGCCAGTAATATGGACGTAGCATAAAAGTGTATTCCACATTCAGAGTGATTATCAAGAGAACTCGATACCAAAAACTTCTGACATTCATTCTTCCCAATATATAATTTGTATTTGGGTTTCAGTTCTTCATAATTACTCGGCAAATCATTATGGATGATGTGACACTTTTCATGTAGCTACCTGATCGAGCATTGAGAGCCTCAATTGGATGGATAGCGTCGAAATTGAGAGCCAGTCGGGCAGCCAAATGCAACTCATCATCCAAGTTCGGTTCAGAGGAAACAGCTTACAACGCGGCTGCCGGTATCCTCCATCCAAAAACGCCTCCGTCGCACCAGTGGCCAATTAGCCTTAAGTGGGAAACGCACAAAATGGTATAAAATGAGTATCTATCTGAGTACACATACTTGTTTGTACATGTGCATAAATATTGTTCTTCGGCTCTTTGGATTGTGTATCCGTACATCTGTCTCCCCACCCAACGACAGAAACACTATGCCACCTGAATTGAAGCGCAAGCAGGCAAAATGCGACGATGACGATAATGACAACGAGGACGTCGACGACGACGACAACAAATGTCGTTCGTAATGTGCTGTAATGTTAAATAATTGATTTTACCACTCAGGCATTTAATATGCTCGAATAATCACTTCCCAGTTCTGTTGTCACTTGTTCAGCCCAATCAACTCTGGGCATCGTAGTTGGGCTTTCATCTAACTGTATGAAGAGATACAATGCGCAAATCAGCTCGTACGAGCGCACAAAATGTAGCTGAATAATTTGTCTTTGTTGTTATTCAAATTAATTTACATCGCTCGGCATAGTGAAGTGAGGGGGTCGGGCAGACAGTCGTTCAGTCAGTCACACAAAGACAACTCAATTAGTTTAACCACAAAAATATAAGCGAAGCAAAGGTTTATTTAAAATTTAATTTATGGACCCTTTAGGCTGCTTCTGCACACAATGAGGTTGATTTCTAGCGTTTTAAATTTAAATTTACAGTGGGATTTTGCAAAAAGTATCATATTTGCCTACATCTGTGTGACAAACACGTTGGCAGAAAAAATATATGGAAAATGTGACCCTTATTTTTATGCATTTTCTTATACAGTACCAACATTGATTTGATGAAACTGTTAAACTGTTAAATAATGAATAGTTTACCAACAACTGATGATTTGTGCATTAACATAATGAAGGACTGAGCGTCATTAAAATTATTCTAGGGTCATGATCAAAAATTATCAGTGAATATTTTCCATGTCATAAGCGGTCCAATATGAACATTATGAATTAACCATGATCATATTTTAGTGACAGTCTACACTCTAAAAACTGAGTTTAAAATTACTTTGTAAGAGTGTATATTTTTCAGTGTACATTTGCGAATTTTGTGCAAATATGCATATGTGTGTGTAAAAAAATGATTTACACAATTATTGCTTAATATTACAACTATTTACGAATACAAATGAGAGCTTTTCATTGGCAAAGTTGTACTCTCGTAGGTTTGCCATTTACTGCCGAGAGGTAGCGCGGTATAGAAAAATGTTTCTGTGAAAAGATGTTGTTAGCCCCAGTCCAGGCTTGTACCGGGGACCTTTCAGCTCGCAGTCCAACGCACTAACCACTGAGCTACCGCGGCATAACCAATTATAATGTTGTATATTCAAAGAATTTCTTAAGTATAATTTCGGCGCGACGATAAAAAATATTTTAATTATCTTTGTGTTATGATATTTTCAATATTGTTCCATCTACCAACTTTTATAGAGCAACCGATTGGTTTTACACAAAGGGAAAAAATGATGTTTTGTAGCAAACATATTATGTAAATAGGTTTATATCAAATTATAATCATAAGTCATGAAACGAATACCAAAATAATTTAAAAATTTTGGAATTAAAAGAAAAATCCAAATACATCAAATTTACGATTGCCAATATATTATGTTTTCTGCAAACAAATTTTTTCTCTAAGTGTGCGATCTACTCTAACAGAGTAAATTTCTGGACCATATATGTGTATATAGTATAAACTTATAATACATGATGCTTATGATGCAATAATTTTTTTGCTTCTGTCAGCAAATAAAACATTTTTCACACACGAAATTTCGGGACCGAAAAATAAAATTCCAGGATCCCGGGATTAGACCAGGAATTTAATAATGTACATAATTCTTATTGTGTTTATTGGAGAAGGAAAACTTAAGCGACTTGAAATGTAGAATCTGCAGAGAAAGATCGCTGATGAAGGGGCTTGGCTGCCTCTGAAACAGCTGTACGATCTGCCACTCAATGCATTTTGCCAATTGTTTGTTGTTTTATTTGTTGGTACAAAACACCCAATTTGTACCGACTGAACCTTGAACACGTTAAGACAATATCTTAAAATAATCAAAAGAGGTCGTAAAACAAAAACAATTAATAATAAAAAGACTTAAAAAAATGATTTAAAAATTCAATTTTACAATACACGAAATAAAAATTTAATTTAGAACAAACATTTTAATCAAAACCAAATTTTTACTAAAAAAAATTCCTTTTTGATGGAAAATAGTTTTTTTTTTTTATTATAAACAAAAATAATTGATACTACACAGTAGTAATTTAAAAAGAAATCTAAAATAGAGTTATGATTTATGTGATTAAAAAAATACAATTTAGGAAAGTTATTTAAGTCAACTTATTTTTTTTAGTGTAATTTATACTTCTACATTAATAGAATTCAGACTTTTGTAAAAGCTCAATTCTCTGTCATATGAATTTTATGTGATTAAATTTTGATATTAATGAAATAAGTTTGTATCTGAAAAATTCAGATACAAGCAGTTTTATATTTAATTTCTAATTATATTGAAATTTATTAGAATACTCAATTATATTTTTTAGTTATTATGCTATTAATAAAGATTATAGTTCACGTTAACAATCAAGGGTTTCAGTTTGAGTTTTAAATCCAAAACTCGAGTTTAATTCGACTGTCTTCGAAATTAAAATTAGTATAAAATGAGGCCGGTAAAATATTCTATTTGTTTAGAATTTTAATTTATTTTTTGAAGTACTTTTTCAAGAAATATGTATAAGAACATTAAAATAATTTGAATAAACTATTAAGAATTAAACTATTAAAAATTTTGAAAATCCCGGGATTTAACG
Source organism: Dryomyza anilis (assembly GCA_951804985.1). Taxonomy (NCBI): domain Eukaryota; kingdom Metazoa; phylum Arthropoda; class Insecta; order Diptera; family Dryomyzidae; genus Dryomyza; species Dryomyza anilis. Next base: position 46,763,766 of record OX638133.1, on the reverse strand, counting down.
ATGATCCCGGGCATAGGATTTCGGGACTAATTTTGCTCATATCCCGAAATTGACATCCCTAGTCAGCATTCGACCATGTTAGTTGTTCGCATTCGTCGCTGATACTGCAAAACAGTCTATCTACATTTTCGAATGACTCTTACAAAATGAATTTTACAGAAAACTTCATACTAATTTAAGTATGTCATAACTTATAATAGCATTTATCTAATTTATCCGATCAACATATCAAAACCCGATTATAACACAAAATTAGGCGTAATTTTCACATCCAATTAGGCGGTTTTGCAGTATCACAGATGATATAACTTTGAAGCTTTTTGCAAACAAAATTATTATTAGATAGCAAAATATTATTATAATGACAATCAAACATATTTTTATTTTCATTCAAAACATTTATGTTTGGAATAATTTTTGAAGATACTGCTAACATATGTATATATGTTTGCATGAGAAAAACATTGCATTTAAATATAAACATATTGTTTACATTTCATTTTAATGTAAAAAAAACTACATTGGTGCTATATTTTTTGTAAAAAAAATATATTTGTAACGCTGATTTTAAAATGACATCAGTTTATTCAAATTAGCTTTAGATTTTTAGGACATTTATTGAAAAATTTTAAATCTGAATATGTCTCAAAAACTAGAGCCAACTTAATGCAACTAACACGATTATCGAAATCAGTGTTACACAAGAATCGTCAAGAAAAAAAAATATATTTTTTCAATACAAATACAATACAAAAGAATTGGTGATAAAATTAAATATTGGAAGAAAGAATGAACAAAATAAACATAAACATTTATTTTTAAACTTAATACCAAATTGTCAAAAACATTTTTTTTTGTTTGATAACTCTGCCCTTTACTCAATTTGGTGCAGTAAAAATTGGAGCAATGCTTGAATACAAACGGCCTCAAGTTTTGAAATTTGATAGTTTTTAATATATAAGCCCATTGATTGCAGTGCATTGTAGTGTAGCACCATCCATTCTCCTTAAAACACAATTCAGGAAAAATATTACTATTAGTTAACTTTTTAATACTATTTATATAAAGGCAACATTTTTTTCAACACACAAAAAATATGTTGTTTGGTGCAAACAATAATGCCAATAAAACCAATTTAAATGATTTGTAGCAAATGTTTAAATTATTAATCGCAAACATCTGTAATATTTGTACTAAACTATATAAATTTTCATCTCTTTTGATGGAAACACTTTTGATTAAACAAAAGAGTTTCCCATAAATACTTCTGCTTTCAAACTGAATCCACATTCTACACAGACACAATCATGTATTGATCATATTTTGTTGTTACTCATTAAACCATGGAGTGAAATTTATAATTAAAAAACTTAAATAAAATAGAATACACATATTAAACGAATTTTCTGATTAACTGCTTCAAACTCTATGTTTTCCAATGAGTATTACACAAAATCTGTTAATTTTTCTGAGTCGAATGTGAGTTCTGGTGATAAACGTTGCACGTTGCGTGAGGTTCGGCACAGCACTAAAAACGACATGATTGCTTTCGGAACTACTCGGGCAAATACTTCCTCTCAAGCAAGTGTTTCGAGCAAACACTTCAAATAAATATTATTTGAGGCAATTGACAAGTGTTTGTTCCAGACGGTAATTAAATTTTACTATTTATAATAAACAAATACTGTAGTTAACAGAAGTAATGAATGTGTTTAGGAGTAATAATTAATTAAACACTTACAAAGTGTTTAATGTAAACAATTAAACTGTTTACTACAAATAAATTACTATATGTTACAAATACTAATAATTTGAAGTGTTTGCAGGAAACAGTCATTATTTATGGCAAGTTACATAAAATTATAAGTCTCAAGTGCAAACAATAAGTTCTCAATACAAACAATAAGTTCTCAATACAAACATTTGATTGTTTACGGCAAATAATTCGTGAACAATCGTTTTTTTTTTTGTTAAAAAAACGAAATTTAAATTTTCATTTTTTCCGCTTTTTATCATTCTTGATTTATAAATTCGATTCGATCGTTTATTTTAATAAGTAATGTGGTACTCAATTGGTTCGATTTAGACAAAATTCTCGAAAACTTCACTACCTCAGTCTTAACACGAATTATATATTGATATAGATACGAGAATCGTAACCGAGATCGAATGAATTATTTTTAGTTTTATTTTAACCTATGGTTTATGTTGGAGATATCTATAGCAAAACATCAAAAATTCCTATTAATTCCTTTCCTTAAGTCCTTTTTTACTTTATCAAATATTTAAAATCTTCCATAAGATTTTCTCTTGGCAAGTATTGTAATTATTTTCCTTTAATGTAACATATAGCAATTTGTAACTGCTCTATAAACACCCATATTCAAGTTAGGCTCAGACTCAGAGAATCAAATTAATGGTATTCATGAAACTTGTTAAGTCGTGCTATATTGTTCAATATATAAAATTTACTTTTTGACATTTGATAAATAGTAACAAATGTTGATATTTAACATGTGTTAAATAGTAACGTAATATGGTAAAAATGGAATCCCTGGGACCACTTCAACGGGGTACTATTTTTCAGATACCCAGTACTGATTACTGAAAACTTAGATTCATTTCAGAACCTTGAAAATTAATTTTAATTTTATGTAATTATATCGTAAAATGTAAATGAATTGTAGTTACTATTTTTATTAGAACTTTTGTTCCTTGTTAAGTACCTTCTTAAACCAATTCATCGAGATTTGACATGTCAAATCTTATTTTTTTGTTCGTTGCAGTCTTTATCGTAACTATACTTTGATTGTGACAACCGTCTATGATTGTAAAGAGCACAGCATGTTTGTCGCAATCATGTCGCAACCAAATTATTTCTCTGTGTGCACTGGAAAAATTACTAAAAATGTTATCGGTAATCGAAAACGATTTTTAGTCTATAAAAATGTTTCAACAACACAACATTTTCTTTACGGCATTTGACGTCTAAGACTTTACAAATTAGATTTGTTAAATAGAATCACATATAAGAGCTTGTTAACTTGCTATTGCCCTGCAAAGTCGTATTTCATACGAAAATTGTAATAGATTTTATAAATTAGCTAAGTGTAGCCAGTTAGCAGGACTTAACAAATTATATATTTTAAATCAAATATTTCAAACATATTTTATATCAACTGTTTAGGCTCATTCATTATTCAAAATAGAGCATTTTTTTCAACGATTTCACTTAATTGGCAAAATGTACTCAAAACATTTATAAGTTGAGACTATTTTTTGAATGACACTTAAAAACTAATGATCTTTAAATGAGACTGAAACATATAAGAGCTTCAGTCTTTGCTGGATGGTTTCCAAGAGTATGTGGATGGATTTCTGGGAGAAATGACAAATTATTAAATAAGCAAGGTAAACCACAACAAAACAAATGGAGTTTGGTAGCAATAAACCGGTTAGACGGTTTTGGTTTCTGAAAGAAATCGCAGTTTTGCAAAACCGGCTTTTGGCATACCTAGGTTTGTATGGTACATATGGTAGGTATATATGTTATATATGGCATTTTGGATTTATTATTTTTAAAACTCTGAGTTTCAGTTGAGCATTCAGGATTATAATTGAATGGGTGCAAAAAGTGGTCAAGTCCATAATTAACTTAGCTGGAAAATGAATTAAAAGTTTATGAATGTTAAAATTATCGATTTTTGTTTCAAAAACTTATGTTGCAGTCGCGCTGAGTCGAACCAGCGACATTTCGGCTCATAGTCCAATGCACTATCCGACCAATGCACCGACGCTACGTATTATGCAAAAAAAACAGATTGCAAATGTAATACAAGAATTCGATAATTCTTATACTTTTGCAAACAGACAAAAGAGCATAGTTTTTATAAGTATTAAGTAGTGAAACTATAACAAACTTAGAAGGATGGAATTCCCTAAAAAGACAAGGTCATATAACAGTCCAGTCACTTTAAAAATAAGCTTGATTCAGTGCTGCGAAAAAACAAGACTTTCAAAAATTTTAAGCGTTCTTGATTTGAGTTGAAATGAAGGAGAATTGAATAATTTCCAATTTAACTATCTTATAAATGAACGGTTTGATATTCCGATTTTCTGTAAACGACAAAAGAAAATTAACACGTACAGAAATTTTGGCACATGTTAAATGAAAATAGTGGTCAGTATTTTACTTTGATGGTAAAATGAATTGGAAGTACATAATAAATTTAAATTGTTATACTTTAGCGATGTTTAGATTTAGCGATGTCCTTCTGTCCGTCCGTCTGTCTTAGTCGGCTTTGATCCTAACTATCATAATAAAACGTACTTTAAAATTTCCCAACTGGTATATTTTTGCTTTAAAGGTGGGCAAATTCTCTACAAACACTCATATTTTAATTTCCTACCATTACCACAAAAGGAGTTAAAAATATTTGAAGTAGTCACTAAAAGAAATATTAAACTATGTGGCCAATCTGAAATGAAATAGTTGTATGTATCTACAAACATTTAATGTGTCTTTAATAATGAGTTTATTATTTAAATGGCTTCGCTATGCCTTATAACATCACACAGAATTGGATTAATAATAATTAAAAATTTCACCGTACCAACATTTTTCAAAAATGTAGTTACGATATTAAATGTTATTTAGCTTTATTTCATATTGGGAACGCGAAATTAAAAACAAAATACTTTGCAGGGACATCAGGGCCGGTCCTAAGAAGAATCTTAGGGGGGTGTGACACATACAATTTCCGAATAGAATTTTTTAACCTAATAATTGAATTCATTTAACATAGGAAAGGAGTCGTATACCGGCTAAATATACTGCATAAATTCGCGCAAAAGATTTGTTAACAAATAATAAATAATTTACATTAAAAAAACTGAAACAATACATTTTTGAATACATCATTATTTACATTTTGAATATATCAAATGTTCTTTTCATTATGACTTAAAGTAATCCGTACTCAACGTGTCGTTTTAAACACGCAGAGAAAAATTTTGTTTTCTGCAAACATAATATATTTGCAATCGTAAATTTAATGTCTTTAACAGGATTTTACTTTCGATTCCAAATTTTTTAAATTATTTCTGTATTAATTTCAAGATATATGGTATGGATTTATTTTAAAATCTTGTAAATTAATGTATGTAACGGGTAATATATGTATGCTGCAAAAAATATTTTTTCCCTGTGTATACATGAATCAAAATTGTAAACGATATCCAACAGGATTTTGGATAATATCAAAGTGGGCGGGAAAAAAGTTACAAAAAAATAAAAAGTGACCTCAACGTTACGTGGTACCCTTTAAAAATAAAATTTTTAACTTTTTTAGAATATGTGAGTGGCAAAATTAACTTTTAAAAAACTTAAAATCCCTTACATACATTCAAGGTATATTTTTGTATATAATAGTTAACCAATTTTTTTACTATTGTATATTGCACTGTTAGAAGCGCCGCAGGATTTTTTTTTTTTCAAAAAAATCGAGATATTTTTTTTCTAATTATTTGTAATCTACAGTTTTTTTTATTTTTAATGTATTTTTATATTGTAATAGTTATAGCATTAATATTTTGGAAAATTTTCATTGGACATTATCTGTTTTAATAGTAAATTTTCTAAACATATCCACTCGTTTTTTTATTGACCCTCAAAATTTCCAAACAAAAAACCCTAGGAAAGATTCACAAAATCCTGTACATTCATGTATATAACTTGTAATTTGCTGCAAAACATAAATTTTCCCTGTGTATATACGATAACTTGAGAAATTCTGCTTAGAATGCGATGAAATTTCGTTTTAATACTTTTTAGCCAAAAGTTAGTTTTGTCAATGGAAATAAGCTAAATCGGTCAACGGACACGCCCACCTCCCACACAAGTCACTTATATATAACATTTTAGGAATAACTCGAAAAGTATTCAAGATATACTTATAAAATTTAAAATGTTTGTTGGAATTCACCTAGAAATATGTGTTCCTAGAAATATTCGCTTTTCAATAGTGTACATTTTAATCGCAAATTATGAAAACAAATTTATGAAATATTAGCCTTAAATCTCCACATATGTTTTAAAAGTAGGCGTGATCCACCCACATTTATTTTAAAAAAAATTTTTAATATTTTTTTTTACTTTCATATCAATTTTTTAAATTATTGGGATATACGTCTAAAATGTCTGATATATAAATAATATTATGAGTGTAAGAATGTTCAACAGAACTAAGAACTTTAAAAGTTAGGTATACAATTAAATGTCCCATATTAATATCCCCACCAAAGTGTAGGGTATTCCATAGTCGGGCACGTGCGACTAAAAAAGTCCGTCCCATATGACCGAACTTATCCAAGTGACCTATTTTTGTATAGAAGCGCCGCAGTCATATTTTTTGGAAAAAATTCATTGGACTTTATTTGTTTTAATAGTAAATTTTCTAAACAGTATTGATTCAATAATATTTTTTTTTTTTTTTTTTGAAAAATGTATACTCGTATTTTTAATTGACCCTCAAAATATCAAAAATTTCCTTATGAAAGATTCACAAAATATATTAAAAAATAATGAAAAAAATAGAAATAACATCCAAATAATTATGAAATAATACCTAACATAATACATCTTCTACCAAACTTTTAATAACGTAAGTAAAAATCTTATTTTTAAGAAAATAAGGGTGTGAGTGAGTTCAACTAAATTACTGATTAAACTAATGTAGTGTTTGGAACATTTTTTTAGAAAACATTTCCCACAATGCTATTTTAACGTAAACTTCATTTTTATTCCAAATATTTCTACCATTTTTCTAATATTTTCTACTCGATTATATTTATTTGACAATTTTATGTTATATAAGAATATATGTCAGTTTTCAAAACTGCTTTGAAATATTTTCCGACTGCTTTCAAATATTTTCATTTGGATATTTTTAAAATCCAAATATCGCAGTGATATCATAAAGCGATTTATTTTCGATAAACAAATTTAATTTGTTCAGAAATTTTTATTTTTTGACAAAAATTTAATTTTTCAAATACTTTGAGTTTTATATCTTAAATTTATCATTACTTTATCGAATTTAAAAATTATCGTCAAATGGTTTGTAGGGTTATTAAACATTTACAAACTGCTTTTTGAAAAATTCCGAATGCATCCAATTATTTTTGAATTTGTCCGAATCGGATTTTTTAATTTTCTATTTAAAAATTTGTGAAATTTTTCCAATATAACCGACTCGGACTTCATATATTGGCAATTTTATACTATATAAAAATACATGACAATTTTTATATGTTTTTATTTTTGGAAAATTTCCGACTGATTTTAAATATTTTCGAATTTATCCGAGTCGAATTTAATACATTAATTCGATAAACTATTCGTGTTAAATATTTAAAATATTACGACTTTTATCATTTTATGATTTATTGCTACTTAAAAAAATGTGATAGTACCGAATATATACAACTTTTCAAATTTTTACAACATTTCCGACTCGGGTATTTCCGAATAAGTCCTATTCGCTGAGCTAGGGGGGATATCGCATTATGTTTTCATTATGGTCGACATTCCACATTGTAATGTCTGCAAAATTCTGTATGAGACAGACCTTTAAAATTCAGTCTAACTTTTTTCACACCTTGTTATCAGTTTCGATATGCAAAAGCGTCAACATTTTAACTGAATACAATAAATTATGCACCATTCATATTGATTGCAGATTAAATATTTAACTGCGTCCGTCCACTGTATTTGAATCGAAATCATTCATTTAAAATGGAAATGTATCATCTGCCAAGGGTTAAACTGGGTATGTAAACAACAGCATTCACAAAACCAACATCGTCGTATGCGGTGATAAAACATCATCATCAAATGAGCAAATGGAGTGTAAACACACAAACGCGATTTGAATAAAAATTAAAAGTGACGCTTTGGGAATAAGGCGACACAATGCCCGCTCCAAAAGAGGTCTTCCAAGCACATGCTCCTTTTAGACTCGTTTGCACGCGTATGTCAAATGTCAACAAAGCGGATTTGTCATTTAACTAAAGTCGCAGCAGAAATTCGCAGTTTATCCTACGAACAACCACAAAAAAACACTTTGTGCTCCGACATTCCACCCTCTCCCATATCTAGTGTTTGTTGTTTCAGTGCCAATGGATTTTGGTGGGTGGGTGAGACTAGTCAGTCACTTGAATAAGGAAAAGAGCATTGCAATACTGCCTTAGCTCAACTTATGAACTTCAAAACAGTGGTGAATACACTTTGCAACATTTTATGTACATAGTTTAACAATATAAAAACAATATTTAATATGCAAAATTTTAAGCATAGCATTTATGTCTATAACTTGTTTCAAGATATGTACTTTAAGTACAAATATAACACGCACAGCTAAAGTGGTGCGAGAGCTCGGTCTAAGTTATTGTAGGACTGTAGCGCCAAACTATTATTATTATTATTAATATTATCATTATTATTATGTAAGGATGAAAAATAGTATAACATAAGACAGGATTTTCTCAAAACGACGACATCAAATTAATTTTTGTGTAATTTTACGAAGATTAAGCGAGACAATTTGTTTCTTCGCTTTATAGTCGCATTTTTAAACACGCATTTAAAATTGAATCTTTAATGTTTAAATTACAACTACACTGAAAAAAAATAGTTTGCTTATAATTGCAAACTCTGACTGCTGTATTTTAACAAACTTTAACTAGTAATTACAGCATTCTTATATTTTACATAATGAATAGTTTGCTAGAAATCTACACAGAAAAAATATAGCAAACATTTTATTCAATACAATTAATTTTTAATTGTTTCATTGCCGATGTGACTTGATATGACTTGAAAAATGATTGTGTGTTTTTGGGATTGAATCTTTTGCATTAAAAAGTGATTGGAAGAATTTAATGACTATTTTGACTTGATCCACTTAATTGAAATTGAATGCACATTCATGTGATTTGACTCAAATGAGTAACATGATATTTGGATAATATATTTGATAAATGAAAAAAATGATAGCAACTGCATGGGCATTTCCTAGGGTTCCGGACGAGACATACGATTAAAACATTAATATCTCGAACGAAAATTAATCAATTTACTTGTTTTTACTTATTATTTAAATAGGACTAAATATCTGCAAAAAATAGAGAATATAAATTTAATAGATGTCATTCCGGACGGGACAAACACGGAAGTAAATGTCGAACTTCATATGAAAAATCGAAAAAGTCAGTGAATTTACGTACAAATGATTTTTTTAAATTATTTTAAAAAATATTTAAAATCATGTACTTTATTTGTACATCTACACATTGTTTCGAAAGTTTATACTTTTTTCATAAAAAATCACAGAAAAAATCCGGACGGGACAAAAAGTTCCGTATAGAAATTATCACAAAGATTTTTTTTTCTAAAAATACTTTCTTCGTTCAATATATTTTTTTAATTATCTTAGAACGTAGCTGAGATAATTTACTTGAATTTTGTCTATGTTCACTTTGTTCCTAAAATGTATAGTTATTTCGTAATAATAATGACAGACGTTCTACGATTTTTTGCACGAAATAGTTTTATATCTGACAATATTAATAATCATTATTATGAATAACAAACTGATGTATGATTCGAATTTCCAGTTGTTTTTTAAGGTTTTTTTTTCTTTTTTGTGAAAAAAAAAATTGTTTGATATTTTTTTACATTTTTGGTACCCAAAGTTCCGGACGTGAAAGATTTCAATTAGCTTTCACTGTCAACACATTTCTAGAATTACTAGGAAATCGATATTTATGTTTTTGAAAATACTGAGGAAATTTTGTAGAAGTTTTAACTGTTCAAATGTTGTATGTTTAATATGATAATAAATGTATCTTTTTGGTTACGTACGTGACAATATGACACCTTTATACAAAAATCAGAATTGTCCCTTACTTTAATTTCAATACTTATTTTTAAGCTTTAGACATATTAACTAAGGTTGCTGAAAAAACAAAAAATAATATTGTATGTCTTTCAAATTATTTAATTTAATTACTCAAAGTACATAAAAATTGGTATATTTAGAAATAGTATAGAAACGTAATTTTTTTAGTATACTTTATCGTATCGTTAATGGAAAGAATATTTTTTCAGATATTTATATTCACATATTTAAGATTCCAAACTGATACATGTAGTATATAAGGGCGCCGCATCTGAGGCACCGCACTTTAGTAGTGATTTGATAGAGAACTAGTACATCTCGTGAGCGAACGTTGTAAAGATATATTGTAGTAATACAGCAGTTGTTATAAGTGATTGTTATTAAATTGTTATTTACATAAATTAAATTAATTAATACTATGTAGTTGAAATAATACTTGTTAAAACCAAATATTACACATAATAAAAATTCGACGTAAATAATAATAAAAAACCGATCGTAATTGCATTCATTAATCAATCCAGAAATGACATTCACTAATTTAATGAAAACATTTGCTATTCTTTGTTAAATCAGCAATTCAGTTTGCTAATATGAATATTTGTACGTCAATGCAGCAAATTATTTAGTCGGCTCAGTTTCAGCAATTATATTAGCTAAAACTGCGCCGACTATATTATTTTCTGCATTGACGTACAAATATTGATATTATCGCATTTGCTTATATAATGAAGAATAGCAAATGTTTTCATAAAATTAGTGAATTTAATTGCTAAATTGATTAATGAATGCAATTAATATCGGTTGCTATATTTACATCGATTATTTGTTTCTGTGTAGTATTTTTCAATTTGTATACAATCCAAAGATACTAATTTGTAGATCAATTTTCCATAGACTGAATTTTCCTAACAATATTTTTGTAATTGTCTCACAAAGTCATTCACAGCTCTGCTTCACATTCACGTCTGAAAGGAAGCTCCTTTTCAACTCACGTAGTATTTTATTCATTGCATTTATGGTACTATGCATTAGATGTAAAAACGTTACAGTGCTACATTCTAACATTCTGCATGGTTACATTCTCCTTCAATAATTTACACAGAAAAAAATTTATTCATAAATGGAATGAACGCTGTTAATTGCGACATCGTTCATAATATATATGGAAAAAATCATTCTATTTATGAACTATTCTTCGTATATACGAATCGCACAATTTGAGCGAAATTGATATAATAAACGCGTTCATAATTGTTATGAATTGCGTTCATTGAGGTATTCATATTAATTTTTTGAGGCAAAGCAGCGCAACCTCCACGTCACGTGCAATTCAGCCGAGCATAAAGGCGACTCTGAAAAATAAAAAAACCAGTCCACCAAAGGAGAATAGAAAATACAACACAAAGTAGGTATTTGAGTATGTGTGTATGGTCGTATGTGTGACCTGCAACGTTTGACCATGCTATAAATAGATATTTTTATTTTATTGAACAATCAATGCGCATCATGCCGCATGACGCTCATTGATTATTTTGATAACTCGTCGCGACGCGTCGATAGTCGTTGATAGCATATACAATTCTTAGTTTTCATTATTCCTATGTCATTTCGTACAAATAGACCGAATCCTTTTATTTGTTGTTTACTTAACATCGCGCAACAACAAACAGCAGCAATAGGCAGCAACAGCAAGAGTATATATAAAATAAAATGGAAGTAGTTAAAAAAATAAATAAATTAAAATAATAAAATAAAATGAAAAAGTAATATAATAAAAAAAAAAAAAATACAAGAAAATAAAAAAAAATAGTTTTTTTTTATTTTTAATTAGTTTAAAGTTAATAAATACTATGAATATTTTCATAAATATTATGAAAACGTTCATCAGTATTATGAACTTTTTCTTTCACAAACCGGAATTGGAATCGTTATTAAAAAAAAGTATAGAACCGGAATTGAAACATATTTAATTTTTTAGTTGAAACCGGAATCGGAACCACAATTTTAAAAATCTTGGAACCGGAACCGATATTCCACTGGATTTTAGTCCCTGTAATAAATAATTCAAAAATTAAGTTTGATACTGTTTTATTCTCTTAAATTCATAGGTAAAACTAAAACAACAGATTTTAAGAAAACGTTAATATACCACGAAATATTTATTTTTCGAAGCTGAAAGTAAAGGTTTTTTAAATTTGGGGTAGAAACTATAAAAAAATCTTTAATAGGCGCGTGTCTGATTTTGGAGGCGCAGACACGCACATCACTGTTTTTTTGAAAATATCACATAATTTGTTCACCGCTAGCCGTGGTAGCTCAGTGCTTAGTGCGTTGGACTGCGAGCCGAAAGGTCCCTGGTTCAAGCCTGGATTGGTGTTAACAACATCTTTTCATAGAAACATTTTTTTATACCACGCTACCTCTCGGCAGTAAGTGGCAAACCTTCGAGATTAAAACATTGGCTATGAAAAGATCTCACCCGTCGTTCGGATTCGGCAATAAACTGAAGGTCCCACCACTTTGAGTACAAATATAACACGCACAGCTCAAAATGGTGAAAGAGCTCGGCCTAAGTTCTTGTATGACTGTAGTGCCAAACTATTATTATTATTATGAGTCATTATTAGTGGTAAAAAGAGCGAAAAAATATATATTTTTTTAAATAGTCTTTTGTGTGCTTTATATCCATAATGGTCCTTACATAAATTAACGTCATAAATATTTACCAAATAACAATAAATCAATCAGCTATCTTTAATAGTTGATGAGATATTACAGCTCAAAGTTAATAGTTCGGTTCAAACCATTTTAGGATGTAAGCACTATCCTATCCTATATCTACTATATATTTGCGAATGTAAGTATGTATGTCTGTATGTCTGTATGTTCCGAATAGGCGTCAAAACGGCTGAACCGAATTGAATCAAATTTTGACACAACATGTATGTTGGGTCTGGGCAGAGTATAGGCTATATCTCGGTGTGATTGGTGGACTGGGCGTGGCACCTCCCATATAACCCAAAAATTAAAAACACATTATGTCAGCAATTAGCATAGCAAATTTAATGAAATTCTGGTCAGCGTTATATATAACCATTCTAAACGGTCTCGCGGAATGTGGGCGGTATTAGACCACTGGGCGTGGCACCCCCCATAGAAGGTACATTTTCCAGATGGTGTATTTCAACAGATATTATAGTGATCTTTGTAGTGATCTTATGATATTTCACACCTGGGTATACCAACCATCCCAAATTCTTTAAACTCACCACACCGAAATTCACCAAACTAAAACTCACCAAACTAAAACTCACCACTCTTAAATTCACCACACTCAAACTCACCACACTAAAACACACCACACTAAAACCCACCACTCTAAAATTCACCACAACAAAACTTACCACACCAAAATTCACCACACTAAAACTCACAACACTAAACTCACCACACTAAAATTCACTACACTAAAACTCACCACACTAAAATTCACCACTCTAAAATTCACATAAATTCATAATAAATATGTTCTTTATATTAATAAAATCACTCCATATCCTTGCATTCACCAAATCTTGGCACGAGTCGTGCACGGGTCCAGCTAGTAATATAATAAATCTGTTTGTTAGTCTGTACGTTTGTACGTTTGTTCCGCTTCTCCGTCTAAACGGCTGATCCGATTTCCTTGAAATTTTTACCACAGATGCGGTATGGTCTGGAAGGAATGATAGGCTATATATGGGCGGGATTGGACAAAGAGGCGTGGCACCTCTTATACAACCTTAACTTTCAATACGATATAACTCGGCACTTTCACCAGCTACGAACATGAAACAAAAAACTCAAATACAAAAAAAAAATTAAAAACAAAAAAGCAAGAGCACAACACAAAACAAAAGCAAAAATACAAAAACAAAACCAATCACATAAAACCACAATCCAAACTAAATGAAAAACAAAAAAAGGAGAGAAAAAGAAAAACAAACTCACCACACTAAAACTAACCAAACTAAAACTCACCACACTAAAACTCACCACACCAAAACTCACCACACTAAAACTCACCACACTAAAACTCACCACACTAAAACTCACCACACCAAAACTCACCACACTAAAATCCTACCACACTAAAACTCACCACACTAAAACTCACTACACTAAAATGTCACCACATTAAAATTCACCACTTTTAAACTCACCACATTAAAACTCACTACACGCAAATTTCGATACACTAAAACTCACCACACTAAAACTCACCACAATAAAACTAACCAAACTAAAACTCACCACACTAAAACTCACCACACTAAAATTCACCACACTAAAACCCACCACACTATAATTCACCACACTAAAACTCACCACACTAAAACTCACCACACAAAAACTCACCACACTAAAATTCACCACACTAAAATTCACCACACTAAAACTCACCACACTAAAACTCACCACACCAAAACTCACCACACTAAAACTCACCACACTAAAACTCACCACACACAAACTCACCACACTAAAATCCCACCACACAAAAACTCACCACACTAAAACTCACCACACTAAAACTCACCACACAAAAATTCAACACACTAAAATTCACCAAACTTAAACTCACCACACTAAAATTTCACCACACTAAAACCCACCACACTAAAACACACCACACTAAAACTCACCACACTAAACCTCACCACACTAAAACTCACCACACTAAAACTCACCACACTAAAACTCACCACACTAAAACTCACCACACAAAAATTCAACACACTAAAATTCACCACACTTAAACTCACCACACTAAAATCCCACCACACTAAAACTCACCACACTAAAACTCACCACACTAAAACTCACCACACTAAAACTCACCACACAAAAACTCACCACACTAAAATTCACCACACAAAAACTCACCACACTAAATTCACCACACTAAAACTCACCACACTAAAACTCACCACACTAAAACTCACCACACAAAAATTCAACACACTAAAATTCACCACACTTAAACTCACCACACTAAAATCCCACCACACTAAAACTCACCACACTAAAACTCACTACACTAAAATTTCACCACATTAAAATTCGCCACTTTTAAACTCACCACATTAGAACTCACTACACTCAAATTTCGATACACTAAAACTCACCACACTAAAACTAACCAAACTAAAACACACCACACTAAAACTCACCACACTAAAATTCACCACACTAAAACCCACTACACTATAATTCACCACACTAAAAGTCACCACACTAAAATTCAACACACTAAAACTCACCACACCTAAACTCACCACACTAAAACTCACCACACAAAAACTTACCACACAAAAACTCACCACACTAAAATCCCACCACACTAAAACTCACCACACTTAAACTCACTATACTAAAACTCACCACACTTAAACTCACCACACAAAAATTCAACACACTAAAATTCACCACTAAAACCCACTACACTAAAATTTCACCACACTAAAACTCACCACACAAAAACTCACCAGACTAAAACTCACTACACTCAAATGTCGCCACACTAAAACTCACCGCACTAAAATTCACAACACTAAAACTCACCATACTTAAACTCACCATACCAAAACTCACCACACCAAAACTTACCACACTAAAACTCACCACACTAAAACTCACCACACTAAAATTTCACCACACTAAAACTCACCACACTAAAACTCACTACACTAAAATTCACCACTTTTAAACTCACCACATTAAAACTCACTACACTTAAATTTCGATACAGTAAAACTCACCACACTAAAACTCACTGCACTAAAATTCACCACACTAAAACCCACCACACTATAATTAACCACACTAAAACTCACCACCTTAAAATTCACTATACTAAAACTCACCACAATAAAATTTATCACATTAAAATTTATCACACTAAAACTCACCACAATAAAATACACCACACTAAAACTCGCTACACTAAAACATGCCACATTAAAATTCACCACACTAAAACCCACCACACTAAAATTTCACCACACTAAAACTCACCATACTATAACTCACTACACTAAAATTCACCACTTTTGAACTCACCACATTAAAACTCACTACACTTAAATTTCGATACAGTAAAACTCACCACACTAAAACTCACCGCACTAAAATTCACCACACTAAAACCCACCACACTATAATTAACCACACTAAAACTCACCACCTTAAAATTCACTATACTAAAACTCACCACAATAAAATTCATCACATTAAAATTTATCACACTAAAACTCACCATAATAAAATTCACCACACTAAAACTCGCTACACTAAAACATGCCACATTAAAATTCACCACACTAAAACCCACCACACTAAAATTTCACCACACTAAAACTCACCATACTAAAACTCACTTCACTAAAATTTCACCACATTAAAATTCACCACACTAAAACTCACCACATTAAAACTCACTACACTTAAATTTCGCCACACTAAAAATCACCACACTAAAACTCACCGCACTAAAATTCACCACACTAAAACCCACCACACTATAATTAACCACACTAAAACTTAACACACTAAAATTCACTACACTAAAACTCACCACAATAAAATTCATCACATTAAAATTCATCACACTAAAACTCACCGCAATAAAATTCACCCTAAAATTCCCCACACTAAAACTCGCTACACTAAAACACGCCACACTAAAACACGCCTCATTAAAATTCACCACACTAAAACCCATCACACTATAATTCACCACACTAAAACTCACCACACTAAAAATCACCACACTTTAACTCACCACACTAAAACTCACCACACTAAAACTCACCACACTAAAACTCACCACACCAAAACTAACCACAATTAAACTCACCACTCCAAAATTCACCACATCTAAACTCACCACACCGAAACTTACCACACCGAAACTTACTACATTAAAACCCACCACACTAAAACTTCTACTGGGAAAAACTCTACGGGGAAGAATTCTACGGGGAAGAATTCTACCGGGAACAATTCTACCGGGATGAATTCTACGTGGAGAATTCTACGCGAAAACGTTCTATGTGGATTTTACGGGGAAGATTTCTACTGGGAATAATTCTGCGGAGAAGCGCAGTCTGAGAAAGAATTGTCTTTGAGAAAAGTTGTTTTGGCGGAGAATTATTTGGTTATCACATTTATAAAACCAAGAAATAAACTTAAACATCTAAGCACGGGTCCAGCTATAAATAATAAAATGTTTTTTATATTAATAAAATCGCTCCATATCTTTGAATTCAGAAAATCTTGGCACGAGTCGTGCACGGGTCCAGCTAGTGTAAAATAAAAGTTATTTCGCACTTGTACCACTGATTATGACTCATAACGGTGAAAAAATTATGTGAAACTTTTATGTTTTTTTAGTGGGTCAACTTAATAGTTTAAGCAAAAAAAAATTAGTATTCTACTTATTATCATTTTTTTTTTTTTTTAAACTCGCGAAAAAAAATTTACCGCAATATTTTAAAAAATTTGGAAGTCCTTTTATTATTATTTTTATCTTAAAATACTTGGGAGTGATGTCCAATCATATTCTAAAACGAGTTGGGAAAGTTAGGTCACATGGGTAAGTTCGGTCACATGGGGCGGATTTTTATAGTCGGTCGGGCCCGACTATGGAATACCCTACACCTTTGGTGGGAATGCTTACTCTCAGAAAATTATTCATATACCAGATTTACGTCTTATATCCCCATAAATTAAAAAATTATATAAAGTATAAAAAACTTAAAAAAAAAATTGAAAAATATAATTGGGCGGACCACGCCTATATTTAAAATTTTGAAAGGCTAATATTTCATAGATTTGATTTTAATAATTTACGGATCAATTTTCGACTATGAAAACCCGGGAAATAATGAAAAAAAAAATGTGGGCGGATCACGCCCATTTTTGGACCACATATTTTTAGGTAAATTCTAACAATACGTTTTAAATTTTATAACTATACCTTGAATACTTTTCGAGTTATTAGTTCCGAAAGAGTTATATAAAAGTGACTTGTATGGGAGGTGGGCGTGTCCGTTGACCGATTTGGCTCATTTTCAAACTCAGTTCCTACTTTTGGCTAAAATATATTGAGACGAAATTTCATCGCATTCTGATCAGTATTTCTCAAGTTATTCTGTATTCGGACAGCAAGACAGCAAGACAGCAAGACAGCAAGACAGCAAGAAGGACAGACATACAGACAGACAGACAGACGGACATGGTTAAACGGACTCGGGTAGTGATGCTGATCAAGAATATATATACTTTTCCATACCGGACACGCCTCCTAAGGGGCGTTACAATATATGCACAAAGTTAATATACCCTGTACCTCATAGGTGTAGGGTATAAAAATGAAATACTTATCGACTGTTGGGTTGAAACTATTGCAGGAAATTAGAAGAAATTATTTTTTACGTCCACATAAAAAGCTCTAACTTCTAAGTGCCTGGATGTCCCACGATGTGTAGAGAAGGAAAGAGATGTAGCTATTTTTGAGATATATTTGACTAAAATCGAGACCGAATTAGTAAATTTTAAATTAAAATGTCTATTTTTCCTTGAAAGCTGAGTAAATTTTCTAGAAAACCTCATTTAAAGTTTAGTCTTACTCTTACTATTTTAATAATGAATAATTATTGAATTTGTGAGTTGTGACATAGCAATAGTCACATTTTACTGACTCATGGTATTCGGTAACCGGATCATCAAGAGGTCCAATATTTTGCATAAATTATAAGATTCATTCTAAACTAGTCACAAACAAACTTTGACCTAAATACAGACCACTTAAAAATCTTTATTTAGAATATTAATTAATTTTATTTTGTTATATTTTCTATGTTCCTCTGACTGCGCAACCTCTCAATTTCAAGCAATTTATGTTTGCAATTATATTATGATTTCTTGAAACATATATTTATCTGCGTGTAAGTGTTAAATTCACTTATGAACTAACCAAGTATTCCTGGCGCCTGATCAATCTAATTTTTAAGTTATGTAAATATTTTCAAATGTTATATGCTTGACATTCTTCCATTTAAGGTTTTCCGATGACAATAAACTCTGCCAACACCACATAGAAAAATGCTAAAATTTTCTGCGAAATGTACAGCTGGATAAATAAACAAGGCTTTTTAAATACAATAACAAAACATGGGCTCACAGTAATCTCAAAAACACACATACAAAAACACACATTTATATCAACTCGTTATATTTGTGATAAATCCACAGATGCACAGCCAGGTCTGCAGAAGAGAAAATTTGAATTTACAAGAAACCTCATTCAAGGGTCACCATGTATATTGTTTTAGTCAAATGAAGGCTGATGCATACATTGTCCAAGAGTTTCGTTTTAACAACCCATATTTTAATCAGAAAATCTGTTTTTAATCCGAAACCCTCAACAAGGCTAATGCGTTGAGATACAAAATAATATATAAATATTTAAGACTCACCGATAAAGAACTGTGTTTCTCTTAATCTTATAAAATCTCTACAAATCCGCTAAAATAACATTTACACCAGAGGAACACACAACACTCTGATTTTGTGGTTGCAATTCCTTTTCAAATGACGAAGTCCTAGAAATGGACTACTGATAGAATTGTTGCAATAAACTGCTTTGTGGCCTTTCTCTTCTTTTGAATGAATGTTCTTTTAAAGACAATATTAACCCTCCGATTTGTTAGGAGGTCACTGGTGTCATTTTCGACTTTGTCACTTTTTTACGAGACCGAGATTCACTAATCGAAGGGTTTAACCAGGTATTCAATACACGGTTAATAAATTAAATTAAGTATACTTGTACTATATACTTTTTAATTTGGTCTATAGTGCTGGAAGAGCTCTTTTGATAGTTTCTGAAGTATTTTTATCTGGATTGGGGGTGCGCAGCTATTGGGTCTTTCCGACCTTTGCAAGCACAACTAAAAACTTCTTGTTGTACCAGATCATTCAGCAGTTGTTCTCTGTATAACAAAAATTTGTAGAACGGCGGATATACGTTTTTTTGGTTCGAACTTTGCATGCGTTTTATTCAAACCGATATCCGTTTAAAACTGTTTCATTTTTAAAACCGAAACCGTTATACTCTAATCAGAAATAAACCGATATCCAAAAGCGAAATAAACGTTTTCGGTTTTGTACCGGTTTAAACCGGTTTTTAAAAAGTATAAAAAGAAACAGAAAAACATATTTTATTTTATATAGAAGATCTTAAGAATAAGGCATGTTTAAATGTCATTTTATAAAATTTGGATTTTCCAAAATAAAAATGTTTGTTGTACAAAAATTCACATATGGTTTTTTTGAGATTCCATATTCATAAAACAACGGTTTTTGGTCTAAAATTTGTTTTTTTGTTTCATTAATTTGTGTAGCGGTTAGTGATGATCATATGCAAAAACAAGACAAGAAATGGTAATTTTATTCTTCCACACTAAGTCTTGCCCTTGCATAGGTACATATGATCTGGTTCTGGAAATACCTTTCTTGCTCTTGCTTGAAAGTATCTTCCAAAATTTTACTTTTTAAATTTTAAATAAAAGATCGAAGACAAATATTTTAAACAGCATATTAATTATGAAAACGAATAGAATTTGAACACTAATTATATTTAAGTTACTTATTTTCCATATTTTCAATTTTTTCAACAAAAAATAAATTATTTGAAAAAAAATACAATAACATAAAAATTTGAATTATATTTTAACAAGAATTAACTAATAAAAAATAATTGTATAAATCAAGTGATGTTGACGAGACAATTCAAAATCTCAAGGCCATAATAAAATCAAGATATACATTTATAATAAATATAAGGAATATGTCGTATAGGCATACTTGTGTTTTCGTCAGAGATTAAAAAAATCCGTATGCTACACGTACCGTATGTCAAGAGAACACAAATAATATCTTGCAGGGTAACATTTATCTTTCCGACACAATCTCAAACGCTATAAAGCGAATACTAACAGAAAGACGAGAAACAACAATAACGAATTACGATGCGTATTCACACACTTTCACAACGACAACTCTTTGTTGCTACCCTGTATCATCGCATGGCAACAAACAGACGGTTGACAACAGCCAGACGCATGACAACGGACAGACGCATGGCAATAGACAGTCGCATAGCACCACACTACATGTATGTAAATATCTGTACAGCTATCTAGTTGGCAACAACAACGAGTTTTCTTTGTGGTACAAAAAATGTCCCGCCAAAAATGATATCAAAAGCTTGGATGCTGCTTTATTCGCATTTTTGTTGTTGTTGCATTTTCAAACGAATCAGCGGATTTGTGAAAAAAAAAACACAAAAAGCAATATCACATTAGCTGATACTCTGTGAAAATGTTCATATATTATTTTTTTTTGGTTTTATAAGTTAAATGAAAGAATGCACATAGAAATTAACTTAAGAAAAACTTCCTAATTTTACAATTAACAAAAAAACTATGTATAAAAGTAAAACAAAAATAATAATGTGCTCAACAATCAATGTACGAACTAGCGTAGCGAATAAAGAGAAAAAACCATTGTTTTATCTATTTCATCTTTTTGAAGCGACTTTTGAAGCACTTTTGAAGCTATTTACCGCTTCAAAAGCGCTTCACAGACCTTATTTTTTAAGATGCTTAGCGAAAATTTTATACAAAAACCGAAATCAAAACCGAAACCGTAACTTGGAACCGGTATACCAAAACCATTTCGTTATAAAAACTTAAAACCGAAACGCGGAAAAAAACCGAAACCGAAATCGAAACCGTTATTCGTTTAGGTTTCAATCCTTGGTTTTATTATTACTTCTCTCAATCAGCTTTGTAGTCGTAATTCGAACACAACAACAAAAACATATCTTTTGGTTAGTTCACTTCATTTCTATTGCAAGTGCAACAACAAACATATGCGAATTCAACAACATTAATAAAGGGCTATTCTTAAGCATCATATTCATATTGGTAATCATGCAATTACCTCGCATTAAGCTAGTTAAAAAATTAACTATCTAAAAAAGTTTCATCCACAAATACATTACAAACGCGCGCCTTGATCACAATTGAAGTTTATGCTGTTTATGGATATGCGAATAAACTGAATTAAGCTTCGATTAATAGAGTTACAAGTTTTAAAATATTCTTTCTATATTTTGTTCGTCTCAATACAAAAGTGGTTTGGAAAAAAAGGATAATTCGGAAAACAAAAAGGAAAATCTAAATCTGACCCTACGATCATGAAATTTGGACAGGGAGTTCATATCCTGAGGAAGGCGCGCCAATAATGGATTTTTTGCAATTCATCCCCTAATGAAATTTAGCTCAGTAATGTATATTGTTCTTTGTCGATTAGATAAATTTGGGAGGGTTTGGACAAAAAGACCTATCACCTCTCATATAATAATAATAATAGTTTGGCACTGCAGTCCTATAAGAACTTAGGCCGAGCTCTCTCACCATTTTGAGCTGTGCGTGTTATTTTTGTACTCAAAGTGGTGGGACCTACAGTTTATTGCCGAATCCGAACGGCGGGTGAGAGCTTTTCATAGGCAATGTTTTACTCTCGTAGGTTTGCCATTTACTGCCGAGAGGTAGCGCGGTATAGAAAAGTGTTTCTATAAAAAGATGTTGTTAGCCCCAGTCCAGGCTTGAACCAGGGACCTTTCGGCTCGCAGTCCAACGCACTAACCACTTAGCCACCGCGGCTACATATCTCATATAACCATAACTTAAACCAGTTGAGAAGGTTAGTTTACATGGGAAATTTTGAAGTAGGGAAATTGTGATAGTTGGTGTGATGAAGTTAGTAAGAATTTTGAAAGTTATAGTCGGTCTAAGCCGACTATAAATACAGTACACCTATGTAATAATGTGCGCGGGTACTATTAAAAGTGATACATAGGTCACGAGGGTACACTCTAAAAACTGAGTTTAAAATTACTACGTAAAAGTGTGTATTTTTGTGTGTAAATTTGCGAATTTTTGTGCACATATGCGTATATAAGTGTGTAAAAAAAAGATTTAGACAATTATTGTTTAATGTTACAACTATTTACGTGCACATATACATTTTATTTGCATTTTTAAACCTTTGTTGTGTGATATTAAGCACAAAATGTTTAATTTTGATATGCCGAATGTTTAAAATTAAACACGCGTAGTAAATATACACATCATTTGTTTATTCTTACACAAGCTTAGTTGAAATTTAAGCACATCTTGTTGAAACTTGCGACTATTAGTCTCTAGTGAAAATGACACCAAGCCATGCTTATTTATTCTAATTAAACTAACTTGCAGTAAAGACACCTATAAACAATGGACATCACTCAACTATAAACCAAAATATTTTTTTATAAATGTTTTTAAATGAATTTTGTATTCATGAATATTAAAGCGTTCTTGTTATTATTTTAACAACATTTCTTTTTATTTTTAGGTTGTGAACGAAATAGACGGGTATCATTTTAGCTTTGTGCGCATGAAATACTGCGGACATCAATGCATTTACTTTTCTGATCTTCTGATTTTGATTAGAAAAATAATAAAGAAAATCAAAAAAGTTGATTCAAAAATCAATGCATTGATGTTCTCAGAGCAGAATTATACTTAAACATTGCGGAAACGCAACCCCCGTATATTTTAAACATTTTATGTTTAATTTTCACATATTTAATTTTAGAAATGCTTAATTTTACATATCTTATGTTTAAGTTCCACACCAAAATAGTGTAATTTTCCACATGTTAATGTTTAATATGTGTGTAAATATTGTCGATTTTTAAAGTTTAAATTTAAACATTAGAAATTCAATTTTAAACGCGTGTTTAAAGGAAACAAGTTGCCTCGCTTTATGATCGTAAAATTACACAAATATTCTTTTGAATACGAATCCTAAAAATAACTCTAAACTTGAAATCGCTGAAGAATTACCTTTCATTTGATACCAATATGTACAAATGGGTAGGTATACCGAATTTCGTTTTTTTTTTTTTTGTAACCACATGTTGGTTCGCGAAAAATCATTATTTAGAAATATTTGAGTACAAAGTCAATATATATTTGTCCAAGAAAGTTCACTAAAGGCCGTACAAAGTAAAATTCCTTTCTAGATGTAAATATTATAGAAGGTATTTGGACATAAATGGTCGGTTCTCAGGTCACGAGAGACCGATCATGCCAATTTTCTTGTTAAGACAGCTTAGATATATAAGTAATCTAAATCTTAAGGTTCATTGATCTAGCTCTTCTAATTTTTCTGTAATCGTGATTTCAACAGACAGACAGAAGGACAGACGCACAGACAGACAAACAGACAGACGGACATCATCGACTCAGGAGGTCATGCTGATTAAGAATATATATACTTTTCCATACCGGAAATGCTTCCTTCTGGGTGTTACAAACGGCGTACCTAACTGAATATACCCTTTCACTCTTAGTGTAGGGTATAAAAAGCTTTAACTCCTGACCTACTAAGAGTAGAGTTATAAAAAAAAAAACAACTGATCATTATTATATTTATTCTGACCACATATAATGTGGACGTGATTGGAAAAGGGCGTGGCACCTCAAATACAACCAAAACTTTTAAAAACTCATGATCTCCTAAGAGTAGATTTATAAAACTGGAAACAAAATATAATATTAACGTGGAATATGGGCGTGAGTGGACAAAGGGGCGTGGTACTTCCTATATAACCGAAACTTTAAAAATGCTAAAACTCTTAATTTTAAAAATAGTAGTTATTAAAATCAAAGCAGGATTATGTAGAATGTACAAAGTGTCGTAGCAACTTTAATATAAACAAAACCTTAAAATGCTATAACTCCTGACTTAAAAAGATTAGAGTTAATCGACATGGTCATTTAAAATGCTTCGCAAGAAGTTATGCGAAACTATGCACGGCTCCAACTAGTATAAAACAAATTATACATAAATATTACGTATTTCTAAAATATTCATAGTATTTAAAATGAAGATAACCTTTTATAATCAACTAATAGTTTTTTATTAGTTTGTCTTAAGGCTGAAAAATATCGGAATCAAAGGTGATTATATATGTTACAGGTTTGAACTACTTTTACATCTCATGTTATGTTTCGCAAATAACCACAACCTCTGTCTCATCAAAATACATAGGGTTATTAAATGTGGGGAACCAGGCACCACAAAGTTTGTCCAAATAAAATCTTTTCAACAATGCTTTATGTTATAATCGGCAATGAAATTGAAAAACGATATTGAATTACACAAAAAGCCAAGCAGAACCCATTGTTCATCGTATCAAAGTCGAAGTCATTCTAATTCAGAGCAACCCATAACAACTAGATTGAGTTATAAATTAATAAAAACATTTGCCCGCAGGCAACACTTGGGTTTCGGTCTCCTTCGGTACGGAACAAGACGCAAATTGTTCATCCCCTAAATTTAAATCAGCAGCAGATAAAAATGTGCAGTGTTGTAAAGAGTGAGAAAGTATAATTCATAAATTGTATCTATTTTGATAAATACTAATCAGCCATAGACATTGTTACCAAAAAGGTAAAAAATAACTATCCTAAACAACTTTAAAAGACATTACATAAATCACCTCATAATATGTTTAATATCCGTCTTTCTCCTAAACACATTATTATTTTTAAATATCAGACGTTATTTTTAGCGTTATTAAACACTTAATACCATATTTGTTTTCCCAGATTGCTAAAAATAATACATTCGAGAGATACACAACGAGGATACGAAATTGAGTAATTTGAGAACGTACTTTTCATACATTATTTTATATAGGTATCTAATAGTATTTTCCCGCAGACTGATGCCTGGACATTGGGGGAAGACATGCGGAAACATTATTTTACTTTGTTACAAAAATTTACCCAATTTTAATTCAATTGAGATTCATATTTATGTTAACTCGGCGCTCCATGCAGTTTTACATCTGCATATGTACACTAAGAAAAATATATATTAATGAAAATAATTTAATAGGTGATAGTTTATTCATAGTATTTATGAATTGTTTTGAAAAATTATATTAATAGACGTATTAATCTTTAATGAAATGCCCTTCATAACATAGTTGTGGGCATAGTCATCCATAAGGAAATTTAGCAATGTCCACGATTCACCATTGAAGGCCTTGTTGTCAACGACCAATTTTAATATAATTTAATTGACTCTTCTGCGTGTAGTAAATTACGGTATTTCTTGCTTTGAAATATGAATATTCATTTGCTAAAATGGGTTACAAAGAATTTGGATAGATACACTCAGAAGAAAATGTACCATTAAGTACTTAATGGTACGACCATTGATCTTATGGTTCATGTATTAGTAGTTTTTTCTTTTTAAAACAAAAGTTTTCTTATTAATTTGTCAGTATTCGAAAAATTTAGCACCATAAATTTAAATATTTCAATATTATTATTTTTAATTGAATAAATACTATTATTTTAATGGTTTCCTCTTATAATAGTAAACGTGTCAAAAAAAAATACATTCTGTCATTCTGCGGTTTGCTCAAATTGGTCGCATGCCTTTTTTGTGATAATCGACATTATGATGCGTTTATCATTGGTAAGAACTCAATGTATTTAATGTAATTTCATGATATTTAAGCTTTTTGTTTTATTTATTACAGAAAATAAATAATACATCGAATTTATATTATGACAACGGACTCAAAAATATATGCAGACTCAAGTATTACAATCAATTATTAGAAACTGAAGAGAACATTAAATGTGTTATAATTTTTTGCAAGGAGAAGTGTCTTTTTATGTGTGTGATTTATAAAAGTGAATTTCCATTCCGACATATAAACAAAATAAAATATACAATAAATTATCTAAAATCCATTTTTGTTTTAATAAATTATTAGGAAAATTTAATTCGGCTATACCATAAAAGTAAAAATATGTATCATTTAATTTTTATAGGTCTTGCTTATTGTAATTAAAAGAATACATAATAAAATGTATGGTACAACATCATATTGTATTCAAAATTTGAATATTATTAAACTAATGGTACGCTTCCTATTGACCAATTTTAATAGTATAAATTGTTGTTTTTCTACTGAAATACTATTAATTTACCATGATTTTTTTCTGGGTGTACGCATTTAAATTTAATAGATTTTCATATTTGAATGCGAAAAACGGATCCCAAGATTATCGTTAAATCTCGGGTTTTCATGATTTTAAACTTTAGTAGTATTTATTAATTTATTCATAGGTCTGTTAATGTTCTTATACACATTTCGTAAAACAGTACTTCTAAAAATAAAATAACTGTAATTCCTTCACGACTTCGAAGTTCTGAGAGTACACTCTAAAAACTGAGTTTTAAATTACTACGTAAAAGTGTGTAGGAAACAAGTTGCCGTACGAAACAAGTTGCCTCACTTTATTATCGTAAAATTACACAATTTATCTTTTGTGTGTATATAGTCACGCCGGGACACTTTGTTTGTTGTGTTCAATTGTGTTCACCGTAAAACCCATTCGACGCAATTCTTTCTCTAAATTGGGGAATGCTACACTGATTTCTCGTGCCCAATGATGTCAATATCATCAGTATACCCGAGCAGCATAGCATAACCCTAGAAATAAAACTGTACCGTTGTTTATGTAAGGGAACTTTAACGTTTATTAAAAACAAAATATTAAAAAAAAATTGAGAACCCGTACCATTTTTACATTAATAAGATATTAAAACTAAAACTGCAAAGAACTGAATATTATTTCGTAAATCACGGGCTTAAAAATGTTGAGTCCGCGATTGATAATCCCTAGCACAGAATACAGTTATTATGAAATGCTGGTTAACGGATTTATGCAGACAGTGTTTAACGGTGGTGTATTTTTAGTGAAATTCAATCCAGCCTTTATGTTGCACAAATCCATTCAAAATAGTAAAAGGCAATGCTATTTGACGTCAGCATTATCTTTTTACACATTTTCCTATTAAGAAGACTGGAATATTACAAAATGAAACGGTTTACTTAATTGTAGTTTTTGATTTTTTGTGCAGGCAATAATACTTGTGTAATACAATATCATAAAGTTTTTAGCGCTCTAATAGATACAAATGATGTTTACTTACAAATGATTACCGAAGGTGTGGTCACATGGGAAATTTTTAAGTATGAAAATTGTGATAGTTGGTGTCATGAAGTTAGTAAGAATTATAAAAGTTAGTGTCGGTCTGAGCCGATTATAAATACCCTACACATATGTGATAATGTGTGCGGTTACCATTTTAAGTAAAGGATTGGTCACCAGGGTTTACGAATACTCAGAAGAACTACAAACTTGTCCTCGCTGAAGAATTTCATTTGATTAACCATATGAAGATATGGATCGGTGTACCGAATGGTTTTTTTTTTTCGGGAAGCAAAAAGTTCTCTTAATCCGGTATAAAGTAATATTATCTGTTTTTTATAAGGTATTTCAATATAAGTCGGTTCACAGGTCATAATTGCCAGACCAATTTTCTAATTTACTTGTTAAGCGTAGTTGTTTAAGTAATCTAAATTTTGAGTTTCATTGATATTGTTCTTCTATTTTTTCTGTAATCGTGATTTAAACAGACAGAAAGATGGGCAGACAAACAGACGGACATCGCTAAATCGACTCAGGAGGTCATGCTGATAAATATATACTTTTCTATACCGGATGTGGCGTATTTTTTTTTACATGTTTTTACTTGTTATTTTATTTTAATTTTTATTAAAATCTCAAAATAAAATTTTATACATGTAATATTTAATATTTTATTTTATATAACGCTTTGATATACAATTTTTTCTTTAAATTATTTTCTGATTTTTTTAATAAAATAGCTAAAAATATAAAAACCTTAATTTTAACCATGGTTGAAGTATCTACAGTTTAGTTCATCTAGACAGTTTGTTGGAATACCGAGTACTGATAATGTCACGAAGAAAAATTTAAAAATACAAAATATTATTGATATTTTAAACATTATTTTAAGGTTAAGAAAGAAAACAGTGTGCACCAATTCAGTGCACCAATTCTTCAGCACTTTTTATGGTTTCTTCTGGAGCCACAGATATTTGAAAATTTAAAAATTAGTTTAGTTTTATTTATTTTAAAATTTTGAATTATATTTTTTTTATGAGTTTTGCATTGATGTTCTGTTTTAAAATGTTCGTAAACAAATGTTGAGTCTTTTAAAGAGTTTTCAAAAAAAAGTAAATGGCGACTGAATTTTGAAAGATGACTTAACCTGTATATACTTCAACCATGATTTTAACTATGTAAATATATTGGTGACCGACATATTTACGCACCATGCACAAATACGCAAACTCACGATTTAAAACAAGATGTGGATCTGGACGTCTTTCAAATATTTACAAAATCCTTCTTCACAGAGATTGAGAACACCTCAAGAACATGCACAACATATAGGCGTTGCCGTTTATAAAATTCCTGCATTCGGGAGCCAATCCACCGTGGTTTACTCAGGTGGCGAAAATAATTCGAGTGCATCGCATAACTCGTGGTGAAGTGAAGTTCGACCATATTTTGCGCAATCTGTTATCGTAGGAGACATACCACACCCGGACGGAGAAGACTAGTGGCATATGGAATGAAAGCCGTGCAACAAAGTATACAGGAATGGCAAAATCGCTGGGACTGCTCAGAGAACGGACTGTGGACCCATCGGTTGATCCTCAATATCGCAGAATGGTTAGGAAGAAAACACTGTGAAGTTGACTTCTACTTAACGCAACTTCTCACTGGGTACGGTTGTTTCAAGGCACAAATTCCATCACGAAGATGATGCACTTTGCGATTTCTGTGATGAAGATGCTATTGAAGAAGCGGAACACGTCTTCCTTCATTGCACGCGGTTCCTTCTGGAAAAAGAGATATGGTGCAGGGCCTTGGCGGAAATCGCGGCACCGAGCAGTACAGTGCTGAATATGACCTCGTCACCAGAGAAGTGAACCGCTATATGTAACATGGCGACAATAGTCATGACCGAGCTTAGACGGCTTGAGCAGCAGTGACGGATCCTTACAAGAAAGTGCCAGTAGAACGTCTCTCCCCCCCGTGAAGTATTACTTAACGGTAGTTCCGCGGGAAATAGGATTCGAAGAATAGGTGGTTGTTACTGCAGCCTGTGGTACACTACTGTACCAGGGGCAGCAGTGTCTTTCGTCATCTATACAGCAAAAAAAATCCTGCAACGTTGGAATTCGTCAGCGGTAATTATGAAACATTAAAGAAAAAACATTCACAAAGTCAACGTAATAGAAGCCGATTTTTAACAGGACATTCAATTGTAGACCAAAAACCATCACACTATCTACGATTAAAGCGAATTGCGGGATGGGGTCAGGTGAGTGAGTATGTTATTAAAACGTTTTCCTGAAACAATTATCGGAGAATGCGAACGCCATTTTCGTGAGCAACAAAGGTACTCTTGACTACATAGCGGAGGAAGCTGTTAAAATATTAGAGCAGCTCTCCCCTTCGATCTCTGCAGTTTCCAACATCCTTGCTAAAATAGACGCTATTGAAAAACGTTTCGAAAACAATCGCACCAGATCGCCGAAAAGAGTTTGTACTCCAAGAAACGATTATCGCAGACGTTCTAGAAGTCGAAGGAAAAGCAAAGATTGGTGCTGGTCCCACAATAATTTCAAGGATAAATCTTCAAAATGAAATTTTCCTTGCTCTTTCCAATAAAATCTCCTGCCGCCTTTATTTCTTCACAAACCTCCTAAATTTGCAACCGAAGATGCGATTTTTCCTGTTAGTCTTTTCGTCGCAAACGGAACTTACACCCAAACGTTCGGAACTGTTGTGTTGGATCTTGATCTTGGTCTTCGTCTTCGACAAAAACTCAAATGGAGATTTCTGGTGGCTGACACAACAAAATCAATTATTGGTTTAAATTTTCTTACCTATTTTTATTTGCTTCCTGACTTTAGAAACAGAGACCTCGCCGATGGTAAAACTTTTATTTGGTCAAAATCACAGCTCACGGAAGAACTGTCATTAGGAATCACTGTTGTTTGAAAAGATAACTCTCCATTTATATAACTTCTGCTGGAATTTCCGGAGATTTACACAGTGTCGTACATTCCTCAGAAATTAACGCATCAGAAATTACCTCTATCACACATTGGAAAGTTTTGAAACTTTCCAAAACCTAAGACCATTCAAGACTTGTGACAATTTCTGGCGATGAGAAATTTTTAAATATCTTTAAATAAAGTACTGCAGTGCATACGATCGAGAACTTTTAGCAACGTATCTATCCAGTCGAAATTTTCGATACATGCCAGAAAGTCGGAAATTTAGACATTTAACCGATCACAAGCCACTTTGTTTTGCAATTAATCAAAACGCTGAAAAGGCAGTCTCCGTCAATGGCATCATCTTGATCTAATAAATATAATGTAGCAATCGGTTGTCATCAATTTTCTTTGGCTCAACAAAATGATTAGGAATTACAACAAGTGCTGTCCACAGATTCAAATCTTATCTCATGCAAAATCTGCTGCGTAATTGCTCAAGTCCAGTATACTGCGATATCACACAAGTACAAGCTAGACCATTTGTTCCAGTCGATTTTCGCAAACCTATTACACTCATGGTTTGACAACAAACTATCAGCGGTTTCAAAAATTTCTCGCCCCACAAAACTATCTATCGTACATTTTCATTGTCAACGCGAGATTATCCAACATACACATTGACATCTGTGGACCCTTGCCTAAATGCAATGGATTTTGCTACCTTCATACAATCGTCGATCGTTTTCCGCGAGGCAATACCGTTAGAAGACATAACAGCACCAACTATATGTGAAAAATTCTTTAGCGGTTGTGTATCGGGCATTGGATGTCCTGACAATATTTACATTGATCGTGGAACGAAATTTACATTATCGCACTTTCGTGATTTAGCTAAGTACCTTGGAGCAAATTTTAAACACATCACGATGCTTCGTACCACCCTCAAGCGAACGGGATACTTATAGAAGACATTGGCATCTTTGCCGAAATGGTATATGGAGAAACATTACATTTACCGGGAGATTTCGTCCAGTATCTGTGACGTCACAATCTCCTTTTGATGCGTTAAGTCAACTTCGGAAAGTCTTGGATGATCTTAGACCTACGGATTCCTCAAACCATTCGTCTCAAGCCACGATTATAAATAAAAACGGCTTATCAAACTAAATATACCATTTCACTATTAGTGTAGGGTATACAAAAAAAATCACAGAACACCATCACATATGACTACACTTCTGCAAACTTTGAATGGAATTGTATATTTTTTTTAAGGTTCACTTAAGATATAATAATGTGGGTTACACCCAATAAAAGGACTCATTTAAGAGTCCTTAAAGATTAAAAATGAATTAATTAACATATATTTTTTAACATCGACTTATTAATACACTAACTAATTTTAAATTCATGAATTAATTTAAGTTAAAAAAATGCGCTATCTGTTTCTTAGATATCAATTGTTTCTTAGATCCAAGGTCTCTAATAAATATAATTTAATCGATAGCCTAGGTAAAATGTAGCGGTAAAGATCATTTACATTCATAAATTCGTATAAAAGAGATTGAATTATTTAAAACTTAGTATTTGGATTGGTGTTTAATACAAAAAATTATAAAACACATACGGCAAAGTTTTACTGAAGTTACAGGGTATCATACAGTCGAAAACGCATTTTTACTTTAAAAAAATATTATCAACAGATCCATTTACACACAGAAAAATCCTCTTTTGGCATGAGGATAATTGAACCAACGTTTCAGTGTTGCAACCGAAATAAATTTGTTGTAACCTGACTAGGAGGTTGAACGTACTATTTTTTACACTAACCGAAATGTAAG
The DNA here is from genome assembly GCA_951804985.1 of Dryomyza anilis. NCBI lineage: Eukaryota > Metazoa > Arthropoda > Insecta > Diptera > Dryomyzidae > Dryomyza > Dryomyza anilis. Next base: position 46,730,830 of record OX638133.1, on the reverse strand, counting down.
TTCACGCAACTTTACGTTCGGTTGTATTTACCTCATGATTACATTTTTCATTCGGCCAAATTTGATGTTTGTGCATTTGCTACAACAACTGAGTACGTTATTGTATCAACAAAATAAAAGCCAAAGGGCAACCTCTATCAGCAGTTCGGTTGTCAGTTTCTTGTCAACAATTGTGGATACATGAAAAAATAAATAAACGTCAAAAATTCTCATAAGTCGCAAACAATAGGAAATGCATTAATTAAGTAAAAATGCGAAATAAATACATGAATATAAATAAAATAATGAATGAATTCAATACAAATTTCTGTTCTGTGATATATAATTAAAATATAAAAATATGTGACCATATGTGGCATTAGAAATAGTTTTGTATTTTGTTTAATAATGGTGAAATAAAATATATACTGTTTTTATTTTTCAGAGAACAGGAATTAATATATATATACTTTTGTAAATTGTATGCATGACATATCGCTCCTTGTAGTAAATGAGCGACATGTCACACATGTGTCATAACTCAAAAAAATCGATTTTATAGAAAACACGTTTAAAATTTTCAATTTATTCTCACTTTGCATATAAAATGTATGAGACATATGAAATTAGGTAATGGCATATTCTCTTCTCATACGGGGAGTATACATTTACGAATACGAATTTTTTACACAAGATGAAACATGATATAACGAATAATTCTGCATCATTAACTCAAAAATCACTTTATGACACTCTTGTAGTAAATGAGAGATATTTACGCATCAAAAATACATTTAGAAAACTTTACATAAATAGTTTTATATAAAAAAAAAATGTCTTTAAAAAATATTTCAATTAGAGGTTTCGGCCTTGCTGATTTGGAAGTTTAAACAACTGCTTGCTGACTAGGACGTTGGCAACCTCATGCTTGCTGCCTTATGCTTGTTGGCTAGGAGGTTGGTACAACCTCCTAATCTGCAAGTTACCGCAACCGAATAATTCGGTAGGGAATTTAGTTGGTTGCCGCAACAAATCAGTTTTCTGTGTGTGGTAAAATAAAATATTAAATGTGTCTTCATACTGTTTTTATTTTTCAGGGAACAGGAATTTATGATATACTTTTTGAAATTGTGTACGTGAAATTGTTTACGCATCAAAAATAAATATAGAAAACTTTACATAAATCAGTATTATATAAAAAATTCTTAAAAAAAATGTTCAATTGCACGTTTCGGCATGCTTGCTTACTTGGAGGTTTAAACAACCTCATGCTTGCAGACTAAGAGGTTGGCACAACATCATTCTTGCACTACCTTATTTTTGGAGGTTGGTACAACCTCCTAATCAGCAAGTTGTCGCAACCGAATAATTCGTTAGGGCAATTTAGTTGGTTGCCGCAATAAATCAGTTTTCTGTGTGTTCTAATCGTAAAATGTGTTTTTATTAACTACCTATTTTATCTTATAATGAATTTACTACCTAAACTTTAGGAGATATTCAACTTTTCTCCTGAGCCAACACACGTTTTTTAGATCGCCAAAAACAGAAAATCCAAGTGCAATTTAATTTACTGTAAAATAAAAAATAATTATTGACCTCAGATAATTTGACTTTTGAAGTTTTCGCCAACTTTAAGTACTCGCTGCCCCACTGTGCGACGTCTGGATTCGCCCCCGCTTTAAGTAAGAATGATAAAACGCCATTTTGGGATCAGCTGCAAAAACTATATGTGAAGTTTGTTATTAGCTGAAACTGCATTTCTGCAATTCCGAAGGAAATCATGACTGACAAACAGTATACTCTTCCGCTCTGAGGGTTTCATATGTACATATGTTGTTCAATACGGGTACCTGATCTGCTGCATATGTGCGTTTATATTAATTCTTTTGTGGTTGGTGATATATTTACGTTTTTGTATGTTTGAAAATCAGGGATTTTCACAGCAATGTCAATACGATTGACTGAACAAATGGTATATGATAAAACCTTAAGAGTATATATTTTCACAACAATTTTAATCGTCCATAAATCCTAAATCCGACTGCAGTTAATTCCTTCTTATTTGTTGATTGAAACCATCAGAAAACAAATTAAGGGATTTACTGGAACAGGTCATTGTGTGTTCTGAGCCCTATCTGATAATCTAACCCTGAGGTATTTAAAACCATATTTAGGTACCCTATTAAGGTGTAATGGCACGATTTGGTATTTGTTATAAAATATACATGCGTGCGAACAGTCATAATGTATTTTTACATCCATATTCTTTACAACTATATAACTAGTATCGCTGAGTATAATTTTTACAATACATTCTTCTTATCCAAAAATCTTCTCATCTAATATATTCATGTTTTTGTTACTGTAGCTTAAAATTAATAACTTTATTTAGGAAAAAATCAATTAAGTATGTAAAATATACGAATGAAAACAAAATGTGAAGTGGTTTATGTTATTCATTAATTATATTTTTTAAAATGAACCAAATATCGTCGTCGTTCAGTGATTTCGTTCGTTAATTCCAATCATAATAGAAACAAACTCATCTTTACGTTGCAAAAGTCCTCGGGGTCCTACATTTAAAGATATTAAAAATGAAAAATTTACAAATATTTAAAATTTTACTGAAAAGTGCAGAATTAGCCCTTAACTATAGAAGAAGTTATACATGAGCATTCCTTAACAAAAAAATACAATATTACTATAAATACGGCATAAAAAATCAGTCAAATTTGTAAAGGACCTATTGATTTTTCACAACAATCGTCGAAATCTGAAAAAACCGTTCTCAGTCCACAAAAATGGTCGTATTAAACGATTTTTAGATTATATGACAGATTTTATGCTGTTCTTTCATCTCCTAACTAAAATCAGATAACGTTGTTTTGATGGAGCACCGTTACTGTTTAAATGGGACTTAGTGACTTTTCAATTAATATACCTTTATTTGGTTACACTGGAGCACGTTACTGTTTATATGGGACTTACTGACTTTCACTGCACGGAAATTGTCCAAATCGGAATAAAACGATGCTGAGTCCACAAAAGTGGTCATATTTAAACGATTTTTGTATTAAATGAAAAATATTATGCAGTTCTTTCATCTCCAATTAAAACTAAAATCATAAATGGGACTAAGTCTCATATAACGAGTTGGGAAAGTTAGGTCACATGGGTAAGTTCGGTCACATGTGGCGGATTTTTATAGTCGGTCGGGCCCGACTATGGAATACCCTACACCTTTGGTGGGGTTATTAATGTGGGATATTTAATTGCATACCTTAATTTTAAAGTTTTTAATTATGCTGAACCTCCCCACCCTTAGAATATTATTCACATATCAGAAATTCACGTCTTATATCCCCATAAATTGAAAAATTGATATAAAAGTATAAAAAACTAAAAAAAAAATAAGAAAAATATAATTGGCGGACCACGCCTATATTTAAAATTTTGTAAGGCTAATATTTCATAGATTTGATTTTAATAATTAACGGATCAAATTTCCACTATGAAAATCCGAGAAATAATGAAAAAAAATGTGAGCAGATCACGCCCATTTTTGGACCACAAATATTTAGGTGAATTATAACAATATGTTTTAAATATTATAACTATATCTTGAATACTTTTCGAGTTATTAGTTCCTAAAGAGTCATATAAAAGTGACTTGTATGGGAGGTGGGCGTGTCCGTTAACCGATTTTCAAACTCAGTTCCTACTTTTGGCTATAATATATTGAGACGAAATTTCATCGTATTCTGATCAGTATTTCTCAAGTTATTCTGTATTCGGACAGCAAGACAGCAAGACGGACAGACAGACAGACAGACGGACATGGCTAAACGGACTCGGGTTGTGATGTTGATCAAGAATATATATACTTTTCCATACCGGACTGTACCTCATAGGTGTAGGGTATAAAAATCGAAAATCGGTACACCTACCCATTTGCAAATATGGGTATCAAATGAATGGAAATTCTTCAGCGATTGGAAGCTTGTAATTATTTTCAGGATTCGTATACCCTGGTGACCAATATACCACTTTGAATGGTAACCACACATATGTGTAGGGTATTTATAGTCGGCTTAGATCGACTATAATTTTGATAATCCTAACTATCATGATAACACCAAATTTAAAATTTCCCATGTGATCTAACCTTCCCAACTGGTTTTAATTTAAAGGGGCGTGGTAGTTTTTTGTGATGTGCGAGAAACTACAGTTCTTTATTATTTTTTTAACAAATACGTCAATAACTGTCATGTGTTTGTAATTACGATTACAGAAAAACTAGAAGGGCTATATCAATGAAACTCATGTGACCGATCTACAGATAATTTTACTTCATATAGGCTTAAGTGAATTTTTTTTATTAAATATATATTGGCTTTATGCTCAAATATATAACATAATTGTTTTCCGCGAACCGACTTGTGGTTCGAAATTCGGTACACCTACCCATTTGCACATATTGGTAATCAAATTAAAGGAAATGAAATTCTTCAGCGATTACTAGTTTGTAGTTATTTTCAGGATTCGCACACATTTTCATATATCTGTAGCGTATTTCTAGTCGGCTTAGACCGACTTTAATTTTCATAATTGTTACTAACTTCATCAAAGCAACTATCCAAATTTCCCCACTTCAAAATTGCCCATGTGGACTAACTAGGGGTTCCAATCCTGAAACATTTTGACAATCCCGGCACTTTCGGGGTTATAATAAAAAAATCCCAGGATCCCTGAATTAGTGCCGAATTATTGAAATTTGTATTAGAGGTAACCAAAAACTAAAGTTTATATATTGTTACGAAAAGATGTAATTTGCCCCATAGTGCAAGCAATCAACAATAATAAATGAGACGCAAGACAATTCAGCGCACTAAACAATGTGTTAGAAAGAGACGACACTGAGGCTGTGTGCGAGAAAGAGATGGAAGATCAGTACATAAAAACACGTGAGTGTGAATGAGATGCCAGTAGCATGCGTCTCATTCACAGAAGGAGTAGAAGGTTCTCGAAACATGTCGAAGCTTGTCGAAACGTATCGAACTGATGCATGCAGTATAAAAGGGAGCCGCATCTGAGGCACAGCACTTTAGTTGTGATTTGATAGTGAACTAGTGCGTCTCGTGAGTGAACATGTAAAGCTAAATTGTAGAAATTCAGCAGTAGATATAAGTGATTATTCTTATAGTTGTTATATAATTAAATAAAATTAATAATACTAGTTGAAATAATACTAGTTAAAACCAAATATAAGTGTGTTTTTATTTTGTACACAATCCAGTGATACAAACTCGTAACCCATTTTTCCGTAGACTGAATTTTCGTAACAATATTATTGTGGAACGAAATTTTCCTCTCACATTTACATATACTTTTAAATGTTACCACCAAAGCTCGAGTGCTAAAAAATGTCCTGTGCTCGCACATTGCAAATGAAGTTAAAAACACACTTTATATTTATATTTTTACCGGATAAATAAAGTTGCTGGCAACTGATAAATGCGGTGACCAATTTTTTTTTTTTATTCGACCACTACTTCCAGAGATACACTGGTTCAAAGTAACAAAAAATGGTCCAAAAATCATATTTGTATGGTTGTTAATATTTAAATATCTCTTATATATCTTAAATATCTTTAAATATCTGTTTGATGACTTACATTTTAATCACGCTACATGGCATCGAATTCTAAACCGTTTGTTTACAAATTTTATATGAAATTGTTGGTGTGTTGAAGTTAGTGACACTTTTAAAAGTTATAGTCGGTCTTAGCCGACTATTAATACCCTACACAAATGTGATACTGTGTGCGGTTACCATTTAAAGTGGTGCATAGGTCACTAGGGTACACGAATCCTAAAAATAATTACACACTTGCAAGAATAGAAAGAATTTCCTTTAATTTGATACCCATATGTGCAAATGGGTAGGTGAACAAATATCGTTTTTTTTTTTTGGGAACCACAAGTTGGTTTGCGGAAAAACGTTATTTTTATATATTTGAGCATAAAGTCAATATATATTTAACCAAAAAAATCATTTAAGCCGGTATAAAGTAAAATTCATCCCAAGTAACCACAATTCGCAAATTGTAACTAAAAGACGTTAATTTATTTCGGTGCCGTAATAACCTTCTAGTTTCAAATATATCAATAGCAGGTAACAATGAAAGCAAATTCGAAGAAATTACAAATCAAATCACTAATAAATGAATTAAAACTGATTGGAAGCAAACTACTTTGAATTAGCTTCAACTCGGTTCTTTATGAGTAGAGAGCGCGGATTAATATGCAAATGATATTCCGAAAATATGCAAAATATATGCAAATTATATGCTTATTATATGCAAAATATGCAGGTTTTTTATATTAAAATAAGAATAATTAGAATCCTCTTAATTTAAAAATAAATCACGTTTTTCTTTAACGTTCAACACATATTATGAATGAAAATGAACATTATCCCAATAAAATAAAAAATATTTATTTTTGCAGTCATAATCATTTTATTTTATAAATTTTCGTCTGTAAACCATTGTCTTATATTTATGTATGTGCAAAAAACGATCGATCAACATCACAAGACATTATAGGCACGAAATGATGAATTTAAGGAAGCAAGTATGGTATTGATATCAGAATGAAAATATTACGAAATGCCGAAGAATTTATTCGACATATATTTATGCTAGTTCTTACACTGATATTCTCAGTTCTAACTCAGATATGGTCTGTTTTAAATGTTTATTCGTTCCATATCGAAATTCTTTAAAAATTAGAATCAATATATGTACATTAAGACTTGTATTAAACAATTTTCATAAAATTTGATTGAAAATGTCGACTCCTAAAAATGATTATATAAAAAATCAATTTGTAGACTTTGCAGTGAAATCCAAATTATGGATACACCCTAGTGAAAAAATCCTTCTGTAGGCTTGCTTAAAGTCAAAAAATTAAAACAAGTGCTTTTCAAGAAATAACCAGTTGGGAAGGTTAGATCACATGGGAAATTTTAAAGTAGGTGTAATTATGATAGTTAGGATTATCAACATTATAGTCGGTCTAAGCCGACTATAAATACCCTACACATATGTGTGGTTACCGTTAAAAGTGATATATAGGTCACCAGGGTATACGAATCCTGAAAATAACTACAAACATTCAATCGCTGAAGAATTTCCATTCATTTGATACCCATATTTACATATGGGCAGGTGTACCGAATTTCGATTTCTTTTTTGGTGAACCACAAGTCTTTTCGCCGGAAAACATTATTATCATGTATTTGAGCATGATGTCAATATATATTTGACCAAAAAAGTTTACCTAAGCACGTATACAGTAAAATTGATCTGTATATGTAAATTTTATATGAGGTATTTGAACATAAGTGGTCGGATCATAGGTCACAATGCACCGATCTCGCCAATTTTTTCGCACATACAGCGTAGGTATATTAGTAATCTAAGTTATAAGTTTCATTTATCTAGCTCTTCAATTTTAAAAGTCTTAGGGATTTCAACAGACAGACAGACAGACAGACAGACAGACAGACGGACAGACAGACGGACAGACAGACGGACAGACAGACGGACAGACGGACATCGCTAAATCGACTCAGGAGGTCATGCTGATCAAGAATATATATACTTTTCCATACCGGAGATGCTTCCTTCTGGGTGTTACAAACGGCGTACCAAACTGAATATACCCTTTCACTCTTAGTGTAGGGTATAAAAATGGGTTACATTAAAACTGTCATAACTCTTTCAATATATACTCCACATGCAAAGTGTTAGTTTTATATTATTGGGATTTGAGAGAACTATCATCTTGTGTATCAAAAATTTCAAATGGGTATTCCTGTTTTTCGTGATTATCTGTCAAAAACATAAAACAAAAATTAAGTATTTTTTATACAAAAGTAGACATGGAAAAAAATCTTCCAAATGCTCCCATAAATCTTTTTACAGGCATAATGTCTGAAATGTCTACTTTCTAACGGTGTTAAACATGCCTGCATTAGTTTGAGTAATGAGAAATCTCCGAAAATCGTAAAATAATTTAACTAAAATTTGTTATTTTAATATGTCAGTTTTGTTTTTTCTGTCATTATAGTTGACAAAACTGGCTCATATTAGCTAAGAATTGTGATATTTCCATAGTACCTAATATTATAAGTATATCTCTTACGATGGTCGAGTTATATAGTTTAAGAATATTAAGAATGGTCATGTGCAATTACAGTATGTATCTAAATACCATTTATAAACAAAATTCTCATTCGAAATAAAAGTTATAGTCATTTTACCATTTCAATTATATGACAGGTGGGCAATGGACCAATCTTTTTAATTTTCAAATTGAAATCCATTCATAGTCCATGTATGCTTAGTGTAAAGTTTCGTTAAGATTGGCGCCAAACTGTATTTACGGTGAGCTAGAATTGACTTCTGTCCCACAGTGTATCGTCTACTAAAAATGTAGGTATATTCAAAAAATTGTCTGATATGTTTTTATCAATGAAATCATGTCAATATTAAAATTAGTATCTCCAACTAAAATGCATCGAAGGACTTAGTCTGTAATATTTTTAAAGATGAGGCAAACCTATTAGAACCACAAAAACAAAAAGTCAATCCGCTCCGTATTTATGAATCAACAAAATGTGAAACCAAAACTGAAACTTCATTCAAAATTTCAAAGCCAAAATATTTCAATCAGGAACACTAAGAAATATTTACTATAATAAATGTAGGAAACCGGTTTCCTCTTATTAATGTAGTAAATTCCAACAAATGTAAAACTTTTACACATCTGTACTGTCAAAATACATTTTTTGAGTGTTAAAAATGCGTACAAAACCCTGTATTTATGAACACAATGCGTGTAAAGAACGGGAACATATTTGTTATATATTTATATATAACAGGAAATTCATTAAGTTAAAGTTTTAAGTTTTTTAAGGTTAAATATTATTGGAAAACTTTATATCATCTTCAAAATGAAAACAAATGTTAAACGAATGTCCGAATGATAATGCCAATTTTCTTGTTGAAACAGCCTAGACATATAAGTAATCTAAATTAGTAGTTTTATTTATCTAGCTCTTCTAGTTTTACTGTAATCGTGATATCACAGACAGACATATGAACGGACGGACATGGCTAAATCGACTCAAGAGGTCATGTTTATTAAGAATATATACACTTTTCCATACCGGATATGCTTCCTTCTGGATGTTACAAACATCGTACCAAACTGAATATATCCTTTCACTCTTAGTGTAGGGCAGGCATGTCAAACACGCGGTCCGCCAACCTTTCATATGAGGCTCGCGAAGACTTTTTAAATAATATACAAAAAAAAAAAATGTATTTTAAAGAATTGAAAAATTTATGTTATGTATTTTTGTGCAGCGCCATGTATCCAATATAACATGCCATATAAGAAACTAGCTGGACCCGTTCGCAGCGTTGCCCGTGATAAGTTTTTATAAATGCAAAATTATATATTTTTAAATTACGGCCCTTCGCCTTTTTAGTGTATGCCTACGTCGCAATTTTCCCGCCATCCTGTTCACATTCTACGTGAAGATTACAATGTTCAATATGATTTTTTGTTTCGATTTTTACAACTCTACTCTTAGTAGGTCAGGAGTTATAGCAATTTTGATGCTTTAGTTATATGGGAGGTGCCACGCCCCGTGGTCCCATCCCGTCCACATTCCACGTGACGATTAAAGTTTTAAATATGAACATTTGATTCGATTTTTATAGCTCTACTCTTAGTATGTCAGGAGTTCAAGCAATTTTAATGTTTTGGTTGTATGGGAGGTGCCACGCCCCTTTTTTCAATACCACCTATATTTTGAAGGACGATAAACAACCACAATATACATCACTGGGACACATTTCATGACTGTGGCTATCTTAAGAACAAAGATATTTGTAGTTAAAAGTTCAGGTTTACCACGCCCATTTTTCTACCTTAAGGGGCAAATTTCAAGGAATCCCGCCTTAGTGCGAGCCTACGTCGGGAGATGAACACCCTGTCATGTCTCTAGTTCTAAAGGCGTTGGGCGTTGATCGATCAGTCAGTCAATCAGGGCTTGTTCTTTTATATATATATATATATATATATATATATATATATATATATATATATATATATATATATATATATATATATATAGAGATTAAATTACTAATCTTGGTTTAAAACTTATTAATTTATTAAAAAATTTCAATATTTTTGTAGATACATTATTTTTCAAAATTTAATTATGATAATTTGGTAAGTTTTTAATATAGAGTCTTAATTAATTTTCGTAATTGTCATTTTAAATATTATACATGGCGTTGCACAAATGGCATAACAATAATTTTTACCTTTTTCTCATCAAGTAATATTGTTTATATTCATAAAAAAAATTTAAATTTATTGAAAAGTTTTGAATTTCCCTTGGATATATTTCGCCGGCATATATAAAAAATATATGGTAGCGCATAGTTTTGTACGTCTAACACAGAAAAGAAAATTACATTATTGTTTTTGGTTCGACTAATAAAAATAAACGAGAGAAAAAAATAATTAAAACTTAAAAATCTCAAAAACTGGACCCTATTAACCAAAACCATTTTCGGAATCAGCTCCAGTATGAAATAAATGCGCAATCAGAATAAAACAAGAAACAAATATTTCAACTTTTATTAAAAAAATGACAAGTTTTTAACCAAGACTATTGCTTTGCATAAACTGGAATTGGACTCCTTTTAACAATTTTTTAATAAGTAAAACTTTTTGTATTAAAGACATTCCACACCAAATCTATCAGAGTTCAAGACTCACCTTCTCCAGAGATAGAGTGGTTCAAAGTTTCAAAAAATTAATTCTTATATCAAATTTATATACGGTACTAGCTGGACCCGTGCACGACTCTCGCAAAAATTTTGTGAATGCAAGGATATGGAGTGATTTTATTAATATAAAGAACATTTTTATTATTTACATCAGGGACCCATACTTCGCTGTGGACATTTTTTATTGGTCTTATAAATGTAGTAACCAAAACAAAAATATTTCCCAGTGAAATTATTCCCCGTGGAACGCTTTCCCGTAGACTTCTTTCCTTTCCCCGTAGTGTTTTTCCAGTAAAAGTTTTAGTGTGGTGAGTTTTAGTGTGGTAAGTTTATGTGTGGTGAGTTTTTGTGTTATTTGGTTATCTGTCTATCAGTCTGATTTATGCCTCGAAGTTTTCTCGAACTAACTTGGATAACGAAAATCCAATCTTGTTGCTAATTTTTAAAATTTCGTAATTTTCGTAGATTAAAATTTTCTATTAGGATATTTAAACATTTTTCACATCTATATCACAATGTTTTTCAAACAAATTTCGATATATTTAAACTATTTGATGCAATATTAATCCAGAATCGTTTTAATTATCGTTTCGATGCGATATGTCGCTTTGAACTATTTTTGCAGTTTTAGCACGATTTGTCCGTTGATTTGATTGATTTAATTCGATATCGTACGATTTGGCCGACATAATAACTTGAAATAATTTTGGATGATTGTCAGGTGTCTGTTTTATAAATTTTTCTCTAGTATTTGAAATAAACTCCATTGTAAATACCTCAGACAAAATTTTTGGCAATGTCAAAGAAGTTCGGACATTTTTCGATATATTTCAAACAAACAAAAATGGCACCATTTTTTGCAAAAAAATTCGCCAGCGGAGCTTTTAACAAAGATCAATGGACATTTTATTATCTTAACATTATATTTTTTTACCAAATGTTAAAACCGATCGATTTTTTTCTTATGATACACAAATGCGGTCCGCATCATCTTTTGAATAAACAATGCGGCCCGTGATGCCAAATGAGTTTGATATGCCTGGTGTAGGGTATAAAACTCATTCTTAATGCGTAGTTGGAACTGGTACCAGAATCGCTATTTTATAAAGCCTTGAAACCAGAACAGGAACCGAATTGACCCCATATGTAGGCAAAGCTATTTATGAGACATATGGGAAATTATTAAACACCAAAAATTGTATACGAAGTTGTAATGCAAATCTTTATTTTACGCTTCTCAAATGCATTCTTTAAATCCACCAAACGTAATGTTATAAATACAGCCTCTTTTTTGATTTTACAAAATTCCGCTTATTTGCTGTTGGACAATTTTTGCAGGAGTTAGTGTTACAATGAGGAGTGAACCATACAACCCGTTACTAATAATGTGAATCGTATAAATAAAAATCCGCTTAATACTCCTCACTCGGGGTGCTAAATACAATGAAACATAGCACGAAGGGCGACACATCATCTACACAAAAGAACAAAAATATACACAAACATTTCTCCAACATATTAGTCTTCGAGAGTCGCTGAATAATCGGGAAAGTTCGTTCTATGCATTGTTTGACATATGTACTCAGTGAACTCGTATGCATTAATAGCTGAGAAACATCTGTCTGTCTTTATCTTTACTTTTATATCAAATCGAAGAGGGCCAAAGAGAACTAGTTAACTGCTGCTCTGTCATATGCATGCCACAGGCTATAAACAGTAGCATATTGTGCGCATGAGGCGTTTCCGAATGGTGACGATGAACGTGATAGGCTCGCCATTGGAAGATAACTAAAGACCTTCGGTTTTCTATTCATGCGCATTCTAAACCTGCGAAAATAAAAATTCTTGATTGGGTTAGATGGCATGTTTCTGTGGTAAAGACTAAAAATATTATATTTGTTTTCACTATTGTTACATTTCCTGTAAATGAACACAAAAGAATTTTCTGACAAGTATTTTGTGACATGACATCATACTGGATCTTTCTTAGCTTTAATAAAGCAAATAAATGCGATTTTGGTTACAATGTGATTTACGTTAAGGATAAATTAATAGTTCTATAGTATAAGTTCTGAGAATAAAAGACACAATACATTTATGTATGGTTGAATATGGGATTGATAAACATGATCCGTTATACAGAAACTGGAATAAAATTGCAGAAACATTCGGCAGTTACTACACCCAAAAAAATAATTTTGTACTATTAACATAAACAGACAGTCACATTTTTATACCCTACACAAAGAGTGAAAGGATATATTCAGATTGTAATACCCAGAAGGAAGAATATCCGTTATGGAAAGAATATATATAATCACAATTACTGTAAAACTAAAAGAGCTTGATGAAAGAAACTACTAATTCAGATTACCTATATATCTAGGATGTTTCAACAAGAAAATTGGCATGATCAGTCAATTGTGACCTGTAAACTGATTGACATATGTGTTGGGCTTGAAATCCCCAAACACAAAATCCCCACATCAAAATCCCCAAACACAAAATCCCCACATCAAAATCCCCAAACATAAATCCCCAAACACAAAAGCATTCGAATTTTACTCAACTATTTCTGCGCCAGATTCTATTTTATCTATTGTAGTTTTAACAATCATCATATATTTTCCCTGTTCTTTTATAATTGGCATAAATTTTAGTTTTCTTTTGCAAACGCTAAGACCCATGCGTTATTTAATCAATAGCTGCGTTTTTTTCATAATTTAAATTTGAGCTGGAACATATTTTATATGCAGACAAAAACAACATTTGAACCAGATAAATTTCTGGTGTAGCTATCTGGCTCAACTTATTGAAAATGTGTACTGACTAAAACGAATACGGGGAAAATTGTTTATCAAAAATAAACTTCAAAATTTTTGATAAACAAAATATATTTTTTGAAAACTAGCTGGAATTTCCTTTTGTGACGACAACCAGAACTCTAACCACTCAAAAAATTATATCAAATTATATTGGACGTTGGGAGCCTTCCTGTCGGAGGACCTTCGTTATCCTCAACGTCCTCCTGTGTTTTTGCGCTTGTGTTTTTTTTTTTTTTGAGTGTGTTAGTGTCGCAGTCGTAGCTACCATTTGTGGTGCTGCAAGAACCATTTTCAATAGAACAGTGCATCCAACCATCACTCCCAACTCCTGGTAAAATGACCGTGGTATTTTCAACCACGATAATCGCCGCTGCTTCGTTTTTTTTAATCTATTTAAAATATTAAAATTTTTAAGTGTCATTCCAAAGACACAAACCTTTCATATATTAAGAAGAAAGGTTTGTGTATTATTTCATTTGAGCCACATCGTTTTTTTCACAATTGCTTTGATCCGGAACAAAAAATTATGAAAAAAAACGCAGCTAATATAAACCGCAATATTGACAAATTTACAAAGTTTTCATTGATAACCCAGAAAAATAAAGAAATAAATTGAACCTAAATTGCACCTAACCGTTCAATTAAAGGTCCGAAAAGTGCCAGACTCATCTTTGTTCAAGTGGGTGGATTTTTTATTTATCACTTTGACCACTAAAAATAATTTAACTAACATACCCAAAAATTTAAAGGAAATTTCAGATTCTGGGGATTTTTGGGGATTTTTATGTATTTCACAATTTAATATTTGGGGCTTTTGTGTTTGAGGCTTTTGTGGTTGGGGCTTTTGTATTTGGGGTTTTTGTGTTTGAGGATTTTCTGTTTGGGGCTTATTCAAAACATTAGAGCTTTTGTGTTTGAGGATTTTAAGCCGCTCCCTTGACATATACATATGAATTTTACTTTATACAGGCTTAAATAAATTTTTTTTGTATAAATATATAAAGATAATGTTTTCCTCCGAACCGCCTTGTGGTTCCCCAAAAAAAAATTCGAAAATTGGTACACCTACCCATTTGTACATATGGGTATCAAATGAAAGGTAATTCTTCAGCGATTGCAAGTTTTCAGGATTAGTATACCCTAGTGACCTATGCACCACATTATATGGTAACCGTACACAGTATCACATATGTGTAGGTTATTTATAGTGGGCTTAGACCGACTATAACTTTTAAAATTCTCACTAACTTCATCACACCAACTATCACAATTCCCCTACTTCAAAATTTCCCATGTGACCTAACCTTCCTTACTAGTTTTTAATAACCCCCCTAAGGTACGATTATCTAAAGCAGAATCTTCATTTCGAAATATCTTATTGTATATTGAAGGGACACTTAAATGTTTGACCAATATTCTTTATCGATGCCTTTCGTCTCTGATTGCAAAGAATATTTGGAGGTGAGGACCCATTTTTCTTATAACTTGAAAATAATTACAATGGTAATTGCAACAATTCTTGGACGCACGCAACGAAATACAACGTTTACAGATCGTTTGCGGCAAAAGAATGTTTTTTGTGCAAAATGCTCCAACTAATCTCGCGAAAGTGTACAAGCTTGCAGTAAAAATAACAAATCTCAGAAATCACACCATCTGATCCATTATTTCTTTGCTAATATCTTAAAATTGTGTTGTTTCACCATACTTCCAAATTTCATCATATATATGTATATTATGTTTTTTGTTTGTGTGTACACTAAGAAAACAGAATGTTTATGAGAGTGTTGCTGCAACTAAAATACTACTCGCTTTAACAATTCCAATATGCAGGAAATACAAATAAATTTGCAGCAAAAGTTAAAGTAATTTGTAAACATCACATATTTTGTATTATTTGTGAGATGTTTCTAATAAACATCACGAAAAATGTCATATTTGTGGTAGATTCACTGCACCTACTACATAAATAGGTAGCACTGCTGCAAATATTTGCATATTCGGAAATGCGAAACATTTTTACAATTCGGAGCATTTGCTCCATGTTTTGAGTAGTCGATTTTTATTAATATTACCCAATATACCTTCCGCTATAATACACATTTTTTACTCTTTTTTTACGCAAATTGGAAGGCTATTTTTTGCAATGTACATTTACCCCGGTAAGAGGTAAATGTAAATTTTTGGGGACAAACGAGACAGGGAAATTGGTACTCCAAAATGGTGGTTGTGCGTTGGGCTTGTAACCCGCCAAATAAAAAAAAACGAATAACGAAAACAGACAACATGCCACGGATTCCGACCATAGTTGCCAGTTTTATGGATAAATGCCTTTAATGTTATTTTTAATTGCGTGGGATAAACATTTTATTTGTATTTCTTTTTATTTGTATTTTTTAATTCAACGTGGTATTTTGTAATTCATGTAGTATTTATGTGGGATTTTTATATCATACATACACAATAAAAAGGTATATTCGTTTTGGTACGCCGTTTGTAACTCCCAGAAGGAAGCATATCCGATATGGAAAAGTATATATATTCTTGATCAGCATGACCTTCTGGGTAAATTTAACTATGTCATTCTGTCTGTTTAAATCACGATTACAGAAAAACTATAGGAGTTAGATCAAAGACAGATTTCTTATATATCTACGCTGTCTCAACAACAAAATTGGCAAATATCCATTGGGACCTGTGAACCGACCACTTAAGTTCATTTAAGTTTTTTGGTCAAATGTATATACTTCATGCTAAAATATATGAAAATAATGTTTTCCTGTGAATCGATTTGTGGTTCCTAAAAAAAATCGTATGTCGTTGCACTTACCCATTTGTACATATGGGTATCAAATGATAGTCAATTATTTATAATATAAATAATAGTTTGGCGCTACAGTCCTGTACCGGACTTCGACCGAGCTCTCTCACCATTTTGAGCTGTGCGTGTTATATTTGTACTCAAAGTGGTGGGACCTACAGTTTATTGCCGAATCCGAACGGCGGGTAAGAGTTGGTAGCGGTAGCGCGGTATAGAAAAATGTTTTCTATGAAAAGATGCTGTTAGCCCCAGTCCAGGCTTGAACCGGGGACCTTTCGGCTCGCAGTCCAACGTACTAACCACTGAGCTACCGCGGCTACAATTATTTAGTGATTGTAAATTTGTAGTTATTTTCAGGATTCGTATACTTATTCGGTGAATTATTCACCACTTTAAATGGTACCCGCGCACATTATGACCTATGTATAGGGTACTTATAGTCGGCTTAGACCGACTATGACTTTCCCAATTCTTACCAACTTAATCACACCAATTATCACAATATCCCTACTTCAACTGATTTACTTCCTCACTGATTTATATTCTTTCTTTTATTATGAACTAGGTGAACCCGTGCACGACTCGTGCCCGTAGAATTCTTCCCGGTAGAATTCTTCCCGGTAGAATTCTTCCCGGTAGAGTTCTACCCCGTACAATTCTTCCCCGTAGTGTTTTTCCAGTAGAAGTTTTAGTGTGGTGAGTTTTAGTGTGGTGACTTTTAGTGTGGTGAGTTTAGGTGTGGTGAGTTTATGTGTGATGAGTTTTAATGTGGTGAGATTAAGTAAGATGAGTAACATCCAATTTCATAGTTTAGTTGAAATAGATATCATTAGGACAGAGCGTACTGAATTTTTGGGTTCTATGGGAGGTGCCACTCCATACTCCCCTTTACCCAATCTAGTTTATATATAGTAATTCAAATTGACAGAAAAATACATTCAGTGGTTTTGCTATGAATATGAATTATACACCAAAAATAAAAATGGGCGTAAAAGTAAGCGTGGTCAACGAAAACTATGTAGTGACCTTCTCCTCGGTCTGTATATATTCCAAATTTTAAGAAAATCTGTGCACAGGTGTACGTTTGCATAGCGCACAAACAAACAAACCGAAAATGATATATATATATATATATATATATATATATATATATATATATATATATATATATATATATAATATATATTAGTACTCAAATGTTAATAATACCCTACACCTATGAGGTACAGGGTATATTAACTTTGTGCATATATTGTAACGCCCCTTAGGAGGCGTGTCCGGTATGGAAAAGTATATATATTCTTGATCAGCATCACAACACGAGTCCGTTTAGCCATGTCAGTCTGTCTGTCTGTCTGTCTGTCTGTCTGCCCGTCTTGCTGTCTTGCTGTCCGAATACAGAATAACTTGAGAAATACTGATCAGAATGCGATGAAATTTCGTCTCAATATATTATAGCCAAAAGTAGGAACTGAGTTTGAAAATGAGCCAAATCGGTTAACGGACACGCCCACCTCCCATACAAGTCACTTTTATATAACTCTTTAGGAACTAATAACTCGAAAAGTATTCAAGATATAGGTATAATATTTAAAACATATTGTTATAATTCACCTAAAAATTTGTGGTCCAAAAATGGGCGTGATCCGCCCACATTTTTTTTTTCTTTATTTCCCGGATTTTCATAGTGGAAATTTGATCCGTTAATTATAAAAATCAAATCTATGAAATATTAGCCTTACAAAATTTTAAATATAGGCGTGGTCCGCCAATTATATTTTTCTAATTTTTTTTTAGTTTTTTATACTTTTATATCAATTTTTCAATTTATGGGGATATAAGACGTAAATTTCTGATATGTGAATAATATTCTGAGGGTGGGGAGGTTCAGCATAATTAAAAACTTTAAAATTAAGGTATGCAATTAAATATCCCACATTAATATCCCCACCAAAGGTGTAGGGTATTCCATAGTCGGGCCCGACCGACTATAAAAATCCGCCACATGTGACCGAACTTACCCATGTGACCTAACTTTCCTAACTCGTTTTTTATTGATTTCAAAAATCGATATTCAAATAATATTAATATTCAAAGTAATGCACAAACTAATTAGCCGGACTCTAGGTCTATCAAATGCAATATGTATTTTGCAACAACAGTAATTGACAAAAAACCAAAAGCCAAAAACTTGTTGGCCGACCGTACAGCTGCGTCGAAAGTAGCCAAGCTATTCAAATGTTTATGTACAGAAATGTAGTAATTAATAAATATATAATTTATAAAATACAAAATCATATGCGAGAGTCTAGAACTAGAAATTGTACATGGGATGTGTACAAGTTTTTCTATATTTGAAGTCGAAATTAAATTTGTCGGTAATGTAGTGTAATGAAATAGTAATATTCAATTTATCAAAATTTCTTGCAATCTAAACTGAACTAAATTGGATCAGCGCAAACACACCTATGATTATCTATTGATTACTAATTTTGTGCATTTTTGGTTTTCGAATAGCGATAGAATGAAAACCGAACAATTTAGGTGTATCTTTAAATTTACAAATTCACACACACCCTTAATCAGTCTATTTTTATGAATTTGTATATTCTGTGGAATTTTTCGTGGTATTATTTTATATATGGTATTTTCTATTCACATATTTTTTATTTATTTTAATTTTCAGAAATTTGTTTTGAATTAATTTATTATTTTATAATTTTTGTGTATTTATTTCGCTATGTTACTTAATTAATGAATTTGCCATTGTTTTCCACTTGTGAAAATTGTTGACGTTTCTTTATTTCTGTATGTATTCATTGCAAAAATCTGGCAACCGAACTACTGATAGACATGAGGTTGCCATTTGTTATTTGTTTTGTTGATACAATAACGTATTCAATTCCTGTAACAAATGCACGAATGACAATTTTGGCAGAATGAAAAATGCAATCAGGAGGTTACGACAACTGGACTTGCAGTTGCGCAGACCTATCATTTCGGTTGTAGTAAAAAAAGCTACGTTCATTTTAATGACTTGAGGTTACAACAAATGTATTTCGGTTGCAACACTGAAACGTTGGTTCAATTAACCTCATGACAATAGAGGATTTTCTGTGTGTTTGGTTCAACAGTCGGAAAATCCTACAATGAAATGAGACTGAACGACTTTACCGCATCATGAAACATAGTAATTAGTAGTACTAAATTCAATATAATAATAATAGTTTGGCACTACAGTTCTATAAGAACTTAGGCCGAGCTCTCTCACCATTTTGAGCTGTGCGTGTTATATTTGTACTCAAAGTGGTGGGACCTACAGTTTATTGCCGAATCCGAACGGCGGGTGAGAGTGTTTCATAGGCAATGTTTTTACTCTCGTAGGTTTTCCATTTACTGCCGAGAGGTAGCGCGGTATAGAAAAATGTTTCTATGAAAAGATGTTGTTAGCCCCAGTCCAGGCTTGAGCCGGGGACCTTTCGGCTCGCAGTCCAACGCACTAACCACTGAGCTACCGCGGCTAAATTCAAGCATCTCAATATGCACAAGGCCAAATTGATCACGTTGTGATTGACGGAAGGCACGCTCCAAGTGTGATACTTGAATTCCAACGCCCCCTACGTAATAAGTGGTATGACGAGGAGTGTCGCGTAGATACTGCAAAGAAAGACACCTGCAGTCGTTAGTTACGTGAGGCGTTAGAGAAGACTGCCCGACAACCACAGTTGCTGACAACAAAGCCACAGGCACGGATGATCTGCCTGCTCAGTTGTTTAAGACTGGATGCGTTGAGCTCACGAAAAGCATGCATCAACTCATCAGCAAAGTATGGTCAGAAGAATGGAATTTCAGTGTACTCCGCCCAATCCTCCACAATACGCGTCAACTACCGTGGGTTTAGTCTCCTTAATATCACGTATAAAGTTTTATCGAGCATATTATGTGAAAGACTAAAGCCAATCGTCAACAGACAGTTTGGACCTCATCAGGGCGGTTTCAGAACTGGCAAGTCATCCATAGACCAGGCTTTCACATTACGCCAAATCCTGGAAAAGACCAAAGGGAGACATATCGACACCCATCCCATCTTGTCGACTACAAAGCTGCCTTCGACTTTTCAGAATGACCCTGGGCGACACTTTGCATAGTGAGAATTGAGAACAACCTCTACGATACGCTTAACGAGGTTTCATACATGGCGATTCCCTATTTTAAAGGCTTGTTCTTAGTTTTAGACATCCTAGTTTCAGGAAGTGAACGCGGAGCGAAGCATTTTAATATTTTGAATGAACCTAGTGTCCATACCCATGGATATATCATCGAAAGACGTAGTGTTTTTTTACAAATTAACAAACGCGCAGGGGATGCCCCCTATACATGCACAACGCAGTGTTGATCGTAAGAAGGGATGATAGGTTAAAAGGAGAGGGAAAAATAGAGTAGTGTCAGTGAATGTTTGTTTTGAACTTGCCAATATCAAAAATGTCGGGAAAAACGGACGCAGGGAGATTGTTCCACAAACGAATCATGCGACTAAAGAACGAATTCTCTCTATAATGCGTGGTTCTGTTGAGAGCCGAGTGGACTACGAAGGGGTGGGCTTGGTTTGACGCCCGGGTAGAACGAGAGAACACACGACCTGGTGGAATCAGGCCATGTATTTCCCTCGAACACTTGCCGTTGTAATACCTATAAAACAGGCTTACACACCCAACGGTCCTTCGGTGCTTAAGAGAACCCCTATTAAATATATCGCACGTTGTTGGATTCGGTCCAGGAACTCCAAGGAGGATTTTGAGGCTCCTGCCCAAATGTGCGAATTGAATTCCATTTTAGGCCGTATATAGGTAGTGTAGACAGTGCATAAGTCAGCAGGAGTGAAGTATGTTTTACACAGTTTAAAAAAACCGAGGCACTTGGCCGCTTCTTTCGACACATTAAATATGTGGTCCAACGGAGACCACATTGAATTGATACGTTAAATGTGATCTCCGCTCAGAACGTCAAGAGCAGTAGACTGCGCAATATCCACAGCACCCATATTGAGGGAAGCGAAGGGTGAATCCATTCTTTTGTGAGATAACAGACAACATTGGGTCTTGCTTGCATTAAAATCTACTCTATTTGCAACACCCCACTCGGAGATTGATTTAAGGTCATTATTGAGTTTATCATTCATAGTGCGTCTTTTACTCTCAATCTGCAAAGAGTTTGGGCGGTGGTTGAACGAGAATAAATGACAAATGTTACAGTCATCTGCAAAGGAATAAATTGGGTTTGGGTCAATGATAAAAGGTCATTGATAAATACCAGAAATAGGGACGGGGATAGGACGGAAGATGTTCTCATGATTCACCTTGGCATTAAATTCGCCAATCACGATAATGACGTCGCGTCGAGAACAGCGCACATAAGATTCGTCTAGGGGCTCTTAGAACTATTCCGGGATTTTCGGGATGACAAAAAATGGCTAGTTGATCAATTTGTAATAGTTTATTCAAAAGTATTTCAATGTTTTTATACACATTTCGTGAAAAAACAAATCTTACATTTAATGGACTGTAATCTTAAAACACTAAAGGCTTATTTCTGTATTGCGTACTAACGAATGACGCAAAACTGAGGTCAATAATAATGAATTACGTCACTTTCGACTAAAAGTCATTCGTGGCGAAATACAGAAAGTCTTATTTTCAACTCATTTTTATTTTGAGACAGTCGAAAGATTAACTATTAAGTTTGTTGCCGAATTAAATCCGGGTTTCAGATAGCGATAAAAATTTCAAATTTTCCGAGATTGACATCCCTTCTTAGAATGTCTCTTTAGTTTCATCTCATTCATCGGAACGTGCACTAAGAAAACAAAGATGATTACCAGAAATATCACAGCCCTAAATATCAAGTTATTTACAAATTATTTAGATCGTCTTTGAGACAACCACCTCTCAAACATCCGTCAAATAAGATAAATATTGCTAGCAGCCATCTTTCAAATTTACGATTATTTATAGCAACCATCAAGTAAACATCTTACAAATAGGAAGATAGTTGATGATTATTTGGAAAAGGTACTCCATTAGAATTCGCGGAGTAATTTTTATTGAATTCAAAGAAAATGAATCAAATTTATTTTTATTTATTCTAAAACAGTATCCTGATTATACATCGCCATCGACTTTAGAAATTCTTCGAAGCTAAAATTGTACAACGAATTGAGACTTCTTCGCGGAAGAACCAAGTTGGCCCGACGCTGCCGTCGTCAAGTAAACGCTAAAAAAAAAAATTCCATCACTTGTTTATAATTTCAATCCCGGGAAATTTTATTTTCACTTTTACCATTATAATGTATTATTTGAGCTGACACTTTTTTAAACCATTGGATTTACTTAATTGTTGTGGATAAATCGAGCGTAAGAAAAAAGTACGTCATTTTCTTTTTTTATAGTAGTCAAATGTCAAAATACTTCAACACTTTGTTGCAAATATCCATTCTCAGGATGTTTGCTATCAGTCAACTGTAAATATCTCAATTATCATTGATGTTGTGGCAAACATCTGGTAACTATCTTCAGATATGTAATATTTAAAATATATTAATAGTTTTGCTGCAACTTTATTGAAACATATGGGATGTTTGAATATTTGCTACAAGGTGTAAATTTAAACAGATAGTTGCAACCAAGGATTGAAACCGTAACTGAAACCGAAACCTATATCCGTTTAAAACCGTTTCATTTTTAAAACCGAAACCGTAACCGAAACCGTTATACGAAAATCAGAAATAAACCGATATCCAATACCGATATAAACGGTTTCGGTTTTATACCGGTTTAAAACGGTTTTGGAAAAAGTATACAAAAAACCAGGAACACATATTTTATTTTATATAGAAGATCTTAAGTAAAATTTTATTAATTAAAATTTGGAGTTCCCAAAATAAACATTTTTGGTTGTAAAAAAAGTTTCAAATTATTAACATCTCAGTACCTATTTAAGGAAATACGAAAAATGAAGTGCAACTTAGACAAGTTTAAAAATTTCAAGTATAAGGCAGATATTTCTTTACATTAGTGATGATTAAAAATTTCTTGTTCTCGCATTTTTTTTTTGCAAGAACAAAAGCGAGAACAAAATCGAGATTTTGCAAGAAAAAGAATAAGAGCAAGTGCAAGACTAAGACTGCAAGAAAAGGAAGACTCTTGAGTTTTTTAATGATTTTAATGAATTTATTATGTTTTTAAGATAATAATGATATACAAAAGAATGCATGATATTACTAAATATTGAACAATAAGTAACAATGGAAAGCGTGCAAAATATTTATGAACGTGAACATTAATGAAGATGTGTGTTTTTTTTTTTGTTTTTGTCGAATTCTAAAGAATATAAGCATCTTAAAAATAAGGCCTGTGAAGCACTTTTGACGCGGTAAATAGCTTTAAAAGTGCTTCAAAAGTCGCTTCAAAAAGATAAAATAGACAAAACAATGTTTTTTTCTCTTTTCTTCGCTACGCAAGTTCGTACATCGATTGTGCATATGCACTGTGCTTATACACATTATTACTATACTTTTATATATAGTTTTTTTGTTAATTGTAAAATAATGAAGAAATAAAAAATAATATATTAACATTTTCACAGTGTGATATATTTAGCTGATATATTGCTTTTTGTGTTTTTCTTTTTTCACAAATCCGCTGATTCGTTTGAAAGTGCAACAACAACAAAAATGCGAATAAAGCAGCATCCAAGCTTTTGATAGAATTTTGGCGGGACATTTTTTTTCCACAAAGAGAACTCGTTGTTGTTGCCAACTAGAGAGCTGTACTAGATATATACATGTAGTGTGGTGCCGTGCGTCTGTCCGTTGTCATGCGACTGTATGTTGTCATGCGTCTGTCCGCTGTCCAAAGAGAACTCGTTGTTGTTGCCAACTAGAGAGCTGTACTAGATACATACATGTAGTGTGGTGCCGTGCGTTGTTGTCTATTGTCATGCGTCTGTCCGTTGTCATGCGTCTGTCTGTTGTCATGCGTCTGTTTGAGGGTTGTCGTTGTGAAAGTGTGTGTATACGAATCGTAATCGTTATTGTTATATTCTCTTCTTTCTGTTAGTATTCGCTTAGTAGCGTTTGAGTTTGTGCTCGCATGGTGTTCGCAAAGAAAAATGTTACTCTGCAAGATATTATTTGAGTTCTCTTGACATACGGTACGTGTAGCATTCGGATTTTTTTAATCTGTGACGAAAACAGAAATATGCTTATACGAAATATTCCTTATATTTATTGTATATGTATATCGTATACTGTATATCGTCGTTGTAGAACGAAAAGTCACCAAATACATTTTTATGAAAAACTTAATTTTCGAGTTTGTTGATTAATATTATAAAAAGTAATTGATGCATTTTTAAAGTTGAAATATCAATTGATAGATTAACATTTTGACATGTGGTAAAAAAAATGGAGATCATCATTTAAAAATTGACAGATACATAAAGATGTTTGTAAAAAATATTTAGCATTTTGAAAATGTATTTGGTGACTTTTCGTTCATTTTATTATGGCTTGAGATTTTGAATTGTCTTGTCAACATCACTTGTTTTATACAATTATTTTTTTATTTGTTAATTCTTGTTAAAATATAATTCAAATTTTTATGTTATTGGATTTTTTTTTTTTGTTAGTAATATGTTGAAGAAATTGAAAATATGGAAAATAAGTACCTTAAATACAATTAGTGTTCAAATTCTATTCGTGTTCATAATTAATATGCAGTTTAAGATATTTGTCTTCGATCTTTATTTAAAATTTAAAAGATTAAGATTAACATTTCTTGCCTTGCTCTTGCAAATGATCATCGCTAGTTCACATATATTGCAGTTCACAGAATGGTTGAAATTTAATTTCTTTGGCTTTTATGGATGAAAATTGTACAAAATTCATCTTCTTTTCAATTCAGATCATATATCAGGTGAAGTCAATATGTTGCTTTTCATTGGTTTGTGGTTACGAAATTTTAAATTAAATTTTTTTCTTTACGTAATCAATTAAATAATTCATATAACACAATATTTTTACTGAAATAACAACAAACATTGTTTAAATTACGTTTCCCATTTTACCCCAGTATCATAATTTGAACATAATTTAGCACCATATAAAAAATGTAAAATTATTTGAAAAATATGGAAATAAAGAAAATTTATACAAAAACCGAAATCAAAACCGAAACCGTAACATGGAACCGGTATACCGAAACCGTTTCGTTATAAAAACTTAAAACCGAAACCGTAACCGAAACCGAAATCGAAACCGTTATTCGTTTAGGTTTCAATCCTTGGTTGCAACAAGACTTTCATAAACATCTTGTTTTCTTAGTGTGCGAACTAATTAGGCTGATTTGAAAGTATTTAATCTAGACGCGGTTTGTTGCCAAACCTCACATGTCCAGTCTATCGCATTTCCATCTTGATTAGGACAGCCCTGTATTTTTCGAGAATATCAACCGTGTTGCGTTCCCTTCCAATGTTTTCATGTGTTTTCATCATGTGTTCGGATCGGTATCCGAGGCATGTTATCTGTTTTCGTGTCGGGTTAGGAGCCTCATTTTGGAGGGCGAATATTTGTTTGTCACCAGTCAGACCACCCACCGGGGTTGAAACCCGATCTTCACCTGTTTGCTCGGGCCAACGGGGTTCACCAACGCGAAGGTAAGACTAGGAAGCCTCAACTCGTACAATTTAACCGTCGAAGGATTAAGGAGACGTATGCGATGTACATAAGGATTCGAAAATAAATACCTATCTGATTCTTTTTATTTGATTTCAGTAAAAAAATACTCCACGAATTCTAATGGAGTATCTTTTTCAAATATTCACCAACTATCATCATATTTGTAAGATGTTTAATTGATGTTTGCTATGGTAATCGTAAGTATAAAAGACATTTATCAGCAATATATATCGTATTTGTCGCATATTTGATTGTGTTTGTATCAAAATCGGTCAAAGTAATTTACAAGTAAATTGTTGTGCAAGGCTGTAGTTGGGTGCAATAAGGGCTGAATGTCTGTATCTCAAAAAGTAATGAACCGATATTATTGATTCAAAATTTCCATTAAAATTTGAACTTTTCGCTTTATTATGTACTTTTCAAATTGGTTTTAAATCTCCTATTAATTTATAAAATAATTAATTGAAAATTTTGGGCGTATTGAGTTTTAGAGCTATAATCATTTCATAAATGGTTTTTTACAACAGGCTCCGCAACGCTATGTGCTGCACTGAGACTTGTACTTGCAATTTTAATTCAATTATTTATTTATGCATTTAAAAATGTGTTTATGAATTCAAATATTATTAATTCCCACTGTGCATGTTTAATGATTTTTAATAAAAATTAATAAAAAAATATATATAAAAATATTTATTTTCAGGATTCCTTTCCAAAAATATTTAGATATGTTTTTATGCAATCATACTACTTTTTGAACTAAAACAACTGATATGTTTCTCTGGAAACATATTTATATTTATGTCGTACCAAATCATGTTATATTTTAAACATATTTATGTTTCGGTTTAAATATTTATTTTGTTTGAATGTAGTAATTATTATGTTTCTATTAGAACATATACCATTTTAAGGGGCAACATCAAAATGTTTCCGTGATATCATAATGTAAATCAGAGCTCATTACAACACTGTTCAAGTCTCAATACAAATGATTTATCAGGCAATTATATATTATGTTTACATAAAATTCCAAACATACATGTTAATGCCTGCAAAATTATGTTTGGGAGAGCCTCTTTTTTGAAGCGTGCGTAACTTTAAGCCGCTTAGAAATAACCGTGACAAATCAAGTAACACGGACTATAAACAATTAAAATATAAATGTTAACAAAAATTAAAAATATTATATTTTTATTTTATTTTATCTTTATTTATGAAAAATAACTTTGAACTACGTTAAGCTAAATCTAAACAAATTTATTTATTTCATTAAAAATATTTTAACAAAATTTTAACATTTGACCTGCAATAACGAAGTTTATAAACATTTTCTTAACATCTCATACATAAATTTAAATAATCAGTAAACAAAACAAAAAAAATGTACATAACACTGTTCTACAAAAGAGTGGTTGGTATGAACCTAAACATAACATTTCTAGTGAACAAATATTTTTTCATATTTTTCTACCAGTCGCCTACAAATTATACCGAATTACTATAGGATGTTATTTTTAATATTCATTGAACTATTTATCATCCAATACAATTTGAAAATGGTTGAAAGCATTATGTCTTAATGTACACTATGGTTTTGAGAATTTCGTCAGTTTTTGGACCCAACCATTAAATCCCAACATAAAAATTATTCCCTCTAGTTAAATGAATTATTTGAATAGAATATTTTCATAAATATTTATAAATAAATTTTGGTTAGTTGAAAATTTTTTTTTTAAAACAAAACCAAAAAAACATAACGAAGGAATTAAAAATATATTACAAGAAATCTACAGGAAATGATAAGTTTCATTTTGGTTGTAGAATAGTGTGCACTTTATTTTTGCGATGTTCAATTTTGTTTTAACAGTTATAACAGTAATTATATGAAAAATATGTATTATTTAAATTTGATGATTTAAAATTTTTTCAACTAATACAAAAAATGTTCACGACTTCTCGTCTGAAAACGACCAGAAGCCTATTTAACAAGATTTGTGAACATTTGGACGGATGTTAACCATGAAGTGTCGGAATTTTAAGCGATATTTACTTATTAAATAGATAATAAAGATTTCTTTATCGTTATGAATAAAATAATATATGGATTTATAGTGATGGTTCACGTTTATTTTTAATTTTTCCCTAGACTCTGAAAACGTAACAGTTAAAGCCTATCCGAAGACTTTTAATTATTTGTTTAATTATTACTTATATTAGTTAATTATTAATTTTAAATATATAACATTATATTATATTATTTTACTATTTATACTATTTATATATTACTTATTTAAGTCTATTATATATCAACGTCCATTACGAAAACTACGTATATGTTTAAATGAAATAAGCCAGATGACATTACAATGAATACTTCTTGCTAAGAAAATTTCAACATATTATAACTTTTTTCTTACTAAACAATAAGAAAATATTTTTGTCAAATAATGGTATACTTTAAACTGGTATTGCAAATATATTTTTTTAATTTCGAAGCCGTAACTGCAATTGTCATACAAAATCATTAATAAACCAATTTCCGAAAGGTTTCAGTTTTATTAAAGGATTTACAATCATTATTTTTAAAATCAATTTACTGTGAGATAATTTAAAATTAATTGAAAATACAACAACTTAATGTAATTTAAATAAAAAAATTCAACGTTTCCGAATTGATTTGGACTGGGGAGACTAGTTAACTTTCTTTAATTTAGTTCAGCGCATTAATTACATAACCTACTTATCATTATTTATTTTTAGACAACAGCAGTTTTCGAAATGGAACGCCAATTTGATTCGAATTGCTAGATTTACGATGCTTTTTGCCATGTTTATAATATAATTTTACTTAATGCAAGGAATGAAGGTATCTATGTAGCTTCAAATACAAAAATATTTGAAATATTGCATTTATTCACCTTATAATATTAATTAGTATGCAAAGCAATAAAGTACAATTTTATATGTTTATTTATCATAGTAAATAATATATAATGGAAAATTACTAACTTGTATAAATTAACAAAACAATATGTCTCCACATAACAGTGGAATACATAAGTAACAAAAAATGCAACTAAAAATTGAAATAACATACAATATTATTAAAAACAAACAAACAAAACTAGACGATTTATACACACACAGAACATGAATAATAGTGTTAACGATGATTGGTCCTTTTATTATTTACTTCCTTTTTAAATTCTAACAAAGCCTACTTTATTTTAAAAATTACTCAATTTTGAATTATGTATTTAAAAAAAAGTTGGTAAAATCACTGTTGATGATACATAGCAATATCAGACTTTCTTACATATTAATTTTCTTTCGAAACTATTTAGTCAAATCTAAAGCATTAATCTTGAAAAAAGTTAGTATTTTAACATATAAAATGAAAGTAAAATAATTCATGAGGCATTTTTTAAACATACTACAATATTATGTTCTGTATGTGTTAAATATTTCTCGCTAGTTCTGCTCTTAAAATGGTTGAATCGTATTGTGAAATTTAAAGAAAATTCAAATAAATAACGCTGTACTATTGCAAGAGATTGTAAACGTTTTTTTAATAATAATTTTCAAATGTTTGATGTCACGAGAAAACTATTAATACGCTTACCCTTGGCGGTTTAAAATTGTGTTAGGCTAAACAGTGAAGCATTTGCGACCAATTTCCCATTTCTTATTTAAATTAATGAGCATTCTTATTTAAATTTATCAAAAATTCAAGAGGCGACGTTTAATAAATTTTGAATTAAATAAATAATTACATTACTTTGAATTTAAGAGTGATTTAAAATAAATATTTGTTTAATTATCAAAAAAATGAGATCGACGTTCGGAAACGCATCTGCAAAAATAAAAATTATTGGAACGCCATTGCTCTGTATGCTTTCAGAAATGAGTCAATTGAATTAAAGGTTGGTCAATAATACAAGGTCTTATGTAGCCTTATTTAACTTTTGTAGCCTAATCTATCCTATAAAAATACGCTATCTCTAACATGTTGCTCATCAGCTAAAATCCAGTGGTACCTATATTTGACTATCGTCCTCAAAGGGTTATGGGAACTGTTTTATGAATAAATTAACTTTATTTGTTGTTTGTTTAAAAAGTTCATTACAACTGTTCCTATTATAAATACTCGGGATAAGAGGAGTACACAGGACATCATTTTTGAATATACAAATATTAAATATTTAATTTCATAAACCCGCGAAGAGCCAGTCTACCACTATTTGGAATTAACTGGTGGTGTATACATGATTGCAAAAGAATCAAAAAAGTGACTCAGTAAATTAGATGTTAACTATGTTTTAGGTCTACGTTTTTACACTGGTATATTCAATTTAAATTTATAATTTTGTTTCTTTAAAGACTAACTATCACACTTTACTATTGCCGTTTTATGAGTGCACTAAACCCCTAATTTGAGTTCAGGCATTTGTCTTCAAATATTAGATTTTGGCATCTTGCCATGATAATTTAATTATATTGCACTTTTAGTTTTTTTTTTTTTCTTAACCGAATTTTTTGTATAAAGCTATTGGTGACTTTTGCTCAACAGATGTGAGTTGAACTCGTAAACATTATTGCATTGTTCACTACATATATTACACTTCCAGGGGTTACTCTCGCAATGGCAACCCTTGTGTAAGAAATATAATGTTTCATCTGGAAATTCAATACCACAAAAAAGACACGTTAATATTTGTTTGCGATTGAGCATTGTTGAGTCCGTTTCTTGGCCAGTAGATGTGATGGTACCATTGCAAATTGATGTTGTACTGTTGCATAAAACTGAGATCGGCGTAGATGACGAACTCTGTATTACATTGTTGTTCTCTAGTGCTGCTGCATTTCTTGTAACGCGATTATTGGCTTTGGCGCATATTCTACGCTTTAAATCCTCGCGTAACAGAGATTTAAGTGGCGAAATCTGTAAGAAATAATGATAATAATTTTAATTCACAGTAATAATAATAGTTTGGCGTCACAGTTCTGAAGAACTTAGGCCGAGTTCTCTGACCATTTGAGTTGTGCGTGTTATATTTGTACTCAAAGTGTGTCAAATAAAAATTTCTTAAACCGAGGACAATTTAAATATGCATTTCAAAACAAGGATTAAAATAACCCGACAAAATTATGGCGCATTCTAAAACTACGGATGAAGTATGACCCGTAAATTCAACGAGTAGATATCTATATACAGTGATATAAAAAAGAATAGGAGCACCAATGTAATTATTTAATAAGTGATATTTTCTACTGCGTTAATAATAAAAACAAAATTATTTAACTGTATTTCAGACATTGCTTATATGCAGAATAGAATACCCATATCTGACATTAATTATACAGAATATTTTTTGAAAATTTCAATCAGTTTGTCGCAAGCTTCTGATATTTGCTGTAAAAATTGATAAGGATTCTTTTTTAATTTATATTTTTATTAATTAATTCATCTTTGTTAAAGTAATAGTATGTTCTTAGGTAGTCGCGGTAGCTCAGTGGTTAGTGCGTTGGACTGCGAGCCGAAAGGGCCCGGTTCAAGCCTGGACTGGGGCTAACAACATCTTTTCATAGAAACATTTTTCTATACCGCGCTACCTTTCGGCAGTAAATGGCAAACCGACGAGAGTAAAACATTGCCGATGAAAAGCTCTCACCCGCCGTTCGGATTCGTCAATAAACTGTAGGTCCCACCACTTTGGTAAAAATATAACACGCACAGCTCAAAATGGTTAGAGAGCTCGGCCGAAGTTCGATACAGGACAGTAGCGTCAAACTATTATAATTATTATGGTCTTAGCGTCGAACAAATTAATCTAATAAAAGACTACAAAGTAAGGGCAAGTCACACAGGAAAATTGCAGAAATTGTGGGATACTCTTAAGACAATGAACAGAGTGATATTTTTGATTTCTAGGAGGGCAAAATGTAAAAGAAAAAGTATATTCAATTGATTTATTTTTCGCATATTTAGTAGAAAAGTGAACATGGAATAAAATTAAAAAACAATGGTTTCTACTTCATAATTTTTCCAAACGTTAAATTGTTTGAATAAGCAATTATTCGTATACATGTTATAGTGTTTTTCAATTTTTGAGAATACAAACTTTTAAGCCATTAAATAATTTTCATTTATTGTATAAACATTTTTATGTAAATGATTTATTTTGGGCTCACCTCATAATTTAGTATGTGAGTATTGAAACAGTATTTAAATTGTAATGTTTGAAATTCAATGAGGTATTAGTAAGTTGTTCCCCTTTCAGATCACATTTAGTATAAAGGTTAGTCAAAACCCTTTCCACAACAATAAAAATTCGCTGGGCATATGTGCGCACTTGCGCTCGTTTAAATATATTATGCAAGTTGAACTCTTTTTATGAATGTAAAAAATTATGTATTTTCTACTTTCAAAAATGCAGTAAAAAAAATATTTTTTTCGTGGAATTCATCTCTTATATTTAACACGATTTGCATTTTAGATTAAAAAATGTTAAGTTGACTTTGCATATAACGCCTAATGAACAAATAATAATAATAGTTTGGCGCTACAGTCCTGTACAGAACTTCGGCCGAGCTCTCTCACCATTTTGAGCTGTGCGTGTTATATTTGTACTCAAAGTGGTGGGACCTACAGTTTATTGCCGAATCCGAACGGCGGGTGAGAGCTTTTTCATTGGCAATGGTTTTACTCTCGTAGGTTTGCCATTTACTGAAGAGAGGTAGCGCGGTATAGAAAAATGTTTCTATGAAAAGATGTTGTTAGCCCCAGTCCAGGCTTGAACCGGGGACCTTTCGACTCGTAGTCCAACGCACTAACCACTGAGCTACCGCGGCTACGAACAAAATTATTCCTAAAAAACGGTTTTTTAATGTGCCTATTATCATTGAAAAAGGACATATTCATGAAAAACGACATTCGAATATTCATGAAAAATGACATCTAATGCCTAAATTCTTTAGAATATATAATATTTATTTCAGTTGTAGAAGAATTTTTTGCCAAATGTGCATAGTGTCTTACCACGACCATTACGAGCCGAAAGGTCCCATAATCTTACGTACAGTGATGTGAAAAATATTAGGGACACCTATAAATTATTTTATAAGTGATGTTGTCTACCGGGTTAATTACAAAAACAAAGTTAACTAACTGAATTTCAAACATTGCTTATATGCAGAATAGATTACCCATATCTGACATTAATTATTCAGAATATTTTTGGAAAATTTCAATCAATTTGTCTCAACCTTCTGATATTTGCTGTGAAAATTAATAAGAACAGTTGCGAACTTTGGTTTATTTTTTAAATATTTAAATTTTTATTAAATAATTTATCATTGTTAAAGTAATAGTATGTTCTTAAGTTAGAAAAGAAACTATATTTTTTTACTTAGAAAATATAGTTGTTGGAATTGGTGCGATTATATCAATGTAGCGCCGAAAAAAATGTATCTAATAAAAACGAGTTGGGAAAGTTAGGTCACATGGGTAAGTTCGGTCACATAGGGCGGATTTTTATAGTCGGTCGGGCCCGACTATGGAATACCCTACACCTTTGGTGGGGATATTAACCCTCAGAATATTATTCATATATCAGAAATTTACGTCTTATATCCCCATAAATTAAAATATGTATATAAAGTATAAAAAACTAAAAAAAAAAATTGAAAAATATAATTGGGCGGACCACGCCTATATTTAAAATTTTGAAAGGCTAATATTTCATAGATTTGATTTTAATAATTTACGGATCAAATTTCCACTATAAAAACCCGGGAAATAATGAAAAAAAAATGTGGGCGTATCACGCCCATTTTGGGACCACATATTTTTAGGTGAATTCTAACAATACGTTTTAAATTTTATAACTATACCTTGAATACTTTTCGAGTTATTCGTTCCGAAAGAGTTATATAAAAGTGACTTGTATGGGAGGTGGGCGTGTCCGTTGACCGATTTGGCTCATTTTCAAACTCAGTTCCTACATTTGGCTAAAATATAGTGAGACGAAATTTCATCGCATTCTGATAAGTATTTCTCAAGTTATTCTGTATTCGGACAGCAAGACAGCAAGACAGCAAGACAGCAAGACAGCAAGACGGACAGACAGACAGACAGACAGACGGACATGGCTAAACGGACTCGGGTAGTGATGCTGATCAAGAATATATATACTTTTCCATACCGGACACGCCTCCTAAGGGGCGTTACAATATATGCACAAAGTTAATATACCCTGTACCTCATAGGTGTAGGGTATAAAAACTGCAAAGTAAAGGCAAGTCTTATAGGAAAATTGCAGAAATTGTTGTATATTATAAGACAATTTCAGAAAATTCTATTAATTGAGTCCCTAAATTAGATGCACGAGGTCAAAAATCAAAGATTTCGTCTGTCACAAAAAGTTATATTTTGCGACATGCTAAAATAAAACCGTCTGTTTTATCCAGATCATTGAAAAACGAGTTGAATCTTAACATGGAGAAATCTACAAATCGTAAAATGTATAATAACGAAATTCTGAGGGCAAGAAGTGCAAGAAACGACTAAAATTTGAAACTAATGTGTAAATTTATATTCCGACTTACTTTTATAAGCGATGACATTTTTTTATTTTCCGTTGTAAAAAAATCGTTTTCATTATCCACGCTGGCTTCTTCGTTACCTTCTTGTAGGTTATTGTTTTGTTGACAGGAGAGATCTTCAGTTATTGGTTCCTGTGAACAAGAAATTGAAGATGTTATAAATAAGATTTATTATTAATAAAGTGAAATGTATATCTCGCCTGTTTAATGGGTATTAAACTTATAGAAGGCATTATGTGATTATCGTATTGATTGCTCTTCGGGGACGCAGTCAAGCGCAATGAGTTGATCGTACTAGAAGGAGCAAATTTGGTACTGCAGGACATCCGTTGATCCTGTGATAGCCCAGGAGATGTACAAAGGCTGGCTTGGTTTGTTACAGCAGGGGGTGACATGGTATCGCTTTCCTTATGTTTGGGCTCAACTGTCTCGCTGCCAGCAACTGTTGAATTTCCCTGCAAAGCAAATGCACGTAAAACGCGTAAAATAGCGTTTTCAACCTGCGAAATATCTACGAAATCTTTTGTTACATTGAACAACTCGCCACTATTTTCCGGCATAGATATCTCCACATGAGGTGTAAGGAAGTGCATGGGCGGTGTGGAGTTTTCCGTTGATCTTAGAGATTCGCCACTGTCGCTCTGATGATTGGGTGCAGATAGTCCACTGTTTCCAACGACACTTGCTACAGCTGCCGCATTCAAATTAGGCACGAAGCCTGCAGCTGCAGCCGCGGCAGCCTGTGACACCTGCGATTCCAACGCCAGTAATAGAGATGATGAACCTCCGGGACCTGGATTATCCAAATCAATACCGTGTCTAGAAGGCCATAAGGACACACATATTATTTGATAATATTTACAAATAGTGTAAAGCACTGAAACACAAACCGATTGTAAAAATGGATGCGTAAAGATTTCATTGAACCAGCGCGATAACTACACAGCGGGCAGGTTTTGACAAGATCATGTTGACCCACATGCTCATTTTGAAAATGTGCTCGCATTGCAATTTGCCGTTGAAATCCGCGATTGCAAATAGGACAATGATAAGGCAATGTTTTTGTATGGGTTGTAAAGTGCTCTGCCAGATGGTCTTTTCGAAAAAACCTAAATAAATGAGATATATGCTTTTATTAGTTTTTGTATATAATAGTTTACAAACTATAAAAATGAAGAATTAAAACCACAGATATATAATTTTTAATTCATTAGTTACACACAGAAAAATTCTATTTTGGAAAAACCAAAGTTTCATGGTGAAAATCGAAATACATTTGTTATAACCAGGTCTTGGAACCTAAACTCTATTCTCTACGGTTCCAGTTCCGGTTCCTTAAAAAAAATAAAAAACGATACTAGTTTCGGTTCCATAAAAAATAACGTTCCAGTTCCGGTACTATACAAATGAACGGTTCTAGTTCAGTTCCGATAGTTATGATCTGTAGATACTTTTCGAACTTTGAAATGATAACCACCCAGTTTTTATTCAAAAAGTAATTAAATAGGGTAGTGACCACTGGCTAGTACCTATTTTGACCATATATGTTTCTCTAGACGTTGTCGTTTACCGCATCGTGGGACTCAGTAAACCTTAGTCGTGAGAGTTTCCAACTTGGTAATCTTGATTAATATTTATGGGTAAAAAATATTTCTCTCTGTCAGAAGTCAATATAGAAAACCTGGCTGTTGATAAACGGCATTTGAAAGATAACCATAACTCTAAAAAGAAAACCTTAAACACATTTTAAAAATACAACAATTTTTTACAATAAAATTTGAGCTTTTGCATTAAATTTGGAACGTAAGGGATCTTGAATGTTTTACACATGTTTTACTCTTATTTTAAAATTTAAAAAAAATTACAAATTCGAATTCGGTTAAATTGCTTTTTTTAAATTGTGGTTCCGGTTCCGATTCCGGTTTCAACCAACAAATTAAATGGGTTTCCATTCCGGTTCCATACATTTTTAATAACGGTTCCGATTCCGGTTCTTTGCGTTCCCCGACAGGAACTATAATATCTTTTCCGGTTCTGGTTCCTATATTTTTAAAATAGCGGTACCGATTCCAACCAGAAAAAAATATATATGTTCCGATTCCAGTTCCGGTTCAACACATTTTTAATAATGATTCTGGTTCCAAAAATCTAAACGGTTCCGGGTATTATTTTTCACGTTTCGTTTGCTTATTCATGTTTTTCCGTGCTTTTTCCGTGATTTGTCGTGTTTTCCGTGTTTCTTCGTGCCTTTTAAAACCCGTGTTTTATCGTGCTTCTCGTGCGTGCCTGTAAATTTACTCTTCGGGCTCGTGCTCGTGCGTGTCACCTATCGGCGTGCCCGTGCGTGTCCGTGCCATCAAAAACAGGCCCATCTCTAATTCAGATGTTAGGTGTACTATCATTTCCTGTTAGGATTTGTAACATTAGGATTTTAAACTTTGTGCGCTTTTGCGTTAGAACCGAATTTTATTAATATTATGTTGTAGTTCAAGGTTAGTGCGTTGGACTGCGAGCCGAAAGCTCCCATGTTCAAACCTAGGCTGGGACTAACAACATCTTTTCTTAGCAGGCAATGACAAACCTACGAGAGCAAAACATTGCTAAAGAATTACATTTCTGTTTTAACATTTAAGTAAACATATTTAGTTAACATAAAGTATTAATACTGAAATGTAAAAAGTTTTAAATAAAAAAGTTTTCAAAAAGAATTTTGAATGTTTGCTTCCGTTGGATTTTTCTACAAATCTTACTGGTAGTCAAGGTTTTTGGGAGTTACATAGGGTTATCATTTTGCATGTGCATTAGTTAAGGATTTTTATGATATGTATATAAATAATTAAATTACAAACTTTAGATTTAACCATTGTAAATGTATATTTTTATATTCCACCATTTTGTAAATATAACTGCATTATTAGGATTTAAGTTTTAAATGTTTTTGTCATTATCCCAACAATATGACTAATATGAAAAACAGGCAAATATTTGTATATGAAATCGATAGGCAGAATTTCGTCCATATCTGATTCACTTTCAAATTCAAGATTTTTTCACAAAGTATATTTCAACCAAAGGATATTTAGCAGTTCTCGGCAGCAAAAGCGTGGAAAGTAATTGCATTAAAAACCGATAAATCCTATTGAAATATTATTATTTATAAAATTTCAAAAAAGCTAATAAAATCAAATAAAAGTCAAAAAATCCGGTGAATTGGATTTAAAAAAAATCAGGATTTTTTCCATCACGCTGTGTTCACATTTTTTGCTTAAAAGGGATTGAATTTGGTAAAAGCAGTTTCAGAAGAATTTAAATTTAACAATCATAACGATTGTTCGTAATTTTATTTTTTACGAGATGACTAAGTTTTGATATAAATCCCATTTCTATATGTTCAAAGGTTTATCTTAAAAATTTTAAAGAGATTTGTTATTTTAGTTTTCAAGTACTTTACTTGCATTGTAAATACCTAGTAATTATATTTTTGGCGTTGGTGGCTCCATAATTACAATGAATAAACTAATAAATAAATAAAATAAATAAATAAATAAATAAATAAATAAATAAATAAATAAATAAATAAATAAAATAAATAATGTTTAAACTAATTTTCAATTTACATAATTATTCATACTTTTTACGAATTCAGATTTCAGACTTCTACGCGTTACACTTACCTTTTCTGACATACTCTGCACTCGTATGGTTTGACACCTGTGTGTCGCATTTTGTGCCGCCTCATATTCGCTCCATTAGAAAACTTCATATTGCACACATCGCATTCAAACACTTTCCTAGAAGAAGATCCTCCTCCATTCATACTGCTATTATTGTTTGGTTGGCTATTACTGTTGTGTAATGTTTCATTCGGAAGGCCACAATGAATCTCATTGTTTCCAATATTTGTAATATTGTTAGGTGGTTCTACGTGCGACACCACTACATTTCCTGTATTAACGATAAGATTTTCCGCATCGAGTTCCTCTAACTTCAGCCTCGTTGGACTAGATAAACACTGGACAACGTGGAGTAAAAGAGTAGAACGAGAGCTTGTCTCAAAATTATCACAGCGTTCGCAACGGAAATTTGTAGCCGAAAGGTTTGTGGGGGAGTTATTATTATTGTTTCTGTTGCTATTTTTGTAATTGCTTTTGGCTAGAGCCAATGCAGATTGATCGATACAAGGCGCCGAGTTAGTTTGCTGTTCGGGGCTGCTTTCATCAAATGATTGATTGGCTTGAGAATGCTTTGAAGATTTAAGATGATGCTGACTGTGATGCATGTCAACAACACCGTTACCTTTTATGGAAATGTCCATTGGATCCGCGGTAATTGTTGTTTCCGCCATTACACTGTAATTAGAGAATAAATAAGATGAGCGAGAGCAATTTGAGCTTTTTCACAACCTTGAATATAACAATATATGTTATATGTATATTGAATATTGAATATATAAATCAAAATAGTATATATTTTTTTATATAAAATTCAAATTTTACTTTTAAGGAAGCTGCATTTGACAATTCCGTTTGTTATCAACAATCTAATTAATAAAATGATAGTAATATGCGATAATAAAAAAAATCAAGTTCCAGGTGGACAAAAGTCTGAAATTTGATACAGTGGCACTTTAAAATAATTTATATATCGTCGTTGTATATCGAAGTCACCAAATACATTTTTATAAAAAACTCAATTTTCGAGTTTGTTGGTTAATATTATAAAAAGTAATTGACGCATTTTTAAAGTTGAAAAATCAACTAATAGATTTACATTTTCTTATCATGTGGTAAAAAAAATTCAGATCATCGATTAAAAATTGACAGATTTTTGTAAATGAATGTTTGGCATTTTGAAAATGTATTTGGTGACTTTTGGTTCTACAACGACGATATTTTTGTTTTACGTAATAACACAAAAACTGTATGCAGTATTCAAGAACTGACTATGAGATATTGATTAGAACCTTGAAAACCTTAAATTTTCTAATGGGAGTTCCACAATGTTCTAATTTAGAACCAACTTTGTATATATTGTATGTTAATAACCTTAACTGTGTAGATCTAAGCGCAAATCCGCAGTTTATGCAAATAACAAGGTATTAATACACAGCGAAAAAAATAGTATGGCTTTACAAAACATGATAAACAACGATTTAAACAAACTCACTGATTCGATAAGAGGAATGAGTTAGTAATTAATAAAACGAAAACAAATTATATAATGTTTAAACAAAAATCGAAGCCGAATTATAGTATTAACATTAAATTTTACTAGGACTGCATACAGCAAACATCGAATGCAAAATATCTTGAGATAATAATAGACGAAACACTAAGCTTTAAATATCACTGGCAGCATGTGAAGAACAAATTGTTACCATTAATTGGTGTAATTAGAAGATTCAATTTCATTAACAACAAAACGGCAAAGCTTGTGTATGATGCGTATGTATTGGCGCACATACCATACGGAATCCTAGCCAAATCCCTGTGTGCTGTAGTAATACGCCGCAATGTACAGCGCGTTATGTGTCGATCTTGAAAATCCCCTTACCATTTAGAACACCAACGGATGAAGTTTTCAATAAACCAACACTCTGAGCCTACAAAATTTAATATTTATAGAAAATAATAACACACAATTAACGCTTTCAAATGAGATACATGAACATAATACTCGAACATCACATACGAATCGAAATAAATGTTGAACACTGTCATACTAATTTATAACATACTGCCAACATATATCCAATAATGTCGGAGTATTATAATATTTAAAAAACTTATTAAAAGATATGTTCAAAATAATACATATTTTCGCTAATTTCCTTCTTATTAGTCTTTGTATTTTATATTTAATTTCCTATTGTTCTTATACCAACATTAATTTTTGCCCGAACAATAAAATATTTATCTAATTCTCTTACAAAGTCAAATATGTCATATCACAAAACGTTAAATGATTTCATTTTTTATGTTATAAATTGTAAATGTAATACTTAATTGAAATACTCTGAATCGAGAAATAAATATTTACTAATAAAAAATGCGGATGCTCCGCGTGTTCGGATGCGGAGTTCCGCAACATCCCTAATATAAATTATGTTGATACAATATTTGGAAAAATATGTATTTAGACATTATTTGTCATCAGTAAAAAAAAGGGCGTCAATTGACAATTGCAACGCCTACCTCGCAAATAACCGATATTTATTTATATGATTAATTGTTGTTATTGTACCATTTAAATCATATATCTTTGAACACAAAGAAGATATAGCCATAAAACTTTGTACTCGGATGGATTGAACTAATAGTTACCAAAACTAAAAAAAAATCTAGTTTGACTCCAATTTTATAAAAGGAACTTATTGAAAAAAAAAAAAAAATTTCGATATGTCCCCACATAACTTATTAACACGGCGACGTATTGAATTATTTTTGAAAATTGTTGCGGATCCTAATAGAGGAAGTTTCAACGAAGATATGGTCAAATGGATCATGATGTTCTCCAAACATCAGTACCAGTGTGCAGTGTTTCTTGAGTTTTTTTTTTTTAGATTTTTTCGAGAATACGAATTTTTGATTTTGATCACAATTATTCTAATAAGAAAAACGATTCTCATTAAGATGAGATTTGTGAGGGATCACAATGCCAAAAACCATTAAAAAAATATCAAATAAAATATATTTTTAATATGAACTTTAAGTTTCCAATAGATTATATGGTCGTTGTAGAACTAAAAGTCACCAACTACATTTTTAAAATGCCAATTGTCCATTTACAAAAATCTTAATATATCTTTCAATTTTTGATAGATGAGCTCAATATTTGTACTAAATGATAAGAAAATGTGAATCAACGACGATATGATCTATCGCCTCATGTTTCATTTTAAGATATACTTAAAATTCACCTTATAAAAAGGTTTTATACTAAAAAATATTTTTCATTTCATATTTTTTATTTTTCTTATTTTTCTTATATCAGTTAGATTTTCGTCTGACAGAATTCGAAAGGCCTAATATTATTAAAATTAAAAATATTCATATTTCAAAGTGTCCCTTATATGGTTACATGGCGATTTAGTTTGATGAAATTCCAAAAAATAAATAAATTATATGAAAATGTGTTATTAAATTATTACTGGAAACCTAAAAATATTAGATACACACGGTCAAACGAACAAACGGGTAGTTCGAACAACGAGAAAACGAACGAACAATCTACTCGGGTAACTCGAACATTTATCCGGGTATTACAAGGTAGTTCGAACAGACCGGGTAGTCCGGGTACCTGGGCACCCGGGTAATCGAGAGTTCTGATAGCAAGAAAATTTTGACGACGAATGAAATTGTTAATAATTTTTAGACAAAATAATAAATAACATTAACATTTTATATCTCGTTTGTACGCTTATTAACTTGCTTGACTAGTGAATACCATTGCAAGCCATCTGGTTATATTTTAGGTTCCATTCAGCTTATTTTATTTTGAAATAGTCACAACATTCGAGTTTGGTTTACATTATAATAAAACCAGTTTTCTCTGTTCATATCCAAAACAAATACAACGAAGATAGTATCAACAACTGCGTTGGAACCTACTTTTTTTGGTGATGAAATATTTAATGTCAGTCAGTGTTTGGAGCGGTTTTGTATGTTAACTTGCAGTGGTATTTACCAGTAAATGTTGTGTTTGAATACATCTCAGAGTCAAGATTGCAACCTATTGAAAAAAATCTACCAGGTGGAATTCCATCCAAAAGAAACATATGAACATTGCGATATTGAAATCTTTATTGCACTAAATTCGGTATGTTCGATGCTGAGAGTATATGCATTTTAAAAATGCAACTTCTCACTTTGATAAAATTAAGTTTTTAGGTTAAGAAAGTTGATAGGGCAATAAATAATAAAAATGAAACTCAAAATATTTAATATATTAGGAAAATAATAAAAAATATATTCTATATATCGAACAAGTTTTCAAATTGAGAGCTTTCCATTTTAAACAACATTGAAATTGTTCATTTGAATTCTTTCATTTCAAATGGAGAATCTCAATTTCATTTGAAAATTTCTCAATTGAAAATGGTGTAGTTTGTCATATGTTACGTTCAATACTGAATTCAACAGAGTTGTAACTTCGAATATTGTAAAGAAAATCGTTATGAGTCGGGACTTATTTCTTAAACTTTAGATTTCCAAGTTATCGTTTGGTGTATATTAGACTTATTGATATATTAGTTATATCAATTGAAATTTAAAAAATTGAATCAATACATAATACATAATTTAGTCAACAAAGAAGTATAAAAGAATGTTAGGTTCTAAACCTGAATATATAACTATATAGAATTAGAGGTGTCACATGTATTACAGATAGCTGAATAAACACAGCAAATATATTAAATTAACCCTTTTGCTTTCTACACGGTAAATGTTGGGATATTTGGATTACAGAAAATTTCTAATTTTTATGAGTAA
This sequence comes from Dryomyza anilis, assembly GCA_951804985.1. Lineage (NCBI taxonomy): Eukaryota > Metazoa > Arthropoda > Insecta > Diptera > Dryomyzidae > Dryomyza > Dryomyza anilis. Next base: position 46,687,493 of record OX638133.1, on the reverse strand, counting down.
TTTTTAAACTTATCAATAGTTTACAGCTTTGTTCAAACTTTCGCAGATTGAAATATGATATTTTTTTTATAAAACATGGAAATGTAGTTTTTAGTTTATAAAATAATTCACTCGTTTAAAAATGTAATTTTAATACAATTGTATTAAAATTTAAACTCAAATAGTTTCATTTCATAATTTTAAACCGTAGATGGTTAAAATTTAAACTCAAATAGTTTATTTTCTGTTTATGTAATAACATTTAAAAAATCTAGCTGTAGGATACTTTTTCAAAAAGAAGATCTGACAATATTTTTAATATCTCGCGTTGGGGTGAAATTATTTGATAAATATTATACCTGAATTAAAGGAAATTGAATTACCTACAATCCGAGCATTCATTTTCTCATCAGTAATCCATCGAAAATACGAGTAAAAATATATTTTAGGTTATTTTATTGAAGAAAACTATGTAATTGGGCAAATAACTGAAGTTCAGAGAACAAGTTGAACAAAATGCATTCCCACTCTAACGCCCATAACTTTCTAATTTATCCATGGATTTTATCTCCATTTTTTCTAAGCGTACATTATCAACAGGAATGCGCATTTCACATAGATTAAGGTGATTTAAGTAAATTTGAGACTTAATGTTTCGGTCCAAAAAATTAAAAGTTTCTTAAGCTTCGCTCAATTACGTTTATACCATAAGTCAGTTTACAAAACAATGAATTAACATACTGTAGGTAATTAAATTCCTTCAAGTATAATATGCAACAAATTTCATTACTCAAACGTGAAATATTAAAAATAATGTCTGATTATCATTTTGAAAAATTAATTCCAAATGCGAAGACCGATATCTAAAAATTCAAAGGATTTCGTCTTATGTCGATTTTTGAAGATATGAGACCACCTGATGTAAGAATTTCATAACACCGTCTGTGTTACAAAACGAGTTAAACTTGTGTAATTATTACCGACTTTCATAATTATTATCCAAAAATAAGAACTATTAATGACTTTTAATTATAAAGCTTAAAAATGAAAATGGAAAAAAAAATAAAAAATGAAATAATGACCTAATTTATGCTTTTTTTTATTTCAATCTTGATTTGAAAATTTGAAAATAATTTGAAATTTGAATTTAATTTGAAAATATCTCATTTGAACTAATAGCAAATGCAACACTGTTTTCATCCAATTATACCTTTTTTAATGCTTTTGCTGCTCTTTGACAGGAAAAATGCTCAACCTACATTTGGGACTGAGAGAACACACAAACAAATTCAACGTGAGTGAAGAAAACTTAATATGCAGCAGCAACTAGCTGAACGATTCACTCAGATTAATTTGTGAATATCTTGTGCGAGCGCACACTACGGTATTGTTTGTGGGTCTTATTTGGTCGAGTAACTAAAAATTAGGTCAACAGGTTTAGAGTGGGTATTTCTCTTGCTGCGTTCCCCCTCCCCACTAGAGCAACTCTCTGGCACATGAGAATATTGCACAAGTAGCTGAAAAGGCAGCGTTTGAGGCATATGTAGACAAAGAGACAGAGACAATAACAAAGGTAGAGGATGTAACTTTTGAGTCCGTTGCGTGACGATGACAAATGTTTGTTCGCCGTAGCAGTGAATCTAGTTCACAGGCACATTATAGCGTTCTATTTGTTAGTCTACGGCAATACGATTGTGGCATTCCTATATATTCCACTTTACTATATGGCATAGATTGCTATAGAAACGGCTGTCGGTCGATTGTTACTTCTTAGTGGGTTCTGATGAACTGATTGCTGATGTTGTAGTTGGCTTTATATATAGTGTGTGTGTGTGTAGGCTTGTAACCGATTCGTTTCTATGTCACGTTTCCATTTACTGTTCAATGTGTGCAGAACGCAAGAAAATTGAGAAACGAGCAAGTGAATCGGAACCTCGCAAGACTCGGCAGCCCACAGAGACAGACCTAACATGCAACATTTAATAAAATAGTTATAGACAACTAATGTTATTGGTGGACTTGTTTCGCGATTTCATAAGAATGAATCACAGATTCAACTATGTACCAATAGTTGGCTTATGATTAGCTTATAGATATCACTTGTTTTTAGGCAATTTATGTTTTGCAATTAGGTTCTTGCAGCACATTAAATGGTTACACAGTATCACGTATAGAGAACGGGTAGTTAAGTAGTTACCAAGTAAGTTCTATATAACGAATCAGCAAGTAGCACTTCTAGATACTCTTTATTTGAATAGGAGCACTTGCTAACTTACGAAAATTAGAGGAAATTTAAAAGAAACTAAAATTAAATTGTTAAGCGAATAAACACGCACTCGAGCAACGTCCACAGCGGACCACGAATTGAAAACTCACTGCCAGTTACAGCAAAGTTCCGCGAACACATGGGCTATGGAATGGAGTAGCTGGCTGTGACTCTGCTATCCTCCCCTCCACTCTACTGCTCTCGACATGCCACCGATGCCTACTAAACAACTTTCTGTCGTGTGGCTGGCTGCACCGCTGCGCTGTGTTCCACTCTGGCAGAAATTCCTCAAGGCCTACAGATTTAGGCCATGCAAGCCGAATGCCGAACGTATTAACCGAACCGAACCGAGCGAAGCACTGCGGAGCACCATTCATATTCTCATTGCTATTTTGTTGTTTCTGCTATTTAAATCGACTAGTTCGCATACACAGCCAGACATGCACACATACATGGGTCACACACCTCCCCCAACCATAACAAATGATGCGAATGCGCTACATTGTGCAGTGTTTTTGCCACTATTAGTTCGGTGGCACTTGACAAGTAGGACAATTGGACTGTAGTTATGGTTGTGCAAACGTACTTTAGAAGAAAGAGCACAAGTCATACATAATGCGATCGTTATTATGGTTTTAACTTCACCCATTTTATTTACACTGCCTGTTCTTATTGGTCACTATCTAATAAATCAGTTTTTATTTTAAATTAACACTTTTTCTTATTGTAAAGAAAATCTTTAATTTACATTTTGATTTCCACAATAACTCGACGGCCAGAACACAAATTATTTCTATAAAATTTACACAGCCATTCAAACCACCATATGCAAACTAAAATTAAGTCAATGTTGCCATCCTTCATAAATACATTGGTTTTAATATGGTCTACCCACTTAACTGAAAAAATTCCACGGGTGGTGTTTTTAGATATCACAACTATCAATGTTGCCAGTTTTATATGATTTTGGTCAGTGGCTGCATTTAGAACACTCAACAGTTTTACAACCGATACGTTTAATACCGAACGAGGTTTCAGACAAGGCGATTCCCTATCGTTTGACTTTATCGCGATACGGATTTAATGAAATTTAATTTTTGGAAAACGACTGAACTTTTATTTGTGAATAAAATAAAGCGAATGAAAAAATAATTTAATAAATTTTGACAAAACAAAATTTCTAAAAACAGAATATATTAAGTATACTTAACATATTAAAACAAAAATATTGCCACATACTCCCCCTCCAGTGCAACGATATTTTCGCTCTGAGATGTAGAGTGCCAGGTCACTGTTGTGCCCTCTTCCAGCGTCGAGTCCTCGGTTAGTTATAAGAGGGCTTGTTATAGGAGTTGTGTGCCCTCCTACCATATGTTTTTTAAATATACTAATTATATAAAATATAAAACACATATATAAAAATAATGTTTTATTTTTTTTTTTGTTTATTTATTTAATAATAAAATGAAAATTTCATTATATTTAAAATTGTCAATATCAATTGCTACAATCAACAATCAAATGAATTTCGAAAATTCATAATCCAATTTTTAAAACCGACAATAAAATAATAATATAATGGAATCCATTTTGAACATGCCTATTGTTATTTTATTGTCGGATCTAACAATATATTTCTATGCGTGTAGAGAAACTTCAACAAAATAATATCCCGTGAAAAAATGGTTATACCCAATATGCCATGCACTTAATATTAACTTACACACAAAAAATTCCTATGGTGATGTTAACCAAAATCTGGTCTAAATTAACAAAATATTTGTTAATATACGGTCAACAAGAAATATTTGTTTTATTTAAATATATTTATAATTACCATTTTTCATTGACTGCATTCAGCGACCTCAGCAGTTGTGGAGCTGAATTTTCGCTTGAATGACATGCTACTCTCAACATGTTTAGTGAGCGGTCGCCATTTTTTCCAGCATAAAATTTTTACGCTACATTTGCGCTGCCTTTGTTATCGATGACATTCGATGACATTTTATCTCCAATATTTATAAACAAAAATGAAATTTAGATTGGAAAAAATTTTTTCAATCATTTAAAGAGTTGTATGTAACTTTAATAAAATATTAATATTAAATTATTTTGTAAATTGATAGATGAGGTAGCGGTGCATTCTATAAAAGTGAGCGATTAGTTATTGAGCAGTCTCACAGCTGTTGAGGTGCTGAATGCAGCCATTGTTATATTAACAAATTGTCTTGTTCATTTAATAAAGTACTTTTGTCTCATTAACCAAGTAAATTTGTATGATATACACATTTATTTTGTTAGATGAACAAATTTATGTTGTTCGACGAACAAATTTATTTTGTTCTATGAACAAATTTATTTTGTTCTATAAACAAATTTATTTTGTACAATAAACAGATTTATTTTGTTTGAAAAATATATTTGTTAGTACATCCTTTGCCTTTATAATAAGGAGAGAAAAATGTGTGTTAATTTCCCTTCTTGCTATAAAGTCACATGTAGACAAATACCGTCATCTAGCAAGATTCCTGTGATGGAAAATTGTAAAGTCGTGTCTTGAAGGCTTCTTATTACACAGTGCCGGCACTAAAAAACACTAGACCTTAAAGGCAATTATGATTATTTTTTCAAACGCTTACCCTGTGGCATATTGGGTATGATCAGTTCCGTGATTTTTCTCTATCCAATTATATATATATAATTAGATATGAACACATATATAACTCATATACACAGAAAAAAGTATCATTCGTCATATTGACCAACGACATACATCTGTTTACGTAATACCCAAGAAACATTTCTACGGAACTCCGGCACAAACGGAATCACAATTCCGTCATTGCCGGCACGTTAACGGAATATTGAGCAAGTATCCGTCCAAGCAGGTACTAAAACGGAATGAAAACGTGCCGATAAATCGCACGACTACGTTTGTATGCCGGCATTATCGGTATTTCGAAAATAATACGTTTGAACTCCGTGTTGGCGGTGCGGTTTTCGTGCCGGTGGAGACGGATAACACCGATTGCTTCCCGTTAGTAATTCGTCTCGCCGGTACCGATTTTCTTCCGTTGTAGCCTGAGTGTTTGAAACATGAAATCAAAAATCATTTAATATTGCGAAGCAGGGCGCAGAGAACCAACATGCAGCAGGACATTGACAGATAAATAGCATAAATATAGTTAATATTATCTTAATATATATTGTTTTCTTAATTGCAGACTAGCAAAGAATACTTCGGATTATTAATGGTGGAACCATGCCATGGATCATGGAAGCAGAAATCAATGTCTTCAATACAAATGAATCAATTAACGACATCTATTTTGTTTAACTGTTATGATTATGTACAAGAATTCGCCCAACATAAGCGTAGCCATTGAGCCGTTGATAAGCCACATGGCGAGGTGGTGCCCAACATCAAGGTTACCCATTTAGATCGCGAAAGATTTGAATCTATTGTTGCAGAAAGGACGAGCTGGCTCACCATTCAATGGAAATGATGAGATCACAACGAACTGAGGTGGTCAGCCGATCATCCCGGTTAGTTTGATGGAAATTGCTACTTTTTAAACCATTTTGATTTAATAATTAACTTAATATTATAATGAAATTTGTTTATAATTAATTATTAAAATAATCAATCAAAAATAACATACAAAAATATAATGTACTTGTTTTAATTTACAAATATAAATAATATTTAAGTAAGCTTATTTTATTATACGCAGTTTACAGCACGTTTATGGTACGTTTTGTTGTATTCCTCTCCGTTTTTTTTTAAATACGGTACGATAATGGCACGTTTTCGGTGCGTTTCAACTGTACCATCAAAATTTTTATTCAGTTTAAAGTACGATACAATGGCACGTTTTCGGCACGTCATAACGGATTTTCATCTGATTCGAATACGTTTTCGATGTTCCTTAAAACCCGCTCTCCAATACGTTTCCGGATTCAGAAATCGGTACGTTTCCGGAATATGATTCCGTTTTGCTGTACCGATAACGGAACATAAGCGGAACGAATTGTTTCTTGGGTATTGACGAACAAGTTAATCAATATAATACTCAAGCATACATATTGATGTAGTCGTTTATCAATATTTATCAATATGGCCATGTATAACCAAGATATTGTTTTAATTCTAGAATAAATAAAAATACATTTGATTCCTTTTATTTCAATTCAATAAAAAGTACTCCGCGAATTCTAATGGAGTACCTATTCCATATATTAATCAACTATCTTCCTATTTGTAAGATGTTTAAGTGATGTTTGCTATAAATAATCGTAAATTTGAAAGATGGTTGCTAGCAATATTTATCATATATGACGGATATTTGAGAGATGGTTGTCTCAAAACCGATCTAAATGATTTGATTGATATTTACACTCAGAAGAAAATGTACCATTAAGTACTTTATGGTCATGTATTAATAGTTTTTTCTTTTTAAATCAAAAGTTTTCTAATTAATTCAATAGTATTTGAAAAATTCAGTACCATAAATTTAAATATTTCAATATTATTATTTTAAATAGTATAAATACTGTTGTTTTAATGATTTCCTCCTATAATAATAAACGTGGTGTAAAAAAACATAAAAACGAATGCAAACAGTTTCGTTTTGTACGTCATTCTGCGTGATTACTCAAAATGGTCGCATGTATTTTTTTGTTATAATCCACATTATTAAACGCGACATTGGTAAGGGCTCAATGTATTTAATATAAATAAATTATATTTATATTTTTATTTATTACAGAAAATAAATAATACATCGAACTTCTATTATGGCAACGGACTCAAAAATAACTGCAGACTCAAGTACTACAATCAATTATTGGAAACCGAAGCAAACATTAAATGTGTTATAACCTTTTGCAGCAAGAAGTATCTTTTTATGTGTGTGTTGTAAAAGTGAATATCAATTTCTACATTTAAATAAAATAATATATACAATAAATTAACTAAAATACATTTTTGTTTTAATGAATTATTAGGAAAATATAATTCGACTATACCATAAAATTAATAATACGTATCATTAAATTTTTATAGGTCTTTCTTATTGACATTACAATATCACATTATAAAATTTATGGTACAACCACACATTGTATTAAGAGTTTCAATAATACTGAACTGATGGGACGCATCCTATTGACCAATTTTAATCGTATAAATTATTGTTTTTCTATTGAAATACTATCAATTTACCATGATTTTTTTGGGTGTAGGGCTGTGATATTTCTGGTAATCATCTTTGTTTACTTAGTGTACACTAACACATACAGGAAGAGTGTAATGGCGGAAAACAAATAAGACGCCGAGAACGTGTAAATGTTGGTCTTCTGTTTCTTATTCTGACCAAAAAAAATAAAATAGAATACGCAAATTTTATTGGAAAATCGCAATAAGAACCTGCTGCTTCAAGACAATAATTAAATGAACATGATTTTTAACATTTAAGTTTCAATAGTTATTCCGAAATTCGCAGTCAAATTGATTTCATGAATTAATTTGAATGTAAATTTGTTTGAGTATTTTTTTTTTCACTTAATTACTATTTAATTAAAATCATTATAAGTATTATGGACGAGTTTAATATATAGCACTCGTAATATTAACGTACACCATACTTCAAAATCGTTCAATGTGTTAGTAAATCTCGATTGATTAACACAATACGTAATATTGACGAACGCGATCATCGGTTGACATTTGATTAATTTGCTTGTTATTAATGTTATTAATGTACAAGTTCGTCGTATTTACGTAACTTTTTGCTTCTGTGTATGAACCCATATATAAGAATGGTTATTTAAAAATATAAAAATACAATAATACATCATTCCCACATTTGCAATGATCATACTTTGATCATTGCAAAATTAGTAAGCAGAAATTACAGGATCAAATGTTGTGGTCAGCTCTGAACGGTGGTAGTCATTGAGCATTCAAGATTTACTCGCGCACGATGTATGCAAGAAGTACTTGATGAACTTACCTATGACCACCTTATAGATTCGGCCACTATTCTTGCATATCCCACGACGCAGGAATCGAGAAAAAAATTACATTTAAAGGAGCATCAACATTTTGAATATAAAAACAAAATTAAAATTTTCATAAACAAAATTTTTGTTTTTCAGAAAATACAGAAAAAATATTGTTTTATTATTTAACTAAGTGCTTTTAGCAATAAATGTACAAGAAATGCTCTTTATAAAAAGTTTTTTATTAAGTCCAAAAATTTGCACATCCATTTAAGTTCACCGACTAGAAAATCATAGCTTTACCAGTTGATCTTTTGCCGGCCTCAGAAATATGAGCGCCTGACTTACATTCCAAAGGTCTTCTGTTTGGCTGGGTCATGTATGCCGTGGCCCACAACACGCAGATATATCCACAGTACAATAGATACAATCTGTCTCGAGTGCGGTGAACCTTCCTTCTATCCCGGCGAGATAGAAGATGCCCGGCATATCCTACTATACTGCCCACGCTTTGACGCTGAGCGAGCCAACATATGCGAGGCTTTCGGAGGGTCACTTAGTCTGGCAAACGCCGTAGGCCACATGTGTAGCACAATACAAAAGTGGCAAGCGATGCAGATAGCAGTAGCAACGATCATGACAACACTTCGCGGACTCGAGCGTACACGATCCATAGAGCACGCACTCCGAAAATGCAGGTGCAATTAACAGCGTACTCGCTGCAACAAGGACGTAGGGATAACTTGACCTGCAAGCAACTGACTATTGAGCGATGATGCTCTGACGGCCTTTCCGACGGTGGTTCCGGTTCAACTTCTCGTTAAAAAAAAATTGCAAAAGGAATGAAATGCACTCAGGAGAAGACGTGATTTTGTTATTGTATTCGATACTCCGAAAGACATGTGGTCAATGAAAATAATATCAAAGCAAATGCATTGTTCGGACCTAAGAAACGCGAGACTACTATGTCACAAACTATTGTTTTACAAAAAGAACTGAACAATAAATTTTTATAGTAGTCGCTAAGGGCGGAATGATTTACTAGCTGGACACCCCTGAATGATATCACAAATTCCACTCGGACCCACTTCTAATCATATATGATTCCATATCTACTTATAAATGCTTTCACACGTTGACGGACAGTTGCGTCTATAGCCGTCAAGTTCAAGTTCACTATGTGACATGACGGCAATAGCCGTCCAATACGAAACGATCGTTTTTAGACACTGCGGCTGTAGCAGCACTTTGTTGCTCACAAAAAATTGCTTATTTCAGTCATTAAACCTGTCATTTACGTTTTTAAATTTTTGCTGTTATAGCCGCCATCGTCCCATTACATAGTGTCTAGAGTCCGCTGGCGCCATGACGGTTGTAGCCGCAACCTAATTAAAGGTGCTGAATTAATCAAAATTAAGTGTATTTAAGCAGAAAGAGTAAAACTATACTTCTAATATTCTAAAAATTACAAAAACATATAGTGTCAATTTTCGAATTTCACTTGTTTCTACTGTCCGTCAACGTGTTAATATATAAATATATATGGCTCCATATATGTCATATATAATTATATATGGTTTTATCTGATTATATATGGGATCATATATGTTATATATGATAGCATATAACTTAAATACAATTATATATGATCATATATGTGCCCATATATGGCACTGTATCTAATCATATCTGATTTCATATCTACCATATATGATCAGATATGATTATACATGAAATCATATCAAATTAGATATGATCATATATGGAACAATATATAATTATACATGATTTGATATAATTATAAATAATAATTTTTTCACGAGATATTTTTCTTATAAATAATTACTTGTTGTTTCGGCAGTCAGGCACAAAAGAACTGGTAATATAAATTATAAAATGCATTAGATCTCATATTTGAAGATACTACAAAAATACAATTATACGTTTACAATTACAATAGATTAATACATAATAACAATTATTGCGTGAACATTTTTGTGACATATTGTCATCTCCTTCGGGACATGTCTGTATAATATGTCACTCATGCGCATGGGCCTTTTTCGAACTGTCGACCTTGTTATCGACTTTGGTTTATGGACTCTGAACAACATCCCCACCCCGTTAACTGAGCCCGGAGAGTATGATTCACCATCATCCGCCACTACTTCAACATCCAAAATAGCAAATTTGGAAACTGGTCGTTCCAGAACACCCGAAGCAGTGCTCACATCAGCAGATCGGGCTACTCCGTCTGTCCCAAATCTGGCAAGATTGGCGTCGCATACAAAGACCAAACATCCTGGGCTGATTCAGATGTCCAGGGTACACTGACATTATGGAGAGAACACATCTCTCATCTTCTAGCAGGCGATGAAAACAACTACTCCGCAGACAAAGAAGACAGCTTGACAACCCCAGTTGCTGACAATGGCGTTGACATACCGCCGTCTGACCGGAATGAGGTCTGCACAGCCATCAACAGGCTGAAAAACAACAAAGTCGCAGGATCGGATGGTCTACCTGCTGAGTTGTTTAAGACCGGAGGCGATGGGCTTATAACGAGCATGCACCAGCTTATCAGCAGAATATGGTCAGAAGAAAGCATGCCCAGCGAATGGAATCTCAGTATACTCTGCCCAATCCTTAAGATACGAGCCAAATACCGTAGGATAAGTCTCCTCAATATCGCGTATAAGGTTCTAACGAGCGTATTATATGAAAGACTGAAACCCATCGTCAGCAGACTGATAGGACCTTATCAGTGCGGCTTCAGACCTGGCAAGTCCACCATAGACCAGATTTTCACATTGCACCTAATCCTGGAAAAGACCAAAGAGAGGCAGATCGAAACCCACCACCTTCTCGTCGACTACAAAGCTGCTTTCGACAGTCCGATAAGGAGTCGTCTATACGCCACCATATCTGAGTTCATTACACCTGCGGAACTTATATGGCTTTGTAGGATGACCCTGAGCGACACACGTTGCTCAGTGAAAATTGGGAGCAACCTCTCCGATACGTTTAATACCGAACGAGGTTTCAGACCTATCGTGTGACTTTATCGCGATACGGATTATTAAAATTTAATTTTTGGAAAACGACTGAACTTTTATTTGTGAATAAAATAAAGCGAATGAAAAAAATAATTTAATAAATTTTGACAAAACAAAATTTCTAAAAACAGAATACTTAACATATTAAAAGCACAGTAAGTGCTGATTGCCACATACTCCCCCTCCAGTGCAACGATATTTTCGCTTTGAGATGTAGAGTGTGGTTGTGCAGAGACGGCGGACGTGAGCTGTGTTGAAACGTCTGGCAGCGTTGATACGTCGGGCTGCATTGAAACGTCAGGCTGCATTTATACGTCGGCTGCTTTGAAACGTCGTTCTGCGTTGAAACGTCGAGCTGCATTGAAACGTCGGTCAGCGTTGAAACGTCGTGCTGCGTCGAAACGTCGGGCAGCGTTGATACATCGTGCTGCGTTGAAACGTCGAGCTGCATTGAAACGTCGGACAGCGTTGAAACGTCAAGCAGCGTTGAAACGTTGGGCAGCTGATACGTCGTGCTGCGTTGAAACGTCGGACTGCGTTGTAACGTAGGGCTGCATTGTAACGTCGTGCTCCGTTGAAACATCGGACAACGTTGAAACGTCGGGCTGCATTGAACGTCGGACAGTGTAAAAACGTCGGGCAGCGTTTAAACGACGGGCAGCGTTCATACATCGGGCTGCATTGAAACATCGTGCTGCGTTCAAATGTCGAGATGCATTGAAACGTCGGGCAGCGTTGATACATCGGGCTGCATTGAAACGGTGGCCTTCGTTGAAACGTCGATCAGCATTAAAACGTCGGGCTGCGTACTTTGAGACATCGATATTGCGTGCGTTGAGCGTGTGCTTGTGGACTGGTTCAAGACGTCGGGCCGCGTGGCTGTGGAGTGGAGCCGCGTTGCGACGTGAAGTGTATTGTAGTTGTGTCCAGACGTAGTGCGGATGTCTGGGTTGCAACGTTGAACTGCGTGCGGTTTCGGGATAACCAATTAAGGTCACCCTGCGCACTTCGGGGTCACCAATATCGCGATACGGATTTAATAAAATTTAATTTTTGGAAAACGACTGAACTTTTATTTGTGAATAAAATAAAGCGAATGAAAAAATAATTTAATAAATTTTGACAAAACAAAAAAAAAATATTACAGTAAGTGCCTATTGCCACAAATTCTTCAACCTAATAATGGAGAAGATTGCAAAAGCTGGGTCTTACGGCGAACGATGACAAGACGAAGTACCTGGTGTCAACAAACAAAGAGTCCCGGCATCTTGGACAACCACAACTTCGAAGTTGTGAAGGACTTTGTTTATTTACGTACCAGTATCAACAAGGAAAACAATGTCAGTTTGGAAATTAGCCGAAGATTAACTCTTGCCAACAGGTGTTATTTTGGGCTCAGTAGGCAATTGAGGAGCAGAGCCCTCTCTCGACGGACAAAAATTACGCCCTATAAGTCGCTCATCATGCCAGTCCTCCTCTATGACGCGGTTCATGGACGCTTGCCAACACCGATGAGCGACCTTTAGGAGCGTTCGATAGAAAGATTCTTCGGAAAATCTATGGCCCGATATGCGTTGAAAACGAGTACAGAATTGGATGAAACGACGAGCTGTATGAACTCTACGATGACATTCAGCGCCAACGCTCACTTGGACATGTCGAGCGTATGGATGAAAGCGCTCCAGCAAAAAAGGTGTTCAATTCTGCAAAGTGGTGGTCAACGTAGAAGAGGGCGTTCGAATCTCCGGTGGAGCGACCAAGTGCGAGACAACCTGACAACACTTGGAGTGCAAACTGGCGCCAGCGCGCGCAATGCAGAATCGACTGTCGAACCATTATTGTTGCGATCGAAACCAATCAAGGGTTGTAATGGACAAATAAGTAAGTAGTATTAATATTAATATTAATTCATATTAATTTTAGACGGCTGCGTCTCTTATATGTCTATAGACAATGCAGGTGGTTCCAATGGGCCGATGTTGGTAAGCTAGGACGAGGTGGCTCGGAAAGTTCATCGATACCGCATGAAAACGAACGGCCAATTGACGTCACGTAAATCGATGGTGGTGCGCAGTTTAGAGTAACGCTGATACGTAATTTTGAACGAAAAAAACTAAATACTGAAATGAAAACATATGCTGTAATTTCAGGGAGGTCTCCAACGCTGCACATGCATGCAATACCAATTATGTAATAGCGCAACGTGACGGCGCCTGCTGACACCAGCGATGTAGGGTTGCAAGATGCATGAAACTACGACCGATCAGCGCCCGTTTTTAACCTGTTTTATTAATAACTTTGCAAGAATTTAGTAATTTAAAAGAGCGATTTCCAGAACATAAAAGCTTAATTTAGATTCATTTGGGAGCCTTTTCTGAAGCTTTTTTTCAAATGAATCTTATAAGATTCAGTTACAAGAGCATTTTAGGCTCATTTTCTAGCTTGTTTTTAGGCTCCGAAACAAGACTCACAAAAGAGCCTTCTACCTATGCTCAGGATTGAATGACGCATTTTTATCAGAAAATATATTTTTAAAGAATCTTTTCTGAATGAAACATGAGCGGTCAGGCAAAAGATTGTGAAAACAATCTTTTCGGAGTTCTTGCATTGGCTGGGTATCCATTTAATACCCAGTGGTGCGAAACAAGCCGCGATGTCATCGTGATCCAACAAGTCGTCAACTCCTTGAAGCTCTTTGGCGATTCCGACGAAATTGGTGCCATTTGTAAGCGGTGCCATTGTAAGCGGATACTTTTTGAGCAAAATAATTGGTTGCCGCGCCTCTGATGATAAAAATGTTGCCCTTTTGATCCTGCCGTTGACTCGCAAAACACCATCTCGGCCCAAGATCAGGTTAAGAGTCCTTAAATCGCTACTCTCTGCGACAAGGCTGGTTGGCGAAGGCGAAGACATGAGATATGCAACTCAGCCTCAGAGACATGCAACTCAGCCTCGGATAACTCGTCGACACCAATCTAGCCGATGATATGAGATATATTAAACAATAATTTACCAGGCAACTCAAATACTGCTAAGTTTCTGGTAGGATTTTGAGGAGTATATACTCGCCGGTAAAAACATGTCAAAAACTGGTAGAGATTTGACGAGTAGATCTCTACTAGTAAACTTGTTAAAAACTGGCCAATAACTGGTCTTCCATCAGTAAAACTAGTCAAAAATTGGAGGGTTACTGGTAGGGATTTGACTAGTAGATCCATGCCAGTAAAACTAGTCAAAAACTGGCCAAAAAGTGGTCTCCCAGCAGTAAAAGTAGTCAAAAACTGGTCAGAGTCTGGTAGGGATTTGAAGAATAGATCCCTACCAATAAAACTTGTCAAAAACTGGCCAAAAACTTGGCGGTCAACGTAGAGACTTGTCAAAAACTGGTAAGGATTTGACGAATAGATCCCTGCCAGTAAAACTAGTCTATACTGGTAAGTTACTTGTAAGGGTGACGGGCACTCACTTTGCTAATAAATATTGAATATAAAGCAACAATGTTTTGTATGTCTTATGTGACAACAGAAAACATTGAACAAAACAATTTAAATCTCTTGTGTGAGTTGCTGCAAAATCTTCGAATGTTCATCGTACCGAGGTAAAGCAGATCATCGTAGTGGAGATGTCGGATAATCGGACAACGCCAAGTCATGTACTATTGGTCTGTTCTTGAGCTTCGAAAATTAAAAATATAAAAATTATTTTTGACATTATTTTATTTACGTGTCGAGTTTCTAGCTAGTTTTTGGCTAGTTTTAGGCCAGTTTCTGGCAAGTTTTTGGCCAGGTTCTTACAAGTTTTTGGCCAGTTTGTGACAAGTTTTTATCCAGTTTTTGTGCAGTTTTTGTCCAGTTTTTGTCCAGTTTTTTTTACCAGTATTTGACCAGTTACTGGCTAGTTTGTCGCCCAGAAACAGAGTTTTACTGTCTAGTTTCTGGTAGGAAATCTGACGTCGCTTGCGAGTAACTGGTAAGCTTACTTGCCAGAAACTATACAAGTGAATCGTGAAACTGGCTAGATACTGGGTCACCACGAATTTTTCGCGGCGCATGAGTCTGCAATATTTTTAAAATCTATTAATATTTGGTATAATTGACCATACCTGTCGGGCAGATAGCAAAGTATGTTTGGCACGAAGGTCATCACTAGTGACGAGTGCACTGCTTCTGTCGATGTTGGTGTTCATACATGATTCTTCTGGTCACTCGTGTTCTTTTATTTGTAAAAATTCAGGACCATTTTTCCACAGTCCATTTGGTTCGGATCGCAATGGAAATCTTGCTCTGGTTGCTTCATCTGCGGGATTCTCCTTCCCTGGGCACCACCTCCAGTCGTCGATTCCACTGCTATCTAAAATTTCAGCCACTCTCTTCGCCACATATTGTTTGTAGCTACGATGATCGGAACGGATCCATCTGATCACCGTATAAGAATCAATCCAAAAGAAAATTTAATTTATAGATATGGTGTGGCATTCTGATATGGAAACCATCACTGCAGCTTGAAGTCCAATTTCGGTATCGAATGAAACCGAGTGGTGCACAACTACACAAAGAAAACAAAGATGATTGCCAGAAATATTACAGTCCTAAACATCAAGTTATTTACAAATTATTTAGATCGTCTTTGAGACAACCATCTTTAAAACATCCATCAAATACGATAAAAATTGCTAGCAACCATCGTTCAAATTTACGATTATTTATAGCAAACATCAATTAAACATCTTACAAATAGGAAGATAGTTGTGGAATATTTGGAAAAGTTACTTCATTAGAATTCGCGGAGTAATTTTTATTGAGTTAAAATAAAATGAATCAAATGTATGTTTATTTATTCTAGATTTAAAACAGTATCTTACTTATATATCGCCATCGTCTTTATAAATACTTTGAAATAAAAATTGTACAACGACTTGAGTCATCTTCGCGGAAGATCCAAGTCCGTTCGGCGATACTGTCATCAAAGTAAACTCTGAAATGAAATAATTTACCATCAAGTGTTGATAATTTTCATACCAGGGAATTTTATTTTCACTTTTACTATTAAAATGTAATATTTGAGTTGGCACTTTTTTAAACCATTGGATTTACTTAATTGTTGTGGATATATCGAGCGTAAAGAAAAAGTTCGCCATTTTCCTTTTTTATAGTAGTGAACTGTCAAAATACCTCAAAAGTTTTGTTGCAAATGTCCAAGAACTCAGGATGTTTGCTATCAGTCAACTGTAAATATCTTGTAACTATCTGCTATATGTCATATTTATAATAAATTAATAGTTTTGCTGCAACTTTATTGAAATTTATGGGATGTTTAAATATTTTTTTTTTGAGCTGAAAATGTATGTTAAGAACTCGCGATTCTGGACAACGTTCGTTCTACGACTTTGTGTTACTTACTTGTACCAGATCAAAAATTCCTCGTTGATTCCTTGCGAAACCACTGGAAATTGAAAAAGTGCATTTTGCACTTTAGAATTTCTAAAGCCAAAGTCAAAAAAATTATTATGAAAAATCGTGGAAAATGTAAAAAAAGTATATCAATATTTGTGGTTTGTTTTGATGAAACAGTTATTTTTTTTGAATTCACTCGGAACATTGTTGATGTCATATTCACACTATTTATTTCCAAGCACTTGTTCTGCTCGAAAATCAGGAATTCTTTTGTTTGTAAACAACAAACTTAAAAAAAACATAAAACGTTTCTATCAAATTTCACTAACAATCGCTTCTAAGTCCCCTTCGGTCAAATGCGGTATGATTTGAATCTTCTCGATCTGAGTCTTGGTCAGTTGCTCAGGTCTGCCGAAAGTCTCCTCAAGAGTTTCCAGAATAACTTAGTTTGAGGGAAGCGATTCTACTGTTTCTCTAGCACGTCCTCTCAGCGAGTCTCGCAGATAAATGCGGTCTTTAATATAAATTTGTTGCTGCAAGGGCTGTTGGTGCAACATTTGTTTCTGGTAACATTTGTGCGTGCTGCAACATTTGTTGTTGTAAGGGCTGTTGTTCAACATTTCTTACTGCAATGGCTGCTCGGGTTGCTGCATCGTCGGCAACTGTAATGTCGTCTGCTGCGATTGCTGCAATGGTGGTTGCATTGTAGCAAGAGACGATGGGCAACGAATTTCATTGCGCAGCTGGAATAGGGCTTCCTGGAAATTTTGGTTGTTATGGACAACCAGCTCATGCATGCTGTGCATTTGGGGCTTAAATTCGTTGAGTACAAATGCAATTTTTCGATAAACAAAAGCGCGATTCTACATCGGTTTCAATTTTATCACTTTCAGAACTTTTACATGTTTGGTGCGTAACCTTTGGCGTGGCTGACGACGATGATAGTAGAGTGCCTTTCTGACCGGAAATTGCTGTTGTGGAGGCCGTGACTGGCGTTGATGTTAC
This sequence comes from Dryomyza anilis, assembly GCA_951804985.1. Lineage (NCBI taxonomy): Eukaryota > Metazoa > Arthropoda > Insecta > Diptera > Dryomyzidae > Dryomyza > Dryomyza anilis. The sequence goes on along the minus strand of OX638133.1, from coordinate 46,669,791 downwards.
TAGCGTAGTATTAGCTGGCGTTATATTGTGACTGGAAGTGGTGGTGCGAGTGGCAGTGGTAGGCAGTGATAGATGCTCAAGTAACACAAAGTACAGATTTCGTCACGAATTCTAGATATTTTCGTTAGTTTGGCAGTAAATACGTAGCGAAATTAAAATGGAAAAATGTAGAGATTTCCTTGTCCCATGACACAGTTTTTCTATATATCGATTTTCATTTTTTTTTTAAGTTTCAATAGAATTTTTCGAGTTTCAGTAAGGATTTCTACATAGATTTCCATTCTGAGCCAAGAACCGTTTCAATTCTACGTATCGATACATATCCCAAGTAACCACGGCTCGACACTTGCCACAAATTTTTGTGCCAAATGCGTAGCTTTTAAGTTCCCACTGCTGCGTTCGTTCGTAATTACGACGTATTTACGATCAAAACGTAAGACAACCCTGACAAAAGTGTGCGACACTTGATCAGATTTACGAACTAAATAGGTGCTGTATCAGACTTAACGCGACATAGACATCTCACCTATTTTTCTGAAGTATGTTTGAGAAAAATTACGTACAAAATAGACAGAGCAAAAACGAAAAATATTTAAAATCAGTCAATCAGAAACGAGCGAAGCAAAGCTGATGACATATTTTGGTCAGACTTTTAGAACAGACATTCAAAGCAATGTTGGACGTAATCTGAGATCCAAAGGAAAATTAATGACAATAAAAACTAAGGCATTTTATATACATATTTTTTTATTATTTATTACAGTATTTTTGAAGTATTTTCTTATACTATAAACATTGATGTGCAATTTACATTTACATAAAGTGAATTTTAATACTATGAGCACTAATAGGTATTTTGCATTAACATATTATACAATTTAATAAAGATTCTTAAATATATATTCAATGGTGTGCTTGCTAGTGGAATTTGTGACGATCAGGAGAACGAATTTAGTTGATGGTAGCTGGATGTGTTTCTCCAACTATTTGACGCTGAGCTCATATTTGTACCTGCAAGAAATGTATAAATGAAAAAATGAACAATAAATAAATCATACACAAGATAAATATATATATATATATATATATATATATATATATATATATATATATATATATATAAATATATATATATATATATATATATATATATATATATATAGTCCAGGCTTGAACCGGGGACCTTTCGGCTCGCAGTCCCCGGGTCAAGCCTGGACGGGGACAAACAACATCTTTTCATAGACATTTTTTTCTATACCGCGCTACCGCTTTAAGTACAAATATAACACGCACAGCTCAAAATGGTGAGAGAGCTCGGCCGAAGTTCTATACAGGACTGTAGCGCCAAACTATTATTATATATATATATATATATATATATATATATAGTAAATTTTGAACTTTGTGTTTTTAGTAAAAATTTGAATATTTTAATAAAATTTGTATTTTTAAGTAAAAATTTCAATTTTTAAGTAAAAATACAAATTTTTAAGTAATAATACAAATTTTTAAGTAAACATTGGAATTTTTAGTAATAATTTGAATTGTTAGTAAAAATTAAAAATTAAGAACATTTAAATTTGTAGAAAAAAGTGAAATTTTACATTTTTAATTTAGTAACATTTTAATGTAATATAAATTTTAATTGAATATAAATTTTACTTTAATATAAATTTTAATTTAATTTAATATAAATTTGTCATTTAGTAAGATTTTAATTTAGTAAAAATCATAATTTTGTAAAACTTTAAATTTTGACATACAGTTTGCAAAAAATTGGAAAACATAAAGAGAATATATTGAACTCTATTAATACACACCTCAATGTATTGGAACATGCGTACAAAGCGATTTATATAGTCTACAGGCATGTTGACCTCACGCAGCCACACGAAAATGTCTTCCTCCTTATTGCTGTCAGATTTAGTGCCAGATAATATGCGTTGGAAGTTGATAAATATGGACAATTGTAAATAGTTAAAACATGTGCGCACCTGCGTGTAATATTAACCATGTGATAGAGCATAAGCACATCCTTGTTTTTAACATATTTCAGCACTAGCAGCACATCACGCAGACCGTAGACGGCCGTCGAGCTGCTCGCTCGTCAACCGAGTACTCAGCTGCGTGCGACGCAGCAACACACGCAGTTGGCCAGCAGTTCTGGGCATTTCCGCTATTGTAATGACAAAAACCAAATGTTAAATATTAGACATCTGCACAAGTCCATTTGAAACCCACTTCAAGACATTCACTTCGTTTCAAAACATTTACTGTCGTCAACTCTATGCTTGAAAATCAAATGCATGTCTTACTCACAACAACAAAGAACCAAGAACTTCAAAACAAAACATAAGCAAAACAAAACTGAAGTGAAGAGGTCTATGATGATGTGCAATAAACATTCAAATACTGAAATGAACTGCTTATGACACCGAGTACTTAGTGCATTTTTTATTTTTTTTTTATCATTCTTACTAGAGTAAGGAATAGAGTAGGAATTTTCATTAATATTGAAATACAGAAAAAAACAAAAGGTATAAGAAAATCACATAATATTTTATATTAAGTTTTTTATTTATCGAAAAACATTTTTTTCATTATTTAATTTTTTCATTATTTAATTACATTTTTTTTTTTTGATATATTGCTTTTCGACCAAAGCGTTGTTTTTGTCGTACAATTTTTTTTTTAACATTTTTTTTTTAATATTGTTTGTTGTATTTTTTATTAACACATAAATACCAATAACAACATTACTGCCGTCAAACGAGCGTCAGATTTGTTGTTGTTTTCAATGTTCGTCTTCTCACTCGTTACTCGTTGCGCTCACTCGCTGCACCTACTGTATTCGTTGCATGTTCAGCGACAGTGTTGTCGTTTGTTGTGTTTTTCAAAACATTGAATGTTTTGATTGCCTTGATGTTTTGACAGTGCTTGACACCAATGAAACAAATTCTGAAGTGAAGTGAAGTCGCTCAAAGAGACTTCACTATAATACTGTCGATTGTCATATGTGAAATGAATTCAAAACTGTAGAGTGCAGTAGTGCATATTTGCAGAGGAAACTTCAAAACCATTTGTGCAGATGTCTATTAAATATGCAATAAAATATAAAATAAACTATATACATTGACAACACTCGTATCATTAACTACGGTCTTTAATATCGCGTGAATCGTAATTTAATGCGTTCTTCACTAAGACACTGAACTTCAGTGTCAATAGTCTGAGTCAGCACATGGTAATTGCTTGACTGCAAGTATCGTTGGGCGCGCGTCTTCTCGCCCAGCTTGGCATCTGCGTATTTCATGAACGATACTACACCGTTGGTCTGTTGCAGCTCGGACGAACGAAGATGTGGCCTTCAGATAGGACGCTTCGAAATTGTCGCAAAATTTCAAGCTTGTCCTTAATGTTCGAGCGTAAATTAGCTCTCGCGAACGCCAATCACCAGAAACGAATCGTCATACATTATTTTCATTGCGACTCTTGTTGCCGGTCCTTGATGTCTGCCACTTTTTTTACTATTGCTGCTGGCGGTTACAGGTGCGGCGAATGTTGAGGAGGTGGTTTTGCTTTGACACGACTTCTTCTAAAAAAAGATTTATATTAATAAAAATCTAACATTAAATAAATTACTTACAATTTCAATATGTAATTTCTCCAGCACACCGCGTCAAAAATTCTTTTTTTTTAAGAAAAGTTCTGACACAAAAATCAGTGGCAATGGTTGTTGTTCGTTTTGAACTAAACGAACAACAAAACAAACAAAAAGGCAGCCATAATTAAAAAATTGCTCTCTCAGAATAGAAGTTGAAAAGGAAAAGTTGATTTGGCATTCCATGGTTGCATTTCGTTGTTCAAATTACTTCCGAGCGGAGCTGAGAATACACTGGGTTACCTCTAACACCAGTGTTGTAAACTAGTAATTTTTAGTTGCATAGCGGTGGCTATGAACATGTATGGAACATAGGAAATAATATGTCACAATGCTTTGATATATAAGTCATACATTCTAATAATGGAACATAAATTTAGTTCCAAAGCGGTGGCTAAGAACATTTGTAGGACAATGCAATAATATGTCACAATGTTGTGATATATAAGTCATACATTCCAATAATGGAACATATACGGTAATGGGCGGTGCTAATTTTGTTGTTATGACATGGCAAAATAGTGGCAAATTATAAAATGTATTATGTTCCATATATGTAGCATGTATATAATGAAGAACCTAATAGGAACATGTTTATAAATATTATAGATAATTAACTTTAAAATGGTATAAAAGTATATTATTATACACAAAATATTTTTTATATATATACTGCATATGTTCATGGAATGTTGCGTTGTAAAAAAAAGACAGTCGGAATGTATAATTTTAGAAATAACAAAAATCACTATTTTAATAAATTTTCACAAATTGCATTTTTTTTGGGTGCGCGTTAAAATTAGAGAGGGTAGAATATAAGCTTTAACCCAGAAACTTGAACCGTTTGTTAAATTAGAGTTGTAGTTTGCCGAAAAATCTGTTCGTAAAAACTTATATTATTATGCCATAGAATATTTTTGACATTCAGGTTAATGGCACTGCGTAGGATCTTTATTATTTTTAATTTTAATCCAGACAAGTTCCACATTTAAAATTACAGTTCAAGTTCCAAATAGGTGAACCGACACTATAATGGATCGAAATTTGTGGCAACTAAGCCTAGCCCCGGAGCTTTTAGACTGGCAATTGGGTGGCAATTAAGTATATTTCTCATGATTTAGAACAAACACATTAATGGCAATTGTGTTGCTACCACTTAAGTTGCCACAAAATGGTTACTTAGGAAGTTACATTGTTAAATAAATATACAAATATTAATAAAATAATATATTTATTAAATACAAATTGCTCATTAACTAGTAAAAAAAATAAGACGAATTAAAAATTTGTGACAATGGAAATAGTTTTTATTTATTTATTGGTTATGAGGAAATAAAAAATAAATGCATGTATCTTATCATGGTTTTTTTTCAGGGAGCGGGAGTAGATATACTTTTAAATTGTGTGCACGACAATTTTACTTAATTATAATTCATATAGAATACATAAATTTTTTATACATAAATAAATATGTTATAATAAAATTTCAATTGGAGGTTTAGAAAACCTCATGCTTATCGACTAGGAGGTTGGGACAAACTCATGCTCACCAATTTGGAGGTTGTCGCAACCATATGATCACCGATATGGTTACAACGTCATGTTCATGTGTTAGGAGGTTGTCACAACCTCATTCTCACCGTCTAGGAGGTTGGCACAACCGAATTAAGAAATTGTTGCAACTACTTTATCAGTTGTTGCCGGAAGTAGTTCGGAAGGGCAATTTAGTTGATTGTCGCAACAAATCAGTTCTCTGTGTGCAAATAAAAGAATATATTTATTCAATACTCATTAGCTATTGATATATAATATATAATAAAAAATATATAACCATATGTGCCATAGAAAAATTTTATTTTTTATTGGTTATGAGGAAATAAAAAATAAGTGCATGCAGATATATGTATCATTTGATAGTGTTTTTTCAGGTAGCAGGAATTTGTAGATATACTTTAAACTGTGTGGGTGACATATTTACGCAACTATAATACATATAGAATACAAATTTCAATTGGATGTATAGAAAACCTCATACTCACTGACTGCGAATTACGGCAACCTCATGCTCACCAATTTGGAGGTTGTCACAACCTCATAATTACCGTTTTGGAGGTTACCACAACCTCGTGTTCACCGGTTAGGAGGTTGTCACAAACTCATGATCGCCGATTTGGAGCAACTACCACATCATTTGTTGCCACAACGGAATGATTCGGTAGGGCAATTTAGTTGGTTGCCGCAACAAATCAGTTTTCTGTGTGTAGGGGAGACCGGGGCTAAGTCGACATCGGGGCAAAGTCAACTTTTGCTTTAAATCGCGAACGCGATGTCAGATCAACTTCAAATTGATACTGTACATGTAACATTAGGTGCCACTGTTACCAAAGAAGAAAAATCCATTTTGTGCTTAAACTTCAGTTTTTATGTAATAAAACATATTGATAACGCAGTAAACTTGTACTTGCCATTAAAGTTTTGATTATTTGTATATTTTGTTGTGAGTTTTATGTAGTAAGGGGTTCACTTATCATGTCGTGCTGATTTTTATTTTATTTTTCCATTCAATTCGCATTTTTATGCCAATAATATTAGACAAAATGTCGTGGGGTAACACATAAGCGTTTGGTCAAAGTAGATTCCGCGAAAATATAATTTATGAAACTTTTTGTTCTATGAGTTTTCCAAAATAGTCCATTCTTACAATATTAGGAGACTTGTCAATCATTTGACCATGATTTAAGAAGTTATTGCAAAAAATAGATAAAATGTGAGTAATATGAATAATGGTCAAACAATTTCGCGGGACCAGAATAAAACAGCACGAATAGTTTTATCTTGGAAAGATATCAGAAAAATGTGCATTCGCGGAAAAAGTGGGTAGTGTTGACTTTACCCAGCCTATTTACAGAATCAGGTTTGAGGTTGGGTCGCATTTGCATTTGTTTCGTGGAAACTAAATATTGTAGATCTTTACATCTTATGGAACATTTCTAGCTAATGAATCAATCTATCCAACTGTCCTATGTCATTGATATGGTGGTCAAAATGAGCATTGAAAAAAAAGTGTCGACTTACCCCTACACATCAAATAAATTAAAATTTGTTTGTATTTGAATTTGTTCAGAACTACATTTTACCGATCAGTTCTCAAACATCAGTTCTCATAAAAGGTACTGCAAAAGGTCTTTCAAAAATTCCTAAGACTACAGTAAACTCTATCTGCATGCAAGTGTTAGCGGGTGGCCGTTTGATTATTTGTTGTTTGTTTTTAAAGTGAATGGTAAACTGAAGTTCAGCCCAATTTGAATACATAAAATAAGCGGAATGCAACGCTATTGCAACTCATTACAAACGAGCTTAACGTTAAAAAATACGGACTGTACTTCGCAAAAAGACGCAATAAAATTTATAATGACCATGCCTTTCCACAAATTGTAAAAGATACACTTCATCGGATGGTTCAAATTCTGTTTTTTTCTATTTTTGGACATTGGCATTGTATGTCCAAAAACTAAAACCACGCCATCCTCATTGGTTGACGAAGAAGGGCTGAGTGGTATAAATACATAAAAATTAGGAATATACAAAAAAATGTGACTTCTTTTAAATAGTTACGGTTGTTTACCTACCAATTCGCAAGGTTTAGATCCATTATAATCATCTAGCAACACAGAACCTAGAAATGCTACGGACTTTGCTTTTTTATTTAAAAGGACGTGGTTATATTTTGTTTATGGCCAGTAAAAGCTGTTCTGCATTGATGAATATGTATGCCAAACATTACAAACAGCTCACAGCTTATGATGGAAAAATGTGGAGTAAAAATTTAACTTAAGATGCCGATTGAACTGCATTTCACTATCCAGAACAAAATGTAACCACACAACCATCCCGTGCAAAAGTGCGTTTTATCGCGAACATGAACCGCGGCCGTCCGAATTAATCAAATAAAAACAAAAATTTCAAGTTTAATTTCAAACCTAAATTGAAAAATAATTTCGGTAGTGTCAAATATGAAATATTGCCAACTATTTTTTTTAAAGAAAACTTGGCAGCATTCGATTGAACTAGCTTTTGATCTGGTTCTAATTGTTTGTTGATGTTTTGTATAGAAAATAGAGTTATGGCTCTAGATCACACGCCACGAGAACACAGCTACCCAAGTAACCACGGCTAGACAATTGACACAAACATTTGTGGCAAATGTGTAAGTTACCTCTAACACCAGTGTTGCAAACTATTATTTTTTAGTTGCAACGCGGAGACTAACAACATGTATGGAACATATGCAATAATTTGTTACAATGCTGTGATATATAAGTCATACATTCTGATAATGGAACATAAATTTAGTTCCAAAGCGGTAGCTAAGAACATGTTTGGTACAATGCAATAATATGTCACAATGCTGTGATATATAAGACATACATTCCGATAATAGAACATATACGATAATTGGCGGAGCTAACTTTGTTGTGATGGCGCGGCAAATTATCAAATGTATAATTTTCCATATATGTTGTATGCACCCAGAGAAAAATCACGGTAAATTGATAGTATTTGAATAGCAAAACAAAAATTTATACCATTAAAATTGGTATATAGGATGCGTCCAATTAGTTCAGTAATAATCAAACTGTTAATACAACTCTCAGAAAATAATTGTTAAAATTTAACAATTACGATTGTTATTGAATTAACAATTGTAATTGTTAATTTATTTGCATGAATTTGAGTGATGATTGTAGTTTTTCTAATTTAACAATAACTTTGGGAAAAATTGTTAAATTTATTGTTGGATTGTTAAATTTAATTTATTTGTTAAATTTAAATATTTGATTGTTAAAAATTGTATGTTCGAATATTTAAAAGCATCAAATTCATTTTTGATATTAAGTCAAATAAAATATCAAATAATTTTGTTCGTGTCGCGTTTATGTAAATTTTAAAAAAAATATCGAAACTTCTGAACTATGGAACTACTGAACTACGGCGTGCAGCGACAACATATTCAATGCGCACGACGCACGAAGAGTGAGTTGAGTTGCGCCTCTTCCGTCTTGTGCCCCAGCATTACAAAAATATAGAGGACATTAACGTAGTCTATGCTAGCGGCAAATATGCTTTGTTTGCCGTTGATTCGCCTCGTACTCGGGCCCTACTCTAAAAATCCAAAGGACAACCTGTCCTTGGAATCGATCTTTTTGCCAGAGCAATGCACCATGGTGTCGATGTCAATTTAACCAAATAATTCCAAGGACAGGGACAGCTTTGGGTCAGATGAGGAAACGACACGGCATAATTTCGGGCATCGGATAGTGCCGAGGGATGGTTTGTGGTATACGTCGAGTTTTCATTGAACGATATGTTTAGCTACGTCAACGAGTTGTAGTAAGTCTTGATTTGATTTTATTTTCTTTTGTTATCGATATTTATGAAATTGCTTATTTATTTAGTTCAAGTGCTCAGGGTAAGGTCGAATTCTCCATGGATTGTTAGTTTGGTCAGTCAGCGATGTAAAACGAAGTAAATCTGCGCTCTTTGTGATTTTCTGGAAGTAAATCAGTATTGGCTAATAAAACATATTCGGTGATTTATTGTACACTTTAATGGTTTTGTATTCATATTTAAGTGTTCCACATTTTCAGATTAATAATATATTCATTTTCAAAATACGAAGACTGAAGAGTCCGCTCCTGAGTGTTTCATATGGAAAGGCTTTTTGCAACATTTTCAAACTTAAAGTTACACCCGATCCGCGAGTTATCACTGGTGATAAAGTAATCAAAATTGTTCTCTTTATTCAAAACTATAGTTTATTTTTATTTTTATAAAATATAAAATATAAAATATAAAATATAAAATATAAAATATAAAATATAAAATATAAAATATAAAATATAAAATATAAAATATAAAATATAAAATATAAAATATAAAATATAAAATATAAAATATAAAATATAAAATATAAAATATAAAATATAAAATATAAAATATAAAATATAAAATATAAAATATAAAATATAAAATATAAAATATAAAATATAAAATATAAAATATAAAATATAAAATATAAAATATAAACTATAAAATATAAAATATAAAATATAAAATATAAAATATAAAATATAAAATATAAAATATAAAATATAAAATATAAAATATAAAATATAAAATATAAAATATAAAATATAAAATATAAAATATAAAATATAAAATATAAAATATAAAATATAAAATATAAAATATAAAATATAAAATATAAAATATAAAATATAAAATATAAAATATAAAATATAAAATATAAAATATAAAATATAAAATATAAAATATAAAATATAAAATATAAAATATAAAATATAAAATATAAAATATAAAATATAAAATATAAAATATAAAATATAAAATATAAAATATAAAATATAAAATATAAAATATAAAATATAAAATATAAAATATAAAATATAAAATATAAAATATAAAATATAAAATATAAAATATAAAATATAAAATATAAAATATAAAATATAAAATATAAAATATAAAATATAAAATATAAAATATAAAATATAAAATATAAAATATAAAATATAAAATATAAAATATAAAATATAAAATATAAAATATAAAATATAAAATATAAAATATAAAATATAAAATATAAAATATAAAATATAAAATATAAAATATAAAATATAAAATATAAAATATAAAATATAAAATATAAAATATAAAATATAAAATATAAAATATAAAATATAAAATATAAAATATAAAATATAAAATATAAAATATAAAATATAAAATATAAAATATAAAATATAAAATATAAAATATAAAATATAAAATATAAAATATAAAATATAAAATATAAAATATAAAATATAAAATATAAAATATAAAATATAAAATATAAAATATAAAATATAAAATATAAAATATAAAATATAAAATATAAAATATAAAATATAAAATATAAAATATAAAATATAAAATATAAAATATAAAATATAAAATATAAAATATAAAATATAAAATATAAAATATAAAATATAAAATATAAAATATAAAATATAAAATATAAAATATAAAATATAAAATATAAAATATAAAATATAAAATATAAAATATAAAATATAAAATATAAAATATAAAATATAAAATATAAAATATAAAATATAAAATATAAAATATAAAATATAAAATATAAAATATAAAATATAAAATATAAAATATAAAATATAAAATATAAAATATAAAATATAAAATATAAAATATAAAATATAAAATATAAAATATAAAATATAAAATATAAAATATAAAATATAAAATATAAAATATAAAATATAAAATATAAAATATAAAATATAAAATATAAAATATAAAATATAAAATATAAAATATAAAATATAAAATATAAAATATAAAATATAAAATATAAAATATAAAATATAAAATATAAAATATAAAATATAAAATATAAAATATAAAATATAAAATATAAAATATAAAATATAAAATATAAAATATAAAATATAAAATATAAAATATAAAATATAAAATATAAAATATAAAATATAAAATATAAAATATAAAATATAAAATATAAAATATAAAATATAAAATATAAAATATAAAATATAAAATATAAAATATAAAATATAAAATATAAAATATAAAATATAAAATATAAAATATAAAATATAAAATATAAAATATAAAATATAAAATATAAAATATAAAATATAAAATATAAAATATAAAATATAAAATATAAAATATAAAATATAAAATATAAAATATAAAATATAAAATATAAAATATAAAATATAAAATATAAAATATAAAATATAAAATATAAAATATAAAATATAAAATATAAAATATAAAATATAAAATATAAAATATAAAATATAAAATATAAAATATAAAATATAAAATATAAAATATAAAATATAAAATATAAAATATAAAATATAAAATATAAAATATAAAATATAAAATATAAAATATAAAATATAAAATATAAAATATAAAATATAAAATATAAAATATAAAATATAAAATATAAAATATAAAATATAAAATATAAAATATAAAATATAAAATATAAAATATAAAATATAAAATATAAAATATAAAATATAAAATATAAAATATAAAATATAAAATATAAAATATAAAATATAAAATATAAAATATAAAATATAAAATATAAAATATAAAATATAAAATATAAAATATAAAATATAAAATATAAAATATAAAATATAAAATATAAAATATAAAATATAAAATATAAAATATAAAATATAAAATATAAAATATAAAATATAAAATATAAAATATAAAATATAAAATATAAAATATAAAATATAAAATATAAAATATAAAATATAAAATATAAAATATAAAATATAAAATATAAAATATAAAATATAAAATATAAAATATAAAATATAAAATATAAAATATAAAATATAAAATATAAAATATAAAATATAAAATATAAAATATAAAATATAAAATATAAAATATAAAATATAAAATATAAAATATAAAATATAAAATATAAAATATAAAATATAAAATATAAAATATAAAATATAAAATATAAAATATAAAATATAAAATATAAAATATAAAATATAAAATATAAAATATAAAATATAAAATATAAAATATAAAATATAAAATATAAAATATAAAATATAAAATATAAAATAGATACACTTCATCGGATGGTTCAAATTCTGTTTTTTTCTATTTTTGGACATTGGCATTGTATGTCCAAAAACTAAAACCACGCCATCCTCATTGGTTGACGAAGAAGGGCTGAGTGGTATAAATACATAAAAATTAGGAATATACAAAAAAATGTGACTTCTTTTAAATAGTTACGGTTGTTTACCTACCAATTCGCAAGGTTTAGATCCATTATAATCATCTAGCAACACAGAACCTAGAAATGCTACGGACTTTGCTTTTTTATTTAAAAGGACGTGGTTATATTTTGTTTATGGCCAGTAAAAGCTGTTCTGCATTGATGAATATGTATGCCAAACATTACAAACAGCTCACAGCTTATGATGGAAAAATGTGGAGTAAAAATTTAACTTAAGATGCCGATTGAACTGCATTTCACTATCCAGAACAAAATGTAACCACACAACCATCCCGTGCAAAAGTGCGTTTTATCGCGAACATGAACCGCGGCCGTCCGAATTAATCAAATAAAAACAAAAATTTCAAGTTTAATTTCAAACCTAAATTGAAAAATAATTTCGGTAGTGTCAAATATGAAATATTGCCAACTATTTTTTTTAAAGAAAACTTGGCAGCATTCGATTGAACTAGCTTTTGATCTGGTTCTAATTGTTTGTTGATGTTTTGTATAGAAAATAGAGTTATGGCTCTAGATCACACGCCACGAGAACACAGCTACCCAAGTAACCACGGCTAGACAATTGACACAAACATTTGTGGCAAATGTGTAAGTTACCTCTAACACCAGTGTTGCAAACTATTATTTTTTAGTTGCAACGCGGAGACTAACAACATGTATGGAACATATGCAATAATTTGTTACAATGCTGTGATATATAAGTCATACATTCTGATAATGGAACATAAATTTAGTTCCAAAGCGGTAGCTAAGAACATGTTTGGTACAATGCAATAATATGTCACAATGCTGTGATATATAAGACATACATTCCGATAATAGAACATATACGATAATTGGCGGAGCTAACTTTGTTGTGATGGCGCGGCAAATTATCAAATGTATAATTTTCCATATATGTTGTATGCACCCAGAGAAAAATCACGGTAAATTGATAGTATTTGAATAGCAAAACAAAAATTTATACCATTAAAATTGGTATATAGGATGCGTCCAATTAGTTCAGTAATAATCAAACTGTTAATACAACTCTCAGAAAATAATTGTTAAAATTTAACAATTACGATTGTTATTGAATTAACAATTGTAATTGTTAATTTATTTGCATGAATTTGAGTGATGATTGTAGTTTTTCTAATTTAACAATAACTTTGGGAAAAATTGTTAAATTTATTGTTGGATTGTTAAATTTAATTTAATTGTTAAATTTAAATATTTGATTGTTAAAAATTGTATGTTCGAATATTTAAAAGCATCAAATTCATTTTTGATATTAAGTCAAATAAAATATCAAATAATTTTGTTCGTGTCGCGTTTATGTAAATTTAAAAAAAAATATCGAAACTTCTGAACTATGGAACTACTGAACTACGGCGTGCAGCGACAACATATTCAATGCGCACGACGCACGAAGAGTGAGTTGAGTTGCGCCTCTTCCGTCTTGTGCCCCAGCATTACAAAAATATAGAGGACATTAACGTAGTCTATGCTAGCGGCAAATATGCTTTGTTTGCCGTTGATTCGCCTCGTACTCGGGCCCTACTCTAAAAATCCAAAGGACAACCTGTCCTTGGAATCGATCTTTTTGCCAGAGCAATGCACCATGGTGTCGATGTCAATTTAACCAAATAATTCCAAGGACAGGGACAGCTTTGGGTCAGATGAGGAAACGACACGGCATAATTTCGGGCATCGGATAGTGCCGAGGGATGGTTTGTGGTATACGTCGAGTTTTCATTGAACGATATGTTTAGCTACGTCAACGAGTTGTAGTAAGTCTTGATTTGATTTTATTTTCTTTTGTTATCGATATTTATGAAATTGCTTATTTATTTAGTTCAAGTGCTCAGGGTAAGGTCGAATTCTCCATGGATTGTTAGTTTGGTCAGTCAGCGATGTAAAACGAAGTAAATCTGCGCTCTTTGTGATTTTCTGGAAGTAAATCAGTATTGGCTAATAAAACATATTCGGTGATTTATTGTACACTTTAATGGTTTTGTATTCATATTTAAGTGTTCCACATTTTCAGATTAATAATATATTCATTTTCAAAATACGAAGACTGAAGAGTCCGCTCCTGAGTGTTTCATATGGAAAGGCTTTTTGCAACATTTTCAAACTTAAAGTTACACCCGATCCGCGAGTTATCACTGGTGATAAAGTAATCAAAATTGTTCTCTTTATTCAAAACTATAGTTTATTTTTATTTTTATAAAATATAAAATATAAAATATAAAATATAAAATATAAAATATAAAATATAAAATATAAAATATAAAATATAAAATATAAAATATAAAATATAAAATATAAAATATAAAATATAAAATATAAAATATAAAATATAAAATATAAAATATAAAATATAAAATATAAAATATAAAATATAAAATATAAAATATAAAATATAAAATATAAAATATAAAATATAAAATATAAAATATAAAATATAAAATATAAAATATAAAATATAAAATATAAAATATAAAATATAAAATATAAAATATAAAATATAAAATATAAAATATAAAATATAAAATATAAAATATAAAATATAAAATATAAAATATAAAATATAAAATATAAAATATAAAATATAAAATATAAAATATAAAATATAAAATATAAAATATAAAATATAAAATATAAAATATAAAATATAAAATATAAAATATAAAATATAAAATATAAAATATAAAATATAAAATATAAAATATAAAATATAAAATATAAAATATAAAATATAAAATATAAAATATAAAATATAAAATATAAAATATAAAATATAAAATATAAAATATAAAATATAAAATATAAAATATAAAATATAAAATATAAAATATAAAATATAAAATATAAAATATAAAATATAAAATATAAAATATAAAATATAAAATATAAAATATAAAATATAAAATATAAAATATAAAATATAAAATATAAAATATAAAATATAAAATATAAAATATAAAATATAAAATATAAAATATAAAATATAAAATATAAAATATAAAATATAAAATATAAAATATAAAATATAAAATATAAAATATAAAATATAAAATATAAAATATAAAATATAAAATATAAAATATAAAATATAAAATATAAAATATAAAATATAAAATATAAAATATAAAATATAAAATATAAAATATAAAATATAAAATATAAAATATAAAATATAAAATATAAAATATAAAATATAAAATATAAAATATAAAATATAAAATATAAAATATAAAATATAAAATATAAAATATAAAATATAAAATATAAAATATAAAATATAAAATATAAAATATAAAATATAAAATATAAAATATAAAATATAAAATATAAAATATAAAATATAAAATATAAAATATAAAATATAAAATATAAAATATAAAATATAAAATATAAAATATAAAATATAAAATATAAAATATAAAATATAAAATATAAAATATAAAATATAAAATATAAAATATAAAATATAAAATATAAAATATAAAATATAAAATATAAAATATAAAATATAAAATATAAAATATAAAATATAAAATATAAAATATAAAATATAAAATATAAAATATAAAATATAAAATATAAAATATAAAATATAAAATATAAAATATAAAATATAAAATATAAAATATAAAATATAAAATATAAAATATAAAATATAAAATATAAAATATAAAATATAAAATATAAAATATAAAATATAAAATATAAAATATAAAATATAAAATATAAAATATAAAATATAAAATATAAAATATAAAATATAAAATATAAAATATAAAATATAAAATATAAAATATAAAATATAAAATATAAAATATAAAATATAAAATATAAAATATAAAATATAAAATATAAAATATAAAATATAAAATATAAAATATAAAATATAAAATATAAAATATAAAATATAAAATATAAAATATAAAATATAAAATATAAAATATAAAATATAAAATATAAAATATAAAATATAAAATATAAAATATAAAATATAAAATATAAAATATAAAATATAAAATATAAAATATAAAATATAAAATATAAAATATAAAATATAAAATATAAAATATAAAATATAAAATATAAAATATAAAATATAAAATATAAAATATAAAATATAAAATATAAAATATAAAATATAAAATATAAAATATAAAATATAAAATATAAAATATAAAATATAAAATATAAAATATAAAATATAAAATATAAAATATAAAATATAAAATATAAAATATAAAATATAAAATATAAAATATAAAATATAAAATATAAAATATAAAATATAAAATATAAAATATAAAATATAAAATATAAAATATAAAATATAAAATATAAAATATAAAATATAAAATATAAAATATAAAATATAAAATATAAAATATAAAATATAAAATATAAAATATAAAATATAAAATATAAAATATAAAATATAAAATATAAAATATAAAATATAAAATATAAAATATAAAATATAAAATATAAAATATAAAATATAAAATATAAAATATAAAATATAAAATATAAAATATAAAATATAAAATATAAAATATAAAATATAAAATATAAAATATAAAATATAAAATATAAAATATAAAATATAAAATATAAAATATAAAATATAAAATATAAAATATAAAATATAAAATATAAAATATAAAATATAAAATATAAAATATAAAATATAAAATATAAAATATAAAATATAAAATATAAAATATAAAATATAAAATATAAAATATAAAATATAAAATATAAAATATAAAATATAAAATATAAAATATAAAATATAAAATATAAAATATAAAATATAAACCCAATAAAATATAAAATATAAACCCAATAAAACAAAAACCTGGATATTAAGTGATTATCGAATATATATTGAACATGCCCAGCCAACGCAAGAACTCCGAAAAGATTGTTTTCACAATCTTTTGCCTGAGCCTGAGTGCTCATGTTTCATTCAGAAAAGAGTCTTGAAATATACATTTTCTGATAAAAATGCGTCATTCAGACCTGAGCATACCCAAATAGACAAATTATGTCTTTAAGTCATCTTTTAAATGTTATCGATGTCCGAAATTTGTCCGAAATGTTACGGGAAAGATGTCTTTTTGTAATACAAATGATTGACCGGAAGATGTCTTTTTGATTTGTCTGAATGATATACAAAAAGATGCCTTAAAGTTATTATCGGAAAGATGTATTTTTATCAACTGAATGGCAACCAAATTTAGTCATCTAAAAGTGTACGAAAACAATATGTCACAAAGGGTAAAAAAAGATCGAGAAACAAAATATTAAATAATTTGAATAAATTTATTAAAACATCATAAAAATTCAGTTAATGCTGTTGAAATTGATAACATAAACATTTTTATGTTACGGCTATAGCATCTATATCTTCAGACCTTTGCAGTTAGTTAAATTGAGGATTTTGTTGTGATATGAGTCCTGAGGCTCTCGGCGACATCTCCAGGCAAATCTACGAAATATGCAGCAGTTCTTAAACTTCTGCTAGCAGCAATCGTTGTTATTCTTGTTAAAGTTGTCCATTTTTTGTGCTGTCTCGATGTCAGCATCCGATATCTGCTCTATATCATCCATCTGACTTTTGATGTTTGTCCAGCAGCATACCGAAAATTTCGCCGCGACTCATAGCCCTGCAGCTGGTAGGACTTAATGTCGTTTCGCTAACCTCTGCATTTTAACTGCGACGGTGACAAGCACGAATTCGAATTCTTCAAACTGTTCTCGTAGCTTGCACGTGAGCCACACTCACAAGGTCGGTCCCAACCTGTGTGCCGGCAGAAACATTTTTGGTTTGCGTTTCCGACTTATGCGAGTGAGTTGAACGTGCGCACAGCGACGTGTCCGAAGATGTCTTGGATCAGGAGCACTTGCATTTATACGTTATTTTGAATTTTAAAAATTTTATTTGTATGTTGCGCAATGGCAGGAAATTTTAAGGTATTTTTTATTAATTGTCAGATTGAAAATTCTAAAGTAAACAAATATTTTCTTGACATCATTACATACCCTACCAAACGATACAAAAGGAACTTGTTCTACATTCGCCTTTTCGATAACTTTTTAGGTATACAAATAAGTTTACGGACTACTGCCATCGTTTAACTGACTAAAAAAGGATGCAAATGGGACTTGTTAGAAATTCACCTTATCGATAGCTTTTTGAGAATGCAAATAAGTGAACATTATAAAGACGTACTTTTAGGTATCATTTCGTATAATGTTCTACTTGGGTACCCCACTTGACAAATTATGTCTGAAAAATATCTTTAAGTTATCTTTTCAATGTTATCGATGTCCGAAATTTGTCCGAAATGTTACGGAAAATATATCTTTTTGTAATACAAATGATTGACCGGAAGATGCCTTTTTGATTTGTCTGTATGGTGTCCTTATGGTATACAAAAATATGTCTTAAAGTTATTGTCTTAAGTTAGTCTTTTTAGCAACTAAAAGGCGTCCGGTTTAAGTCAACAAAAAGAATGCAAAAAGGTTGACGTCAAAAATGTTCAAATTTGCCTTCTGGCATTTTTATATTTTTACAGAAATTGAAACTAAACCATTATTTATTGTGTTTTTATTTTTAATAATTTTCTAATGATCATTAAAATCTTTATTGATTAGCGCATTGTTTGTTGTTAAAATGCATGTCCGGCTGCCGAGCCACATGTCCGGTTGCTTGGTTTAGCCTTTGCGAAACGGCTGGGCGAACTGTTGTGGCAGCGGTTCTATCTGAGTTTCTGTAGCCGCTCTGCCCTCCATCTGATGATTCTGATCTTATTTCCGGAAGCTGTCCGACTTGATGCTCGGTTTAATCAGCTTGTTGAGCGCGGTTTGCGAAGCGTGTTCGCTTGCCTTCAAGTTGGCTGTTTCCCTCTTCCAGTTGCGTGAAATTTGTTCGGGATCGCGTCCATAACGACGACATCGCTGAACATGTTGTGAGGCGACTTCGTTACGAATGTCGTAGCCGTACTATGACTGCCATAGGCTAGCACAGAGCGTGACTTGGGAGCCGGTTCGTCGGTGTCAAAGCGATTGTTAGATTAACAATTGATTCCCCATTTTTCATCGTTTTGTTGAGTCCGAATTTGCGGTGGGCGTCTGTGTATTGTTCCCGTCTTGCTGTATTCGGCCACATCGAGCTGATGAGTCTGCGTTAAATTGCTGAAGCAATCTTGACTTGGCGAGGTGCCCAGCTCTGCTCCACTCCAGGTTGCAGATTACTAAAAACAGTAGAGATATATTCATGATGTTTTTTAATTAAATCGTAATAAAAACTTACATGCCAGCTCGCGTCGTAAAATTTTCTGTTAATTAAATTTTTGACAGAAGCCGAAAACGAAAACATTTGATTTAACATAACATGGTTGCATTTCAGAGTAGGAAATACTGGCATCGTTTAGCTGACCAAAAAACGATGCAAATAGCGTTTTGAGAATGCAAATAAGTTCACATTAGAAAGACATCATTTTAGGTAGCATTTCGTACAATGTTCTACTTGGGTAGTTAGAAGGCTCTTTTAGGAGTCTTGTATCGGAGCCTAAAAATCATCTAGGAGGGGACTGGAAATAAACTGGAAATGCTCTTGTGTAAGATTCATTTTATATCGAAAAAAACTTCCGAAAATGCTTCCAAAAGAGTCTTTATGTAGCGGAAAAATGCATGCGCTTGTCTTGCAATAAAACAAAATCAAATAGAAGTAAATACACAAAATATTTTTTATTTTACAAATAACGCCGAATATAACATTAAAAACCTAATTATGGTTTCATCGCACCTCGCTGCACATGCGATGCTACAGCAGGGACTTTATCTGAACTAACCAATGTTGCACTGGTAACAGTTGACGCACAAGGTCGTCATGGCTGCAGACATCCAGCATTCCCATATTAAAACATATTTCAAACTCCTGTAATGCAGCGGTACATTGTTGGGACGTCATCTGTATTGTATTTAAGTATCTGCGGGAGTAAATGTAATAAAGTGTATGCTTAATTTTAAGTTAATTACTCACTTAATTAAGTTTCGCGTCACTCTTCTATACAAATTTATAATATTTAATTTTGTTTGCATTTGTCACTATAATTTAATTTTTTAATGAAAAAAAAGTGTTTCCAAAAAAAAAAAAAATGGTACTAAAACACTTGTGAACTAAAATGAAAACATTCAAGTACTATTCAAGATACTGGAGCCTCAGTGTAACATGAACTCTGTTGTTAGCTGGGTGGATATCGAATCTATTACTGGAGAAAAGCGTTCAACTTTTGTAATTGTAAGCTTGAAAACCATATCGTTCTCCAGCAAAACTGGTAGCTTTTGAGCCTTTACCTAAACTTGAATTCCGACATTCAATATACATTCGAGGTTTAACTTAATTGTAAGCTATAAATAAAATGTGAATCGACCTTCAAATTACACTTGAATTCAAGCGCACATATTTCCCTAATTAATGGTTTAAATATAAAATAAAAGAAAACGCATATAAGTTATAATACTAGTCCTGTTTTTTTGGCATCGGTATCAACGCTTAAAAATATTTTTTCCAAAAAAACGCTATCGTCGCTTATACCTGAGACAAACATCTGAGTCCTGAGGCTCTCGGCGACATCTCCAGGCAAATCTACGAAATATGCAGCAGTTCTTAAACTTCTGCTAGCAGCAATCGTTGTTATTCTTGTTAAAGTTGTCCATTTTTTGTGCTGTCTCGATGTCAGCATCCGATATCTGCTCTATATCGTCCATCTGACTTTTGATGTTTGTCCAGCAGCATACCGAAAATTTCGCCGCGACTCATAGCCCTGCAGCTGGTAGGACTTAATGTCGTTTCGCTAACCTCTGCATTTTAACTGCGACGGTGACAAGCACGAATTCGAATTCTTCAAACTGTTCTCGTAGCTTGCACGTGAGCCACACTCACAAGGTCGGTCCCAACCTGTGTGCCGGCAGAAACATTTTTGGTTTGCGTTTCCGACTTATGCGAGTGAGTTGAACGTGCGCACAGCGACGTGTCCGAAGATGTCTTGGATCAGGAGCACTTGCATTTATACGTTATTTTGAATTTTAAAAATTTTATTTGTATGTTGCGCAATGGCAGGAAATTTTAAGGTATTTTTTATTAATTGTCAGATTGAAAATTCTAAAGTAAACAAATATTTTCTTGACATCATTACATACCCTACCAAACGATACAAAAGGAACTTGTTCTACATTCGCCTTTTCGATAACTTTTTAGGTATACAAATAAGTTTACGGACTACTGCCATCGTTTAACTGACTAAAAAAGGATGCAAATGGGACTTGTTAGAAATTCATCTTATCGATAGCTTTTTGAGAATGCAAATAAGTGAACATTATAAAGACGTACTTTTAGGTATCATTTCGTATAATGTTCTACTTGGGTACCCCACTTGACAAATTATGTCTGAAAAATATCTTTAAGTTATCTTTTCAATGTTATCGATGTCCGAAATTTGTCCGAAATGTTACGGAAAATATATCTTTTTGTAATACAAATGATTGACCGGAAGATGCCTTTTTGATTTGTCTGTATGGTGTCCTTATGGTATACAAAAATATGTCTTAAAGTTATTGTCTTAAGTTAGTCTTTTTAGCAACTAAAAGGCGTCCGGTTTAAGTCAACAAAAAGAATGCAAAAAGGTTGACGTCAAAAATGTTCAAATTTGCCTTCTGGCATTTTTATATTTTTACAGAAATTGAAACTAAACCATTATTTATTGTGTTTTTATTTTTAATAATTTTCTAATGATCATTAAAATCTTTATTGATTAGCGCATTGTTTGTTGTTAAAATGCATGTCCGGCTGCCGAGCCACATGTCCGGTTGCTTGGTTTAGCCTTTGCGAAACGGCTGGGCGAACTGTTGTGGCAGCGGTTCTATCTGAGTTTCTGTAGCCGCTCTGCCCTCCATCTGATGATTCTGATCTTATTTCCGGAAGCTGTCCGACTTGATGCTCGGTTTAATCAGCTTGTTGAGCGCGGTTTGCGAAGCGTGTTCGCTTGCCTTCAAGTTGGCTGTTTCCCTCTTCCAGTTGCGTGAAATTTGTTCGGGATCGCGTCCATAACGACGACATCGCTGAACATGTTGTGAGGCGACTTCGTTACGAATGTCGTAGCCGTACTATGACTGCCATAGGCTAGCACAGAGCGTGACTTGGGAGCCGGTTCGTCGGTGTCAAAGCGATTGTTAGATTAACAATTGATTCCCCATTTTTCATCGTTTTGTTGAGTCCGAATTTGCGGTGGGCGTCTGTGTATTGTTCCCGTCTTGCTGTATTCGGCCACATCGAGCTGATGAGTCTGCGTTAAATTGCTGAAGCAATCTTGACTTGGCGAGGTGCCCAGCTCTGCTCCACTCCAGGTTGCAGATTACTAAAAACAGTAGAGATATATTCATGATGTTTTTTAATTAAATCGTAATAAAAACTTACATGCCAGCTCGCGTCGTAAAATTTTCTGTTAATTAAATTTTTGACAGAAGCCGAAAACGAAAACATTTGATTTAACATAACATGGTTGCATTTCAGAGTAGGAAATACTGGCATCGTTTAGCTGACCAAAAAACGATGCAAATAGCGTTTTGAGAATGCAAATAAGTTCACATTAGAAAGACATCATTTTAGGTAGCATTTCGTACAATGTTCTACTTGGGTAGTTAGAAGGCTCTTTTAGGAGTCTTGTATCGGAGCCTAAAAATCATCTAGGAGGGGACTGGAAATAAACTGGAAATGCTCTTGTGTAAGATTCATTTTATATCGAAAAAAACTTCCGAAAATGCTTCCAAAAGAGTCTTTATGTAGCGGAAAAATGCATGCGCTTGTCTTGCAATAAAACAAAATCAAATAGAAGTAAATACACAAAATATTTTTTATTTTACAAATAACGCCGAATATAACATTAAAAACCTAATTATGGTTTCATCGCACCTCGCTGCACATGCGATGCTACAGCAGGGACTTTATCTGAACTAACCAATGTTGCACTGGTAACAGTTGACGCACAAGGTCGTCATGGCTGCAGACATCCAGCATTCCCATATTAAAACATATTTCATACTCCTGTAATGCAGCGGTACATTGTTGGGACGTCATCTGTATTGTATTTAAGTATCTGCGGGAGTAAATGTAATAAAGTGTATGCTTAATTTTAAGTTAATTACTCACTTAATTAAGTTTCGCGTCACTCTTCTATACAAATTTATAATATTTAATTTTGTTTGCATTTGTCACTATAATTTAATTTTTTAATGAAAAAAAAGTGTTTCCAAAAAAAAAAAAAATGGTACTAAAACACTTGTGAACTAAAATGAAAACATTCAAGTACTATTCAAGATACTGGAGCCTCAGTGTAACATGAACTCTGTTGTTAGCTGGGTGGATATCGAATCTATTACTGGAGAAAAGCGTTCAACTTTTGTAATTGTAAGCTTGAAAACCATATCGTTCTCCAGCAAAACTGGTAGCTTTTGAGCCTTTACCTAAACTTGAATTCCGACATTCAATATACATTCGAGGTTTAACTTAATTGTAAGCTATAAATAAAATGTGAATCGACCTTCAAATTACACTTGAATTCAAGCGCACATATTTCCCTAATTAATGGTTTAAATATAAAATAAAAGAAAACGCATATAAGTTATAATACTAGTCCTGTTTTTTTGGCATCGGTATCAACGCTTAAAAATATTTTTTCCAAAAAAACGCTATCGTCGCTTATACCTGAGACAAACATCTAGTAAAGTTATTATAATTACAATACTATAATATTCTAAACACCAGATAGGTGACAGACATAACGTAGTATAGTTTGCGTAGTAAATAAAGCTATGCGAAACAAATATTACAGCATTTTTATTTTTGTTGGGTACCACGGTTACTAGAGAATAATTTATTCTAGTCCGCTGTAAAAAGCACTATTTTTTGAAGGTCGTGACAATTTTTTTTTTTGTTTTTCTATTACAGACTTTTAATAACAGTGAAAACAACGTTTTTTTACGCGATAGGTTTCCTTTACTTGCAGATCCTCAGTGGACACTTATATTTTTTCGTCAATTTTTGTAAATTTTGAATTCGCAAAAATAGTTCTTTTCGCAACTTTTTACCATTGCAAACTATTAGGTTAATCGCGGTGGTCAGTATTTCTTTATGAGTGAAAATGTGTGGTGTCTTCCAATGGCTTTAAAATCAATGGCATTTTATGCAGCTGACGGCAAAGTTCTCTACTGCCGAGCGCAAGTTCCCCAACGTGTAGGCCTCTTAATAAATCCAAGAAAACGCTTTCCACTTCTTCCTGGTACTACTAAACCTTGCAGATACTGCCAGTAAGCAGTGCATTTCATCCTGCAGAAAGATGCGCATTTTAATAAAGTTTTTCTAAAATTGTATAAATTTCATTTGTTTACATTTTTTAATTTTGACAAATTAAAATAATTTGTCATATTTTGACAAAAGATTTCTCAGTGCGGCCAAGTATTTTCAAAAAATCAGAATTTTTTTGATGAATTATGCCCGCTTAGCTAAGCGTATATACACCCAGAAAAAAATACTATATAAAAAACAGTTTTTTACTATTAAAAATATTCAATAGGATAAATTATTATTTTAATCGGAAAATACCTTTAAATACTAGAAAATACCATGACATTGCCATTGAGTTTATATGAACATTTGTATACTATTAAATCTATAATTGTCCTATTGACCAATTTTAATGGGATTTGAGGAAATTTTTTTTCTGGGTGTAAGATATTTTTTGTAAGAAAAATATTTTTAAGCGTTGATAGCGATGCCAAAAAAACACGGCTACTATATATTAAAAGGAATTAATGTATGTTCTACAGCTGCAACAGCACCTGCACCGGTGGCAGTGTACAGGAACTTCTTGTAAAATCCACGACGTGCCACGAAGATTAAACCAGTGAATCCAATTGCGCCACTGCGATGTATAACTTTGCCACGTTCGCGTAAAATATCAATGTTGTCTGCGTATGAATGAAAATATATTAATAATTCATAAACGTATTCGTAAACCTTGGCCACTTACATTGTATATAAGCTCATCGTGTATTTTCCGTGCAGTAGAATTCTCGGGATGACTTTCGTGTTTGGACCTGCACTTATATATTAATTGATTTGTCTGTTTGCTAATTCAAGCAAAAAACAATGATCTTAGTGATTGTGCGAATGCAGTGGCACATATGTAGTGGTGAAATAAATGAAAATTTTCTTGTTGACATATAATTTATCACGTCACTGATTTGCCACTGAGTAATTTAGTGTAGTGAATTTCGTGTCAAGTTTTTTTAACTTCGAAAACTAACGTTGGAATAACATTAATTTCTTCGGCTTGATTGTAAAAGAAAATTCTCCAAATTTATCGAACCATAAACTCATTGCTTATTGGGTTGCTGCAAAAGGTTATAACACATTTAATGTTTGCTTTCGTTTCCAATAATTGATTGTAGTACTTGAGTCTGCAGTTATATTTTCTGTAATAAATAAAAATATAAATAAATATATATATATAATTTATTTACATTAAATACATTGGCTGCATTCAGCGACATCAGCAGTTGCGAAACTGCTCAGTTACTAATCGCTCATTGTTTTTGAATGCACCGCTATCTCAGCTGTCAATTTACAAATTAATGTATTATTAATATTTTATTAAAGTTACATACAACTCTTTAATTGATTGAAAATATATTTTTCAATATAAATTCCATTTTTGTTTATAAATATTTGAGTTAAAATGTCATCGAATGTCATCGATAACAAGGCAGCGCATATGTAGCGTAAAAATTTTATGCTGGAAAAAATGGCGACCGCTCACTAAACCTGTTGAGAGTAGCATGTCATTCAAGCGAATTATACTCAACAGCTCCATAACTGCTGAGGTCGCTGAATGCAGCCATTGAGTCCTTACAAATGTCGCGTTTAATAATGTGGATACATGCGACCATTTTGAGTAAACACGCAGAATGACGTACAAAACGAACATGTTTGTATTCGTTTTTATGTTTTTTTACACCACGTTTATTATTATAGGAGGAATCCATTAAAACAACAGTATTTATTCTATTTAAAATAATAATATTGAAATATTTAAAATTATAGTACTGAATTTTTCAAATACTATTGAATTAATTAGAAAACTTTTGATTTAAAAAGAAAAAACTATTAATACATGAACCATAAGATCAATGGTCGTACCATAAAGTACTTAATGGTACATTTTCTTCTGAGTGTGTATATAATGAAGAACCTAATAGGAACATGTTTATGAAAAATACAGCTGTTACTGCCACAGTTACGTCCTGGGACACCTCCTCACACGGAAGAATGACGCCTGCATTTTCAATGTCATAGACCCCGCAATTTACTCGTCGCGGTTAATATTTTTACTAGCAATCGGACATTTTTGTCCACACAAAATACACGGAGCACCAAAAACGCTAACCGCAAACGGTGTGACGCAGCAAAAAAAAAACTAACACAAACTTTGAAGTATGAAGTTCAGAGGTGCTACTATGTGGGTATTTTCGATTTGTTTACTTTAAAAAGTTACCTTTCTGATATATCTATACGATGCTAATAGATAACTTTTGTAAGAACATTTAAGTCACCTGGAAAACGATAGTCGCAAAGATAACATTTCGTATTTTGTTCTAGTCGTTTGTCAATATTGCGAACGATATTTTTTTCTGTGTGAGTGGGCTTACTGGGCTACGATGAATTGTCCACTTCCCGTATGAAGTTCATGGTGTAGTGTTCACATCTCACAACTTGTGACTGAACACACCAAACCGAACAAATGACCGCGGCGAAATGATATGATGGTATTCGTGACTTGTCGTTTAGTGTGTTTGTTTCTGCATTCATTTTCATTTATACGCTTCGTAGTGACAGGCAGCGCAACGTTCATTAACTACTTTCTATATATTTTTTCATTGTGTGAAAGCAAATTACAAAAATACAAATTCAAAATGGCGTCAGTGTTGGAGAGATGAATTTACGTCTGTTGATTTCCGCGAAAATATCACAAATTGTTGAATTTTAAAACAAACTTTTGTTTTTAGTCCAGTTTTGTTAAGTGAAGAGTTACAAAATATTTTGTTCAAAGTGCAAAATCGTATTGAAGTATTTGATCAATAATTTCTAATTACACGAGTACACGACAAATGTTGACGGACAGACCAAGTCAAATTTTATTTTTTTTACAAATTATTTACAAAAACATTATGCCCAATATGTCTATTGGCGGGTTCCTAGTGCTTAAAGGAATTTAAAGAACTGTAAAATTAGACTTGCAAAAGTGGCCGCTGAGAACAGTTGATATATTTGTTTAATCTCACGGAACCGAAACGCAGTGCATCCAAAGCACGATGTGTGCTGCTCAGAGTAATCCGCAGCAGAGCTTTGGCTACACCTGGGGCTTCGCGGATAACGCGCGCACTGACTCTGTTTTGGAAATTTCACCAAACATCAATTACACTGTCAGCAGTGAGTCTGTAAGTATATTTACATTTTCGCACATTTGCAGACAAAAGAAAAACATTGTTCTAATGCTGGTGCAATATTATGGCGGGAGCTAAGGAATAGCGATCCTAGGTCTTTTTATGTTGGTGCAGTCTTCCATCCAATTAGCTTTGAACGTATTTTATACAAAACTTATGAATGCCCTGTCTGTCAAATTCCTGAACCTCCCCCTACCAACCAACCCAACATTGTTGTACTTGTGTGGTTGAATGTCTGTCTGATTGTATGCATGTGGCACACTAATGTGCTATGTATTTGCGTCGTGCATACACGTCTTGTCCACTGGCCTAGGCTTTGTGTTAGCTAATGCTGGCATTCATGACTGTACGTATGTGAGTCGTCATATTCATTCGTACATATACACGCCCCCACATATAAATTTATATGCATGTTTGTGGAGCTAATATCAATACACTTTTATGTAACTTGTTGGCGTAGTCCAAGTGAAGTGTAATAATACTATCGTGGCTGCCTATGTGTTGTCAGTTTCCCTTTCATTAGTTCGCCGTCTCCATGTAAACAACAAACAAACTTTTCAGCGAAATGCTGCGTGAAAAATTAAATTTTTATTTATATAAATTTCATACTCTTAATGATTGTCTACGAAGCCATCGAACATAAAATGGCGGCCGATTCTTCTGCATGTCTCATGTTAATTTTATTCCAAGTTCGCTTCAGTTTTTAGCGCGTTGGAAACAAAAAGTATGACGAAGGCCAATTCGCCGCTAATGGAACTGCACATGTTTGAGTTCGATTGGATATTGCAGCCAACCAGGGTGTACTTTATTCTCCGATTGGAGTATATCTACTCCGTTCCATTTGCTTTTCAACATATTAAACGTTTTACAGTTAGAACTGCAGTGACTCCAAATGAAAATCTGGCTTGTTTTCTTTATCGAACAACCAAAATAAAAGATTGCGACGGCCTTTAATTGGCAAAAAATTTAATAAGACTTGTCACACAAAAATTTTCAAAAATTACACCAACTGAAATATTTCTCAATATTCATCTTACTACAAAATGCCTTAATATTACAAATTAACACAACCTGTTGGATGTGTTCAAAATTATGCGTTCTCAATTTATTAATTACACGAGATAAAAAAATACCACACGTGGTAATTTATGGGTATTAAATGGGTATGAAAATTTTACAAAAATTCTCCTAAAATCGTTCAATTACACATACAAAATTACAAAATAATATTTATAAGCTGAACTTAACTTATCATACTGGGAGGTGTAATGATTTACTGATTATATATATGCTATCATATAGTCACCGTCACGATAGCACAATACAAATTTTGAAGATTTGTTATCAGTTCGTCAACACATCCAAAATTCGTATGGTATCGAAATTTGGCCACGATTTTACGAACGGTACTCCCTCCCATAATTTGAGGTACGTTCAACAAAAGTAAATTTGAACCACCCGGGTCCGGGACTTAACAATATATAACAAGTATCAAAATTAAACGAAAACTCTAACTACAACTTCCCAAGTTATACAAATGTCAATAAAATATTTAACTTTGGTTGATAGATCCGTGCCAACGGAAAGATTATTTTCAAAAGTAGCTCAAATGCTTATTCAACAGCAAAATATATTGATGACAAAAAACTTAAACTAAATATTATTTTTACCAAGTATGGAAAGTTTTAAGTAATCAATATTACAAAAATTGTTGAGCCAACATATTTTATTTATGGTTTTAACTTAAGAAAAGGAATGATTTCAGTTATTTTTATTATTTTTGGTGTTTTATTTTAAATGTTCAATTATTTTGTATAGTATATATTAAAAATGAAATACGCAAGAAATATGGTTCGGACAAAGCATTGTTCAGATGTCGAATGATCCCGCATTTGAAATGCTAAAAAAATGAAGGTCAAAGTCATCGCAAAGCAACCAAGTTTATTGAAAGATCGCATATCTGTATACAAAATGCATTTGTTCAAAACATCATTTATTTAAAAGTAGAAAACTATCAGAAGGTGGATAATCACAGAAAATTAATATTAAATCGGGACATTTTTAAAGTCAGCTACAACAATTCAAACAGATTTAGAGTTGAAGTAGTCGAAAAAAATAGTAAAGATTTTAGTTCATGTTTTGTTTTATCCGAATATACGTCGGTGTCCAGCACCATGAAAAGCATGCTTGAAAATTTGGTGGTTTAACGTGAGTTCAGTTCCACTTTCTTAGGACGCCCCTCGTCGCTCTTAAATTTATTTTGGATTTGACCGACCATAACACATAGCAATTTGCGGTTTGGCAAATATACGATTCTTCCGGTGTCTCTTAGTTAGTAAACTTTTCGTGATGATCTCCCAAAGAGGTTTTTTTCGACTAATAGATGTCTCACAGACGTACTCATGTAAGAAACTCCAGGCTTGACAACGGGCGTAAGATATGGCCAACCTTGGCCGACCTAGACATGATTAATTAGACTTTACCCAAGTCTCAGCCATGATTGGGGTAGCAACCCAGAAGTAAATTTGTGAACTCCTCCGTTCAGAAGTTTGGCTATAACAGCTTCTTTGCAAGCAAAATTCAGATTTCTACATCACTGAATATAATGAGATTCCAAAACTCCTTCTAAGCAATGCAAAGTATAATGTTTTAAACAATTTGTATGCTTTTGTGCTTTGAAATTCTGAAAAAAATAAATAAATGAAATATAATTTGTATTACTTTTGTATTAATTATATTAATTTAAAATAATTGTATTAATTTTGTAAATTTATTTTGTTTTTGACAATTTTAACACGTTCCACTACGAAACAATTTTTTAACTGATTTTCCCTGCATCCATTTTATCTAGTTACCGATCTAGAAACATGGTTACTAATTTGAATACTACATATTTATGCTACTAGTTTAGATTTCACTGCAGGGTAGAGTCAGGAATTCGATTCCAGCTTGAGGCAACTGAAATATATATTATAATATTATATATTATAATATTATATAAAATTATATTAAATAAATAATAAATAAAATAAGACTTATATAATAAAATAGTAGAATAGAATAAAAGAAAAGGAAAAAAAAAATATTTTTTTTTGCATTTTTGACATCCATTTCAGTTGAATAATATTGGTCAAATTTTGTGCCAATATTGTTTTATAGGATTCTGCCAAACCTTTGATCCCAGTATTGCGCCATAGTTGTCATTCCAAAATTTGAGTTGAGTAATATTGGCGAAGAGCATTGTGTACAAAGTTATGTGATCTTCCAATATATTTACTTGTTTTGCGTTGACCTTCATTCTGCACAATATCTGAATAGCAGAGCCTATAAGATCTTTTTAAAATAAGATAATATAAAAATTAAATTTTAATATATTTAGGGAACATATAAATTTATTCATTTTCTCGAAAATACATAGGCGCATTATCATAGACAATTGAAAGCAAACTTTAAATTTAAAAATCTGTTTTTTGACAATTTATTATATACAAAATGTGTCAAAATTGTCGAATTTATTTTTAAAATCTACTTTAAATTGTCGACTTTTTAATTATTATTAATGTGACCCAATTTTTTTGTCCACATTCAGTAATGAAATAGGACATAATTACAATAACTCAAAAATCAAAATAAGTGAAAAACCTATAAAATGTTGAAATTTATTTAGTTTAAAATTTTATTATTTATTTGATTATTTATAAATAACATAATTTCTGTTTTTAAAGTTATTAATTCCCATACTTACGCTGCCGAGAACTGCTAAATAACCTTTTGTTAAACCATACTTTGTGAAAAAAATTCACCGTCTTGGATCTGGAAGACGTTTTCTTCGGTATACTGAATTAGTCATATGTGCGTAAAATGATACGGCATAAGTGCCTGATCAAATCTATTCTATTTCATCCAGCAGTGGTCCAAATACTTATTTTCGATTTGGTGGTTTACATCCGATTCTTAAATTTAAAATGATAAAACTTACTCTGAAAACCACAAAAATATTTCCTAAGTTATAATTCGAAAAATTTACAAAAATTAATAAAATGTATGGATTTTTTTAAGTGGATACAATTTTGGAATGGAAAAAATATGCCAGCCGTGGTTTTAATTTCGAACATTCAGGACATGTGATTGCGTATTGTCACCATATTTGGAATGATGGGAACCAGTGTTTTTAAAACGTTTAATGGTATATTAGGAATAATTGGCCCCTTAGGAGGCGTGTCCGGTAACGAAAAGTATCTATATTCTTGATCAGCATCACTACCCGAATCCGTTTAGCCATGTCCGTCTGTCTTGCTGTCTGACCGGATACAAGGTAACTTAAAAAAGAATGATCAGAATGTAATGAAATTTGATTTCAATACGTTTTAGCAAACAAATGTTCGGAGTTTGGATTTGAGCAAAATCGGCCAACGGACACGCCCACTTCCCATACAACTCACTTATATATTACTACTTAGGAACCAATAAATCGAAAAGTATTACATATATATTTAATAATAATAATAGTTTGGCGCTACAGTCCTGTACAGAACTTCGGTCGAGCTCTCTCACCATTTTGAGCTGTGCGTGTTATATTTGTACTCAAAGTGGTGGGACCTACAGTTTATTGCCGAATCCGAACGGCGGGTAAGAGCTTTTCAAAGGCAATGTTTTACTCTCGTAGGTTTGCCATTTACTGCCGAGAGAGAGATAGCGCGGTATAGAAAATTGTTTCTACGGGGGACCTTCCAGCTCGCAGTCCAACGCACTAACCACTGAGCTACTGCGGCTAAAAACTTAAAAAATGTTGTTAGAAATGCTATAAGATCCAAAAATTGGCGTGATCCGTCCACATTTGAATTTTTTTATTGTTTACCAATTTTTTGTAGTGGAAATTTTAGTCGTAAATTTTTATAAATTATCCCACCATATTATATCACTAATATATCCACCCAGAGTGTAGGGTATTCCATAGTCGGGCCCGACCGACTATAAAAGTCCGCTCTATGTGACCGAACTTACCCATGTGACCTAACTTTCCCAACTCGTTTCGTATTTATATTGAGTATTTTTTTTTCTTTGTTTCCAGATGCCATACTTGCTTACTGATGCTTCACTCTCAGTACCGAAGGATGTTAAAGGAACACTAACAGCAAACAAAGGGAGCGTTGTACGTCGAATGTTTGTGGTTAATGAACCTTTTACAGGAGGAACACAGCGGTAATATTTAATATTAATCTACGTTACTATGGGTTTATATTTATCAATAAATTAATTTTTTATTTTTTAACAATAGGCGCAAAGTCAGTTATGTATAGCAGTAAAGGAAGACTTTTTCTAAAGTCTCTTTGAATTTAAAGTTTAGTTTAAATAAATGTTATTCATAAAAACAGTGGAAGGAAGCCAACTATACCAAAAGTCAACTTTAATTTAAAGTTTTATTTAACACAGCCAAAATACAAAATTTCCAAGTAAAATTTGTAACACATTTACATTATGACATCTAAAGATAAATTAATTTAAAAAATTTTCAAATTTTTTTAAAGTCAAATAAAATTTCTAACAAATTTAAGTTCGTAAAAAATGAAAAGGTTTTTAGTTATACCACTACTTCTAACAAGCTGCACAAAGTTGTGTTAAATGAAAATATTTTTTTCACAACAACATAATTGAAATTTATAAATTTTAAAATATAAATTAAAAGTTATAAGTTTTATAATATAAATTCAAATTTATAAATTTTAAAGTATAAATTGAAATTTATAAATTTTAAAATATAAAAGTTTAGCAAGATGATTTTTATTATTTATTGAAAAAAAAAAAAAATCGGCAGATTTCAGTTCTGAATGCGATAATAATCGTTTCTACATTAATATCAATGTTCTACAAATTGAGGGTTGTTGGTTTAATCTGGAATAAAACTTATCATATCTGGTACATTATCATTTCTTAGTTAGATATTAGTTTTCGCGTGTTGAGAGAAACATTTATCACAATTCTTTAAAGTTATCTTAAATTTTTTAAATATAAGTTAGCATTGTTTTTTTATTAAATTTTTCGAAAAATGTCCACATCGATTGTTATTTTTAAAATGATGGACGAGTCCACTTCTAAGAAGGTATACATTTTTTTTTGACGTTCATTCCATGTTTGGCATCCTCAGCATGTCGAAATCTTGCGATATAGTGCACTAAAAACGACAATGTATGCAAATTTGTCTCGATTTTTTGCAAAATTCTTTCGTGATCTCAAATTCACAGCACGTATTAAAAATCAGGAAACCGAAATGTTAAATGATGATATGTTTTATTCGAGATTAAAATCCTTGTCGAACTGTGTAATAGCTGAGGAACAATTTTGAACTCGTTGCTTTTTGATAAAAAAATCGTTATATACGGTTTAAATTTCAATTCAAATCAATATCGTAGAAAGCCGGAAACAGTTCGAAAAATTTACAGACAGAGATTAAAATAAATAAAATTAAATTATATAACAGATTTCGCACCATATGAACCGCTCCCTTGCCAAATCTATTAACTCCACAAAACACAATGCTGGAAAATGTGATGAAATAATATTGAATGTTTTTTTTACATTGTTTTAATTTATAAATTCAAACTGGTTCAAATTGAATCTCAGTTCAAATTATATACGTTAAGCAAAAACAACAATTGAACCAACATGGCAGCTGGTTTAATTCATTTGAACTAAAAAATTTGTGGTTATGAAATTAGCTTATCAGTTTTGTAGTGTTTGCTACCGTTTCAAAGATGTCGCTTCAATCTATTTTTTACAGATTTTTAAATTCTGCGGAAACCAGGGCTTGGAATTGGAATTGGCATAAAAAATAGATGCGGTATGAAAATTATTCATTTGGAAAGAATGGTAACCTTTACCACGTTTATATTTTGTCGCTATTTTTAATTTTTTATGCAAAATAAGAACTTTGCGTAACAAATATTATTTTGTCTGCGATCCCCGGTTACATAGAAAATGTTTGTTGCTCAAAACCATTATGGCGCCATCAGTTTTGAAATGGCGAAAGAATTAGATTCATTATAAGTGTTTTTCACATTTAAGTACACTCTGTTGGTTGAACTATGAAAAAATGCAACTGATATTAATCTTTAATATTTGGAACATTTTTTTAAATTATATAAAATTTCGACAGAATTAAGTGTTCAACACATTTAAACTACAAATTCAAAACATTTCAAAAATTGTAGATAATTGATTTGGTAAATGATTCGCCATTTACTATTTTTATATAACAGATACAATCTTACAAATAAAACATATAAATAATATTTTTTAGGGTAATAACGACAGGTGGTCAATCGACTGTGGTGAAAAAACAAGAACAAGTGCTGAGCATTAATTGTGATAAAAATTGTAAGTCTTTCTTTTATATGTTATTCAATCTCCTATAACCAAAATATTTAATATAGACTTACTAGTGGATCAATCAGATCAGACGCATTCCTTAACTAATGGGATAGTTGACACAAAAACACAGAGTATTTTAACAACATCTGGAAAAACTCATTTTAGTCCAATCGGCCCGATTCATTTAACTGCTGAAGAATGTAATGAAATTCTAATGAAGAGAGCTCTAGCAGCTTCACATCAAACACATACAATCAGTAGCGCTGATGGACATACCGCAACAAGTAAGTATAAAAATTGTGTGTAGAGGACTTCTTATCTATATTTGCAAATAATTATATTTTTATAAGAAAATATAAAAAAAAGGAAGATTGAAAGTGTCCACCAAATTTAAATCATTGAGAGCGAAGCGTATCCATTCAATACGATAAATGTGCATATTAAAAAAAAAGTAGAATTGACTTGCATATTCCATTGGAACGGGGGGTAATTTTGCGGCCCGTGAAGCTTAATCAAATGAATATTAAGTTAAATTTATTGTATATATCAGCAAAGGAATATTACGTCAAGAGTCGTTCGTATCATTATAATAAATAATAGTTTGACGCAGGATTCTAGACTGAGTTATATCGCCAATTAAGCTTGCATCTTATATTTGTACTCATTATCTGCCGCGAGGTAGCCTGGTATAGAAAATCATTTTCTATTTAAAGATGTTAACCGTCCTATCCTAGATTTGAACCTTTGTACGTGTGCTTTCGGCTCGCTGCCCAGATCAATAACGAATTATAACTAAATTATATTTAAAGAAATTTGTAGTATCTCGCATTAAAATATATGGGTTTGACTTTGAGCAATTTAAGATATTCTGTATTTTCTGCAAAGTTTAGAAAAATCTAATTAAATTAAATATGACTGACATGATTTAGAATTATTTTCTTGTTCATGTGGTCGTTTTATTTATGTATTTTAAATTAATTAATTATTGTTAATTCGTATTACTCATGGTGTTTTTGCTCCATTCAAAATGAAGATCTATCATAGTGTCAACTAGTAAAGACGTTGTATCAAAAAAGAAAAGAATCACAGAAGAATTAAGAAGTTATTAAAATAAACTGCACCTGATCCTCATCAGAAATTAAAAAGAAACTGAACATAAAATATTACATCAAAACAGTTCCTTACCTGAAGGCATTCAGTCTTGTTGACCTTCGTTTTAACTAACCAGTATGCTGATAGGAATATTCTATAGTAGGACGAAACTAAGATTGTGATGTATGGTGATAAAGTGTTCCGACCCTCCAAACGGATTAAATAAATAACCTATAATTCAGTTCTAAAATGTTTAAGCATAATACAAATTTCCTTTCAGTATAATGGTATAGGCTTGCTTCTCTTTCTATGGAGAAGGCCCTATAAACTCAATAAAAACAATGATGAACCAAAAAAAAAAAAATATTACGAATCCAACTTTTTTGTAAACCACAACCGAGAACATAATAATTTCTAGCCTACTTCCAATAATAAATAATTCAAATATAAACCCAGTCGAAAATGTGTTACTTACTGCATCGATTGTCTCCTACTTACTTTGTAGCTACGAGTACTCGGAAATCATACCACATCTTAGCTTACTTTACATGGGGTATGGTCGCTTTGTCGACGATGAATTTTCGTACTACAAGTAAGTAGGAATGTAAGTTTCCCTGTGTACTTTATAGCACACATCGTAAACGGGCGGGAAAGCTACTAAGTATACATTATAGGTTTATTTGTGTGTAGAGGAGTAAGTAGCCCTGCTTTTTTTTATAACTTACGAAGTATATTCGAAAGTGATCAGACTTGGTTACGATATGGCATACATTGTATACAGAAAAGAAAGTAGCGTATTGTACAATATAGCTTACTTTGAATGGAGATTTGAAAGTGGTCCTATTTTCTTCAAATATTAATAGTTGCGAACAATATTTGCAATGCCACATTCTTTATTTGATTTTCACTTATACAACACAAAATAAAACGCACTGCCAAATTTATAAAAGACAAAATGACACCTCCAAAAAATAATCCAAGAAAAACTTCTCGCCAAGCCGTTTGGATTCGGCATTAAACTGTAGGACCCGCCATTTGAAAAGAAATATAACACGCATACCTCAAATGGTGACGGTTCTTTAGAATTGCATCGCATCTTTAGAATTGCATCGCATTTGTTGTTACCGTGTAACTCGAAAAATCCTGGTATTACGGACACTTAGGTTTTTCTGAAATTATTTGGTGAATTTAATATTAATTAATTTACATAAACGGATATGATTCTTACATTATTTACATAATTTCTCGTGGTTTGACGAATTAAAATAGTTCTTTAAAAGAGATGATTAAAAATATTTGTTTGACAATTTTTGTCAATTTAAAATTATATTTTTATTTATTCTAGCGAGTAGATTCTATGCTATTCTATATTCTTTTGTCGCTTACAACGTAAGTTACGTCAAAGTATTGAAAATAAAATATTTTGTACTTTCTACTTCCCACATACAAGTAATTGATGTATAAGTATCTCAATGAAAGCTATAGTATTGAAAATGGAATATTGAATATTTTTAAAAACTGATTTCCTCATATTATATTCTAAAGTACGATGTTATCGATGCAGTAAGTAACACATATTATCAAGGAATTCATGGATCGTTTTCCCACTCGGAATATTTTCGACTGGGAAAGAGAAAGTACAAATTTATCAACACAAATTATTTTAATTATTTATTTTAAAATACAAAAATACACAGGTATTATTATAACGTAAGTGAATAATTTTTGTTGACGCATATTATGATGTGCTAAATTCCAATAACACTTTTTCAATGTTCAATATTAACAATATTTTATATCAGAATAATCTAGTATGTGCACATAAGAGGACACATATAAGAATAAACCATCTGAATTTGATTGTAATTTACAAAATATAAGTTGCGGTTCTCCTTGTGTCGTATATCAGTTCCGACAATTCCAATAACTTGTATCAGAATCTTGTAGCACCCACACCATTCTTTCACTCCATGTGCTGTCAGGCTGACTTGATTTACATAAAAATAACAGTGTAAGTGGATGAATCCCGAGCATATTTTTTGAGCACGTATTTATAGACAGTTTTTAAAATTAATTTTAATTAAATTCTACGAATATTCGTCTCACGCACATTTACTCATGCAAAAATTTTACTCACTCACAGACATTTGTTGTTCGATTCACACTCACTCACAATCACGTGAGTAAATTAAGATTCAGTCACAATCACGCGTGATTCTTGTGTATCTGCTCACGTGCCCATCTCTAATACTAATCATTTAGGTTTCTTAATACTTGAGTAATTAGCCAGTCGAACTGAATTTTACGGAACATTTCTATATTTCACAATGAAATTAAATAGTTTCAATCCAAGTTAAATTATGATTGAACTGGCATTTTATATTTCAAAGACTTTTCATTATGCTTTAAATTGAAGTATGTTGTTTATAATTTTTTTTTATTTTTATTTACTGGCGATGGAATTTTAGGCGACATACTGCCTGGGATATCAGTGCAGGTTCAAAAGGTCATTCAAGGTTTGGAGGATACTGAGGACTCGCAAGAAGAAACGCCAAATTTAAAATTAGAACCAGGAACGCTAGAACTATCACCTAAAGCAGAATTACATGATTCAATAAGCTTCAGTGATGTAAGCTGGTGTGGAATAATAAAAATAATTAATACATTTAGGTTAAATATTCGTTGCAGAATGATACAACAATAAAAAAGGAGAGACCATATAGTTGCGACGAATGCGGAAAGTCATTTTTGCTAAAACATCACCTCACAACTCATGCAAGAGTGCATACGGGTAATTTATTATTACTTTAACATTTCTGTTACATTATGGTCATATCGCGATTTATCTAATTTTTTACTGTGTCGACCTCAATTGTCACGAGCACACAACTTAAATTTATTTCTTTATACTTATATAAACAGGTATTACATTTAATAAATGTTAATTAAAATATATGTTCTGTAAATTTGCATACAAAATAAATGTCACAAATGTGACTTTAATGTAACAGAGGAGGCTTAAATCTTCAGAAAACTAAACAAAATTTATATATATATTTTTTTATTTCTTCTAAGGCGAAAGACCTCATGTTTGTGTACATTGTGGCAAGAGTTTTGCGCATAAACACTGTTTGAATACACATTTGTTGCTGCATTCAACTGATCGACCCTACCAATGCACTGAATGCAAAAAGAGCTTCACACTGAAGCATCATCTTCTGACCCATTCACGTGTACACAGCCGCGAACGACCTTTTGTGTGCCAGGAATGCGGGCGAGCGTTCCCTTTGAAACGTCATTTGGTAACCCATAGCAAATTCCATGCTGGCGAACGTCCGTATGTTTGTGAGGAATGCGGGGAGAGCTTTGCTCAAGAAAATCATTTGATAATGCATTCACGGTAAAAAAACTTCTGCAATTAAACATTCAAAACAAAATTACAAACTTCAAATAGTGGATTCTCGACATTGCATGTTGTTAATTTTTAAGCAATATGTAGTAAAATTGGTGATAGATTATTTAAAAAGTCCTTAACTAACTTTCTATAAAATGTTGACGGCATACTTACTTTTAAAAGAAAATTTCGATAGCAATTGTAGTTT
The DNA here is from genome assembly GCA_951804985.1 of Dryomyza anilis. Taxonomy (NCBI): domain Eukaryota; kingdom Metazoa; phylum Arthropoda; class Insecta; order Diptera; family Dryomyzidae; genus Dryomyza; species Dryomyza anilis. Next base: position 46,629,584 of record OX638133.1, on the reverse strand, counting down.
TTTGTTACCTTTTCAAAAGGCCAATTATTCATTTACAAAAATCTTTATACATCTGTCAATTTATAAACGAACAGCTCAATATTTTTACCAAATAATAAGAAAATGAGAATCTATCAAACGGTATGTCAACTTTATAAATGTCTCTATTATTTTTTATAATAACCAATAAACTCGAAATTTAAGATGTTCTAAAAAAGGATTTGGTGACGTTTGGTTCTACAACGATTTAAAAAAAATAATTGAAGATTTTGAAATGAAAAATGATTTGAGTTTGTTTTACTTTAAATCTTGAGTGTGAACAAGATTTCAATGAACTCAAAATCATTTATTTCTGAGTCGTTTATAGCAATCATATGACTTGACAAATGATTGTGTGTTTTTTTGGGATTGAATCTTTTACTTTAAAAAGTGATTGCAAGTTTTTTATGATTCAATCCTAAGACTATAAATAACAGAAGACTTGATTCACTTAATTGAAATCGAATGTACATAACATTTGATTAGAATCGAATGAATAACATGATATTTCGTGCAATCCTATGAATGGGAAAAATGATTGCAACTTTTGACGATTCATTTGCACATGAATCTACAAGGATTTTTCAAAAAGATTTTAACGAAATGAATCAAATAAACTGAATTTGAAAAGGATTTTGAAAATATAGATTGAAATCTATTTGTTCAAAAGGAATTCTGATTGTTTTCTACCAATCAGTAAATGAATTGATGTCATAAATGCCGATTTCTTTGGTATTTATAGTAAAAAATCACAATTTCTATTGTATAGCGTTTCGTAAAAGACTTTAAAACGCATTATCCACCGTCACAGATGCCTGTTTATATGTTAATATTGTAGATAATATAATTTATAAAGTTTTTTTGTTTAATTATTTATATTATTCATAATTTGCTTTGTTCTGATTATTATTTGTAGCATAAGGGTTTAACTTCTTTTATATTATTATCGATTTTTACCTTCCTCATCCTCTAGGATTGTTCATTCGCGCCAAATATTAACCTGTACAACTTTTTTTTATTTGTATTTCAAATTGAACAAAGAAAACGTATAATATTCGGCATTTTACTAGGAATTAAATGTTGGATATTAAAATAAAAATTAAGTAAGCAATCTTGTATAAAGCTTAATTTATTTTCATTCCTTTATTAGGTTTGGTAGGACTATCGAGATACAGTGAGGCACAAATAATAGAAACGATCATATTTTTTTAGTACTTTTTTATATAAATATTTTTATTAAGGTACGAAACTATTTTTATTAGTTCAGTAATTTTTAATGTCAGTTTATACTATGCTCTGGATAACTATGCTCTGGATTGTTAGATTTTAAATTGTTAAAAGCAAAATAAAAATGTTCGAGTTTACATCCAAATATTTCAAAAATGTGGTAATTTTAAGCCCCTTTTCACCCAATATTTATAACAAAATATGTATAATACTTTTGAATATAATTTTGCAACAAAAAAAAAAAATGTAAAACCAATTGTCATGACTACATGGACCCATTTAGCTATGGGAGAGCCGTTTAATATACTACTGAAAGTTAATATTCTAATACGATGTTGAGATATAACAAATTTTTACGTTTTTAGACAATTTTTGATTATTTATTTAGTATTTATGATCTAATGATAACCAAGAAAATGATTTATGGATCAAGAGCATAGTCCAAACTAGAGATGGGTGCGTGCCGTGCTTTCTTCGTATCTCGCCCGAAAATTGAGTTCATGCGTGCGAATCTCCGCTAGTTGCTGTCATGACCGTGCCTCCAAAATCATGCACGCGCCTATTAAAAATTTTTTATAGTTTCTTCCCCAATTAAATAAATGGGTTTCGATTCCGGTTCCATACAATTTTTAAAAACGGTTCCGATACCGGTTCCATACATTTTTTAAAAACGATTCCGATTCCGGTTCTATGCGTTCCTTAACAGGGACTATAATATATGTTCCGGTTCCGAGATTTTTAAATTAGCGGTTCCGATTCCAACAAATTATGGGTTCCAGTTCCGGTTCCACAGATTTTTAATAACGATTCCGGTATTATTTTTCACTTTTCTCCTGCTATTTCATGTTTTTCCGTGCTTTTTTCGTGTTTTTTTTAATCCCGTGCTTTATCGTGCATCAAACTAACTATTAAAATTACAATACATATGTATACAGTTTCGTACTTCAATAAAAATATTTTGAAATAAAAAAAAAAAAAAAAAAATTACCGTTTCCATTATTTACGTCACCACTATATTACACAGAAAATAATTACTCGGAAAATAATCAAAATTTTTCGAATAGTAAAAATTACACCTAGTACAATGCTCAATTTTCAACGTGAGTGAGACCTGGGGGTTAATATATTAGTGACACCCCACTGTAGCATTATTTTATCTATTGAAAATAATCAAATTTTCGTTAATAATTTTAAATAAATTCTTAGGTTCCATGGTTCAGTTAATCCATTCGTTTGTCCCGATTGTGGGGTTACATTTCCGAGAAAGTTTCAATTGGTCAATCATGGTCGTATTCATGGCAAAGTACCGCACTCCTGCACGGTGTGTGGTAAAGAATTTTTGCAAAAAAGAACGCTGGTATCCCACATGAGGTATTCAAATATCATATGCTTAATCTGTTCGTTTGTCTCAAATGTAGTCCAATTTTGTTTATAGAGTTCATACAGGAGATCATCCTTACCCCTGCATAAGCTGTGGCGAAGGATTTGTTTCAAAGGCGGAATTAAATCAACATATTCGTGTGACGCATGGTGGCGTTAATCCGAACTCATCTAGCACGGCAATAGTGCAGTCAAATGCAATAATTACAACTAATCAGCCAACTCAAACGATCCAGGTTGTAGTTTTATTTATGAGGAAATTCTGAATTTAATATTTAATGAATATTTCTGGCAATGCCATTTTTCTCTCGTTAAATAGATTCATCAAACTCAAGCACATCATAACCAACAACAACAGCAGCAGCAACAACAGCAGCATCACCAGCAGCAACAACAACAGCATCATCAGCAGCAACAGCAGCACCAACAACAAGTGCAATCAACGCAGTCCCATCCTCAAACCATTACTGTTGTCAGTAACCCAACAAATTCTGCGTTAATAACCGTGGCTACCAACGACAACAGCTCTATGGCCAGACCTCAGTACGGCTGTCGGTAAGTTCGTATTGCATGAATGACAACGACGAGATTGCAAAAATTATTTATTTATTTTAAAAATTTAGTGAATGTGGAAGTGCCTTTAATAGCAGAGAAGCTCTTGCGTTGCATTTACGACTCCACACGGGGGACAAAAGTTTAATGACAGACTTATGCGCACTCACAGCAGCTCTGCCTGGCAATTTTCTGAATACCGCTAGTTTAAATCCTGGTAATATTTTTATATTTTTTATTGTTGACATGACCTATAATGTACATTAATTTAAGACTTTTTTATAGCAGGGAATTCTGCAGGGGTTTCTGCTAATTCTAATCTTGTTACGCAAAATACGGTTCCAGTACAAATTATTTCTTCAACGGGCCATGTCGTCAGTCAAACGACGATGGTTCAAACAACTGCTGTACCACAACACCAGCAACAACAACAACAACAGCAGCAGCAACAACAACAACCACAACAACAGCAACAGACGGTGGTGGGACCAGCAGTTACTGTCCTTCAGCAACAACAACAACAGCAAGCACCTACAAAGCCTAAATCACATTTTTGCGCAAGCTGCGGTAAAGGATTCGCCGCGAAACACGGCCTGATGCAGCACAACCGCCGCCATCCGAACGGTGGTTGCACGGTGCGCACGCATGTGTGCGAATGTGGAAAAGCTTTCTTCCAGAAAAACCATTTAATGCTACACCAGCGCCAACACTTGGAAACTAAACCGGCGCTTTCACAGCAACAGGTAGGCAAATATTTGACAGATTTGAAGCGATATGGGTCTACCGGTACCTGTCAAAAATTTTGATTATGTTAATTTTACAAAAATGTCAAGACGAAAAGATATTTCCTTACAATGTTATTGGTTTAAAAGTACTTTACACGATAGAGTAACACTAATGTCCATAGACGGAGTTGGCGGAATTAATTGGTTCGTTGTAATAAATAGTTTAAAAGTCTTGAAAGTTAAGTAATAGCTTTCGGAAAACTCAAATGCTTCATTTAAAAATACATTTGTATTTATAACATTTGAATAATGACCATTTAATAAAATAAAGTGAACTAGTGTAATTTAGCTAAAATAAGATCATATATTTTGAATGGCCTATTTTATATAAAATTTCATAGATTTACATTTTTTAAATGATTTAATTTCATAATATAATAACGTATTTATCTAATTTGTTGATAAAATTCCATACTTTATCTTCACAATAACTATTACACACCAGAGTTCATTTTGTCTTTAAACAAACTTTTGGTGTATAACTTTTGCAATAATTTGTTTGTTTAAATTTGACATCATGCCTTTTTGACATTCGCAAATTCTGTGTTAATAAAAGGTTTGGTTCACTTCCACAAACACAATAATAACAATAACTGGCGCTCCATCTCTGAGAACCTATGCGAAACTCTCACCGTTTAGAAACCTAGCGTCAGACAGTCAAGAAATCAATAATATTGCATTGTTATTCAGTTTTAAGCTATTTGAAGTCTCTAGCTCATTAAAAATTAAAGAAAACATTGATCTTGACCTACTAGATAATTCTATTTACCTCAAAATTCGGATGTAGCTTATTTCGTAAATCATATTTAATCTTGTTTAACATGCTCACGTTGTTTCATTTTCCTACAGGATGTCATACAACAGACAGCAACGCAGCAGACTCAGCAATTAGTCCAGCAGCAGCAAACACAACAACAACAACAGCAGCAGCAACAACAAATGACAACGCGAGAAGTTTTGATTGGAAATCAAGCAGTCCACGTACAGGTGCTCCAAGGTACAAACACGGCACAAGTGATTAAATATGAAATCAATATTCCACAAGAGGGTCAACAGACTATAGAATAAAACATATCTGATATATCAGACGTCAAGTGGCATGTTATGGATTGACAGAAGAACATTAAACTTAGAGAATCGTTTTCTTGGAAAAAAAAACTCTTGTTTAATCATTATGGTTCTTCTATTATCCAATTTCTCTATTTTTTTTACTTTGTTGACATTAAAAGTTACGTAATTGTTTTATTTAAATAGATCCTGTAAATACTTTTTGAAGCTGAAGAAATTCTTCTTATATAGTTATAATTATTTTTATTAGTATTTAAGTAAATCACGTATTATTGAACATTTTAAAAGTAGGCTTAGAGTTACTGTGATGTGTTGGTCGCATCTAAAACCTAACCTGTAAGCTTAAAAGTAAATTTTTATCATAACTGTAAAATTCGGATTTAAATAAAATTTTTGTTTCACATTTTTAATTATTATTATTACTACTATTATTAAAATGCATCGGTAATCATTTTGCATCGAGAATTTCAAAAACTGACACCGAAGTGCGTAGTCAATAGGAGAAGAAATTACTTTCGAATTTGTAAACTATGTTGTGTATGCATATACGAGTTAATATATACATATAGACATGTATGTATTTATATATATATATATATATTTTATTTTAAATAAACATTTATATACAACCACTTAACACTATTTCCTTTTAATGTAATAAAGTATTGAGACACGAAAACTTCTCATTTAAATGATTATGCTATTAGTGAAATACTTATTTTAATAGAATAACAACTAAATAATATGGGGAACTATATACATATTTTTAGATGTAGAACATTTTCTTTCTAAGACCATTTAAAGAAATACGTTTTCAATGGATAAAGATGCACTTAGCTCATACCTTATTTAGGTACTTAGCATGTACCTTGGTGACTCCAATGGAGCCACCAAGAGCAAGAAAACCTGAGGGAGATTGCAACTAAACCAAATAACGGTTCATATAAGACGACTTCTTCAACTGATGATGGAGAAGATTGTAAGAGCTGCCCGTCAGTATTATTACACACACAATTTCGATGCTGTGAAGGATTTTGTATTCCTAGCAACCAGCGTCAACAACAAGAATAATGTCGGTTTTGATATAACTCGAAGAATAACTTATAAAAATGATGCCAGCACGCGCAATGCCGTAACTCGTATGGTATATGATCTGCGTCTGAAACGGATTGTAATGGAGATCTAAGTGAGTATATATAGAATGTATGGTTCAAACGGAATGACTTTCGGAACTACTTTTAAAATGGTTCCTATTAAATGTTTTAAGGAACCACTTCTAAATATGGTTCATATGGAATGAATTTTGGAATAACTTCCAAATATAATTTCTATTGAATACAAATCTGAGGCAATATGTATTAACAACGTAACTCAAGATATGCTCAATGTCATCGTAATCCTGATATACGAATTCATTTTGTGTCAAATTTTGATACTGATCCTTATTATAGTTGCTGAGATACAAGAATTAACGTTAAAGCATATCTACTTGTTATTAAATATTTATTTTTATCCTAAAAATCCTAACAGAAAATTTTTTCACTCATTTATTTTATTTAAGTTTTTCTTATATTTGCACAAATAATTTTTAAAATAGTTTTAAAGATAATTTTCGGAATAAATTGTAAAGTTTAAAACTGCTCTCCTGTAGTGCGATTCCGTAACTCCATAACGATAATATTCGATATCGCTATCTACCGACAATTGTCGCTTGCGATAGCGATCGTTAAGAAAAAAGTGAATCCCTAACTTTCAATGCATTTTATGTAGACAAATAAATTCGGAAGCATTTTTAACAATAAAAATCGTTTAAATCATTGAAATGCAAGCTGGCGAACAACCGAAAAATTTTCAACGCTATCGTATCGACAATTTTCGGCACGATAAATATCATATCGAACTGTGTACGGAATACCTCCTAACAGTATTTGTCGTTAATTGTAGTTATGATATCGAATTTTGTCGATACTGAGTTAGGGAATCGCGCTACTGTAGCGTTTCGAAAAGAGGCGGTCAACAACAGCAGCAGCATGCTGGTCGGCATGGAAATGTACTTAAACAACATCATTAGAAATTAATTAAAACTAAATAAATAATGATTTAGTTTTAAGTTCTGTAAAAATATAAAAATGTCAGAAGGAAAATTTGACAAAAAGAAAATTTTTGACGTCATCTTTTTTGCTTACTTTTTGTTGACTTAAACCGGTCGCCTTTCAGTTGCTAAAAAGACTACTTTTAGACAATAACGTTAAGACATCTTTATGTGTACCGTAAGGACATCATTCCGACAAATCAAAAAGGCAACTTCCGGTCAATCATTTGTATTACAAAAAAAAAAAATTCTCGTAACATTTCGGACAAATTTTGGACATCGATAACACATAAAAGGATAACTAAAAGACATCTTTCAGATATAACTTATCTAGTTGGGGTAGAACAAACGCTTGAGCATTACATTATTCTGCGTTGTGCCGCAATTTCGAAAAGTGATGCACATTTTCGAAAACACCTCATCTTTATTAACATTGTAAACACACAAAATGAGTGTGCGCCAAAACTTTTCTGTCTTTAGATATTTAGAGTCTTTGGTAAGCATGAAGTTTTCTAAACCTCAAATTAAAATTTTATTTTAACAAAGATATTTATGTATATAAAACTTATGCATAGAAAGTATTTTATATGTATTATAGACTAGCTGGACCCGCGCACGACTCGTGCCAAGATTTTCTGAATTCAAAGATATAGAGCGATTTTATTAATATAAAAAACATTTTATTATTTATATGAGGGGCACGTGCATAGCTGTTGACATTTTTTTATTGGTTTTATAAATGTGGTAACCAAATAATTCTCCGCCAAAAAAACTTTTCTCAAAGACAATTTTTTCTCAGACTGCGCTTCTCCGCAGAATTATTCCCAGTAAATATCTTCCCTGTAAAATCCACATATAACGCTTTCCCGTAGAATTCTCAATCCCGGTAGAATTGTTCTCGGTAGAATTCTTTCCCGTAGAATTCTTCCCCGTAGAGTTTTTCCCAGTAGAAATTTTAGTGTGGTGGGTTTTAATGTAGTAAGTTTCGGTGTGGTGAGTTTAGATGTGGTGAATTTTGGAGTGGTGAGTTTAATTGTGGTTAGTTTTGGTGTGGTGAGTTTTAGTGTGGTGAGTTTTATTGTGATGAATTTGAGTGTGGTGAGTTTAAGTGTGGTGTTTTTAAGTGTGGTGAGTTTTATTGTGGTCAATTATAGTGTGGTGGGTTTTAGTGTGGTGAATTTTAATGTGGCGTGTTTTAGTGTGGCGTGTTTTAGTGTAGCGAGTTTTAGTGTGGTGAATTTTATTGTGGTGAGTTTTAGTGTGATGAATTTTAATGTGATGAATTTTATTGTGGTGAGTTTTAGTGTAGTGAATTTTAGGGTGGTGAGTTTTAGTGTGGTTAATTATAGTGTGGTGGGTTTTAGTGTGGTGAATTTTAGTGCGGTGAGTTTTAGTGTATCGAAATTTGACTGTAGTGAGTTTTAATGTGGTGAGTTTAAAAGTGGTGAATTTTAATGTGGTGAAATTTTAGTGTAGTGAGTTTTAGTGTGGTGAGTTTTAGTGTGGTGAAATTTTAGTGTGGTGAGTTTAAGTGTGGTGAATTTTAGTGTGTTGAATTTTTGTTTGGTGAGTTTTAGTGTGGTGAGTTTTAGTGTGGTGAGTTTTAGTGTGGTATGTTTTAGTGTGGTAAGTTTTAGTGTGGTGAGTTTTGGTATGGTGAGTTTAAGTGTGGTGAGTTTTAGTGTTGTGAATTTTAGTGCGGTGAGTTTTAGTGTGGCGACATTTGAGTGTAGTGAGTTTTAGTGTAGTGAGTTTTAGTGTGGTGAGTTTTAATGTGGTGAAATTTTAGTGTGGTGAGTTTTAGTGTGGTGAAATTTTAGTGTGGTGGGTTTTAGTGTGGTGAATTTTAGTGTGTTGAGTTTTTGTGTGGTGAGTTTAAGTGTGGTGAGTTTTAGTGTAGTGAGTTTAAGTGTGGTGAGTTTTAGCGTGGTGAGTTTTAGTGTGGTGAGTTTTAGTGTGGTGAGTTTTTGTGTGGTGAGTTTTAGTGTGGTGAGTTTTAATGTGGTGAGTTTTAGTGTGGTGAGTTTGGGTGTGCTGAGTTTTAGTGTGGTGAGTTTTAGTGTGGTGAGTTTAAGTGTGGTGAGTTTTTGTGTGGTGAGTTTTAGTGTGGTGAGTTTTTGTGTGATGAGTTTTAGTGTGGTGAATTTTAGTGTGGTGAGTTTTAGTGTGGTGAATTATAGTGTGAAAGGTTTTAGTGTGGTTAATTTAAGGGTGAATTTTAGTGTGGTGAGTTTGTTTTTCTTTTTCTTTCCTTTTTTTTTGTTTTTCATTTAGTTTGGATTGTGGTTTTATGTGATTGGTTTTGTTTTTGTATTTTTGCTTTTGTTTTGTGTTGTGCTTTTGCTTTTTTGTTTTTAAATTTTTTTTTCGTATTTGAGTTTTTCGTTTCATGTTCGTAGCTGGTGAAAGTGCCGAGTTATATCGTGTTTAGGTTGCATGGGAGGTGCCACGCCTCTTTGTCCAATCCCGCCCATATATAGCCTATCATTCCTTCCAGACCATACCGCATCTGTGGTAAAAATTTCAAGACAATCGGATCAGCCGTTTAGACGGAGAAGCGGAACAAACGGGATTGGTTTTGTTTTTGTATTTTTGCTTTTGTTTTGTGCTTTTGCTTTTTTGTTTTTAATTTTTTTTTTTGCATTTAAGTTTTTTGTTTCATGTTTGTAGCTGGTGAAAGTGCCGAGTTATATCGTATTGAAAGTTTAGGTTGCATGGGAGGTGCCACGCCTCTTTGTCAAATCCCGCCCATATATAGCCTATCATTCCTTCCAGACCATACCGCATCTGTGGTAAAAATTTCAAGGAAATCGGATCAGCCGTTTAGACGGAGAAGCGGAACAAACGTACAAACGTACAAACGAACAAACAGATTTATTATATTAATAGGATTCGTAAATATGTCGCGCACACAATTTAAAAGTATATTTACTAATTCCTGCTCCCTGAAAAAAACACAAAGAAAAGATACATGTATCTGCATGCATTTATTATTTTATTTCCCCATAACCAAAAAATAAAAAACTATTTCCATTTGCACATATTTTTTATTTATTTTATATTTCACTAGCTAAAGAGCAATTTGTATTGATTTAATTCATTATTTTATTAAGATTTATGTATTTATTTCACATTTTTACTTAATTAATGAATTTCCTATTGTTGGCGACTGTCGAAAATTTTTGACGTTTCCTTATTTCTGTATGAGTCGATAATAGTTAGCAAGAAACTGGCAGCCGAACTGACTTTAAATATAGTAGGTTAGAAACTTTGCACTTCAAAAATTACCACAAGCAGCTGTTGATTAGCTGCTCGCCTTTAGATGCAATAACTGTAAATTATTGTAAATTTACAGTTATTGCATCTACAGTTATTGTTCCGTTCGCTGTTTTTGAACGAAAATTGAAAATTATTTTCCACACGACCAAAAAAAAAATGTTATTTAATTTCTTCATTTTTTATTTTTCCATGCCCTATTTTAAAATTTACATTTTTTTTTTAATATCATTTTTACTTTATTTTATTTTTTGTCATTGCCACATATTCTTAGAATCAAATCAATAATGCCTGGTTTTCACTATGTAGGGTATTCCATAGGGTATTCCATAGTCGGTCGGGCCCGACTATGGAATACCCTACACTTTGGTGGGAATATTAATGTGGGAAATTTAATTGTATACCTACATTTTAAAGATCTTAGTAATGATGAACATTCTTACACTCAGAATATTATTTATATATCAGAAATTTACGACGCATATCCCAATAATTTAAAAAATTGATATGAAGGTAAAAAAATAATAATAATCAAAATATGTTAAAAATAAATGTGGGAAGATCACGCCTACTTTTAAAACATATGTGAAAATTTAAGGCTTTCATAAATTTGTTTTAAATAATTTGCGAATAAAATGTCCTCTGAAAAATCGGAAAATAATAAAAAAATCAAATGTGGGCGAAACACGCCCATTTTTAGAAAACATATTTTTAGGTGAATTCTAACAATACGTTTTATATTTTATAAGTATATCTTGAGAACTTAATTAATATATCCTGTTCCTCATAGGTGTACGGTATAACAAATATGACACAAACTGACATAGTGAAAACCAAGCATAAGAATCAGCCCAATCGAGTTTCCCGATGACCAAAGGCTCGTCAGACTGTTCTCTTTCCGACGGAAAATAAAAGGGTCGAACATTTTAGTCAAATGTACCCACTAGACTGACAATGTCTTTCTATGAAATAAAATTTGTACACTCAGGGAAAATGTACCATTAAGTACTTTATGGTACGACCAATGATCATATGGTTCATGTATTAATATTTTTTCTTTTTAAATCAAAAGTTTTCTAATTAATTCAATAGTATTTGAAAAATTCAGTACCATAAATTTAAATATTTCAATATTATTATTTTAAATAGAATAACTACTGTTGTTTTAATGGTTTCCTCCTATAATAATAAACGTAGTGTAAAAAAAACATAAAAACGAATGCAAACATGTTCGTTTTGTACGTCATTCTGCGTGTTTACTCAAAATGGTCACATGTATTTGTTTGTAATATTCCACATTATTAAACTCGACATTGGTAAGGACTCAATGTGTTTAACGTAAATAAATTATATTTACATATTTATTTATATTTATATTTTTATTTATTAGAGAAAATAAATAATACATCGAACTTCTAATATGGCAACGGACTCAAAAATAACTGCAGCCTCAAGTACTACAATCAATTATTGGAAACCAAAGCAACCATTAAATGTGTTATAACCTTTTGCAGCAAGAAGTGTTTTTTTATGTATGTGTTGTAAAAGTGAATATCAATTTCGACATTTAAATAAAATAATATATACAATAAATTAACTAAAATACATTTTTGTTTTAATAAATTATTAGGAAAATGTAATTCGACTATACAATAAAATTAATAATACGTATCATTAACTTTGTTTAGGTTTTTCTTATTGTAATTAAAATATCACATTATAAAATTTATGGTACAACCACACATTGTATTAACAGTTTCAATATTACTGAACTAATGAGACGCATCCTATTGACCAATTTTAATGGTATAAATTATTGTTTTTCTATTGAAATACTATCAATTCATCATGATTTTTTTCTGGGTGTAGAAATTGATTGAAAAGGTCAACCATGCGAAAACCATGCGAAAATCAATATGCAGAATTTTCAGCGGGACGTCAAAAATCTCGTTTTGATACCCAAATCGACTATTTCAAAATTTAAATAAAATGCAATAAACTAAAAAAGTGGATACGTCATCCACTGGGGAGCCCCCCCCCCCCTTCTAATGTTTTTTATATAACATGAAATATTAAACATTGGAAACATTGAAATCGTTAAAAATTTAATCAGAGATTGAAACTATAATCGATATCCGTTTATATAGGTCAAGAGTAATTTTTATTAAATTGAAATAAAATGAATCAAATGTATTTTTATTTATTCTAGAATTAAAACAGTATCCTGGTTATACATCGCCATCATCTTAATAAATCCTTTGACGGTAAAATTGTACAACGACTTGAGTCATCTTCGCAGAAGACCCAAGTCCGACCGGCGATGCTGTCATCAAAGTAAACTCTGAAAAGAAATATTTTCCATCACGTGTTGATAATTTAAATCACAGGATATTTTATTTTCACTTTTACCATAAAATGTAATATTTGAGTTGGCACTTTTTACACCATTTGTTTTACTTAATAGTTGTGGATAACTCGAAAGTACGCCATTTTCCTTTTTTATGGTAGTCAAATGTCAAAATACCTTAAAAGTTTTGCTGCAAACATCCAGTAACTCAGGAGAACTATCAGTCAATGGTAATTTTTTTAATTTTTATTGCTGTTGCGGCAAACATCTCGTAACTATCTGTTTAAATGTCATATTTGCTGCAACTTTATTGAATCTTATGGGATGTTTGAATATTTGCTACAAGGCGTAAATTTAAAAGGATAGTTGCAGCAAGACTTTCATAAACATCTTGTTTTCTTAGTGTGTATAACAATCATTGACATTCATTTATTTGCCGATTGGTACAAAAATAATCAGAATTCCTTTTGAACACAATGATTGCAATCTCTATTTTCAAATTTTTATAATTCATTCACTTCATTAATTTTTTTTTTAATTTTTGTTAGAATTATGTGCGGATGAATCATCAATAGTTTCCATAATTTTTCTAATCATAAGACTGCTCGAAATATCATATTATTCATTTGAGTCGAATCACATGAATGTGCATTAAATTTCAATTAATTAAATCAAGTCACCTGTTATTTATAGTCTTAGGATTGAATCACAAACAATTTGAAAATTGCAATAATGCAAAAGATTCAATCCCAAAAACACAATAATTTTTCAAGTTTTATCCATGTTTTATCAAACTGCTTTTTTATTTGGTCATTTTTAATTTTTTCATAATTTTGATCTTTTGTTATAATTATTTTTAATATTGCAACAATACCATCAATTGATTATACACGAAAAATAGTTTCCAAAAGTTATTCAAAAAATTACCAAACTTTTTATTTATTCTGATTATTAAATTGTCGAAATTTTAAAGTAAACTTTGCAAAAATGTTAAACTTTTTTAAAATAAGTTACACACGAAGAAAACGATAGATGGTTAGCCTTAAACATCATTGCATTTGCAAATTATTCAAGTTAAATATTTGACACATTTTGTGATATTTAGACAATTTTAATAGTTTTGCTACAAAAGCATTAATATCTGTGGAATACGTTAATATTTGTAGCAATGCTACCTATTTCTCTAGTAGTTGCAGTGAATCTACCACAAATATGACATTTTTCGTGATGATTGTAAGAAACATCGCACAAATAATAAAAAATATGTGATGTTTACAAATTATTGAAAATTATGCTGCACATTTATTTGTATTTCATGCATTTTGGAATTGTTAAAGCAAGTAGTATTTTAGTTGCAACAACACTCTCAGAAACATTCTATTTTCTCAGTGCAGTTTTTAATTATAAAAAATAATTGATGTTTCGAAAATATTGTTGACTAATTTTGCGATATTTTATTAAATTCACTTCTGTATTTCGAATTTAAAAAACGAATCTTTGTCGTCTGATTTTAAAGGACTTTTGAAACTTATAAATTTGTTTAAAATTACGTCACTTTCGTATAATAGTAATTGTATTTATTAGTGAACATTTTAAATATTTTTTTAGTTGAAACTCTAAAAAATTTCGCTGTTTTTTCAGCATTTTAATAATAATAATAGTTTGGCGCTACAGTCCTATATAGAACTTCGGCCGAGCTCTCTCACCATTTTGAGCTGTGCGTGTTATATTTGTACTCAAAGTGGTGGGACCTACAGTTTATTGCCGAATCCGAACGGCGGGTGAGAGCTTTTCATAGGCAATGGTTTTACTCTCGTAGGTTTGCCATTTACTGCCGAGAGGTAGCGCGGTATAGAAAAATGTTTCTATGAAAAGATGTTGTTAGCCCCAGCCCAGGCTTGAACCGGGGACCTTTCGGATCGCAGTCCAACGCACTAACCACTGAGCTACCGCGGCTCAGTATTTTACCGATACATTAAAAAGTAAAATTACCATACATGTATTAGGAATGAAGCGTAATTAAATTATAATCGAAATTAAATTTATTTTTGTTCACGTGTAAACATTATTATATTCTCCAGCAGAATCTGTCAAATTTACCATAAATATGTTACAATACCAACATAAAATTTTAATTGCATTTGAATAAATTGTTTCTTGTCAATTACTTGATTAAAACTATGTTTCGAAACACAGAAAATGCTAATCAAATCTAAATACAACGTATGTTCGCAATGCTCGTCTTAATTCGATAATTTATCAGCTGATGAAGTTGGCAACGTTGTGCAGCATTTTCTACCTACGCCATCTTTTGCTATCGTTTGAACATATTGATATTTAAAACAGGGGCGGATCCAGAAGTATGATTTTTTTGCGCCTTTTTTCCAATTTTTTCTAAAATGCGCCCCAAAAATTTTCGCCCTTTTTTATATTTTCTCATCAAATACAGTGAATAATATACTATACACAACTGTACTTCTTTAAACCAACTTTTTTTCTTTAAATCAACCGTTTTATTTGCTTAAAAACAAACAAAAAATATAGGGTGCGGTCGGATCTGTGGTACCCTAGAAAAATCGATATCCGGTGCACCTACATATTTGGTCATATATGTACACAAATGAAAGGTAATAATGCCACATTTGTAATTATATGGTTATTTTTATGATCTTATAACCATAGCGATTAGGATTTGTAATTATGTAAAAAATAAAATTAAAATGAAATGCTGATTGTTGAGAAAAATATTTAATTATTTATCAAAATGACGAAGAAAATTTTGAAATGAATAGCTAACGTGAAACGCTTTTTTTAAATTTTCTAGAAGTGGCCCAACAGTTAAATATAATATTTCGTTGGGAAGTTATTCGAAGAAGCGTCGCAGGCGAAATTTTTTTATAAAATATTAAATTTTTTGTTTTTTAAAACATAAATACAAAAGCATATAATAGACTTCTGATTAAATTTCTATTTCTGATTAAATATTATTCGTGTATAAAATGAACTCAGTTGTTAAAACTAAAAAGGGTCCTGAGGTTACTGTGGTTATGAACATAAACATACTAATCGTGAGATCAATATCTTTCATTTCAGTACCTACATGTTCATATAGGTAGGTGTTTAAGTTTTCGATTTATCTGGGGTACCACAAGTCCGACCGAGCCCCAATTTAGTCTGGGACCCAAACAGAGGGGATAGTTTGAAGAAAAAATATTTCACTTCATCCGGTTATCTAAATTTCAGCCAATTTGTTTGTTTGTTTGAAGATTTTTTGGTAGGAGTAATGTCTTTTTTTCCATATTATTTTCACTTTTCAAGTTAGCATATTTCGAAAACCAAAAATATTTGAATTTGATTTTTTTTAAAAGTATAACATTTGTACCAATTGTACCATTTGTACCAAACTCAAGTTTGATATTTAACCTAGTTTTTTGTACCATTTATTTAAGAATTAAAAGGTAATAGTTACTTCACCAATTATTAAATTAATTTACAACAGTTTTTTAATTTCAAAAATACTAAAAACGTAAAAATCGGATTATAAATCGTCGTTATAGAACTAAAAGTCATCAATATGTTTCAATATCGATTTTTTCGTTAATAACTTCTTCAATTATAATTTGAAACAAACATAACCTTTTAGCACAGTGCCGATTGGACATACTTAAAAACTATATTTTGTGAATATTTGATTTTCAATTATGAAAAATACACCAACACACAAATTTTGCGCCTTTCTCTATATTATGCGCTCTGCATTTTAGACGCTTTTTCCATTTTATGTTTATTTTTTTGAAAATTTAGCGCGTTTCTCTGTAGTTTCCGGTCTTTTAAAAAGGCCTAAAAATTATGAATATTAGGCGCATTATCCTTTTTTGCAAATTTTGCGCCTTTCTCTATATTTTGCGCCCTTCTGTAGATGCGCAAAAATTTTGTAAATTAGGCGCATTTGCAATTTTATGCTTTTTTGAACATTTTGCGCCTTTATCTATATTTTGCGCCCTTCTGTAGAGGCGCAAAAATTTTGTAAATTAGGCGCATTTGCAATTTTTTTGCTTTTTTGAACATTTTGCGCCTTTCTCTATATTTTGCGCCCTTCTATAGAGGCGCAACAATTTTGTAAATTAGGCGCATTTGCAATTTTATGCTTTTTTGAAAATTTTGCGCCTTTCTCTATATTATGCGCTTTGCATTTTAGGCGATTTTTCCATTTTATGTCTATTTTTTTGAAAATTTAGCGCGTTTCTCTGTAGTTTCCGGTCTTTTAGAAAGGCCTAAAATTTCTGAATAATAGGCGCATTTGCAATTTTATGCTTTTTTGAAAATCTCCCCCCCCTGGATCCGCGCTTGGTTTAAAAACAAACAAAAAAGAAATAGGATTTAAATAAATGTATTCTTGCAACATTCTTCTTGTATACGAAGTTGGCACTCGTTGAGCAGAATTTTCTACCTACGACTCTTTTGTCGTCGTTTGAAGTCTGTATAGGATCATTTTAAACATACTGATTTTTAAAAACAGACAAAAAATGAATTCTTGTATATAAAGTTGACACTCGTTGATCGGCATTTTCTGCGTACGTGTCTTTTGTTGTTCGTTGAGAAAACGTGTTCGCGTCGGTAATAATTTTGTTATTTGTAAATTAAATAAATATATAAATTGGGTTATTAAAAGTACAAATAGTAACAGAGTATAATAAAGTGCAGTATAATAAAATAATTTCTGAAACTAATGTGAAAAAACCACAAATAAATATCAGTGTTTCGATTATCAAACAGAATTTGGCATGTTTTTTTACAAAAACCTCCGGGAATTCCTTGCCTACGCTATGTGCTGTACTGAGACCAAACGTAACTGTGCCAAATATAAAGCGAGCCTGTATCGTCAGGTTTAGCTTCTGCTGGTGCAATTGTGTATTCATTGATGCTGTCACTTGTACTTGGAGTTTTAAACGAATTATTTATTTATGCATTTAAAAATTTGTGTATGAATTCAATTATTATAAATGTTTAAAGATTTTTAATAAAAATTAATAAAAAAAACTACATTTTATTTTTATTTTATTTTCAGGATTTCTTTCCAAAAATATTTAAATATGTTTCTATGCAAACATACTACTTTTTGAACTGAAACAACTGATATGTTTCACTGGAAACATATTTATATTCAGGTCGTTCAAATTCATGTTTTATTTTTAACATATTTATGTTACGGTTCAAATATTTATTTTGTTTGGATGTAGTAATTATTATGTTTCCATTAGAACATACACCATTTTAAGAGGCAATATTAAAATATCTCCGTGATATTGTAATGTAAGTCAGAGCTCATTACAACACTTTTCAAGCCTCAATACAACCCTGTTTACAAATGATTTATCAGTCAATTATATATTATGTTTACATAAAATTCCAAACATGTTTGGGAGAGCACTTTTCTTTGCAGCGTGTAGTAAATGTAGAAAACCGGTTTCCTCTTATTAATATAGTAAATTTCAACGAATGTGTAAAAATTAAATTTACACAGAAAAGTATGTAAATTTACACAGAAAAGTATGTATTTTTATGAGTGTAAAAAATGCATACAAAACCCTGCATTTATGCACATAATGCTTGTTAAAAAAGGACAACAGAACGGGTATAATTGTTATATATTTATATATTATAGGAAATTCATTAAGTTTTAACTTAGTTTTTTAACGTTAAATATTATTGGAAAACTTTATATCATCGTCAAGGGACGGATTCTGCAAATGTGAAACAAATTGTGTACAAAAAATGATAACTACTGTTGAACGAATGTCCGCAAACATGAAATTTACACCTTGGGAGATGTCATTTCAATTGCATGTAATTTAAATTCACATTTATATTCACCAACTAAATTCACGTTAAAATATACAAGTTTTCTTTTCTTGATTTTAGACTCTACTAAAATTTTGATTTTTGTATAAGGGTTTTCGATGTCCCGTCCGGAACCAAAAAGATACATTTATTACCATAGTAAACAGTTATCAAAGCCGAATTTCCTCGGTATATCCAAAAATGTAAACATAATTTTCCTAATAATTCTAGAAAATTGTTGACAGCTAATTGAAACTGTCCCGTCCGGAACTTTAAGTACCAAAAGTGTAAAACTACGATATAAAAAATATCATAAAAAAACAATTATTAAAAAACTAAAAAAAAAATTAAAAACTGAAAAAACCTCTGAAAATTTGAATAGTACATCAGTTTTCATTTCGTAATAATGATTATTGATATTGTCATATACACAATTATTTTTAGCAGAACAGCTTTAGGAAAAAAGTGCATATATACAAAAATAAAGTAAATTGTCTCAGCTATGTTCAGAGATAATTCAAAAAATATATTGTATGAAAATGTTTTTTAAAATAAAAATCGTACTGATAATTTCTATACGGAAATTTTTGTCCCGTCCGGAATTTCGCTGTGATTTATTACGAAAAAACTATAATTTTTAGGAACAAAGTGTAAATATACAAAGAATGCACGATATTTCAGATATTGTTTAAAATATTTCAAAAAAATAATTTGTAAGCAAAATTTAAAATTTTATTTATATCTTTTAATCTATCGTATAGAATTCTATAATTTACAGATGTTTAGTACTACTAAAAAACTACATTAATCAAGTAAATTCAATTATTTTCCTTCGAGATATTCAAGTTTTAAGCATACGAATGTCCCGTCCGGAACCCCAGGAAATGCCCATATATGCACTCATAAGAAAATGTACCATTAAGTACTTCATGGTACGACCATTTATCTTATGGTTCAAGTATTAATAGTTTTTTCTTTTTAAATCAAAAGTTTTCTAATTAATTCAATAGTATTTGAAAAATTCAGTACCATAAATTTAAATAGTTCAATATTATTATTTTAAATAGAATAAATACTGTTATTTTAATGGTTTCCTCCTATAATAATAAACGTGGTGTAAAAAAAACATAAAAACGAATGCAAACATGTTCGTTTTGTACGTCATTCTGCGTGATTACTCAAAATGGTCGCATGTATTTTTTTTGTTGTTATAATCCACATTATTAAACGCGACATTGGTAAGGGCTCAATGTATTTAATGTAAATAAATTATATTTATATATTTATTTATATTTTTATTTATTACAGAAAATAAATAATACATCGAACTTCTATTATGGCAACGGACTCAAAAATAACTGCAGACTCAAGTACTACAATCAATTATTGGAAACCAAAGCAAACATTAAATGTGTTATAACCTTTTGCAGCAAGAAGTGTCTTTTTATGTGTGTGTTGTAAAAGTGAATATCAATTTCGACATTTAAATAAAATAATATATACAATAAATTAACTAAAATACATTTTTGTTTTAATAAATTATTAGGAAAATTAATAATACTTATCATTAAATTTGTATAGGTCTTTCTTATTGACATTACAATATCACATTATAAAATTTATGGTACAACCACACATGGTATTAAGAGTTTCAATAATTCTGAACTGATGGGACGCATCCTATTGAACAATTTTAATGGTATAAATTATTGTTTTTCTATTGAAATACTATCAATTTACCATGATTTTTTTCTGGGTGTGTGTGAGCTAAAAGTCATTTTTACACACTTTAATGTGTTTATATACAAAACATTGCAGAATCAGTAAATTTACCATTTAAAAAGTGCGATTCATCTCAAAACAGTTCATTTGTGGAAAATAACATATTTTATTTCATGAAAAACACGTCAGATATTTATTTTTACGGACGTATTAGTGTTTTTATTTGAAAAATTAGTAAATCAGATTTCTTAGAGTCTAAGTTATTATTTAATCGTCGCAAGATTCCCATCGGTTTCCCATCGCGAAGGGACGACGACGCGCCGTGTATTAAGTTGTATGTTGTAGTGAATAGCTGAATGCATGCTGATTTTCCATGTACTTTCAAAACATATTTAGACGTGTATCACACACAATTTAAACCTATCTGCCAATGCAAATTTGAATCCGTTTCTCATCTCAAACTCTTTTAAATCCACCAAACTCGTAATTGTTGTAGTAAA
This sequence comes from Dryomyza anilis, assembly GCA_951804985.1. NCBI lineage: Eukaryota > Metazoa > Arthropoda > Insecta > Diptera > Dryomyzidae > Dryomyza > Dryomyza anilis. Next base: position 46,608,776 of record OX638133.1, on the reverse strand, counting down.
ACGTACCGCATTTTTTTGATTTTACAAAACTGTACTTTGTTGCTGTTTGACAATTCAAAGTATATGAAATCGAATACTAAGATTTTATGAAAGGTCATTCATTTCAATAACTTTACGAGATACGAGAGATACGAACGATGTAAAAAGTTTTTCATTATTATTTTGTTAATCAATATTTTTATGTTAAGTTAACTACAAAATATAAACGATTCGGAAATTTTATACAGTGGTGCCCACACAATTAGAAACGATTTTTTTTTTAAATTATTAAATATATTTTTTTTTTGAAGTACGACACTTTTTGCATATGTATAGTAATTTTGGTTTTTATTTTAGACAATGCTCTGTATAAAAATAAATCATTTTCTTGTTTATCGTTAGATTATACCATGTTGCAAAAATCGAAAACAGTTTACACACTAAAAAAATTCAACATGCGCGTGAAACTAGGGATCATTCTTAGTATTTGTGCGAAAACAGTTTTTTTGTTTAATTTATTTACGTTATTTATTAGCATTTTCATATTATAAAAATACATACATTTTTGGTCGAAAATTTGAAAACAGTTGAATATACTTCATAACTGGCACATCTCTGAGTATGAATATGAAATAGTTTTTCCGATATCAATTCGTGTACGGCTTGTATTTGGATTTTAAATGTTCAAATTTCAATTTAATAAATTTTAATTTTAAAATTTCTCATAGAATAAAACCTGCAAATGAATTGATATTGAAAAACCGTTTTCAGATTCATATTTAGGAAGATCTCAGCCAGAAAATGCATCAAATTTTATATAAATTTTCCACAAATAATAATATATTTTTTATATATGAAATTAATGATATGCAATTGTATGCAAATAAAAACCGCAAACGAATTGATCTAAAAATAATAGTTCGCAGAAATTCTCCGAATGATACCTAGTTCACGTACATGTCGATTTTTTCCAGTGTACAAAATACTTTGGCACGGTGTTATAAATGCTAAAAAAAATAATTTAAAAATTGTCTAAAATCTACAAAAATTTTCAGACTTTATAACTTAAAAACGAATAAGAAAATTGGTGTATTAAAATTAGTCTTGACAAATGTCAAGACTAATTTTCATCGACTGCTTTGAATGCTTTGAAAACATATATTAACACTTTTTAATTATTTATTTAACATTTATAATCTAACGATAAACAAGAAAATGATTTTTTTAAGAGAGCATAGTCCAAACTAAAATCCAAAATTACTATAAGTATGTATAAAGTATCGTACTTCAATAAAAATATATTTAAAAATTACGAAATAAAAATATGATCGTTTCTAATAGTTTAGCCACCACTGTATGCCACACCCCTAAGATTTCCTTAGAACCGACCCTGACTCCGCCGCAAGATATAGAAATAATCATTATTTTTAAATACTAACAAATTTGACAAGCTATATCCAAAACCTATACAGAGGATTTCTTCTTTCGATTATAAGTAAAAAAAAAATGTTATATATGACAATTTGAAATTCTGATGGGAAAAAGACAAAAATATCAGATTTTGTAAAAATACTTTTAAAAAGATTTGGAATTTTATTTGGATCTATATGGAATTTTTATTGAACATTTTTGAATATTAATCTATTTTATTATCAATAAAACTGAATGACAAGTCTATTTAAAAATTAATTCGTTTAATTCATTCATTCGTTAAATTTGCATGAATTACAAAATTGTGTTTATTGAATGTACTTTTTTTTCCTTCAAAACGATATACGAATTCGTTAGAAGTCAGACTATAAATTGATTCATTGCAATGATTTTTTCTTTTTATTATTTTTTTTTGCGGCGCCGGAATTTGATTGCACCGCCAGCCAAGCTTTGCCCACTCACGAAGTACCTACGCATATTTCCATGTATGTAGAATCGAGCTTTTTCTACTTGTTCGGGAAGCGAACGACAATGGATTTCGTTAAGTTTGCTTGATTTTGCCAACGAGGCTGCTTGGAACATTGCCCCAGCTCCCCAAAGTGATCAGTTCACTTTGTGCTGTCGCTCGCGTCGGATCGTTCAGCCAAATACTTGTCGCATACATTCCTACTTAAAAATAAAAAATACATTTTAATTATTAGTAAAGCATTTAATTCTCTCGACTGATTTGTTGTTGTTTAATACATAAGTACTGCAGAAATTGTGATTGTATTTGAAGAACATTTACAAATACCGCTCATGTGTTGTGCGTTAACATAAAAGCCAACAGTTTGGCAAACGATCGTGACCATATGTCATTTTTATACTGTGATTTCTCAAAAAATACATCAATAATTAATTAGTTACTTCGAAAATAAATGTAATTGTGTGTCAGACTTAACATTTCCTATCTTTGTTTTTAGTTAAGATATAACAGGCAAAATGGTGTTAAATGGTAAAAGTGTCAGTAAAAAAAATCAAGTTGAGCAACGAAAGGTCGAGATGGATAAAACTTTGAAAGCAATGTCGTCATCGAGTGTCGTTGCCGGTAACAGTGATGTGGTCATTAAAAAATTTAAATCATCATCGGCATCATCATCATCATCATCAACTCTAACCCAATCTCAAAAATTCAAACATGAATCGAATGATTTTACTAACCAACAAATCATTTCGTCCATTGATTTGTTGGAAAGCGAGAAAAAGGAGCCAGTATTTTCGGTGCCAATTGACGTAATTGAAACTGAGTCCTCTTCAAGTTCCCGCAGCCAAAAGATGCAGTCCTCCTCCACCCAGTCGACAATTTTCGAGTTGGCTTCAGGTAGTAGTGCATCATCGATGACTAAAAATCTTGAAAATACATCTTCCACATCGACTAGTAAAATGACATCATCGCCACACCAACACTTCTCTGACAACACCAGACGCGAGTTTCGAACTGGTTTTAAAACAGTTGATGGTAATGAGCGTGGTTTGATGTCGACAGTGGAAATGTCTGGCACAAAAACTGCACAAAATGTAAATACTGGTATGACGTCATTGCAACAGCTGTCTAGCAATAACGAAATGGTTGGAATATTATCTACGAGTGGCAACCAAATAAAAACAAACAGAACAATTGCCAAAGATATGGCTGTCTCTGACACAATCGAACGAAATGAAAACGAAAAGAAAACAATGAAATCAACAACGAAAAAAGAAATTTATGATGTAAAGACCAAAACTTGGACCGAATACAACGAAAAAAAAAACACGAACAAAAAGCATCCGACCATTGAACGGTATGTCAGCCAAGAATCTGATGGCTCGTATAAGATCACGTACAAAAAGAAAATATTCGATAAGCGCAACAACAGTTGGAAGGTCGTCGAGGAAAAGGCTGTTGATAGCACTCATGACGACTGCTATCCCGAAATAGTTGATGATGTCATTAATACAACAACAACCACATTGACGACCAAAGTGTACGACTCAAAGCTTGGCAAGTGGAAAGTTGTCGACGAGAAATCATATGTCGATGCAAAAGCTTTCGTTCCGAACGATATTGCTCGCGAGATTGAGAAAGACAACACAGATGTGGCAAACATAACGACAACCACTGAAATCACGAAGGTAAATTAAATAAACAAACTTTTTATTATACTTTAAATGTGTGCTTTCATTTTGTCGAAGTATGTCTTAAGCTTTTCTGTTTATTATAGGTAATTCTACAAACAAGCAAATATCAAATCTAAAAATCAAATTTAATTAAACTAATTGAAGTTAAAATTTTAATCCCTATCAAATATAGGGATGTCAAAAAACCGGTTTTCGGTTTCTTAATTTAAAAAAAAAAAACCGAAACCGTTTACGGGTTTTAATTTTGAAACCGGTTTTTCTAAATTAAACATTTAAAATGTAACCATTTTATTATAAAACACACATCTTTAATCACGAATGTTCGGTGTTAATCACAAAAATACATTAGCTATTTAACAAAACATTAAAATAAATATTTAATTTGTACTTTTAAATTCAGGTTATATAAATTATATTCATAATTGTAATTTAAACATAAATAAATAAAATATATGTAAATATATTCATAGATCAAAACTTTGTGGATTTAAAATCCATTTTTAAAATAATACTTAAGGAAAAGAATACGGTCTAAAAGTTTGAACTTAAGTCGATTTTTGGTTTTAGTTTAAAATAAACTTAAATCGAAAAACTTTTTACATATGTAGAAGCAATCAGTTAATGTAATGAAATTATTTGTCAATTCTCATTTTTTCGGTATAGAATTGATATATGTAATTCGAAGTAGTAGCTAAACTGGACGGTATTTGTGATTCTTTTGATTGAAGTTACCCGAGTGGAAATTTCGTTCAGGATGCGATCATTGTCTGATCAGGCAGCCTGAATTCAAATCGGTGAATGATCCTGATCTGGTTGCCTGCTTTTATCAAACTTGAGACCTTTCAAACAAAAAATAGTTATGTTAACTATTGCAATGAAAAAAGTCAACGTTTTGAGTCGAAATGAGATATTTAAACTTTTTAAATATATTGATAATTTGTATTTCCTTGGCATTTGAGTTTAACATTTATTTATTAGAATATTTTATTTTATTTGAATAATTTTGCTACCGAATTTTATTATAATGGGTTATTAATAACATCTCGATCATATTAATACGATATCTAATCATGTTTTTTTCATAAGTGTCACATCAGGTTACATTAAGTAGACTTTAATTCAGTATTTTTTATAAAGGTTGCATCAGGTTGCCTTACGTGGTTGAAATTAGGATTGACGCTGATCATAATCATTTCGTATTCTGATCAAGGGCGGATGCGAAATAAGGCTAATCTTACACCCAAAGAACAAGTCAGTTGGGGCAACCGTTTTTTTTTGCCAAACGATTTATTTAGTTCTGTCAACATTCGACTGATTCAGTTGTTGCAACACCGCGTATCAGTTCATACAACTAATAAATACAATTGATACAACCAATTTGTTTAGTTGTGGTAGCCAAGCCAGTTTAACTATACGAAATCGGCAAATTTACCTAGTTGGCAACACTGGCTCCAACGTGTTGCAAACACACAGTCAGCGTCACAACAGCGTTCCCGAGATCGATCATTGCCGACGATTCCTTGTGCTGTTGACTTCGTGTTTGAAACACGTTGGAATGTTGCCAACTTTTCAAAAGCAAAACCCACCAAATCGAGGCAAGAAACCCGCTTTTTAGCAAAACACACCGTTTTAATACATTTTTAAAATATGTATACAGGATTTATACACAATAACAAATAACGTAAGAATATCACATTAATATAATAATGTATTTTATTTTACTTGACAAACATGATCTGGTCATGAATATGTATTTCTTAACCCTTCAAAACGACACCTTTTTTCTGAAAAATAACGATTTTAGGTATTTAAAAATATTTTTATTGAGTGTATAAAATATGCATTTTTTTATATTATATAATCATTTTACTTTTAAGTAAGTGAAGAAAATTAAAGACAGTTTTTTTTGTCGAATTTTATTTACATTTACTTTTAAATAGGAAATATGAACTAGGAATAATTCAATATTAAACAAAATTATTTAGACATAACTGACTGCCATGTCTCGAAGCACTTAAAAATCTCGAATAATTCTTAAACTCAATTCGATAAAAAAATCCGATTCATTGTGGCATCGGTTCAAGTTTTTTCTGTTTCTCGATTACACTGTGCGCACATTTGACAACAATTTTCGACACCAGAAATGAAAGTTATATATTCTTATAAATTTGGACATTCTAAGAACAATGGCGTTTTCAGTTGTTTCCCTACACGTCCAATTTCAATCCTGTTTTATTCAAAAAAATCGTAAACATCAAAATTGGGCATACGAATTAAAAAAAGTTATAAGTTAATAAACTCGGAGAAATATTAGTAACTCGTTTTATAATATTATTGTGGTTAGGGAGATAGTTGGGTCAAATTTATCAATTCATTGGACCTTTTGATACCGGTTATGGGTTTCCGTATTTGTAAAATATTGTTATGAATCAGGATTTATATCTGGTATTAAGAGGTTCAATGAATTGATAAATTAGACCTAAATATCTCCCTGACCAAAAGATTATTGTAAAGGAGTCAAAAAATACGAGTTAATAATATTTCTACAAATTTATTAGGCTTAATAGTTTTATTTTTATTTTTTTTATTTTTTCGCTTTTTTTAATTTGTATGGCTAATTTTGACGTTTGCGATTTTTTTGAATAAAACAGGATTGAAATATATGAGATTTGCTAACTTATAATGTAAAGCACAAGAATGGTGTACAACTGGGAACTGAGAAACAAATGCTCAAAAATGGGTCTTTTTTAGCCTAAAAATGAGTCCTTTTTGTATCAGAAATCAGGTCCTGTTAAAGGATGCATGTTTTGAATAAAATAAAAATAAGTCTGAAATTATAATCAACGTTTACAAATCTATAGAATCCTCAAAAACGTGGTTTTTCGTTTTTCTCAAATATCCTTGAAACTGGACGTGTAGGGAAAAAACTGAAAACGCCATTGTTCTTAGAATGTCCAAATCCATAAGAAAATGTAACTTTCATTTCTGGTGGTAAAATGGGTGCGCACAGTGTTATTCTTAATTTAATTCGAACATATCGTCATTTTAGAAGTCACCAACTACATTTAAAAAATTTTAATAATAGGATTACAAAAATACTTTTGTATGCGAAGGTTTCTAATCTATTAGACCGACATTGTCATACATTTATGAGAACATGGTATTTAAAAGGTTTTAATTTTTATAGTATTAACAACATTATATTTTAAAATAAGTTTTTATAAAAATTATATTGGCGAGTCTTACCACCTCGACGAAACTTATATTGTATTTATTTTATTTAAATACCAAGTTACAGATCTTAACGAATAGAAAACATAACGCAATGCACTAAATCCTGAAATGTATTGTGTCCGAATCCTTCTTAATACAATCGAACCGTTAGAAACTTCGCTCCAAAAAACTACGATCACCTCTGTATTGCTGTTCAAGAAAAAATTAAACAATATAAAAAGTATAATTTCAATTAAATTTAATAAAAAAAAACCGCGAAATTATAAAAACACTCTGTGCTGAAACTAAAATCCCACCAAAAAAACCCACTGTCCACCGTACATTTTTTTCGCGTTTTATTTTTTAAAACCCATCAGATTTAGCGGGAAACCCACCATATTATGGTTGGAGCGCTTGGGTTAAAATACAAGATATAGAAATAAAATAGCAAGAACTCTCTAACCGATGTGCCAAAAACCGTTTTGACGGTTTCGGTTTATGGAAAAAAAAACCGAACCTACGGATTGTGAAACCGGGTTTTGACATTCCTAATAAAATCAGAACAAAATTAAATAATCGACAACTCCCAAAATCATGAAGATTGGTAATTTCGCCAGTTGTGTACATATGTGATTGACAAATCAACAATTGCCAAGCCTAGTTTAAATAGATATATTTAATTTAAACTACAACGAGAAACCATACTTTTTATTTAAATTAAATATTTTTTATTTAAATTAAATATTTTTTATTTTAACTAAAAATTTTTTATTTAATCTTAAATTAAAAAATGTTTATTTAATCTTAATTTAAATACTTTTTATTTAATATTATTACGTAGGTAATGAAAGTTGAAATAAATACAATTTATTATATTTATTATTATTATTAGCAATTTCGTGGAGTATTTTCACAAATGATTTTCTTGAACTTGCCAATATCAAAAATGTACTTTTTCCTGTACTTTTGCACACGTGTCAAAAAAAGTATGCTATTTTTTCGGATGCAATAAAATGCTCTTAAAAAAAAGAATTAAATTAACAATCGAGTTTTTTTTTTAATTTGTTTAAAAGTAAAAAATATAGAAAAATTAAATTCAAATACTTTAAAACAAAACCTTACAATGATGCATCATTAAATTTAGCTGAATAAAATATACTATTTATTAAAAAAACGGAGTAATATCATTTTTAGATGTTAGGTGTAGTTTCATTTTCAGTTCTAACATTAGGACTTTGAACATTAGGCGTTTATGCGTTAGGTGTAATTTCGCATGTTGAAAATAACCCATTTTGACAATAACCGGTGTTCGGTCCACAGGTCTCAATGAACCGATCATTCCCATAATTTTTCTGTAATCGTGATTGAGACAGACGGACATCGCTAAATCGACTCTGGGTGTCATGCTAATCAAGAATATATATTTGTCCATTCAGGATATGCTTCCTTCTGGGTGTTACAAACGGCATACCAAACTGAATATACCCTTTCACTCTTAGTGTAGGGTATAAAAAGTTATACTAATCATAGATTATTTCCGAAAGAAAAACTAAATTTTTAAAAATTAGTATCAGGGTTTTTATAAATTACCGTATTCGGCGATATTAAATTTTAATTGAAAAAGCTCAACATTTGACATAATGCGTATTACTAAACTAAATATTGATTTTATAACATTTTCTTAAAGTATTGTTATTTACGTTTTATTACAAATAGTATAAATTCTATTTTTGTAGATATTTGATGCAACAATTAACGATTGGCGTATACTTGACGAAAGAACTCATACTGATGTTATTGAAAAAATTGTTGAACCACAAAAAAAAACTATATACGTTGATGAGTTCGTGGAAATTGAAAACAATTCTTCAATAACTGAACACATTGAAAATTCAAACGAAACTTTAAACAAATCATCGAAACACAAAAGTATTGTTCACGATATTTATGATGATGATATTAACAAAAGGCGAATGGAGAAACTATCTACTGATTTAAAAAGGGTAAATACAAATATTTTAAATTCATTTGAAAGAAAAATTTTCAATTTATTATAGAAAGGAATCATAAGACGTGAATCTACAAATGCACACTCAGAAAGATGTATCTGTGAAATATGCACATGCGGGTGGGTTTAAATTCGTCTTGCAAATAAAAAATTTAACACATTAATATATTATTTTTAGCCATCATCAGTGTTCCACTAACTCCGATGTTACTCAAATTATGGAAAGTAAGTATATTAAAAAAAAATATAAAACCATACTAAATATATAAATGGTCTAAATTTGTAGATTCAGAAGACGAAACATTAACAAGATTGAGAAAAAATACTTGGACAAATTTCGACGTAAACTCAGAATACGAAAATAAAAAATTAATTAACACACAATATGAGATCCAACTTGAGGAAAGTTCCAAGAAAAATAAACCAGAAGACATTATTTTACCTGAGGGCGAATTCAAAGTTCCCAAAATGGAGCATTTAAAGCCTGCGCAGAGAACTGTTAAAAATATAAGAGAAGATAATTTTCGAAATGAAGAGGAAATGATTTCTGAAGATAGGGAAGATTATATGTATGTCACACGCACAGAACAAATAAGACCTACAGATAATTTAAAGCCAGAAGGAGTATTTTATAGTCCGGAAAAATTACAATACATTCCTTCAGAAAGACCTCATCAAAAACGTCCTGAAGACAATTTATTCCCGGAAGGTGAATTTTTCGCGCCTGATAAAAAAGTATTTCAGCCTGCAGAACGTCCAACGCAGAAATATCCAATCGACAACTTGCGCCCAGAAGGCGAATTTTACAGTACTGAAAAGCTTCCATACCATGCTGGGGAAAGACCTACACAAGTAAAGCCAGATGATAACTTACGACCTGAAGGTGAATTTTATTCTCCGGAAAAACCTAAATTCCGACCAGCTGAAAGACCAAAGCAAAAGAAACCCGAAGACAATCTTAAACCTGAGGGAGATTTTTCAGTTCCCGAAAAAGAGCAATTCAAGCCTGCGGAGAGGCCTCATCAAAAACGTCCTGAAGACAATTTATTCCCGGAAGGTGAATTCTTTGCTCCTGATAAAAAAGATTTTCAACCTGCAGATCGTCCGGTTCAGAAAAAACCAATCGACAACCTGAGACCAGAAGGCGACTTCTATAGTCCTGAGAAAACTAAATTCCAACCAGGGGAAAGACCTACACAAGTAAAGCCAGAGGATAACTTACGACCAGAAGGTGAATTTTATTCTCCGGAAAAATCTAAATATAGGACAGCTGAAAGACCTAGTCAAACGAAACCTGAAGATAATCTTAAACCTGGGGGTGAATTTACAGTTCCCGAAAAGGAGGTATTCAAGCCAGCGGAGAGAACAGTTAAAATTATAAGAGAAGATAATCTTCGAAATGAGGGTGAAATGGTTTTTGAAGATAAGAAAGAGTATAGGTTTGTCGTACGTCCAGAACAGATAAAGCCAACAGATAATTTAAAGCCAGAAGGAGAATTTTATAGTCCGGACAAATTGAAATACATTCCTTCAGAGAGACCTCAACAAAAACGTCCCGAAGACAATTTATTCCCGGAAGGTGAATTTTTTGCTCCTGATAAAATAGATTTCCAGCCTGCAGATCGTCCTGTTCAGAAAAAACCAATCGATAACCTGCGACCAGAAGGCGAATTTTATAGTCCTGAGAAAACTAAATTCCAACCAGGGGAAAGACCAACACAAGTGAAACCAGAGGATAACTTACGACCTGAAGGTGAATTTTATTCTCCGGAAAAATCTAAATTTAGCCCAGCTGAAAGACCTAAGCAAAAAAGGCCAGAAGATAATCTTAAACCTGAGGGAGATTTTTCAGTTCCCGAAAAGCAGGTATTCAATACAGCGGTGAGAACAGTTAAAATCATAAGAGAAGATAATCTTCGAAATGAGGGTGAAATGATTTTTGAAGATAAGAATGAGTATAGGTATGTCGTACGTCCGAAACAGATAAAACCAACAGACAATTTAAAGCCAGAAGGAGAATTCTATAGTCCGGACAAATTGAAATACGTTCCTTCAGAGAGACCTCAACAAAAACGCCCCGAAGACAATTTATTCCCGGAAGGGGAATTTTTTGCTCCTGATAAAACAGATTTCCAGCCTGCAGATCGCCCTGTTCAGAAAAAACCAATCGATAATCTGCGACCAGAAGGCGAATTTTATAGTCCTGAGAAAACCAAATTTCAACCAGGGAAACGACCAAGCCAAGTAAAGCCAGAGGATAACTTACGACCTGAAGGTGAATTTTATTGTCCGGAAAAAGCTAAGTTTCGTCCAGCTGAAAGACCTACGCAAAAGAAGCCAGAAGATAATCTTAAACCTGAGGGAGATTTTTCAGTACCCGAAAAAGGGCAGTTCAAGCCTGCCGAGAGGCCTCAACAAAAACGTCCAGAAGACAATTTATTCCCGGAAGGTGAATTTTTTACTCCTGATAAAACAGATTTCCAGCCTGCAGATCGTCCTGTTCAGAAAAAACCAATCGATAACCTGCGACCAGAAGGCGAATTCTATAGTCCTGAGAAAACTAAATTCCAACCAGGAGAAAGACCTACACAAGTTAAGCCTGAGGATAACTTACGACCTGAAGGTGAATTTTATTCTCCGGAAAAAGCTAAATATAGGCCAGCTGAAAGACCTAGTCAAACGAAACCTGAAGATAATCTTAAACCTGAGGGTGAATTTACAGTTCCCGAAAAGGAGGTATTCAAGCCAGCGGAGAGAACAGTTAAAATTATAAGAGAAGATAATCTTCGAAATGAGGGTGAAATGATTTTTGAAGATAAGAAAGAGTATAGGTTTGTCGTACGTCCAGAACAGATAAAGCCAACAGATAATTTAAAACCAGAAGGAGAATTTTATAGTCCGGAAAAATTAAAATACGTTCCTTCAGAAAGACCTCAACAAAAACGCCCCGAAGACAATTTATTCCCGGAAGGTGAATTTTTTGCTCCTGATAAAACAGATTTCCAGCCTGCAGATCGCCCTGTTCAGAAAAAACCAATCGATAATCTGCGACCAGAAGGCGAATTCTATAGTCCTGAGAAAACCAAATTTCAACCAGGGGAACGACCAAGACAAGTAAAGCCAGAGGATAACTTACGACCTGAAGGTGAATTTTATTGTCCGGAAAAAGCTAAGTTTCGTCCAGCTGAAAGACCTACGCAACAGAAGCCAGAAGATAATCTTAAACCTGAGGGAGATTTTTCAGTTCCCGAAAAAGAACAATTCAAGCCTGCGGAAAGGCCTCAACAAAAACGTCCTGAAGACAATTTATTCCCGGAAGGTGAATTTTTTGCTCCTGATATAAAAGATTTTCAACCTGCAGATCGTCCAGTTCAGAAAAAACCAATCGACAACCTGCGACCAGAAGGCGAATTCTATACCCCTGAGAAAACTAAATTCCAACCAGGGGAAAGACCTACACAAGTAAAGCCAGAGGATAACTTACGACCACAAGGTGAATTTTATTCTCCGGAAAAAGCTAAATATAGGCCAGCTGAAAGACCTAGTCAAACGAAACCTGAAGATAATCTTAAACCTGAGGGTGAATTTACAGTTCCCGAAAAGGAGGTATTCAAGCCAGCGGAGAGAACAGTTAGAATTATAAGAGAAGATAATCTTCGAAATGAGGGTGAAATGATTTTTGAAGATAAGAAAGAGTATAGGTTTGTCGTACGTCCAGAACAGATAAAGCCAACAGATAATTTAAAACCAGAAGGAGAATTTTATAGTCCGGAAAAATTAAAATACGTTCCTTCAGAGAGACCTCAACAAAAACGCCCCGAAGACAATTTATTCCCGGAAGGTGAATTCTTTGCTCCTGATAAAACAGATTTCCAGCCTGCAGATCGCCCTGTTCAGAAAAAACCAATCGATAATCTGCGACCAGAAGGCGAATTCTATAGTCCTGAGAAAACAAAATTCCAACCAGGGGAAAGACCTACACAAGTAAAGCCAGAGGATAACTTACGACCTGAAGGTGAATTTTATTCTCCGGAAAAAGCTAAGTTTCGTCCAGCTGAAAGACCTACGCAAAAGAAGCCAGAAGATAATCTTAAACCTGAGGGAGATTTTTCAGTTCCCGAAAAAGAACAATTCAAGCCTGCGGAGAGGCCTCAACAAAAACGTCCTGAAGACAATTTATTCCCGGAAGGTGAATTTTTTGCTCCTGATATAAAAAAATTTCAACCTGCAGATCGTCCAGTTCAGAAAAAACCAATCGACAACCTGCGACCAGAAGGCGAATTCTATACCCCTGAGATAACTAGATTCCAACCAGGGGAAAGACCTACACAAGTTAAGCCTGAGGATAACTTACGACCACAAGGTGAATTTTATTCTCCGGAAAAAGCTAAATATAGGCCAGCTGAAAGACCTAGTCAAACGAAACCTGAAGATAATCTTAAACCTGAGGGTGAATTTACAGTTCCCGAAAAAGAGGTATTCAAGCCAGCGGAGAGAACAGTTAGAATTATAAGAGAAGATAATCTTCGAAATGAGGGTGAAATGATTTTTGAAGATAAGAAAGAGTATAGGTTTGTCGTACGTCCAGAACAGATAAAGCCAACAGATAATTTAAAACCAGAAGGAGAATTTTATAGTCCGGAAAAATTAAAATACGTTCCTTCAGAGAGACCTCAACAAAAACGCCCCGAAGACAATTTATTCCCGGAAGGTGAATTCTTTGCTCCTGATAAAACAGATTTCCAGCCTGCAGATCGCCCTGTTCAGAAAAAACCAATCGATAATCTGCGACCAGAAGGCGAATTCTATAGTCCTGAGAAAACAAAATTCCAACCAGGGGAAAGACCTACACAAGTAAAGCCAGAGGATAACTTACGACCTGAAGGTGAATTTTATTCTCCGGAAAAAGCTAAGTTTCGTCCAGCTGAAAGACCTACGCAAAAGAAGCCAGAAGATAATCTTAAACCTGAGGGAGATTTTTCAGTTCCCGAAAAAGAACAATTCAAGCCTGCGGAGAGGCCTCAACAAAAACGTCCTGAAGACAATTTATTCCCGGAAGGTGAATTTTTTGCTCCTGATATACAAAAATTTCAACCTGCAGATCGTCCAGTTCAGAAAAAACCAATCGACAACCTGCGACCAGAAGGCGAATTCTATACCCCTGAGATAACTAGATTCCAACCAGGGGAAAGACCTACACAAGTAAAGCCAGAGGATAACTTACGACCACAAGGTGAATTTTATTCTCCGGAAAAAGCTAAATATAGGCCAGCTGAACGACCTAGTCAAACGAAACCTGAAGATAATCTTAAACCTGAGGGTGAATTTACAGTTCCCGAAAAAGAGGTATTCAAGCCAGCGGAGAGAACAGTTAGAATTATAAGAGAAGATAATCTTCGAAATGAGGGTGAAATGATTTTTGAAGATAAGAAAGAGTATAGGTTTGTCGTACGTCCAGAACAGATAAAGCCAACAGATAATTTAAAACCAGAAGGAGAATTTTATAGTCCGGAAAAATTAAAATACGTTCCTTCAGAGAGACCTCAACAAAAACGCCCCGAAGACAATTTATTCCCGGAAGGTGAATTCTTTGCTCCTGATAAAACAGATTTCCAGCCTGCAGATCGCCCTGTTCAGAAAAAACCAATCGATAATCTGCGACCAGAAGGCGAATTCTATAGTCCTGAGAAAACAAAATTCCAACCAGGGGAAAGACCTACACAAGTAAAGCCAGAGGATAACTTACGACCTGAAGGTGAATTTTATTCTCCGGAAAAAGCTAAGTTTCGTCCAGCTGAAAGACCTACGCAAAAGAAGCCAGAAGATAATCTTAAACCTGAGGGAGATTTTTCAGTTCCCGAAAAAGAACAATTCAAGCCTGCGGAGAGGCCTCAACAAAAACGTCCTGAAGACAATTTATTCCCGGAAGGTGAATTTTTTGCTCCTGATATAAAAAAATTTCAACCTGCAGATCGTCCAGTTCAGAAAAAACCAATCGACAACCTGCGACCAGAAGGCGAATTCTATACCCCTGAGATAACTAGATTCCAACCAGGGGAAAGACCTACACAAGTAAAGCCAGAGGATAACTTACGACCACAAGGTGAATTTTATTCTCCGGAAAAAGCTAAATATAGGCCAGCTGAAAGACCTAGTCAAACGAAACCTGAAGATAATCTTAAACCTGAGGGTGAATTTACAGTTCCCGAAAAGGAGGTATTCAAGCCAGCGGAGAGAACAGTTAGAATTATAAGAGAAGATAATCTGCGAAATGAGGGTGAAATGATTTTTGAAGATAAGAAAGAGTATAGGTTTGTCGTACGTCCAGAAAAGATAAAGCCAACAGATAATTTAAAACCAGAAGGAGAATTTTATAGTCCGGAAAAATTAAAATACGTTCCTTCAGAGAGACCTCAACAAAAACGCCCCGAAGATAATTTATTCCCGGAAGGTGAATTCTTTGCACCTGATAAAACAGATTTCCAGCCTGCAGATCGCCCTGTTCAGAAAAAACCAATCGATAATCTGCGACCAGAAGGCGAATTCTATAGTCCTGAGAAAACAAAATTCCAACCAGGGGAAAGACCTACACAAGTAAAGCCAGAGGATAACTTACGACCTGAAGGTGAATTTTATTCTCCGGAAAAAGCTAAGTTTCGTCCAGCTGAAAGACCTACGCAAAAGAAGCCAGAAGATAATCTTAAACCTGAGGGAGATTTTTCAGTTCCCGAAAAAGAACAATTCAAGCCTGCGGAGAGGCCTCAACAAAAACGTCCTGAAGACAATTTATTCCCGGAAGGTGAATTTTTTGCTCCTGATATAAAAAAATTTCAACCTGCAGATCGTCCAGTTCAGAAAAAACCAATCGACAACCTGCGACCAGAAGGCGAATTCTATACCCCTGAGATAACTAGATTCCAACCAGGGGAAAGACCTACACAAGTAAAGCCAGAGGATAACTTACGACCACAAGGTGAATTTTATTCTCCGGAAAAAGCTAAATATAGGCCAGCTGAAAGACCTAGTCAAACGAAACCTGAAGATAATCTTAAACCTGAGGGTGAATTTACAGTTCCCGAAAAGGAGGTATTCAAGCCAGCGGAGAGAACAGTTAGAATTATAAGAGAAGATAATCTGCGAAATGAGGGTGAAATGATTTTTGAAGATAAGAAAGAGTATAGGTTTGTCGTACGTCCAGAAAAGATAAAGCCAACAGATAATTTAAAACCAGAAGGAGAATTTTATAGTCCGGAAAAATTAAAATACGTTCCTTCAGAGAGACCTCAACAAAAACGCCCCGAAGACAATTTATTCCCGGAAGGTGAATTCTTTGCACCTGATAAAACAGATTTCCAGCCTGCAGATCGCCCTGTTCAGAAAAAACCAATCGATAATCTGCGACCAGAAGGCGAATTCTATAGTCCTGAGAAAACAAAATTCCAACCAGGGGAAAGACCTACACAAGTAAAGCCAGAGGATAACTTACGACCTGAAGGTGAATTTTATTCTCCGGAAAAAGCTAAGTTTCGTCCAGCTGAAAGACCTACGCAAAAGAAGCCAGAAGATAATCTTAAACCTGAGGGAGATTTTTCAGTTCCCGAAAAGGAGGTATTCAAGCCAGCGGAGAGAACAGTTAGAATTATAAGAGAAGATAATCTTCGAAATGAGGGTGAAATGATTTTTGAAGATAAGAAAGAGTATAGGTTTGTCGTACGTCCAGAACAGATAAAGCCAACAGATAATTTAAAACCAGAAGGAGAATTTTATAGTCCGGAAAAATTAAAATACGTTCCTTCAAAGAGACCTCAACAAAAACGCCCCGAAGACAATTTATTCCCGGAAGGTGAATTCTTCGCTCCTGATAAAACAGATTTCCAGCCTGCAGATCGCCCTGTTCAGAAAAAACCAATCGATAATCTGCGACCAGAAGGCGAATTCTATAGTCCTGAGAAAACAAAATTCCAACCAGGGGAAAGACCTACACAAGTAAAGCCAGAGGATAACTTACGACCTGAAGGTGAATTTTATTCTCCGGAAAAAGCTAAGTTTCGTCCAGCTGAAAGACCTACGCAAAAGAAGCCAGAAGATAATCTTAAACCTGAGGGAGATTTTTCAGTTCCCGAGAAAGAGCAATTCAAGCCTGCGGAGAGATCTCAACAAAAACGTCCTGAAGACAATTTATTCCCGGAAGGGGAATTTTTCGCTCCTGATAAAACATATTTTCAGCCGGCAGATCGTGCAGTTCAGAAAAAACCAATCGATAACCTGCGACCAGAAGGCGAATTTTATAGTCCTGAGAAAACTAAATTCCATCCAGGGGAAAGACCAACACAAGTGAAACCAGAGGATAACTTACGACCTGAAGGTGAATTTTATTCTCCGGAAAAGTCTAAATTTAGCCCAGCTGAAAGACCTAAGCAAAAGAAGCCAGAAGATAATCTTAAACCTGAGGGAGATTTTTCAGTTCCCGAAAAGCAGGTATTCAAGACAGCTGAGAGAAGAGTTAAAATTATAAGAGAAGATAATCTTCGAAATGAGGGTGAAATGATATTTGAAGATAAGAAAGAGTATAGGTATGTCGTACGTCCGGAACAGATAAAGCCAATCGATAATCTGCGACCAGAAGGAGAATTTTATAGTCCGGATAAAATGAAATACATTCCTTCAGAGAGACCTCAACAAAAACGCCCCGAAGATAATTTATTCCCGGAAGGTGAATTTTTTGCTCCTGATAAAACAGATTTTCAACCTGCAGATCGTCCTGCTCAGAAAAAACCAATCGATAACCTGAGATCAGAAGGCGAATTCTATAGTCCTGAGAAAACTAAATTCCAACCAGGGGAAAGACCTACACAAGTAAAGCCAGAGGATAATTTACGACCAGAAGGTGAATTTTATTCTCCGGAAAAAACTAAATTTCGTCCAGCTGAACGGCCTATTCAAAAGAAACCTGAAGATAATCTTAAACCTGAGGGTGCATTTACAGTTCCGGAAAAGGAGGTATTCAAGCCAGCGGAGAGAACAGTTAAAATTATAAGAGAAGATAATCTTCGAAATGAGGGTGAAATGATTTTTGAAGATCAGAAAGAGTATAGGTTTGTCGTACGCCCAGAACAGATAAAACCAACAGACAATTTAAAGCCAGATGGAGAATTCTATAGTCCGGACAAATTGAAATACGTTCCTTCAGAGAGACCTCAACAAAAACGCCCCGAAGATAATTTATTCCCGGAAGGTGAATTTTTTGCTCCTGTTAAAACAGATTTCCAGCCTGCAGATCGTCCTGTTCAGAAAAAACCTATCGACAACCTGCGACCAGAAGGCGCATTTTATAGTCCTGAGAAAACAAAATTCCAACCAGGGGAAAGACCTACACAAGTTAAGCCAGAGGATAACTTACGACCAGAAGGTGAATTTTATTCTCCGGAAAAATCTAAATTTCGCCCAGCTGAAAGACCTAAGCAAAAGAAGCCAGAAGACAATCTTAAACCTGAGGGAGATTTTTCAGTTCCCGAGATAGAGCAATTCAAGCCTGCGGAGAGACCTCAACAAAAACGTCCTGAAGACAATTTATTCCCGGAAGGGGAATTTTTCGCTCCTGATAAAACATATTTTCAGCCGGCAGATCGTCCAGTTCAAAAAAAACCAATCGATAACCTGCGACCAGAAGGCGAATTTTATAGTCCTGAGAAAACTAAATTCCATCCAGGGGAAAGACCAACACAAGTGAAACCAGAGGATAACTTACGACCTGAAGGTGAATTTTATTCTCCGGAAAAATCTAAATTTAGCCCAGCTGAAAGACCTAAGCAAAAAAAGCCAGAAGATAATCTTAAACCTGAGGGAGATTTTTCAGTTCCCGAAAAGCAGGTATTCAAGACAGCTGAGAGAACAGTTAAAATTATAAGAGAAGATAATCTTCGAAATGAGGGTGAAATGATATTTGAAGATAAGAAAGAGTATAGATATGTCTTACGTCCGGAACAGATAAAACCAATAGATAATTTAAAGCCAGAAGGAGAATTTTATAGTCCGGACAAATTGAAGTACATTCCTTCAGAGAGACCTCAACAAAAACGACCTGAAGACAATTTGTTTCCGGAAGGTGAATTTTTTGCTCCTGATAAAACAGATTTCAAGACTGCAGATCGTGTTGTTCAGAAAAAACCAATCGATAACCTGCGACCTGAAGGCGAATTCTATAGTCCAGAGAAAACTAAATTCCAGCCAGGGGAAAGACCTACACAAGTAAAGCCAGAGAATAACTTGCGACCTGAAGGCGAATTTTATTCTCCTGAAAAAGTTAAATTTCAATCTGTCGATAGACCAAAACAGAAGAAACCTGAAGATAATCTTAAACCTTTTGGAGATTTAACAGTTCCCAGAAAAGAACAATATAGACCTGCTGAGAGATCAGTTAAAATTATAAGAAAAGATAATCTTCGAAATGAAGGCGAAATGACTTTTGAAGACAAGACAGAGTATAAGTTTGTCAAACGCCCAGAACAGGTTAAACCAACAGATAATTTAAAGCCAGAAGGAGAATTTTATTGTCCGGAAAAATTAAAATATATTCCCTCAGAGAGACCTCAACAAAAACGTCCTGAAGATAATTTATTCCCTGAAGGTGAATTTTTGGTTCACGATAGAACAGATATGCAATCTGCTGGATATTCTACTCAGAAAAAACTAGAGACAGTCAAGCCGAAAGACAACTTAAAAATTGAGGGAGAATTTCAGAGACATATAAAAAATATAAGTTCTGTTACAAAATTAGAAGGAAGAGATAAAACTACGCGTATTATACGTAAGGATAACCTTAAAATGGAAGGCGATATGTCCTTTGAACGTAAAAAAGACTATGTTCAAGCTGAAAGGGCGGTAATTGTTAAACATTCAGATAATCTAAAACTTGAAGGAAATTTATATCTTGAGAGAAAAGGTACACCAAAAGAAGGTGCTCGCATTGAAAAGACAGATTCAAGCAAAAATAATAACCAAATTGTTAATAGACAAGCTTATGTACACAACAAATCATCAATTAATTTGGGAAGTGATACGTCAATTCTTAGCACAACTAATCAAATGAGTTTTGTATCCGCCAAAAATGCAATTCGTGATACCCACGTTAATACGAAAAATCCGAGGGATGGATTAGTTGTAGTTTCCACAAAACAAGTAACAACAGTTATTAGTAACAATAATAAAAAAGAACCTGAAACTGAATATATAAAACGACGAGAAAGAATAAATTTGATTGAAAATAAGTCGACTACGAAAAATGTCAGAAATGTTGAGAATATTCAAAATATTCATCAAAATAGTGAGACTGTTCTTCAAAAATTTAACAAAGGTTTAGATACTAAATGCAACGAGAACGAATATAAATCAAAAGTAAATTGCAAAAACACTACACTCTTCGACAAAAATATATCAAATACAAGTTCTTTGACAAACAGAAAAAATATAAAACAAAGTATTATATCATCAAATATGCATGATAATATTGAGTTTTCTCAACAAAGTGGTTCTGAAATTATAAGTGATCGTTTTTGCAATAAATCACAAGAACACAAATTAAACTCTGGATTTTCGAATCAAAATATATCTACAAATCACTTTTTGGCAAATAGTACTGAAAGCAGTAGTACAAATTTATCACAAAATAAACAATTTCACCATCGCAAAAGTGAGTTAGTTTCTGAATCAAATTTAGCCAATTCTACATTTCACCGTAGAAACATTTCGTCTGAAATAAATAAACACGGAAGTTTGACTTCGAATGGAAATTTGCAACGTAAAAGTATTCTAAATTTGCATGAACAACAGCCAGTATACAGTTTTCCAAGTGAACGAAAGAGCTGCAGTAGCATTCATAAGCAAAATAAGGTGCATGACTCAAAGTTGACTCAGTCGCATGAGAAACAGTGCAATATAAGCAAAGGTCATATAGATCACGAGTTTAAGTCTTCAAACGAGGGTGCTGAAACAACATGGCTAACATTCCCATCACATAACCGATCTGCAATAATTACAAATACTCGAAGAGGCCGGGGTAATAATTCAACATTTACTTTAGGGGGCGAACATTCTACTACTTGTCTTCAAAAAACAGAGCACTCAAAAACATCATTTGAGCAATGTGCTGTACACAAAATTAAACCACGACCACACGAACAAAATTCAAATACGAAAAACTTTTTTTAAAACTTTACAATATTAAATATAACATGCCATTAAATAATAAAAACATATTTTGTACTACTAATCAATACTATAAATAAACGAAAAATATTATAGATTTTTTCATATTTCATTTTTGTATCCCACATATTCTTGCAATTTTGTACAATCATTATTCGCAATGTTAAACCAGTTGGGAAGGTTAGATCACATGGGAAATTTTAAAGTAGGTGTAATTATGATAGTTAGGATTATCAAAATTATATAATAAATACCCTACACATATGTGTGGTTACCATTCAAAGGTCACCAGGGTATACGAATCCTGAAAATAACTACAAACATTCAAGGTCACCAGGGTATACGAATCCTGAAAATAACTACAAACATTCAATCGCTGAAGAATTTCCATTCATTTGATACCCATATTTACAAATGGGTAGGTGTACCGAATTTCGATTTTTTTTTTGTGAACCACAAGTCTTTTCGCCGGAAAACATTATTATCATGTATTTACCTAAGCACGTATACATAAAAATTGATCTTTATATGTACATTTTATATGAGGTATTTGAACATAAGTGGTCGGATCATAGGTCACAGTGGACCGATCTCGCCAATTTCATTTATCTAGTTTCATTTATCTAGCTCTTCAATTTTAAAAGTAGTAGGGATTTCAACAGACGGACAGACAGACAGACAGACAGACAGACAGACAGACAGACGGACAGACGGACAGACAGACGGACATACAGACGGACATACAGACGGACAGACGGACATCGCTAAATCGACTCAGGAGGTCATGCTGATCATACCGGAAATGCTTCCTTCTGGGTGTTACAAACGGCGTACCAAACTGAATATACCCTTTCACTCTTAGTGTAGGGTATAAAAATGTATATTCGTAAATTCAGAAAATTTTTAACCTTCATATACTGGCATATAACAATCTGAAAAAACTGAATAAGAGGTGATTGGAATCTTGACGTCCATTGGAAAATTATTCTTAGATCGCGGATATTTTTTGTTATTGTTGTGCTTTGTTATTATTAAAAAAACTCAACTCAACTTCTCAACTCAACAACG
Source organism: Dryomyza anilis (assembly GCA_951804985.1). Taxonomy (NCBI): domain Eukaryota; kingdom Metazoa; phylum Arthropoda; class Insecta; order Diptera; family Dryomyzidae; genus Dryomyza; species Dryomyza anilis. The sequence continues at coordinate 46,586,716 of OX638133.1, read as the reverse complement.
AAAATGCGTTTTTGGCGCAGAAATCTTCAAAAATCACTGCTACATCTATGACATTATTTTAGTGCCTACAAATATTTCTATTAAAATAGTATCTATCACACAATTTATGCTTATATTTTAAATGAATGAAAATAAATATGCGTTGCAGGTGTGGAGAAATATATATATATTCTCCTTAAGCGTAATTTTATAAGTCAATTTCGTCATTTCCATCCGTCGCAAAGAACTCACAAAGAAACGACTCAATTTGTATGAAAAATGATATGAAATCTATGCAAAAACAATGAAATCGGTTAATGATGTTTAGTGCCATTTTTAAAGAAGGTTTTCATATATGTTATGTTCAAGTCTAATACCGTTTTTCAGAAATTATACTATGAAAATTAAGGATTTACCAGATATTTGGGGGGTCAATACCTCGAAATCCTGACCAGGTATATATTTTATAGTATGATAAAATTTTGGACATAATCCGGAATTTAAAAACAAAACCAAACCCTTGGCACCGCTAAAGGATCATACAATTTTATGCTACGAAAAACTTTAGTATTTTGCAGTTTCATATAATATAAAAAAAAATACTTTGCAGTGCTCAGTATTAGACAAAGTATAGCTCGCACGGCTTTGACATATTTGGCCACTTTTTATGTTTTTTGATGCTGAATATTTTTTCCATGGACAATATGATACATATGCAACTCCTTAATATGAAATTAGTCGATTATGTAGATTGATCCTTTGAAAATCATTAATATTGGTATTAAAAGGACGAGATAGAAATTTAATATGTACTACGGATATGAAGCCTCTACAATAAACAATAAATCCATAACTACTACAGTTTTCTCAATAAATCAACGGTAATATTGCGGTACTTTAGGACCTTTATGGTCATATATCTCGAAAACCTGAAGTGATAGGACATAAGTTTGTTAGGTGAAATTTCGTCAGGTTACTCAAGGATTCTAAAAAAATCCGTCACTAAATTTAGTGTCGCACTGTGTAATAGCTGCTTTCTACAAATATTTAAAATTATTAGTATTTGTAATATATAGTCATTTATTTCTCGTAACCACTTTAATTGTTTTCATAAAACACATAAGTCTTCAATTAATTATTCCTCCTAAACACTTTCTTTATTTCTGGTAAATACTGTATTTGTTACTAAACATTAATTTCTAAACTAAAAAAAAAAATCCATTTGGTTCCTTATATTTCAATTCAATAAAAATTAGTCCGCGAATTCTAATTGAGTACATTTTCCAAGTATTCCTCAACAATCTTCATATTTGTATGATAATTAACTGATGTTTATAATCATTAAGTTTGGAAGATATTTGTACAAATACGAGACGTTGATGGTTAGAGCTGTGGTATTTCTGGTTAAATCGTTGGGATACCTCGATCTTTAGAATTGATCAGGGTACACTGAGGTTCCAGTCATTTGGCATTCTTTCATCTGGCCTTACCCAGCAGGAAATGTCACCAATGATTCCTCAATGATTCCCCTACGTCAGAACAGAAACATCAATGACCGAAAGCATTTTCGCCCTGCAAAGCATTGATGACATTTTCATACAAATGTCCTCCGATTCATGCATGATACAGCATTAACGTTGTCATGCACGTCATTCAACATGGAAGTCACAAATGATTGTCATTCATATTTTTTTAAGATATTGTCTTAACGTGCTCAAGGTCCAGTCGGTACAAATTGGGTGTTTTGTACCAACAAATAAAACAACAAAAATTGTCAAAATACATTGAGTGGCAGATCGTACAGCTGTTTAAGAGGCAGCCAAGCCCCTTCATCAGCGATCTTTTTCTGCAGATTCAAGTCGCTTAAGTTTTCATTCTCCAATAAACACAATAAGAATTATGTGCATTGAAGAAAGAACCAAAAGCAAAAATGCATCAACTTAAGATTTTGCCAAAGTTGTTGTTGCGTGCAGCAATTTGCTACGTATAGGCTGCAGAGTTACCACAGAATCAAATACTTTGTATAAAAATGGGTTTTTTATTATGGGTTTTTATTAAATATTAAAAATCCTTTAGATTTTAAACGCCGTGCACTGCGTTAACAATGTTTTACGACCTCTTTTGATTATTTTAAGATATTGTCTTAACGTGCTCAATGTGCAAATTGGGTGTTTTGGGTTTTTTTTAGTGAAAATATATTGTTACGAAAATATGTAATTTACCCCATATTGCAAGCAATCAACAATAATTAATGAGACGCAAGACAATTCAGCGCACTAAGCATGTGTTAGAAAGAGACGGAAGATCATTCAGCGCACTGAGACAGTGTCTGAGAAAGAGATGGAAGATCAGCGCATTAAAACACATGAGTGCGAATGATATGCCAATAGCATGCGTCATTCACGAAACGAGTAGAAGGTTCTCGAAACAAGTCGAAGCTTGTCGAAACGTGTCGAACTGATGCATGCAGTATATAAGGGAGCCGCATCAGAGTTACTTCACTTCAGTTGTGATTTGATAGTGAACTAGTGCGTCTCGTGAGTGAACATTGTAAAGATAAATTGTATAAATTCAGCAGTTGATATAAGTGGTTATTCTTTAAGTTGTTATTTAAATAATTAAAGTTAATTAATACTAGTTGAAATAATACTAGTTAAAACCAAATATTAGTGTGTTTTTATTTTGTACACAATCCAGCGATACGAACTCGTAGAATAGTTTTCCGTAGACTGAATTTTCGTAACATTGGTGTCAGAAGTGGGATTGTGATACAAAATGGTTAAATTCGAACAACTTAAAGTCGTCCAGCTAAAGAAGGAGCTGGCGATTCATAATACAAAAGCGTCTAATGGAAAATTAGAGAACCAAGGCATTGACCTCGCAGAGCACGAGTTTGAAATGGAAGCTGCAACAACGTCATCGAAAAGTGTGGACACGGAGCAAAAAGTACAGTCTCAAAGTTTTGATATGAGCCAGTTGCTCGGAGCAATACAACAACAGCTCCAAGAAAATTCCAATAAAATGGAACAGAAGCTTAAAGAAAATTCCAATAAAATGGAATAGAAACTTCAAGAAAGTTCCAAACAACTTAAAACAGAACATCTGAAAAATTCTAACCAACATCAAGTAAAAATGGAGCAACAAATGCAGGAACATTCGAAACAGCTTCTGGAAGTTACTAATACACTTCATGGTAAAGTTAATGAGCTTGAAGCGCATATAAATAACGTTAATGAGAAATATCAAGACATCGACAAAGAGCTTCAGGAAATAAGGAAAGATTTGCACGTGTTGCAGATAAATGGACCTACACAGCATGTTTTTAGTGGTACGAGGCTAAAATCGCCGATTTACGATGGAACCACAGCGTTCAACATTTTCAAGCTGCAATTTGAGACAACGGCTGTAAGTAATCGATGGAATAATGAGGACAGCGTAGCCGCACTTATCGTGGCGCTAAAAGGAGGCGCAGCGGAAGTATTGCAGACTGTTCCAGAAAGTGATCGAAACCGTTATTTGGCGGTTATGGCTGCACTGCAACGAAAATATGGCAGTGATCACATGAAGCAGATCTACAGCCGAATGCAACGAAATGGTGAAACATTGCAGGCGTATGCAGCGGAAGTCGAGAGACTTGCGCATTTGTCGTATGCAGATTCAACGAATGATTTCATAGAAAAGTACAAGATCGAAGCGTTTGTTGATGGCATACGCGATCAGGAGACAAAACGTGCAACAGTGACTGCGCCCAAGGTAACATTTACGGAAACGGTTACCACAGCTCTAACGCAGGAGACAGAAAATGCGTTGTGCCGACCGGCTCCAAAGGCGCGTAGAATTGATGTGGAGAACGATGACTTATTTCAAGTAGTGTGCCAAGCAGTTAAAGCAGGCAATAAATCCGAACAGACTGCTGCCAACCGTGATACTCAATTTAAAGGTAAATGCTACAATTGTGATACATATGGTACGTGATTGCCGTAAAAAACGCAAGCGCGCATTAACTCAATTCACAGAGGAACCCAGATATGAACAACGACAGGATCATGTCGAAAATAACAATAATTTTAAGCAATCTTTAAACTAAAACGAGTCAGTTCTGCGGGGCACGATCTGACTCCCATAACCAATTGCCCCAGAATGTCCATTTCACAAATTGCTCGAAAGCCAAATAGCTTAACTGTCGAAGCACTCATTGATTGTACATCATATATGGTAACATTGGATACGGGAGCTTCACACTCAATAATAAGAAGTAACATTGTTAAGGATGAAGTAGAGCCGCTTGTAGGAATAAGATTACAAACAGCTACAGGTGAAGAGGTCCCTATCAGAGGAAAGATTACCAAGAAAATAACGATTGGTACTACGACAGTTAATCATGATTTTATTGTAGCAGAAATAGTAGACGAAATAATACTTGGCATGGACTTCATGATAAAGAACGGTTTCACACTTGACTTAACAAGAAAATTTTGAATTATGCCAACACGGAGATCCAACTAAATATTGATTGTGACCAGAGCCCGAAAACTAAACAAGTTATTTCTTATAAAAATAGAAAAATACCACCTAATTCAGAAGCAATTTTTTGGGCAAAATTAAATGGAGATTGTGGGATGAGCAAGTTGTGGGTTATTGAAGCAAACGACAAGATGTATAAAAGCAACATAGCGGTAGGTAGAACACTTGTTGAGGCGGAGAAAGACAGAATTGTACCTATAAGAGTTCTCAATTTGGAAAACTCGTCAAATGAATCAAAAAGGGAACAGTGATAGGCCAGTGTCAAGAGGCATCAGCGATTATAAATTGCGAGTCAAATACATCAACGGACTATGTCACACCGCAAATAAATAAACAATCTACTCACAAGTTTATAAATGAGTGGACGAAGGATTTGGCTGCCAAAGAAAAGAGCCAAGTTCAAAAGCTAATTAATAAATATCGGTGTATATTTGCTGAAAAGGGCCAAAAGGATGGCAGAACTTCCATTGTAAAACATAGAATAGATACTGGGGATTCTAAGCCAATTCGTCAAGCACCAAGAAGAGTACCACTTGCAAAAAGAGACGAAGTGTCACATTTGGTTAAAGAAATGCACAGAAGTGGTGTGGTGGAACAATCTGAGAGTCCATGGAGTTCACCAGTAGTATTGGTGAAAAAGAAGGACGGTAGTACTCGGTTCTGCGTTGATTACAGAAAACTTAATGATGTCACCAAGAAAGATATTTATCCACTGCCCAGAATCGATGACACCTTGGTTACACTATCTAATGCTAAGAGGTTTTCAACGTTGGACTTGCAAAGCGGTTACTGGCAAGTAGAAATCGATAAGAACGATCGGGAGAAGACTGCATTCAGTACTGGCGATGGACTATGGCAATTTCTGGTACTGCCATTTGGACTGTGAAATGCCCCAGCAACATTCGAGCGGTTAATGGAGCACGTATTAAAAGGTTTACACTGGAAAACATGCCCGGTATACCTAGATGACATAATGGGCAAGGATTTCAGCGAACATCTAAGAAATCTAGAAGAAGTTTTTCTTCGATTGGAAACTGCGGGTCTGAAACTTAGTCCAAAGAAATGCTCACTTTTCAAGAAAGAAGTCAAGTATCTGGGTCATCGAGTTACCACAGAAGGTGTATATACCGACGAGGATAAAATAGTTGCGGTAAAGGAGTGGCCCAGACCACAGAACCTACATGACCTACGGAGTTTCTTTGGGCTATGTACATACTACAGGCGATTTGTTCCGGGTTTTGCCAATGTTGCAAGTAGTTTTCACGAGTTAACAAGAAAGAACCGAGCTTTTCAATGGGCCGATGATCAAGAAAAAGCGTTTTTGAAATTGAAAGAATTACTGTGCTCGGCACCAATTCTTGCGTATCCAATTCCAGGTGAAAATTTTGTACTTGACACGGATGCAAGTGGATACGGAATAGGCGGAGTTCTCTCTCAAGTGATCAATGGGCAGGAAAAAGTGATCGCGTACTACAGTAAAACATTGTCCAAGCCCGAGCGAAATTACTGTGTCACCAGGAGGGAGCTTCTTGCTGTTATTGAAAGTGTGAAAAATTTCCATAAGTATCTGTACGGACAACAGTTTTACTTGAGAACCGATCACGCAGCACTACGATGGTGACTTCAGTTCAAAGACCCAGAAGGCCAAATTGCGCGTTGGATAGAGCGATTACAGAGCTACGATTTCACCATCGAACATCGTAAAGGAGGTCATCATGGAAATGCAGATGCTCTGTCCCGACGACCGTGTAAACTTGAATGCAGACATTGTTTAAGAGCAGAAGGAAAAGAAAACTTAATTGACATTCGTCTGTTGAATGTTTTGCCCGATGATAAATGGACTCCGGAACAAATTCAAATCGATCAAAAGAGTGATCCCGATCTTACAAAAATCATGATGTTTAAGGAACAGCAAAGAAAACCATCATGGGAAGAGATAGCTTCCGACAGCCCAATAACTAAGGCGTACTGGGCTCAGTGGCAGAGCTTAAAGCTACAAGATGGTTGCCTATACCGTGTATGGGAAAGTGAAGATGGCATGTCCGCTCGAAGTTTGATTGTTGTTTCTAAGTCAAAAACAAAAGAGATATTAGCGGAATACCATTGTGGATCAAGGAGGACACTTGGGCATAAATAAAACGGTCGAGAAGGTAAAGAAACGTTTGTATTGGGTTGGATGCCAAGATTCAGTCGCCCATTGGATCCGCAGTTGTCCGCAATGTGTACCAGCAAAAGGACCAACAGTCAGAAGTCGCGGGAGGATGCATCAGTACAACGTGGGAGCACCATTCGAACGTATCGCCATGGATGTCGCCGGACCATTTCCAATCAGTGATGCGGGTAATAAGTATATGCTTGTCGTCATTGACTACTTCAGCAAGTGGCCTGAAGTGTATCCCATGCCAAATCAAGAAGCCACAACAGTTGCGGATGCGTTAGTTAACAACTGGGTAAGCCGTTTTGGAGTACCGTTGGAACTGCATTCAGATCAAGGAAGAAATTTTGAGTATGCTGTATTTAAAGAAGGGATTTACGGAAGGAGAACTTGTTTTGCTCTATAACCCACAAAGGAAGAAAGGCTTATCTCCTAAGCTACAAACACACTGGGAAGGACCATATAAGATAATTAAAAGAATTAATAATTAAAAGAATGTAGTGTATCGGATTCAGAATACTGCGGGCGTTAGATGAAAAATGAAAGTAGTACATTTAGAAAGGTTGGCGCCGTATAGAGAGAGAGAGGATTAAGATCTGTTCGGGACGAACAGATTTAGGTGGAGGGCAGTGTTACGAAAAGATGTAATTTGCCCCATAGTGCAAACAATCAACAATAATTAATGAGACGCAAGACAATTCAGCGCACTAAGCATGTGTTAGAAAGAGACGGAAGATCATTCAGCGCACTGAGACAGTGTGTGAGAAAGAGATGGAAGATCAGCGCATTAAAACACGTGAGTGCGAATGAAATGCCAATAGCATGCGTCATTCACGAAACGAGTAGAAGGTTCTCGAAACAAGTCGAAGCTTGTCGAAACGTGTCGAACTGATGCATGCAGTATATAAGGGAGCCGCATCAGAGTTACGTCACTTCAGTTGTGATTTGATAGTGAACTAGTGCGTCTCGTGAGTGAACATTGTTAAGCTAAATTGTATAAATTCAGCAGTTGATATAAGTGATTATTCTTTAAGTTGTTATTTAAATAAATAAAGTTAATTAATACTAGTTGAAATAATACTAGTTAAAACCAAATATTAGTGTGTTTTTATTTTGTACACAATCCAGCGATACGAACTCGTAGAATAGTTTTCCGTAGACTGAATTTTCGTAACAATAATATTTCATCAATGCCGGATTTTCACAATGTCATTGATATATGTATATATGACATATGGTGTATGACGTCTTTAATGCAATGTCCTTTATGAAATCGATTTATCATTGATGACCTTGTCGTTAATGATACCATTTCTTACTGTGTATCCTACTAATGAGCAGTGCATTAGACTGACAATGGATTTGTATGAAACAATTTTTATTGGATGAAAAAATCGATGTGTTGAATTTTTATCAAAATTCGAATATGGGATATCAAAGGTCGCGTTTTCTTATCCAAATTGACTTTTTCCTTAACTCACATTTAACAATTTGTATAGATAAGTTATTCGTTGTTAAACATTGATTATAACAAGTATTCATTATTTATTAATATCGTTATCGATATTATCGTTACGAATTTTGTACGGAATAGCACTTAACATTTTTTGTCGTTATCTGTACTTAACGATATCGATTTTTGTCGTTAAGTACACGGAGGGAAAAAATAATAAATTTAAATACTTTTCGAGTATCGAGTAGTAAAAAATGACTATGAAGTGTCGACATAAGGATGAACATGATGTATTGCTTTGTCTCTGGAAATCGCGTAAAGATCACACACTAAAAGAAACACATCTATCTTTATTTAAGTCCTTTTATTCAAATCTTGGGCGATGAATTAAATTGTTGCTGGAGAAAGAAATCACATTTTTTTTAATCGTTAAAAAAAATCGTTAACTAATAAAGCTTTATTAGTTAGCTACCGACGCTACAAGTGTACAAACATAACACGCACAGCTCAAAATGGTTCGCCAAAAAAGGCCAAAGTCTAGAGAATGAAGAATAGCGAATGTTCTTTAAACCAAGGATTGAAACCTAAACGAATAACGGTTTCGATTTCCGTTTCGGTTTTTTCCACGTTTCGGTTTTGGTTACGGTTTCGGTATACCGGTTCCATGTTACGGTTTTGGTTTTGATTTCGGTTTTTGTATAAAATTTCTTATTTTACATAGTTTTCAATGTCTTCAAAGACAAACCTGGGGTAGAGTGGGATATGGGGTAATGTGGGCAATTAAAACTTTTGACCATGTTTTCTTTCACGTACTTCTTAATATGGCATCAATTTTTTCATCCATAGTTATAATCAAATTAATACATTTTTTCTGCATATCGAAACCAAGTGAAAGAAAAATGTTTAAGAGTGCTGGTGGTGTTTAAAATGATCAAATATTGTATATCTTTTGAAATACAAGCTGGTTTTGAAATAATCTAACATTGTTTATATGGTGCTAAGTTATGTTCAAATTGTGATATTAGGGTGAAGTAAGAATCATTTTCTGGGGTAAAGTGGGAAACGTAAGTTAAGCAATGTTTGTATATGAATTATTTAATTGATTTCGTCAAGAAAAAACTTCAATCGTGACCACAAACAAATGAAAAGCAACATTTTGACTTCACCAGAGATATGATCTAAATTGCAGAAGAAAGCCGACAAGCAACAAGAATACATCGGTAAATATTCGTAAACTTCATAAGAAGAAGAATTTTGTACAATTTCCATCCAAAGAAAGAAAATTTCAACAATTCTATGAACTGTTATATCTGCAAACTGTATAATTAAAATGTTTGAACTTGACGACCAGTAAATTCTGACTAGGAGTAAATGAACTTTAATTTTCGTATATTCTTAAGAAGTTACTAAGATGTTTATAATTTTAAACTTTTTTTTCACCCATTACCATTGTTTTTTATTGAACTATTTAAAATTTAAGCTAATTTAAATTAAATACAACTATTCTAAATTTAAAAACATGAGTTCTACGAATGAAATTAATATAAATTTACCTGTTGAGTATTCCCGCTAAATAATATATCTTCTATATAATAAAAATATTATGTATTCTTGCAACAATGCAATATGAATTGCTCATGATTTTTCATATTATATGTGTTCCACATTTAAAATAGTACATTCGCCAGTTACAATCAATTACCTTTTTGTGTCCTCAGTAACGTGGAGCCTGAATCGTTTACCTACCTCAGGTAGTTCTGTGTTTAATTTATTATTTTGATAATTCAGAAAAAATTAAACATTTCAAACAATTTGCTTTTGCAACGAAAATCGAAATAAACAATAAACAACAAAATAAATAAATAATAAATAAAGAAAACGCGAGGGAATAATAGAAGAGTGGACAAAATAAAAAATAATATTAATTAGAAAGGAAAAACATTTTTTTGTTTTTATTTGACATAAAATAAAACTATATAAGTCCGTGCGGACTCAATAAAACCCATTTTAAAAATAATCTCATTTTTAGTCTGCGCAGTCCGTATGGACTTATATATAGCATGTTTTTTTTGTGTGTAGGTTTGCCATTTACTGCCGAGAGGTAGCGTGGTATAGAAAAATGTTTCTATGAAAAGATGTTGTTAGCCCCAGTCCAGGCTTGAACCGGGGATCTTTCGGCTCGCAGTCTGACCAACTAACCACTGAGCTAACGCGGCTACCATACACATGCAAATATAAAATATATTAGCAGAATCATACATTTTTATACCCTACACTAAGAGTGAAAGGGTATATTCAGTTTGGTACGCCGTTTGTAACACCCTGAAGAAAGCATCTCCGGTATGGAAAAGTATATATATTCTTGATCAGCATGACCTCCTGAGTCATTTAGCGATGTCCGTCTGTCCGTCTGTCCGTCTGTCCTACTGTCTGTCTGTTGAAATCACGATTACGGAAAAAGTAGAAGAGCTAGAGCAATAAAACTTTAGATTTAGATTACTTATATAAGCTGTCTGATTACTAGCTAAGCTGTCTGAACAAGAAAATTGGCTTGATCGATTTATTGTGACCTGAGAACCGACCAATTATGTTCAAATACCTCATATAAAATGTACATCTACAGATCAATTTTACTGTATTCGTGCTTAGGTAAACTTTTTTTGGTCAAATATATATTGACATCATGCTGAAATACATGAAAATAATGTTTTCCTGCGAAACGAGTTGTGGTTCCCAAAAAAAAAATTCTGTACACCTACCCATTTGTAAATATGGGTATCAAATGAATGGAAATTCTTCAGCGATGGAAAGTTTGTAGTTATTTTCAGGATTCGTATACCCTGGTGCCCTATATACCAATTTGAATGGTAACCACACATATGTGTAGGGTATTTATAGTCGGCTTAGACCGACTATAATTTTGATAATCCTAACTATCATAATAACACATACTTTAAAATTTCCCATGTTATCTAACCTTCCCAACTGGTTTATATTAATCGTTACCTGTGTTTTTCTTCAAATGTTTTGATTTATTTATATTATATTTAATTAATTTTCCATGTGACAGCGTCACATGTTTAAAAATGAAAAAAAAAAATCTATATTTATTCACAAGATGAATATTTTTGCATTATATGTTGCTGTTGTAATTCAACAAGACTACATGTGTTTCAATTAATAATAATCTTGTTGTAAAAACATGAATGTTTTTATAAGTAATACAAATATTTTTTAAGAGAAATTTTACAAAGCTGATCTTGTTAATAGTAAAACAATATTTTTTTGGGTGTAAGACTGTAGCGCCAAACTAGTATTATTATCATATTATAACTAATAAAGCTAAAGAAATAAAATTTGGATACGTGATACTACATTTATCACTTCTAATCCTATTTTTTTCGGGGTTATTCATTGCCAATTTCAAAGGATATTGAATGATAATGTTTTAAATGGACAGTATTGACATTATTTCGTCCTGACAGGATAAACTAAAATATTTAATAAAACTGCGAAGATTTTTTCTCTTTCATTTGACACTAATTGCGGAATCTTAGGATATGTATAAGTATTTCAATAACTTTTTCTAAAATTGTATCGCTTTCAAAGTTTGAAGTCCTTTTGAAAGAAAACAGGATTACGAGATATAAAATTGTAAATGCAGTTTTACTTTATTTGACCTCTAGTTTCAAACCTATATCATTTGGTTCATGTATAATATATACTGACGGACGGAGTAAAATATGAAGAAATCAGTTTTTAAAAACATTCAATATTCCATTTTTATACCCTACACCTATGAGGTACAGGGTATATTTACTTTGTGCATATATTGTAACGCCCCTTAGGAGGGGCGTGATCAGCATCACTACCCGAATCCGTTTAGCCATGTCCGTCTGTCTGTCCGTCTTGCTGTCCGAATACAGAATAACTTGAGAAATACTGATCAGAATGCGATGAAATTTCGTCTCAATATATTTTAGCCAAAAGTAGGAACTGAGTTTGAAAATGAGCAAAATCGGTCAACGCACACGCCCACCTCCCATACAAGTCACTTTTATATAACTCTTTCGAAACTAATATTTCGAAAAGTATTCAAGGTATAGTTATAAAATTTAAAAAATATTGTTAGAATTCACCTAAAAATATGTGGTCCAAAAATGGGCGTGATCCGCCCACTTTTTTTTTTATTATTTCCCGGGTTTTCATAGTGGAAATTTGATCCGTAAATTATTAAAATCAAATCTATGAAATATTAGCCTTTCAAAATTTTAAATATAGGCGTGGTCCGCCCAATTATATGTTTCAAATTTTTTTTTTAGTTTTTTATACTTTATATAAATTTTTTAATTTATGGGGATATAAGACGTAAATTTCTGATATATGATTAATATTCTGAGGGTGGGGAGGTTCAGCATAATTAAAAATTTAAAATTAAGGTATACAATTAAATATTCCTCATTAATATCACCACCAAAGGTGTAGGGTATTCCATAGTCGGCCCCGACCGACTATAAAAATCCGCCCCATGTGACCGAACTTACCCATGTGACCTCACTTTCCCAACTCGTTAAAACTAGCTTTCATTGTTAGAATAAATAAAAATATAATTTAAAATTGATAAAAACTGTCAAAACAAATATTTTGAACTATTTTTATTCGAGAAACCACCAGAAATTAAGTAAATAACATAAGTATTATATCCGTATATGTAAATTATTTAATATTAAATCAACTCAGCGTCTGCGACATGCGGGAAACTATTTGCTATAGATCAGGAAGGATGCAAGCACGCCTGCATATGAGCTTTTGTGTTTTGTATACACTCAGAAGAAAATGTCTCATTAAGTACTTAATGGTGCGGCCATTGATGTTATGGTTCATGTATTCATAATTTTTTCTTATTAATTAAAAAGTTTTCTAATTAATTTTATTTTCTAATTAACTTTGATTTAAATATTTCAATATTATTATTTTTAATAGTATATGTAAAATTTTTTTAATGGTTTACTCTTATAATAATAAACGTGTCATAAATTACATAAACACGAATAAAAACATGTTTGTTTTGTACGTCATTCTGTGTGTTGACTCAAATTGGTCGCATACATTTTTCTGATAATCCTCATTAAGTAAGGAATAAAATAAACTATACAATAAATTAACTAAAATACATTTTTGTTTTAAAAAATTATTAGGAACATGTAATTCGATTATACCATAAAATTAATAATTGATATCATTCAATTTGTATAGGTCTTTCTCATTGTAATTACAATATCACATTATAAAATTTATGGTACAACCACACATTGTATTAACAGTTTCAATATTACTGAACTAATGGGGCGTATACTAATTAATAGTATAATGTATTGTTTTTCTATTGAAATACAAACGTACGTTCTGTATAGACAAAACAAAATACAAAACAGAATAGACGGAGAAATTATAATAAGAAAAGTATTTCAAATAGAAAAATAAAAAGTTAGTTGAAAATTAATACGATTGTGCTGGTAATTTGTTTGCATAAACCCATGGAAGAATCAAAGCTTCGAAAATTGTGACACTACTTGGTTCAGCTTCTGGTTCAGTGGTTCCCAAACTTTTTGGTGTCGCGACCCCTTTTTTAACTCTAGATGTCTCCTGCGACCCCTTTGATATTATAAAATAGAGATTTTTGTTTACACTGTACTACAAATTGAGGGTTGTTGTCCACCGAAATGAAACTTATAATTTCTAGTAGATTTTGGTCTCCAGTTTTGAGTACTCAGTATTTATCCATTTTTGCAAAAAATGAAGTCAAATTAGCAAAATAAGGCTGTTTTTGGTACTTTATATCGCAAATTTCTCGCACGATTTCGACATGCTACAGATGCAAACTTTATCACAAAATAAAATATGAACCACGGATAATTGACAAAAAAACCTGTGTCCAGATATTAGTTTTTTCAAAAAAAAAAAGAAATGTCTGTTACCTAAAAAGTGTTTCGAACGTAATTTAACACTTTAATTTATCTATTACTTTTTTTCTTAAAGGTTCGCCATATTTGTTGTCAAATTAACAAAAAAAAATTTCAAACTTTATCTTACTGACATTTTTTTCTAAATATTTTTTAAAAGTTTGTTTATGAAATATTTGATTAAAATGCAGAGAAATACACGCAGGGACATACAGTTTTATACTGAAATATTGTAGTGGGGCTAGTTGCAAAAACAAACACATTATGGGGAAACTTCTGGTGTGTATTTGACTCGGCAGGCTTAAGAGGATTAAAAAAATGTTTTAGACGCCCGCCTTTAACGAATGCTTCTGAGCGACTGAACTGAAATTTTTTGAACATTTTACATAACAAAATAAAAACCAGTTGGGAAGGTTAGATCACAGGGGCAATTTTAAAGTAGGTGTAATTATGATAGTTAGGATTATCAAAATTATAGTCGTTCTAAGCCGACTATAAATACCCTACACATATGTGTGGTTACCATTCAAATATAGGTCACCAGGGTATACGAATCCTGAAAATAACTACAAACACTCAATCGCTGAAGAATTTCCTTTCATTTGATACCCATATTTACAAATGGGTAGGTGTACCGAATTTCGATTTTTTTTTTTTGTGAACCACAAGTCTTTTCGCCACATTATTATCATGTATTTGAGCATGAGTCAATATATATTTAACCAAAACAGTTTACCTAAGCACGTATACATAAAAATTGATCTTTATATGTACATTTTATATGAGGTATTTGAACATAAGTGGTCCGATCATAGGTCACAATGGACCGATCTCGCCAATTTTTTCGCACATACAGCGTAGGTATATAAGTAATCTAAGTTTTAAGTTTCATTTATCTAGAACTTCAATTTTAAAAGTAGTAGGGATTTCAACAGACAGACAGACAGACGGACAGACAGACGGACAGACAGACGGACAGACAGACGGACAGACAGACGGACAGACGGACATCGCTAAATCGACTCAGGAGGTCATGCTGATCAAGAATATATATACTTTTCCATACCGGAGATGCTTCCTTCTGGGTGTTACAAACTGCGTACCAAACTGAATATACCCTTTCACTCTTAGTGTAGGGTATAATAAAACGAAATTGAGAAATATATACTGCATATTTGGTATGGAAATAAATTTCGTGACGTTTATTGTGTTTAGAATAATGTTTCAAATTGATAAAATTACAAATGAATATTTCATTTTAAATTGAGATTATTCCAAATGAAATTGAGATTTTACAATAAATATTGCAAATATTTAAAATAAAAGTGAGAAATTTTCAAATAAAATCAAAATTTTTAAATTTGAAATTGAAAAAATTCCAAATTGAATGATATTAAGAAATTAGATATTGAGAATTTCCTAATGTAATTTGTAACAAATAAAATTTAATATTATTTAAATATTTTTACCCACGCCGACAGTACATACATAAATCATTTAATTACGAGGAACAAAAATGCGAACCGGTTTTGATTTTATATTTGGAATAGGAACACTTTTAAAATGTATATGAGTTCCCGAAATCCCCCATATATTAAAAATGGCCTTGAAACCAGAATCGGAACCGTTATCCCAAAGGGTTTTTGTCACTGAAATCATTTACATTTTTCTCAATTTCAATTGTGTGCGTAAATTCTGAGTACGCAGCAAAAATCCGGCGAACTAAATCTATACAATGAGATATGAGAGGTTTCATTTCATATTAAAATCATTTCATATGTAATCATCCGAATGTTTACGCATTTTTCTCTTTTGTATAGTTTTGGAATATTGCAATTTTTCTAATCTATATATATAAAAATGAAATGTCCTGTGTGTGCCACAGTATTTTGTCCGTGCAAGAGTGGTTTAGGAAAAAAGAAAAGTCGGAAAAACCCAAAGGAAAAGCCGGAAAATCGAAAATATCTAAATTTGACCCTAGGACTATGAAATTTGGGCAGGATGTTCATCTTTTGACGTATGTGTGCACTACAAAGGGATTTTTTGAAATTCGTCTCCTAAGGTACACAAATGGGCGTGGCAAAATTGAACTTTTAATTCAATATATCGGCGTAATTAAGATAAGCACAGTCATGAAATTTGGCTCAGTGAGGTATATTGAAGTTCTTTACCTTTTTTACAAATGTGGGCGGAATTGGACAAAAGGTCGTGTCCCTTTCCATATGACTAAAACTATAAAAATGTTGTAACTTATGAATTACTAAGATTAGAGTTATATAAATCGAAACTAAGGTTTATATTACAAACTCCAATCGTCACGTAGATGTAAGCGGGATTGGATTAAAGGGCGTGGCACCTCCCATATAACCAAACCTTTAAAATTACTATAACTCCTGACATGTTAAGAGTTGATATAATGAAATAATAATGAAATAAATGTTTATAATAATGAAAACAAATGTTCGTATTTAAAACTCCAATCGTCACGTAGAATATGGGCGGGGTTGCACAACGGGGCGTGGCATCTCTCATATATCCAAAACTTTAAAATTTCTATAAGTCTTTACTTACTAAGAGCAGAGTTATAAAAATCGAAACAAAAGATTATATTAAACATTGTAATAGTCACTTAGAATGTGGACGGAATGGGACAATGGGGCGTGGCACTTCCCATATAACTAAAAATGGAACTTCTGACTTACTAAGAGCAGAGTTGTACAAATCGAAACGAAATATCATTTTAAAATGTTTAATAGTAAAATAGAATGTGGGCGGGAAAAATAGTGACGAGGCTTGCACTAAAAAGGGAATAAAGGTCGTAAATGTATCCACACTTTATAAACGATATATTTTTGCAATTACAAAAACTTAGCACGGGCGCAGCTGTGCACGGGTATAGTATAAAAATAAAATTCGGTTTGATTTTACGACAAGTTCAGAATAGAAGTGTTTTTACTATTTTTAATACCTTCACAATTTAATGTTTCATATTGATAAATTTAAAATTTTATTTAATTCAATTTTTTAAATTAAATTAATTAAAAATCTAATCCTTTTGCGACTCCCTGGAAATGGACTCGCGGCCACCAAGGGGGTCGCGAATTGGGAACCAGTGTTCAAGAAGGAAAATTCTTGATGAAATTGAAGATGAAAAAATGTCATATGGTTCATATTATTTAGAATTGATTGCCGTCGACAAAAAAAAACACAAAAAAGGTGATAAGATGAATGGTGTGAACTACTTCTTCATGTTTCAACTCGTTGACTTAGTCCTTTGCCAGCAGCTATAGAGAGATTAATTAAGAGATTCAGTGAAAAATTAGTTTTTATCTAAAACTGTTTAAGATTTATTTAATATGTACTACCTTTGGCATATTTAGGGTTAGTTATGAACGTATGTTTCGATATTTTACAATTAATAATAATTAAATTAGAGTCTATTGAGAAACTGGTATGTGACATATCTGAGCTTATGGATAGTGTGAAACGAAGTTTCAAATGCAGCCTTTTATGTTTTCATTCCAACTATCATTTAGAAAAATGTGACAACATTGATGATATAAACCGTTTCAAAATAGATGCCAACAATTTTTTGAATTCTAGTGCTAAATATTAGGGCTGTGCGATTATTTGATTAATTAAATTATTTGAGTTATCCAGTTCTGCTTAATTGATTTTCGATTTATCAAAACATTGATTAATCAATTAATCAGGATTCTGATTAATAAAAATTGTGATTAATTGATTATTCAGTATTTTGATTAATGAGAATTTCTGATTAATCAGCTGTTGCGTCGCGAAATATTTAAAAATACTTTACTATATGGTTCTTGAACATTTAAAACATATATTTTTATTTTTTAATTTCATTTCAATTAATCAAAATGTTGATTAATCTCACAGCAAATTCTGACACTAAAAACTGAACCAAATTTTCTTAATTTAAAATAAATTATTGAATCTTTTAATATATATAAAATATATAGAAATTGACACATTAGCTGCATTTTTTGCATAATTTAAATTTGAGCTGGAACAAATTTTATATGCAGACAAAAACAACATTTGAACCAGATAAATTTCTGGTGTAGCTATCCGGCTCAACTCATTGAAAATGTGTACTGACTAAAACGTATACGAAGATTTCTGAATGTTTCTGATAAAAATTGACAGAACATAAACTTAAAAATTTTAAGTAAACATATCATATTTTTCGAAAATTAGCGTCAATTTCTTTTGGTGACGACAACCACAGCTCCAACCGCTCAAAAATATGTTATCAAATTATATTGGACCTTGGGACCACTGCTGGAGAACCTGTCTAGAACCTGCGGAATCCCCAGTATTAAAAAAAGAGCATCTGTGTTTTTTAGTGTGTGTTAGTGTCACAGTCGCAATGGAACAATGCCTCCCGCACTCAGTCCCATCTATTGGTAAAATGCCCGTGATATTCATTTAAAATATTAAGTGTCATACCAAAGACACAAACCTTTAAAATATTAAGAAGAAATGTTTGTGCATTATTTCATTTGATTCGGAACAAAAAATTATGAAAAAAACGCAACTATTATTTGAAAAAAATTTAATTCTCAAAACTTTCGTTTTCGATATTTTTGATAAAGAAGATCATTTCCAAGGCATAAATTAGCATTTCTGTTTTTATTATATTGTTACGATAAGGAGTAATTTGCTCCACTGTGCAAGAGTAAATGAGACGCAAGACAATTCAGCGCACTAAACAATGTGTTAGGAAGAGACGGAAGATCATTCAGCGCACTGAGGCAATGTACGAGAAAGAGATAGAAGATCAGCGCATTAAAAAAACATAAGTGCGAATGAGATGCCACTAGCATACGTCATTCACGAAACGAGTAGAAGGTTCTTGAAACATTCGAAGCTTGCATCTGAGCGCCGCATCTGAGGCACAGCACTTCAGTAGTAATTGGAAAGTGATCGAGTGCATCTCGTGTATGATCAATGTCATGTTAAAATGTGGACATGCAGCAGAATTTATAATTAGTAAAGTTATTAGTTAATGTGAAAAGTTTATTGTTTTAATTTAAATCAAACATAAGAGTGTTTTTATTTTGTGCACAATCCAGAGATACGAAGTTATCTGTTTAAATTACGCCTTGTAGCAAATATTCAAATTCATAAGCTTCAATAAGTTGACGCAAAACTATTAATATTTTTTAAATATGACTTATATGCAGATAGTTACGAGATGTTTGCTACAACAGCAATGAAAATTGAGATATTTACAGTTGGCTGATAGCAAACATCCTGAGTTCTTGGACATTTGCAACAAAACTTTTGAGGTATTTTGACAGTTCACTACTATAAAAAAGGAAAATGGCGTACTTTTTCCTTACGCTCGATTTATCAACAACAATTAAGTAAATCTAATGGTGTAAAAAAGTGTCAACTCAAATATTACATTTTAATGGTAAAAGTGAAAATAAAATTCGCTTGTAATGAAATTATCAACATGTGATGGAATGATGTGATGGAAAATTATTTCTTTTCAGAGTTTACTTTGATGACAGTTTCATGGTATTTGTATGACATTCTACGTATACGACAGTACGGCAATTGAACTGTAAGAACCACTTTTCTGCTTGTTAATATATTTCGTCAAATAAATGCAGCTGATTCTTATTTTTTGAAATTATAAATATTTCTCGATTTGAAAAGAAAAATAAATTAATTAATATTTTATGAGCACTATTTGTCTCCAATTTCACAATTTTTCTTCAATCACAAAAAAATCCCATTAAAATTTATCAATAGGACAGTTATTGATTCAATAGTATACAAAAAATTAAATTATATAACGAGCAGTCGTTTGAATGTTACTGTTTTCAACAGTTTTCCACAACAGTGCCAAACTGTTCAAATCAGTAACAATCAAACGACTGCTCGTTATATAATTCATAGACTCTTTTTTAGAAGATAGACGTTACACTAGTGATAGTAATGTTTATAGATGTAAGTGCAGGTGTAAGTGAACAGAGAAGTGAACAGTGTTAAAAAAGAATAAGAGTTAGTGAAAAATATTAATTAATAAAAAAAAGTAAAAAAAAAAAATATAATGGGTTTGAATAATGGGCCGCTACGGCCCAATAAACCAAAAACCTGGATATTAAGTGATTATCGAATGTATATTGAACATGGATATCGAAGCTTTCACTGGAGAAAAGCGTTCAACTTTTTGTAATTGTAAGCTTGAAAACCATAGCGTTCTCCAGCAAAACTGGTAGCTTATTTCCAATTGAATCTAGCCTTTACCTAAACTTGAATTCTGACATTCAATATACATTCGAGGTTTAACTTAATTGTAAGCTATAAATAAAATGTGATTCGACCTTCAAATTACACTTGAATTCAAGCGCATATATTTCCCTAATTAAAGGTTTAAATATAAAATAAAAGAAAACGCATATAAGTTATAATACTGTTACGAAAATTCAGTCTACGGAAAACTGTTCTACGAGTTCGTATTGCTGGATTGTGTACAAAATAAAAACACTCTTATGTTTGGTTTAAATTATAACAATTAACTTTATTAATTCACTTTAATAAACAACTTTACTAATAACAAATTCTAACAACTGCATGTCCACAATTTAACTTGACATTTATCACACGAGCTGCACTCGACCACTTTACAATCACTACTGAAGTGAAGTACCTCAGATGCGGCTCCCTTATATACTGCATGCATCAGTTCGACACGTTTCGACAAGCTTCGACTTGTTTCGAGAACCTTCTACTCGTTTCACGAATGACGCGTCACGCTATTGATAGATGATTGCTTGTAATTAATTTAAAATTTTATAATTTTATCTTAATACTTAACGAGATATGTGATCCTAAATAGTAAATCCATATCTCGTAGTGGATGTAGTAGATTACGTGGACTAATTCGACTCATTTTCGAACTTTGAATAACTAGTCTACTAAAATATATTGAAAATAAATTTCACATCATTCGGAATAGCAGTTTTAAAGTTATCGTGTATAGGCGGACAGACATACGGTCATATCTAAATCGACTCGAAAAGTGATGTTGATCAAGAAAATATATACATTTATATAATATAATATATTGTAGCCGCGGTAGCTCAGTGGTTAGTGCGTTGGACTGCGAGTCGAAAGGTCCCCGGTTCAAGCCTGGACTGGGGCTAACAACATCTTTTCATAGAAACATTTTTCTATACCGCGCTACCTCTCGTCAGTAAATGGCAAACCTACGAGAGTAAAACCATTGCCTATGAAAAAGCTCTCACCCGCCGTTCGGATTCGGCAATAAACTGTAGGTCCCACCACTTTGAGTACAAATATAACACGCACACCTCAAAATGGTGAGAGAGCTCGGCCGAAGTTCTATACAGGACTGTAGCGCCAAACTATTATATTATTATTATTATTATAATATATTTCCAAAATATTATAATGAGAAATTGAGACTCGAAGATTCGAGTCTTAATTTATTTTCATAATTTTCATTTTAAATATTATACATGGCGTTGAACAAATGGCATAACAATATTGTTTATCTTTTTTTCATCAAGTGATATTGTTTTTTATTCATAAAATTTTAAATTTAATGTAAAGTTTTGAATTTCCCTTGGCTATATTTCACAGGCATTTATAAAAAATATATAGTAGCGCATAATTTTGTACGTCTAACAACGAAATGGTAAATACATTATTGTTTTTGGTTCGACTATTAAAAATAAAAGGAGAGAACAATAATTGAATCTTAAAAACTAGACCATATTTAATAAAACCATTTTCGGAATTAGCTCCAGTATCAAATAAAGGCGCAATCAAAATAAAACAAGAATCAAAAATTTGTAGACAAAAGTCTTGCATTGTAAAAATTGGAATTGTATTCATTTTAACATTTTTTTTTTTAGTGAGTAAAACTTTTTGTTTAGAGACATTCCACATCAAATCTATCAGAGTTCCAGACTCACCTTCTCCAGAGATACAGTGGTCCAAAGTTTCAAAAAATTAATCAATAATCACTTTTTGTGATTGTAGAACAAACAAATCTTGGCCGTAGATTGCTGCAAAGGAATATTAAGGAATATAAAATAAACTTTGTTATAACTCCTAAATCCGTACATCTCTAATCAATGGATTGTCCTTTTAAATTAGTTGTGCCTAAAAAGGAACCCTTTTCAAATTTCAATAAATTTCAAATTAATATAAATATCAAATTTATATACAATATTTAAAAAAAAACTTTTTCAATATGTTTGGTAAGAAGTCTGCCATGTGATTTATGCCCCGAAGTTTTCTCGAACTAACTTGGATAACAAAAATTCGATCTCGTTGCTAATTTTTAAAATTTCGTAATTTTAGTAGTGTAAAATTTTATGTTAGGATATTTATACATTTTCCATATCGTAGTTTTTGAAACATATCTCTATATATTTGAACTATTTGATGCAATATTAATCCAGAATCGTTTTTATTAACGTTTTGAAAAAAAAAAAACGGACATATGTCGCTTTGAACTATTTTTGTAGTTTTAGTACGATTTGGCCTTCGACATTGGTACAAGAGCTAATTAGATATCGTACAATTTTGCGGACATAAAAAGTTGCAACAATTTTGGATGATTGTTAGATCTGTTTTACAAAATTTTCTCTGGTGTTTGAAATATACTCCATTGTATATACCCCTGACAAAATTTTTGGCAGGATCAAAGAAATTCGAACATTTTTTCGATATATTTCAAACAGGCAAAAATCGCACCATTCGCACCAAAAATCGCACAAATGTTCGCCTGCGGCGCTTTTAAGGAAGATCAATGGAAAATGTTATCATCTGAACATTATATTTTATTTTACAACAGAAGAACCAAATGTAAAAAACGAGCGAATTTTTTGTTTGTATGGTACACAATTGCGGCCCGCCTCATCTTTTGAGTTGCCAATGCGGCCCGTGATGCCAAATGAGTTTGACATGCCTGGTATAGGGTATAAAATTAAAATGCGATTTTTTTTAGTTAATACTCAATCGTAATGCTTTCACATGATTTGTTTCTGTTCTCAAAATGTATCCATAGATTAGTTTTATTTTTACATCATTTTCTTTTAAAATGTGCAGGCTAGTTTTGGAATATTACAAACTGTTCATCATCTGGTTTTCAATTTTATCGGTAATGCAGCAGTTCGATGTCACAGAATAAATGATTCAAATTTTTATTCGAGTGGATAATGTAGTTTTTTTCTTCCGTGACACAACGAAAACATTTTCCATAGCGGATTGAATATTTCAAATTTGAGTTCACAACGGATCAGGCCCAATAAAAAGTTCACGAAAAAGAAAAAAAAGCAAGAGTTTCCACTGTTGAATCAACAGTAAATACATTTAATATATCAACAGCGTAAGCATTTTTAAAACAAATAAGTAGAATTGTTGGGTACGAAATGTCCAATAAAAGTTGTTGTTATGAGGTTCAAAATTGTTGCCATAACGATTTATTTTTTTCAGTGTAGTCATCATCGATTATAGACGCATGTGATTAAACCAGTAAGGTTTAATCACATGGGAAATTTTGAAGTAGGGAAATTTTAATAGTTGGTGTGATGAAGTTAGTAAGAATTATGAAAGTTATAGTCGGTCTAAGCCGAGTCATGTTGGTCAGATATAAAGTCAACATATCATTAAATTCGGTATAAAGTTAAATTTTCCTGTAGATATAAATTATATATGAGGTCTGAGTGGTCAATTCTCAAGTCAAAATAGACCGATCATGCCAATTTGCTTGTTGAAACAGCATAGATATATAGGTAATCTAAGATATATAGGTAATCTTCTAATTTTTCTGTAATCGTGATTTCAACAGACAGACGACAACGAAATTCTTCACATTGAACAAAGATCATTCTACTTTGATTTGGAGTGGTAAGAATTTTTTTCTATTTTTTTGTTAACTTTGAAAATCCTGTTTTTTAGTATATAAATCGCCATAATTTTGGTTTGGTTTGAGATACAGCAATTAAAACTGGTATATATTCATTAGACTGACAATGGAAAATCATGATTTCGAATTGAGAGCAGGTCACCCGCTAGAAATGCTCTATTGGATGAGAAAATCGATGTGAAGAATTTTCAGCGAAATCCGAATAT
The DNA here is from genome assembly GCA_951804985.1 of Dryomyza anilis. Lineage (NCBI taxonomy): Eukaryota > Metazoa > Arthropoda > Insecta > Diptera > Dryomyzidae > Dryomyza > Dryomyza anilis. The sequence goes on along the minus strand of OX638133.1, from coordinate 46,562,493 downwards.
GGGAAATGGACCCGCTGGGACCTCAAAGTAGGTGTTTTCGTACCTAAATCGACAATTTCTAAATTAAACTTAAAAAGTGGGTCATCTGTTGGAAAATTTGATTAGCTTTTAAACAAACTATAAATAAACGAGTTGGGAAAGTTAGGTCCCATGGGTAAGTTCGGTCATATGGGACGGACTGTTATAGTCGATCGGGCCCGACTATGGAATACCCTACACCTTAATGTGAGATATTTAATTGTATACCTCATAATATTATTCACATATCAGAAATTTACGTCTCATATAATTTAAAAAATTGATATAAAAGTATAAAATATCTAATAAAAAAATTTTAAAAATAAAAGTGGGCGGACCACGCCTATATTTAATATATTGTAAGGCAAATATTTCACAGATTTGATTTTAATAATTTACGGATCAAACTTCCTATATGAAAACCCGGGAAATAATGAAAAAAAAAAGTGGGCGGATCACGCCCATTTTTTGACCACATATTTTTAGGTGAATTATAACAATATGTTTTAAATTTTATAACTATATTTTGAATACTTTTCGAGTTATTAGTTCCTAAAGAGTTATATAAAAGTGACTTGTATGGGAGGTGGGCGTGTCCGTTGACCGATTTGGCTCATTTTCAAACTTAGTTCCTACTTTTGGCTAAAATATATTGAGACGAAATTTCATCGAATTCTGATCAGTATTTCTCAAGATTTTCTGTATTCGGACAGCAAGACAGCAAGACAGCAAGACAGCAAGACAGCAAGACAGCAAGACGGACAGACAGACAGACAGACGGACATGGCTAAACGGACTCGGGTAGTGATGCTGATCAAGAATATATATACTTTTCCATACCGGACACGCCTCCTAAGGGGCGTTACAATATATGCACAAAGTTAATATACCCTGTACCTCATAGGTGTAGGGTATAAAAATCGGATAAAAAAACCAGAAGCAGTGATTATTTTAACAGGCATCCTTCGTTTTTTATTTTCATCAGTCACGCCTAGCCTGAAACACTTTAAATTCAAAAGTCCGATTCCCATCTCAAATTTATTTTAAATATGTTTTTGACATCCCTTGCGATTTTTTTAAGGATCAATAATTATACGAAGTAATATTGTGATCGGTCTACTGCAAGGGCTACCTACCATATAAATTCAACATATCATTGGCCATAACTCCGGTACTATGTGAGATATAATGATGACCATTATATACATATAGTATCAAATTAAATACATATTGTAGCACTTTATGTGTCATGTTTTTATGACAGGTAGACGTCAAAGTAGGCCGATCACAAAAATTTTTAGTAAAACGTTTTGTTTTTATATTATATGATTTTGGACCAAATTTCAATAATATAGAGTTATAGCGGGTTTACTATAAATGTTATATGGCAGCTAGGCGTGGCAGTTGACAATAACTGCCAATTTTTTATAACACGGTTTGTCATTAAAACATATGTTATTACCAGTTTTTATTGATGTATCTTAAACCAATCCAAAATATACTAAAAAAACATGAGATTCAAAGTAATGAAAAAAAATAGAAGAAAAATTCTTACCACCAAATAAAAGTGGAGTTATCTTTGTTCAATGTCAAGAATTTATGTATATTTTTTCAAATTTTAAATTTAATTTTTCAGTTTTTATTGCATCATTGTCATATTAAAATATGAAGCAAATTTAAGGGGATCAGAATCAAAGCTCGGCGTATTGACGTGCCCCATATATACTTTTCCATACCGGATATGCTTCCTTTTGGGTGTTACAAACGGCGTACAAACTGAATATACCCTTTCACTTTTATGCCCGTAACTTCTACTGGTGCTTAGTTATCTATCGTGTAAGCAAAATTTCGTAATTTTAACGTATAGTTAAGGAGCAAAAACACCGGAGAGGTAAGATATATCTGTTCGGTACGAACACCAATAGATATCTACTCGTTGAAGTTACGGGCATTAGTAACTTAGGCAAGAGTAGATTTTAAATAAAATGTAAGTAGTTAAAACAATAAATGAATTAAAAAATTAAAATAAAAAAAGCATATAAGAAATTACAAACAAATATATGTTTTATTTTATTTTAAATTGTTTAAAAGTTCATAGATACCATGAACTTTTTCATAAATATTATGAATATTTTCATCAATATTATGAACTTTTTCATTAGGTTTTATGAACGATTGATAATTGGGATGAATTTGGTGATTGGTTTAGTCGCAATGACAAATTCATAACCAAAGATTGAAGCCTAAACGAATAACGGATTCCATTTCGGTTTCGATTTTCTTCCTCGTTTCGGTTTCGGTTTTATGTTTTTATAACGAAACGATTTCGGTATACCGGTTCCAAGTTACGGTTTCGGTTTTGATTTCGGTATTTGTATTAAAATTATTTGTTGTCCATATTGTCTTAAACCAAAAAATATATTATACTAACACAAGTACCAACACAGAAAAAATTAAAAATATTAACCGATATTAATTGCTTGCATTAATCAGGACAGCAATGGAATTCAGTAATACAGTGAAAACATTTGCTGTTCGTCGCTAAATCAGCAATTGCGTTTACTAATATGAAGTTTTAGCAATTATATTTGCTAAAACTGCGTTGACTAATTAATTTTCTGCATTGACGTACAAATATTCATATTAGCAAACGCAATTGCTGATTTAATGAATAATAGAAAATGTTTTCATTAAATTACTGAATTTCATTGCTGGACTGATTAATGCATTCAAATAATATCGGTTGCTATATTTACGTTGATTATCTTGTCTGTGAATAAAAAACACACTACACTAATACACTATAAATCTAGTGATGGGGACAAGACTATTCAAAAAACAATTCAACGAGATTGACTTTATTTTTTTTTTTTTGTTAATATATTTTGTGGGCTTTTTTGGTCTAATAATTCTTTAATGCTAGTAAAAGATTTTATTCCATTTCTCCGGTCCAGTTAACACAACATTAAACAATTAAATACAAAACATAGTCAAGAATGTGTCCAAAATTAAAATTAATAAAAAACCAGTTGGGAAGGTTAGATCACATGGGAAAATTTAAAGTAGGTGTAATTATGATAGTTAGGATTATCAAAATTATAGTCGGTCTAAGCCGACTATAAATACCCTACACTTATGTGTGGTTACCATTCAAAGTGATATATAGGTCACCAGGGTATACGAATCCTGAAAATAACTACAAACATTCAATCGCTGAAGAATTTCCATTCATTTGATACCCATATTTACAAATGGGTAGGTGTACCGAATTTCGATTTTTTTTTTGTGAACCACAAGTCTTTTCGCCGGAAAACATTATTATCATGTATTTACCTAAGCAAGTATACATAAAAATTGATCTTTATATGTACATTTTATATGAGGTATTTGAACATAAGTGGTCGGATCATAGGTCACAGTGGACCGATCTAGCCAATTTTTTCGCACATACAGCGTAGGTATATTAGTAATCTAAGTTATAAGTTTCATTTATCTAGCTCTTCAATTTTAAAAGTAGTAGGGATTTCAACAGACAGACGGACAGACGGACAGACGGACAGACAGACGGACAGACGGACAGACGGACATACAGACAGACAGACGGACATACGGACATCGCTAAATCGACTCAGGAGGTCATGCTGATCAAGAATATATATACTTTTCCATTCCGGAGATGCTTTCTTCTGGGTGTTACAAACGGCGTACCAAACTGAATATACCCTTTCACTCTTAGTGTAGGGTATAAAAACGGTCCGTCTCCTTTGGTTTTTATATTGAAACTCACATAATACCCAGTTTACATTGCATGACAACAAACAGACGCATGACACACACACTACATGTCTGTATACTAGTACAGCGTCCAGCTAGCAACAAAAGTTTCTCGCTGTACAAAATTTCCCGCCAAAAAATCGATCACAAGCTCGGATGCTGTGTTCACATTTTTTATTATTGCACTTTTAAAGCAGAAGCAGCATATATGCGAAACAAAATGTACAAAAACACTAAAAGCAATAACAGTCAAATTTAGGAACACTGTTAAATTGTTTATATATTAATAATATCCGTTTTTGTTTTATGAATTAAATGAGATCTATGTGCACTCAAAATAAGAAAACTTCACTATTTTCTATCACACAAAAATATAAAAATATAAAATTCTAGTTCATCACAAACGACACTAGCGTAGCAACAGAAACAACACATCTTTGTCGACTTTTTTTTTTTTGAGTTGCGTGTTTTTTTGTATTGTATCTATTTTCCGCAATTGAGAAGCAGAGCCCTCAATTGCTGGTGCAGAAACATGGACGCTGGCCTCCACCGATGAGAGAGTACTGAGAGCGTTCGAGAGAAAGATTCTCCGTAAAATCTTTGGCCCTATCTGCTTTGCTAACGAGTATCGAATCAGGATGAACCACGAGCTGTATGAGTTATTCGACGACATTGACATAGTCAAGCGCATCAAGATCCAGCGGCTTCGCTGGCTAGGTCATGTCGAACGAATGGATGAAAACACTCCAGCCAAAAAGGTGCTTGAATCGAAACTCGAAGGTGGACAGCGTAGAAGAGGGCTTCCAAATCTGCGTTGGAAAGACCAAGTTGAGGACAACCTGGCAACGCTTGGTATTTCTAACTGGTTTTTTTAAACGAAATGAGAAAATTTTGTAATAACAAGAAGTTTTATTTTGGAAACCCCAGATTTTATTTAATGACATTTAAACATGTCTTGTACGTTTAGAGAATCTGTAAAAACAAAATAAAATAATTGGTTTCTATCTGTTCGTGCGTTTACGATGTGTGCTACAAAGTAGACAGGGCATCTTACGACCCTTCTTAAGTTGCCCTGTACAACTTATGTTGTACTTAGTTTTTTTCCAAATAAAACTATAAAAATTAGATTCGAAGTCGGTTTTAAATACTTACCTTTTTTGTAATAAAGAAAACAAATTTTTATATAATACAATTTTATTCAAACAATGCGTATTATATGGTAACACAATATTGCTGACCATAGCATACCTCAAGCGATATAAATTATCAGTATATGTTCTTAGTACATAATTGGAAGACTTATTTAAACAATTTAAAAAATTGTTATATGTTTTGGAAGACTTATTTTGCCACATATTATATATCTTAAGTTTTAATTATTGTATGTTCAAATGATATTTTTTGTTTGGAAGACATTGTTACATAGTTACTTTTTTTATAAATAAATCCTTATAGCTATAAATATATATATATATATTAAACATATATCATATAATAATATAATGATATAAATTTACATTCGGATACTTTGTACATCGACTTTTTATTATTTCAGATATATCCATTAGTGTAAACAATTTTGTGTACAACAAATTGTATATTGGATGAAAACTCTACTTCTGAAATATATTTAGCTTTTTAAGATTTTTAACAGTTCGTATTATCTAGGTGGTAGCCTACTTAAATTGTTGTAGTATGTATATTATAATTCTTATCAATTTTTGTAATATTAGGCTCAAGTTTTCTCAAGATATATTTTTACTACGAGTTTTGATATAAAACAATATAACATTTTACATAGATATACAGGAAAATTAAAATATACTCGTCAGTTACTATGTTATATATGTATTTAAAATGGTAATCCGATCTCAAAGGCATTTATCAATGCATTTCCCGAATCATAAATACCAATCACTCCGAAAAGTACACCTAATCCAATAATTATATAATCTTTTGCTACAGCACGTTGATCCAAGAGATGACCTTTGATTTTTAAATGAAAATAACATGGCCAAATAAAACTTAACATGGTTCCAGTAAAACTTCCTATGAATCCCATTAATATGGAAAAATGTGGTATAAATATAGCCATTAAAATTGTAGACAAAATTACTCCCACACGAAATCCAAGACCCCATACTTTAAGTTCGCCATCGAGATGCCATATGGATGAAAACTTTGTTTTTGGTGGGCCTCGAAAAAAATTTTTCTCTAAGAGCTCACATGCTGCATAGTAGGGAAGTGGATAACTTAAAAGGGCTTTAATTACAAGAAAAAAATTAACCAAACCCTTAAAGCCTTGTGAATGCAAATTATTGGTTATCACTTGTTGAGTATCGTTTTGAAATGTCAAGAAACAAATATAGCCAAAACCAGCTTTAAAAATAGCAGCTGCTATATGGGACCAGTCAAGCATCCAATTAAATTTTGATCGGTCTGTCATGCTCCCCTCCAAAGTAGGTAGAAAAATTTGAGATGTATATGAAAAAACAATAACTCCCAGAGAAATGGGAAAATTCTCCATATCAATACTCCATCTAACTTTTGACCAACCCCAATCACCGATTTGTAATATGCAATAGCCTAAAATCACAGCGTTAATAATTATATGCGACATTGTACACCAGAACGACAGAGTAGATACCATTTTCAGAGACTTTAAGAAACCCATAGGTAATAAAAATATACCTATCAGTAACATCCACGAACGTGAATCAAGTGCACCTTGCGGATACGTACCAGCAAGAAGATCACCACACACGACGACGTAAAGAATACAAGTCATAAGCAACTCAATTAGTTGGGCGATGCTTACCGCTCTGGCGCCGAGTTTAGGTCCAAAACAAACCTTTGCTATGGCGACATAACTGTCACGCACTCTCACCGGTTGACCAGTATTGGGATCTGGTTCATAGAGGCATTGAACTAGAACTTTTCCTGTATAGCAACATATATGCGCAATTCCAACCATAGCAATTATAGCCCAGTACCCTCCATGAAGCACAGCAAAGGGCAGCGAAACGATGAACATACCTTGAATTGCATTGGTTACATTCCATGCTGCTTGGTATTCGTCGATGTTCGAACCAACTCCTTCCCCTTCACAGGCCAAAGAACTTCCATCAGATGCAACACTCGCTTGCCTTGAAAACAGAATATTTTCGTTTGAATAAATCATTTTAAACAAAATATAGGTATTCCATAGATCAAAAAATTATACAACCACAAAATATTAAATAATAAAAATTTGTGTAATTTCTCAATCATAAAGCTAGGCAGCTTGTTTCCTCGCTTTATAGTCCCATTTTTAAACATGCAGTTAAAATTGAATTTTTAATGTTTAAATTTAAACTTATAAAATGTGTGAAAAAAAAGAAACTTTCCTTCTTACTCTTCATGCTCCATTTCAGCGTTTTCTAGTAAGTTTAGAGTAAGTTTTGAGAACAGGAAGATTTACTTTTTAAAAATGATTCTTTTATAATTTTAAAGTAAATTCTTAGGTTTTTTTTAAATATATTATGTTCAAAAAGTTGCTTTAGTATTATCACACACTGTATATGTGTAAAATAAAACATTCAAATGTGGAAATTACTCTTTTTACTTAAGTTTTAGGTTTTAAACTTAAACATAAAATGTGTAAAATTAAGCATTAAATTAAGCATATTTGAAATGTGTAAAATTACACGGCAAATATTTACATAAATTCAGATTCAGAGTGTCTTGGATTTGGTCTCGTATCGTTGCACTGTGATAATAGCTGCGTTCCCGTGGTATTTGATCCTGATCCGTAGATCATTTTCATATACAAAACAAAAACAAACAAATAGAACCGGGTTCGTTTTTGGATCAATTACTGATCTGGTACTGTACCCAGCAAGACATGCCTTACCAAAACTCCAACACAAAGACAATATTATATTTTCTCACTAATACATAAATAATTTGAAATACATCCCTGCAGGATCAATGATAGACATATGACCCGTAATTTTACTAGTAATGAAAACTAATATTTTTTGCGCGCCACCATTTTTTATTTGTAGGTTATTCATTACGTTTGAAAAAGCAGCAGCTACAGCAGGAGTTCTATCTATTTATATTATAGATATCATCAAAGTGGAAGGGTCGTCTGCATTAAAGAAATGCATGGAAGGAAGCAAAACAACTTGGAAGGAAGCAATCGTTTTAATAGAAAATTAGCAAAGCAAACATTACATATAACGCAATTAAAATGAAAACTATATAATTTTGGGTTCTTTGGTTTTACTTGGTCTAATTTTGGTTCGTTTACTATTTATTTAACCGTCACTAACCTCTAAATTAAAACAGTTTACGTTACGTAAAATATTTCGTAAATTTACCAGTGATTTAATCGTCACTTATTACCAAAAGAACAGTGACAAACATATATTCAATTGTATCTCATTGTAGATGAGTGAGAAAGAGATAAAAATTCACACGCACACAAAAGTTTCGGTCTTTTATGTCCCGACGCTCTTAAAAATGTAATAGAAATTTTTACTGAAACTTTCAGTTTTTCTACTAGTAATATTACTGCTCACATGAAAAGTAAATTTACAAAAGTAAATTTGTGTGCGGTAATGTTATGCTATTATGAATAGCACTTAATAAGAAGAAGAATTTGTGTTGACAAAGAAAGGTCAGAAGAAAACAGTGCTGCCAAACATATTAAATTAGAACCGATGGCGTTCCCGTGAAACAGATCTGGTACAAGTACCACGGAACGCAGCTAATATTACCTCACATGGTTATTTAGTCTTGGTTATTTAGTTAGTGCCAGGCAGGGAAACCACCTTCAAATCCCAAATAAAATGCCATTTTCTAACGGCTGGGGTACAAAAATATTTCCTTAAATCCCATGGAAAAACAATCTCAATTGGAATTGAAAATACCAATTAAATTCCAAAAATTAAAAACTAAAATGATGATAAGAACATTGTCAGCTAAGTTAAATTGTTATATCAACACTCAATTAATAGAAATTAAAATTCTGTCTTTACTAAAAAAAAATTTTGAAAATTTAAAGAAGATCTTTTTATGTCGCTTTTGTTGTTAGCCACAATTTTCGAACATATAAGTCATAACTTCTAATTAATTATAACGGGGAACACATTGATACGTTCGTATTAATAATAATAATTTGCTTCGTCAACTATTAATTTACAAAAATCTTTATATATCTGCCAATTTGTAATCGATGATCTCAATTTATTTTACACATGATAAGAAAATGTAAATCTATCAATTGATATGTCAACTTTAAAAAGGTATCAATTACTTTTTATAATATTAATCAACAAACTCGAAATTTAAGTTTTTCATAAAAAATGTATTTGGTGACTTTTCGTTCTACAACGCCGTTATATAGAATTTGGTCAATAAAAACAAGATATAAGGTAAAACACCCTAATTCCGCCCTATTTTTTTTAAATCTTAAAAATAAGAACGTATATGATCAAAATATACATTTTTTTAATATCAAAAATTACATCATAGTTTCCTTTTCTGTAAAATTTAAATTTAACTTCAAAAACTTTTCATCAAAGAGTGACACTTTGGTGAAATTTCGAAAAGTTTAAAATGCACAAATTGCGTAGCTGAAACACTAAGGTGCACCCAGAAAAAAATTCCCTCAAATCCCATTAAAATTGGTCAATAGGACAATTATTGATTTAATAGTATACAATAAATAAATCTTTTCATATAAACTCAATGGCAATGTTATGGTATTTTCTACTATTTTATGGTATTTTCCGATTAAAATAATAATTTATCCTATTCACTATTTTTAATAGTAAAAAACTATTATTTATATAGTATTTTTTTCTGGGTGTGCAAATTGACTTTTGTTGTTGGTAACTTAATATTTAATTTTATATAATAATATGGTTTTATTAGAGTATTTATTACCTATTTATCTAAAAAAAATTTAACTTACATTTTAACAAAAAATCGATGATTTTTTTTTTTAATTTTTTTTTTTTTACAAATTAACCAACGCTCAGGGGATGCCCCCTATTCATGCAATGCACAGTGTTGATCGTAAGAAGGCATGATAGGTTAAATGGAGGGGGGAAAGATGGAGTAGTGTCGGTGAATGTTTGTTTTGAACATGCCAATATCAAAAATGTCGGGAAAAACGGACGCAGGGAGATTGTTCCACAAACGTGTCGTGCGACTGAATAACGAATTATCTCTATAATGCGTGGTTCTGTTGAGAGTCGAGTGGACTACGAAGGGATGGGATTGATTTGATGCCCGAGTAGAACGAGAAAACACACGACCTGGAGGAATCAGGCCATGTATTTCACTCGAACACTTACCGTTGTAATACCTATAATTAGGCACAAACATAACTTCCGTCCGTGGAGTTGTAAACAACAAAGGTAACGATTTTCTCTATAAGTACGAAATGACATACGAAAAAACTAAGAACTGTATCTGCCATCATCGACTATCGACGCGTCCTAACGAGTAGTGAAAATAATCACTGCCCGTCATGACGCATGACGCGTCAGTAAAATAAAAATATCTATTTATAGAATGGTCAATGCGATCATACACAAATACTCAAATACCTTCCTACTTTGTGTTGTATTTTCTATGCTCCTTTTGGTTTTTTTATTTTTCAGTATCGCCGTTATGCTCGGCTGAATTGCACGTGACTCGGAGGCTGCGCAGCTTTGCCTCAATGAACGCTATTCACAACAATTATGAACGGGTTTATTATATCAATATCTCTCAAATTGAGCGATTCGTTGGTAAGTATATACCAAAAATAGCAAATAAAGATTTTTTCATATATATTATGAACAGTGTCTCAATTAACGGCGTTCATTCCATTTATGAACAAAATTTTTCTGTGTAGTTCGACTACTCACTGTTGTATATTGTGTACATTTTTTGACGTATTTCTTAAAACATTAAAAGAGAATGCCGCTTTTATCGATATAATTAAGACTTCTGAGAAAACATAGTTTCATTAATTAAATTCGTCACGTAATATATATATATATATTTATTTCATTCTAAAAACCATGTAATGCAATCAATATTAGATACACCTTAATATTTATATTTTTCTCGTTTGACTGGTGATAACTTAAATCACACTGTGAACAAAATAATGAAATTTTTAAACAAAATTACAAAATTATCATATGAATTCTCATATGCATCAATATTTTAAGAGATATGAGTCTTCAAAGAAAGGTCAAAAATGGCATTCCATATAAAATATATGAAAATATATATTCGTATATAACATAAATATCTTTGCATATCCTCTCAAAGCCTTAAAGTCTTTTACAAAATACATCTCCTAAAGAAAAAGTAGCCTCCGCTTTATAAGAAAATCGTAGTGAAATGCTATCATTTTCGTTAGAAATTTATTTAATTTTTATTTTTTTAGTGTTTCATATTATAACTAACACAAACGCATTATTTTAAGTTTACACTAAGAAAACAAGATGTTTATGAAAGTCTTGCTGCAACTATCTGTTTAAATTTACGCATTGAATCAAATATTCAAACATCATATAAGTTTAAACAAACTTTACAAACTTTTTAAATATGAGATATATGCAGATAGTTACAAGATTTTTGCCACAACAGCAATGAAAATTGATATATTTACAATTCACTGATAGCAAAAATCGTGAGTTCTTGGACATTTGCATCAAAACCGTTGTTATTTTGACATGTGTCTATTATAAAAAATGAAAATGGCATACTTTTTCCTTACGCTCGATTTATCCACAACAATTATGTAAATCCAATGGTGTTAAAAGTGTCAACTCAACATTTTAATTTTAATAGTAAAAGTGAAAATAAAATTTCCGGGGGTTGAAATTATCAACTCGTGATGGAAAATTATTTCTTTTCAGAGTTTATTTTGATGACAACATCACCGGTGAGACTTGGGTCTTCTGCGAACCCTAGCAGAGATTTTGGTACTTGCTCATGAACTGATCATGTCATTATTTGAGATGGTCGGGCTATGACGAAGTCCAAACGAGGAAACAAATCGGGTGCACGATGTCCTTGTAACGCAGTGTCCCGATCATGTCTCACCTCATGTACTGATCAGGTAATTCCCCATTTCATTATTTACCCGAACAGACAAGAAGGTGAGTGATCATTATATGTACATTAGACTGATTCAAATTGGTATGAAAAATCTAGAACTATTTTTTCTTTCGCTCCGCGTCCACTTTTTGAAACTAGGCCCAAAAAAAACCCAAAAAAAAAGTGATCCTGTGATGTTGTGAAAAGAGCTTAAAGGACATTTTTGAACTTTTAACGACTATTTTCAATAAAATTATTATTATTACTCACTAAATTTTCTTTCTTTATTTAATGTAAAATCTCTTAATGAAATTATGGTTTTTAAAATTATAAATTTTTAGTTAACCGTTAACAATTTCTTGGCTTGCCAAAATGTAGATTTTTTTTACTATAGTACAATTATCTTTAAAATAATATGTCACACTTATATTTTTAAATATCGTTTTATTAGTACATAGTAAAATTCTGCACTCCTGCCTAAAACTATCTCAATCCCAAAAGTTGATGCACACCCCAAATTATTCAAGAAAATGTTTCAGATATCCCTCCCGCACAATATCACGGTTTAATAACTTTTTGGTTTTTTTTTAATAATAAGTTGAATGTAATTTTTTTTGCTTACTCTATTAAGTTTTTCCACTAAAAAAAACTTATAAAAGTTGAACATGCTTTGCTCACCATTATGGTACATAATAAATAGTAACAAATGCGGTAAAATTGTTTTTTCAAAAATAGTCCTTTAATATCTTTAAGTTGCTCTTACATATAGTTTTCATTTTGTGTACACAATTTTTTTCACATTTGCTGAATCCGCTCCTTGATAAAAAGTTTTCCAATATATGTGCATAAATACAGGGTTTTGTATGCATTTTTCACACTAAAAAATTGTATTTTGACACTGCAGATGTGTATAAGTTTTACACACTGTTCTGTGTAAATTTAATTTTTACATATTGGAGTTTATTACATTAATAAGAGGAAATCGGTTACCTACATTTATTACAGTAAATTTTTCTTAGAGTGTAAGGTATAAAACAAAAATTACCATAATGGATAAAAAAATGTGTACACTAGTTTCATATATTTGTGTATTTTTCTAAATTTAGTCCAATAACTGCACTCACGTATTTCTGATCAATGTAGTAAAAATATAAAATCATCCTGATATCGTCTACGAACTTTGATCACAAATTAAAAATTCCATGAAAATTCTCAAATTTTAAAATTAGAAGACACCATAGAAGAATTCTTGTAATGCATAACTGTACCTTTATATTTTCATATTTCGTAAAAAAAACGATTTTGTTGATACCGATTAATTTTGGAGTTATAAAATGTTGGTAAAAAAATGCCTTTCTGTTAACCATGACTTTCTTTGGATTAATTTTAAAAAAATTGATTTATAATAGAAGAAAAAATGACGCGACAAAAATTTTAAAATTATTTTCTCATTGCAATTTTATATATTTTTTATGTTATTCTGTTTTTTCTACAATTAAGAACATTAATACATACAATTTAAAGTCAAAAGTATTTCAGTTATTTATTTAATTTGTTACTTTTTATTTTATTTCAACTCGGCTCAACCAAATAGTTAAAGACTAATTAGTAGCAGGCCCGTAGCCAGGCCCGTAGGTGGATTTTGAATAAATATATCAATTTTTATTTAGGAGATAGTTCCAGAAAATACGTCTTCAATACAAATTAATTATTTTTCAATTTTATTATGGATTATGTATTTTCAAATCTTAAATTCATTTTGGAATATTCCGGGCCGAAAATAATGACTCTCAATATTTTCACTAAGTAACTAAAATGGAAAAATGTGGAATTTTTCTTAGGAATTTTTTAAAATTATTCATTTATGCTAAGAACATTTTTGGTTCTAATTTGGGATAGGATTGTCGATCCTGGATCGACTGATCCGCACCAAAATTTGAAATTTATAAAATATTGATTTATATATTTTTTTATATATAACATTTATAGAGGGAAAAGAAATTTATTGAGTTTATTGATCATTTTAAAGTTCAACTAGGATCCGCGTCATTGGATATTTTTTTGTCAAATTGGGTCCTTTTGAGACTTTTCGAATACCCAACTACAAAATGTCCAAAGACGTAGTTGGGTTCTGGGAACATTAAAAAAAAATCTCATCTAATGAAATCGAGGTTCGAGGTAGGATCATAAAAATTTTAAAAATAGAGTTAATTGAAAACTTAAAAAAACCAAATTCTTATTTAGAATATTGTAAAAATTAATAGAAGCAAGGACCGTCAAGAACCGGAATTAGATTTTTGGAAACGGAATCCATTTAATTTGTTTGGTTGGAACAGGAATTAGAACCATTATTTTATGAAAAAGCATTATATTATATTACACAGCACAACATATAAATTATCCGCGATCTAAGTATGATTTTTCGATGGATTCTAATCACTACCTCATACTCAGTTTTTTCAGATGTCCTCAAGTTTTTAAGTTATTACGTAAAACAAATATATGGTAATTCTCGTGTTTTTCTACATAGTTTGGTCAATAACTTTTTACAGATTTGAGTATATTTCTCTTGTATTCCATTGAGAATACTTCGGCTAATATTTTGAAATAAACCACTTGAAATTTGGATTGATCTGACTAAAGTTATGACCAGTCAAATGCAAAAAATATGAATTTTAAGGTGTACCTATTATTTGTTGCATAACATCTTCATAATTTTCATAATTAAATTAGACTTGATCTATAATTCTATACTTCCTCTTACCTTGTTTATGCAAATCACTATTTAAGTCCTCAGCCTAAAGTGAAATTCACATATTCGATTGAAAAATGTAACTTTTTTTATTCGATATAAACATAAGCAGGAAAATATTTTATTTTAAAAGTATGAACATTTAGTAGGTGATTTGATCATTTGACTTTATTGTAGGATACTGAGGCAAACCCATGGAAAGTAATACATTGATGTAAAGCTGAATTCTATTGGTTTAATATTTTGTTGAAATTTCCATGAATAATTGATGGACATAAAAAATATATTGATTAAAGTTTGAATTTGTATTTTGTATTTAAGCGTGAATTTGTATTTAATCTAAAGACTTTAAGAATGATTTGCAAAAAACAAAGTAAGAGGAATCATATAATTAAGGATCTAGTTTTACACATAGTATATAATTTTTTTGAATTATGAAAACTTAATTTGTTATGCAATAAAAAAAATCATTATTTTTTGTGTTTGAGTGGTCATAACTTCGATCAGATTAATCCAAATTTCATGTAGATTATTTCAAAATATTAGTTAAAGTATTATCATTGGAATATAAAAGTGGAATTGGATCGATTATTCAAATCTGTAAAAAGTTAATGTCCAAAATATGTAGAAAAACACGAAAATTTCCAATTTTATATACTACGAAATAACTCGAAAACTTAAAGCAATATGAAAAAACTGAGTAAGTGTCTTGATTAGAATCATACTATGATCATGGATAATTAAAAAAAGGTCTCCATTTGTTGTCTAGTGTTATTTTTATTTATTGATATTATTTTTTTTTACTTTATTTTTTTTTTATTTACATTACAATTTAAATTTTTTCGTTCTGTACTCGTTTGGAATCGTATATGCACTTCCTAACAGCGTACTTAAAATGGCTCCTAGAGAGCTAAATTTAGCTTAAGTAGCAAAATTAGATATTTAATTTATATATTTTGATGTTGCAGTCGCTGGTATTTGATTTGAATAAGCGACCGTTCGACTCGCAGTTCAACGCTTTTACCCAAGAATAATAGAAATAAAGATTGCGCATGTACGTAGAAGTTTTTTGAAAATTGTTATTTTTTTATTGTGTCAGAATGTTGTTGCAAAGAAAACAACAAATGTGTTATTATTTTATAAATAATTGTGCAGGTAATCGGCCACCACAAAGAAAAAAAATAAGAAATCTACTTCGAAATACGCTAAAAACATAATAAAATAACAGTTTTTGAGTCGTTCCGATCCCTCAGGATAACGAAAATATATTTTCGTGCCGAAATGTTTTGATGAGACGTCTACCAACTGGTCGAGTTGTAGTTGGTGTTAGTGCAGTAAAAGCGCATCTCATTATTAAACAATTTATTAAAATTTTCGACACAAAAACAACAATCAAAACAACAAAACAATAAAATCATTTTTTGTAATTTATGAAATGTCTAAATTTCAAATTTGAATTTCCGTTACCTGACATTCGGAACTTTCTGACGTCAGCAATATAGGGTGTACATGCGCAATGCGTAATCTTATTATTCTATTCTTCTTGGCATTTACCTACTGAGTCAACGAAGCGAAACCTAACCCTACCCTAAATTAGTGCGCTTGCGTCGCACGGTGAACAAAAAGGTACCTTTTTTCAACAAAATTTTATAACTTCAAAACAAATCGATAGATTTTGTTACTTAATAAAAAATATCAAGTTATAGTTATGCTTTACGATATATATTCTATTGATTCACAAAAATTATGTAAAAATATTTCAACTTCGAAAATTTTGTAGATAGTTCTAACATGTTCAAAATCTGGAGCCGATATCGGCTCCACATAGATAGTAATCTGAAATAAGTTGGTGTTAATGAAGGATATTCTTGAAATGAATTAAAAAATAGGCACTTTGTATGAAATTAGAAAATAAAATGGTAATTTTTGCCATGTAATTTTTCCTAATCCGGGAACGATGTCAGGATAACATTTTTTTATTTATTACCACATTGATTGTGATTAGAAAAAAGTTAGTGTGAACAAAGGATATCGTTTGCAGTTCTTGGAATAAATTTACAAACAAACTAGAATAAAACTGGTATTTTGTGCCATGTGATTTCTTTTAATCCGGGAACGATATCGGGATAATATTTTTTTTATTTTTTATTAAATTGATTGTGATTAGAAAAAAGTTAGTGCGAACGAAGGATATCGCTTGCAGTCCTTGGAATAAATTTAAAATAAAATTTGACACAATATTACTCAAATAGAAATTTTGGAAGTAAAATTTTACAAAATGTGGATGAATTAATGGAATTTTAGTATTTTTATATTTTTTTACAAACTATGGATAAAAATGTGTGTGAATATAAACTTTGTATTATTCGATTCTGTTGAGTTATGATATGAAATACTAAACACTTTAAATCAAAATAATAAATTTTAACGAAAATTGTAGTATTTCTCTGCAATTTTCTTGTAAACCGAAGCAAACCGGAAGCTACGTTTTTTTCAAAAGGTGCCTAAATACAATTTAAAGGATTTAAGAGGATATGCAAGGATATTTTAGTTATGTTCTAATATGTATTTTCATATAGTTATGTATGGTACGCAATTTTTTCATATCTTTGAAGGCTCATATCTCATTAATGTTATAAAAAATGGTTACAGATTATTCTTAGTGGGTCTTTAATTTATGTTATGAATATCGTTTGTTCAAAAATTTCATCATTTTGTTCACCGTGCGTCGTTTGGCTGTCAAATTCAGCACATTTTGTAATTTTTGTAGAAACTACCGAAATACGCAGCGTACGCACGCTGATCTATTGGAATTACCAATTTTGACTGTGCGTTTCGAATTGAAGTTGGGTGCATAACCAAATAACGCAAGACCAAGATCTTTATTATGAGTACGAAGTATTCTGTATTATTTTTACATTTCATTATGAATATTTCGGATAAACATTTTTCATTTATTAATTTTCTATTAATTATAGATCTGATATACATTACTTACCTAAACCCATTTGTTTGTTGATATCTGCCATCGAAATCATTCACAAATGATGTGTTTTGATACTCCTCATTTTTATACTCGACGTTATTTGTATCCGTCCAGCCGTTAGGATTTCTAAATGGGTTCAATTCGGTCGTTTCAACTGCATAAAAAAGAACATTAATATATATATACATATATATATATCAGAGAAATTCTTTAAATTAATACCATTTTGAGTACCATCCTGTGGTTGATTTGGAAATATATCATGTGGCACTACACCAGTCGGTTGTTCGTAATCCTTTTTATCCGGCATTTGCTGACGAGCAGTTTGAACAGCAACATTGATAATATTTTTTATAGGAGGCAATGGCAAAGATTTTAATTTGCCTATGAATGACATAGTGGAGTGATGACTCTACTCTAGAGGTGACAATGTCGTAATTTTACAGTTCTCAGGATAGTTGAGAAGATGAACTTGACTGAATCGATTTTATGTATCAGATGAAAAAATTGATATGTGCATCAACAATATTTTCAGGTTTTTCATATGGTTTAATTTATTGTAATAAATATATATACATTACATTGATTAATATTTTTTTTTTAAAAACTTAACCATATTATCAAAACATACCTTTCGTATAATTAAATTAACTCTGTTGAAATATTTACAAAAATACAATTTTGAAAACCGATGGCGTTTTGGTAAATTATGTGAGAATATATGTATTGTCGGTTATTATTAAATAAAATAAAATTTATCCATTTTGTGCTTAATAAAATACTACGCGTGTGTATTACAAAAACGTATAGCAAATGACATTAGGTGGATGAAAAAAAAACGGCAGTGGAAAAATTGCAATTTTAGAAAGCATGCGCAAATTTGCACTATATATATTTTGAAAAGTAACATAGGACTGCTCATCCCTTAATCAAGCTTAAACTGTGTTGCTCAAAAATATCGAAATATCGATTGTCAGAAGCTAGAAATCGACGTTAAGTGTTTTTATAAAGTATAGTTTGAAAATATTTACATTACAATGCAATATTTTCATTAATATTACACATAGTATTATGAACTGAAGTAGCATCGGTAGCTCAGTGGTAAGAGCGATGGACTGCGGGCAGAAATGTCCGAGGTTCAAGCATGGACTGGGGCTTAACAACATCTTTTCATAGAAAACATTTTTCTATACTCTCGGCAGTCAGTGGCAAACCTACGAGAGTAAAACATTGGCTATGAAAAGCTTTTACCCGCCGTATTCGGCATTAAACTGTAGGTCCCACCTAGGGAATACAATCACGGGATCACGATCGTTTTCTAGTCCCGAAAATCCCGGGATTAAAAAGTACTAATCCCGGGATTTTCGGGATTGGCAAAAAATCAATATTTTGTAATAGTACTGCAAAAATTCATTCAAGAGCTCTAAATACAAAACATGATAGAAAATTTAGTATAAAATCAATGAATTTAATTTATCCCAATTTTGAAAAGCTAAACCAAAGTCTTATATACGAGATAAATCAATGAGATTAAAATATTAGGTACTAGATACCAATAATTGCTTAGAGAAATTTTGACATTGCATTATTATACGTTTTATTTGATTCGATTTATTATAATTTTTTAAAAATAAATACTTTTAACCCAATTGTTATAGACAAATTTTAATATATACAGAAATGAAATATATACAGAAATATATACAGAAATATATACATATTTGGAAATAAATTCGAAAATTTTTAGACCATTTTTGAAATATTTTGTTTGTATTTAGGATATCATAATATAAATAGTTTATGGGGGTTTGAACATAGTCAAACTCACAACTGAAATTATAAACTTTTTTATCGGTTGTACTCTTAAATATTCGCTCCCTTTACTTAATTTGTCGAGAAAGTAAGATGATACACAAATTTTAATTTTTCAAAATAGTTCACACTCTTTCGAAGAAATTGAGCTATAAATGACAAAAATATATGGGTAACATTTGAGGATAAAAAGGATTGTGAAAGCAATATAATTGAGTGCTATACAAATAGGCATAAAAATAAAAAATGTGAGCGGATCACGATTATTTTTTGGGCACCTATTGATAGATGATTGCTTGTAATTAATTTTAAATTTTAATTAAATTTTGGTCGACAAAATTTACATTTTTCGAGTTCTTCCATAGAGTTTCCTTAAACCAGTAAACCAATTCCAAACTATTGTAAGAAATGTTTATTGAATATTTAATTATCTTTCATTCGATATAACAATTGAGTTTATGGGTTTTATTAAACGCGATATGTGACACCTTTTTGAAAGCTCAGTACAAAAGATATTGCCCGAAATCTCGTAAACCTATCCGTAGAAATTGTTTTAATTCATATATTCAAATTCTGCGAGTCATTTCCAATTATACTGCGCAAACTTTTTTTCTCACTTTGTTGTGTAGTGTTATTATTGCATACTAATTGTTTCTTTTTCGTAACTTTTTGAGAAGAAATCTGATAAAGACTATCTTGTGTATAAAACTCACAATATGTTATTTATTTTGTTTTTTTGACGAAAAATGGTTAAAATAGCAAAATTTCCTGTTAATCATTAACTGTGTTCCCGTGGCGTGTGATCTAGAGCCAAAGCTCTATTTTCTACAAAAAAAAAAACACCAAGAAACAGCTACACCCAAAGAACGAATCAATTGGGGAACCGTCTTTTTTTGCCAACCGATTTATTTAGTTCTGTCAACATTCGACTATTTCAGTTGTTGCAACACCGCGTATCAGTTCACACAACTAATGAATACAATTGACACAACCAATTTGTTTAGTTGTGGTAGCCAATTTAATTATAAGAAATCGGCCATTTTACCTAGCGCTCCAACGTGTTACAAACACGAAGTCAGCGTCACAACAGCGTTCCCGAGATCGAACATTGCCGAAGATTCGTTGTGCTGCTGACTTCGTGTTTGCAACACGTTGGAGCGCTAAGGCTGCATGTAATAGAAACACAACAGATAGAAAGAAAATAGCAAGAACTCTGTAGAATAGTATGTCTCTGGTTGAAGAAAGTATATTTGAGCATGAAAAAACCGAACAGTAAAAACGAACAAGCCTTAAAACAATTCCAAATTTTGTTTAAGACGTGGCACGCACTGTCCGCAGCACAAAACAAAAAAATAGTGAAAAAATCTGAAATCGCCTTAAAACAATTCCAAATATTGTTTAAGACTAAGACGTGGCACGCGCTGTCCGCAAAACAAATCGAGTGAAATATGTAAAGCTTGCGCGACTGGTGTTGTCCTGCTTTGGCATCGCTATTATGCAAGACAACTGATTTCACAGTTGAATCAAATAAATATTGGTTGCTACAACTTAATGTTATATAGCTATCTATTAAGTCAACTAAATATTGGTTAGGTCTCATTTTTAATTTAGTTGCCGTGGCAATGGAAACAAAAAAATTGAAAATGGATAAAAAGTTTGTTTCCCCAATCAATGTTGCAGTTGCTTCAACTAATAGTTGGTTACGCTTCATACTATTGTTTACCACAAATGAATTTCAGTTGAAACTGACTAAATTTGGTAGATGCAAATGAATATTCGTTGAAACAACTGCACGTCATGCAATTATTTTTTTGTGTGTAGAACCAGATCAAAAGCTAGTTCTATCCAGTTCAATCGAATGCTGTCAAGTTTTCTCAAAATAGAACCGTTGGCGTTCCAGCTATTATATCTTAAATGCTTTAAAAATAACTAAAAAAAGTCAAATGATGGTTTAAGTATGGAGTAAAACAAATATTTTTCAAAATTACTTGTATTTTGAAATAATCCCGGGATGCCGGGATTGAAAAGTGTTCAATCCCGAAATCCCGAGATTACGAAAACAGGTACAAATTGTATTCCCTAGTCCCACCACTTTAAGTACAAATATAACACGTACAGCTCAAAATGGCGAGAGAGCTCGGCCTAAGTTCTTTAGGACTACACACAAAAAAATATGCGTAATTTTACGACCATGAAGCGAGGCAACTCTTTCCTCGCTTTATAGTCGCATTTTTAAACAAGCATTTAAAATATAATCTCTAATGTTTAAATTTATACTTTAAGAATCAACAATTATGTGTAAAATTAAACATTGAAATGTGGAAAATAACTCTTTTTTGGTGTAAACTTTAACATAAAATGTGGTAGTTTAAACATAAAATGTGTTAATTTAAACATAAAATGTGTAAAATTAAACATTTCTATAATAAAAAGTTTGTAAAATTAAACAACACATATTTAATTTATTATATTTTTCAATTTTACAGGGATTGCGTTTCCGAAATTTCTAAAATAATTTTGGTCTAGGGAACATCAATGTATTAATTTATATAAGTAACTAAAAAAAATCAGAAGATCAGAGAAGTAAATGCATTAATGTTTGGCGATGTCCATAGTTTATAGATGTCTTTACTGAAAGCTAGTTTAATTAGAATGGATTGGCGTTATTTTCACTACAGACTAATAGTCGCAATTTTCAACAAGATTTACGAGATTTATGATATCTCGATCTGCATTTTGGGGTTTGGGATTTACGATTTTAATAGGCATATGATTAGTTTTTTGCGGTTTTTCTTATAGTGTCCAGGATTACGCCTAAAAGCAGTTACAACAGCGGATTTATTAACAAATCCTTTTTTCTTCTTTCAATATATAGTCACCGCCGATTTAGCGACTTTTAGAGACTATAACGCCGTGTGATGTAGACGGATTTACTTGGAATTTTCGCAAAATTAAATTCCAATTTTTGTTGACGCATTCAACAATTATTCTTATTGCTTTATATATTACATTATCATATCTCACCTAATACAATTTTAATGAAATGAATCACCTTGTATATTATTTTTATATTCACCACTCGCTCTATCGCTCATTGCGCAATGTTTTTAATACTTATCGTTTTTGCTGATGCTTATTATGTTTAAAGCAAATTGAACTAAATATTCTCTTTTCTTTTTGCATTCATATTATGTACTTAAAATACCGTTTACTGTGTTACATTTTTTGGCGAAATATAACAACGATTGCAATTTAACTTTTCTGCCTTGCTGCGCAATGATCATTGAGATTTGAAATAAAATATTAAACAAAAATTAAACTTAAACTTGTTTTAAATAAGTTTGGAAAACAAACAAATAATTCTCCTACAATTTTTATGTTTTATTCATGATACAATAACAAGTTAGTAGTATCCCAGAGCGCCTCTCACAAAATTTTCTTGTCCCATACAACATTTTGACATAAGCACGGTACGTTTGACAGTATTTGCAGGCGTTTGACAGAAGCACGGGACGCCTAAGAAGAACAAGAACTGTAATACTTCAACCTTGAATAATTGTATCATGGTTTTATTGAACTAATTTTAAAAACAATTAGAAAAACTCAAACGCCAAATTGACAAAGCAAATATTTAAACTTCCCATACATTTCAAAAAACTTGCAGCAAAACTCTAAATATTTTTAAAATATGACATTATCTTACAATTATATGTTTGCCACAACAGCAATGAAAATTAGACCGTGAGATATTGGGCGGGTCTTCCTTAACATGTTTTAATGAGGTCCATTTATGTTACAAGTTGACTAAATTTCATTCAAATCGGAAGCAACAAATTTTTGAAGCAGGTACGGTTGACAAATTTTCACCCGTATGTGTTTTTATTGCTGTTTAAAATAATCGATAGTCCGATTATATGTAATTATATATTTTCTTGCAAACAGTTCTACAAGATTGCTTACTCGAAATACACTTTTAGAATATTCAAAATTTAAACACCTAGTACAATTTGCAATATCCTTGCCGCACATTTATAGTTATGAAAATTACAATGAAATTTACTATGTTTTAAGACTGCATTCTAAAAGCATATCACTCAGCACAATTCCAATTTTTGTACAAAAGTTAAAATTCAGAATTTTATAAACGTAATTGTTTTTACCGGTTTGTGCCATAGAAGGTTAAATTATATGTGAACAATTTTTTCCAAATTTCTTTCGATTACGCTGTTCTACAAGGATTTTCTACCGAACTCAAACTAATCATTTCTGATAGAATTCAGACTCCTGGGGACGGATTCCGTAACTGTGAAAAACGCCGGTGTACACAACATTTTGTGTAAATAGCAATTTAGTGATTCTGAAAAGTGAATAGAAACTTAAAAAAAGTTTACGCGAAGAAAGCATTATTATCACAAAAATTTAGTTGGTGAATAAAAATGTGAATTTAAATTGCGTGCGATTAAAATGACATCTCTAAAAAACCATTCAGAAGCTTAAAATATTCATTTTGATCAAAGGTGTACACTTCATGTTTGCGGAATCGCATGAAAACTGAAAGTTTTTTCACATTTACGGAATCCGCCCCTGATTAATCCTGCGTACTTAGAATTCACCCACCACATCAATATTTTGCAAAAATTCGAGTTGCAAAAAATGCAATTTTTTGAACTTTACTGCATAATTGAATGTACGGTAATATATTTCGTGACGTATTATTATTTTAGCATGTACTAGACCATTATCAACTGAAATTGAGAAATTTCAAAAAGATATTGATATTTTCCATTTGATATTTGGAAATATCCAAATAAAATAGAGATTTACCATTTGAAATTGAGAAAAGTCCCAATGAAATTAAAATTTTTCCATTTGAATTTAAATTAAGAATTTCAACAATTTTATATGGAAAATCTAAATTTCATTTAGAATTTGCTCAATTTCTATTAGAAAATCTCAATTACGTTTCTTAATTTAAATTTAAAATGGGAAATCTCAATATAATTTGAAATTTTTTCAATTTCAGTTGTAAATGGTGTAGTGTACATTCATTTATGGAGTAAATATTTCCCAAACAATATATTGAATTAAAATTCTATACTGATTAGCTGTAGTGTGCTATTTTTATACCCTACACTAAGAGTGAAAGGGTATATTCAGTTTGGTACGCCGTTTGTAACACCCAGAAGGAAGCATCTCCGGTATGGAAAAGTATATATATTCTTGATCATCATGACCTCCTGAGTCGATTTAGCGATGTCTGTCCGTCTGTCCGTCTGTCTGTCTGTCCGTCTGTCTGTCCGTCTGTCTGTTGAAATCCCTACTACTTTTAAAATTGAAGAGCTAGATAAATGAAACTTATAACTTAGATTACTAATATACCTACGCTGTATGGCGAGATCGGTCCATTGTGACCTATGATCCGACCACTTATGTTCAAATACCTCATATAAAATGTACATATAAAGATCAATTTTTATGTATACGTGCTTAGGTAAACTTTTTTGGTCAAATATATATTGATATCATGCTCAAATACATGATAATAATGTTTTCCGCCGAAAAGACTTGTGGTTCACAAAAAAAAAATCGAAATTCGGTACACCTACCCATTTGTAAATATGGGTATCAAATGAATGGAAATTCTTCAGCGATTGAATGTTTGTAGTTATTTTCAGGATTCGTATACCCTGATGACCTATATATCACTTTGAATGGTAACCACACATATGTGTAGGGTATTTATAGTCGGCTTAGACCGACTATAATTTTGATAATCCCAACTATCATAATAACACCTACTTTAAAATTTCCCATGTGATATAACCTTCCCAACTGGTTTTATTTTTTATTTGTCAAATTTCCACACCAGATGATCACGTAATGTATATTAACCCTATATTTCATCATAATGCGGACATCACATGCTAATAATTTTGTCTGTTTTTGCACCTAGCCTCAATACATTATTTCAGAATGACATTATGGCATACTAATAAAGAAAAGTATTTACTTTTTAGCAAGCTTACATTTTTTTGAGCAAATTTTTTACTATATTGACTCGAATTTTTACTATATTTGACTCGAATTTTTGCAAAATCTAGACGTGGTGGGCAAATTCTGAGTAAGCAGCAAGAATCACCTGCAACCAGAGAGAGATCTTTTTGTACATTAACCCCCATATTTATGAAAGCGTTACTCGTCAAAAAAAACGTCAGAAATTCCAGTGACAAAAAGCTTTCACTGGAATACCAGTGACAAAACTTTTGACTCATTTTGTTGTTTTCGTTGTTGTACAAAATATTGGGGTAAAGATACTAAAAACATATCTTCGACAAGGTCCCAGGCACACTATTTAGATTTCCTAAATATGTCATTGATATGTTTAAAATCTCGTACTCGACGAACACAGAAATCTTTTTACTGATTTTCCCTCACTACAATCTAAAAAATAGCTCTCACAAACATAATTCTGGAGACTTCACACTCAGAAGAAAATGTACCATTAAGTACTTTATGGTACGACCATTGACCTTATGGTTCATGTATTCAAAAGTTTTCTAATTAATTCAATAGTATTTGAAAACTTCACTACCATAAATTTAAATATTTCAATGTTATTATTATAAATAGAATAAATACTGTTGTGTTAATGGTTTCCTCCTATAGTAAAAAACGTGGTGTAACAAAACACAAAAACGAATACAAACATGTTCGTTTTGTACGTCATTCTGCGTGTTTACTCAAAATGGTCGCATGTATTTTTTTGTAATAATCCACATTATTAAACGCGACATTGGTAAGGACTTATATATTTATTTATATTTTTATTTATTACAGAAAATAAATAATACATCGAACTTCTATTATGGCAACGGACTCAAAAATAATTGCAGACTCAAGTACTACAATCAATTATTGGAAACCAAAGCAAACATTAAATGTTTTATAACCTTTAACAGCAAGAAGTGTCTTTTTATGTGTGTGTTGTAAAAGTGAATATCAATTTCGACATTTAAATAAAATAATATATACAATAAATTAAATAAAATACATTTTTGTTTTAATAAATTATTAGGAAAATTAATAATACGTATCATTAAATTTGTATAGGTCTTTCTTATTGTAATTAAAATATCACATTATAAAATATATGGTACAACCACACATTGTATTTACAGTTTCAATATTACTGAACTAATGGGACGCATCCTATTGACCAATTTTAATGGTATAAATTATTGTTTTTCTATTGAAATACTATCAATTTACCATGATTTTTTTCTGGGTGCACATATGTGGTTGGAGTATTATATATTCAGAATTACATTGTATTATTATCCGTATTATAATGACAGTCAAACAAATTTTTATTTTCAAACACTGATTTATGTTCTCTGAACAATTTTCGATATTTAAAATTTTTAAAATGAACCTTTTAATGCAATTGTTCACACTGTGCGATGGGTAAAATTGTTACGGCAGGATGTGATCCTCAATTGATTCTCTTGAGCACTAAATAGGTGTGTATGGAGGTTTTATAGGAGTTCAAGATAATTATTTTGCCTGTTTCCATTGAGCTTACCCATTCGTAGTTCACTCGGCTCTTAACAGCACGACGCATTGCAGAGAGAATTTCTTTTTCGGTCGCACGATACGTTTGTGGACTAATACTCCTGTGTCTATTTTACTTATTTGTTTTCCAGATGAAAACGCCTAGTCAAGGGCATAATTTTTATAGTAGTTAACAAAATTATTATCTTCATCAAAACACTTTTATTAAAAAATGAAAAATATAACGAAATAGTACAAAATACAACATATGATTAAATTACAGTTTACAGTAGTATTTTATTACTTATAATTCTGTTTGTGTCTACCACATATTAATAATGTTAGCTTTGAGACGTCAACAAAAATTTTGTACATGTGATATTGTAATGTGGATATTCAAAGTCAATTACTATAACACGTTTTTCGTACACCGGCTAAAATATTACTGATCTCATCTTCCGTGCGCACCTCTACAGAAATAGACGATGCAACGCTTCTGGCTGCAAGAATTGTTGGATACAATAGTGAAGTTGTCTGATTTTGTGCGGCGACTGTGCCTGATTGTTGGCCAATGTTGGCGTTCATCTGATCAAGCTGAGTAGCATTATGATTTGAATCTCGTGTTTCGATGAAATAGTTCGGAGACATGACTGCGCCGTTTACACTTTTATTATCCTTTACCTGGCATTGCAAATAGCTGTCCTGCTGTGACTGCTGACTGTGATGAGGCATGGAATTCGAATTCGAATTCGGTGACTGTTGCAGTGGATGCAGGCCCAGTTGATAGTTGGCAAGTGGTGACGGAGAGCCGCCATCGCAGGAATTTGTAGAGAATGCGTAAGACACTGGCGAAAATAGGTTGCTTCCAGAAACGGAAACCGGTACTGCAGTGCTGTAGGGCTCATAGTGATCGTAATTGTGATTAGTGTCTGGATACTTTGAGTATTTCATGTAAGCATTCGCAGAAGTTTGATCAGCCTCCGAAGTGCATGCATCGATTGAGAATGGTGTGTCGGAGGTGCTATAATGAAGATACTCCTTGTCCAGATTACCTCTGTTGTATAAATTTGAAGCCGTTAAAAAGTCCGCAGCGGATATGACTTCGCTTTCCGACGTCAGCTTATTATGTACTACTCGGTCTGATAGCGTGCGCGATTGTTGTTGCTGTTGTATAGAGGGCGGGTACTGCATATTGAAAATGGGGCCTTGTGTCGAATAGAGTACATTTGAGTTTATTGTCAACGAAATCATGTCTGTTGAAGGCTCAATATGATAGTTTTCCTCTGTTGAGACTGATGTTGGCATGGGAGGATAAAATGTTCCCTTGACGGAATGCCCATGATCGAGAATACCTCGATTATTGCATGTGACATACATGCCTCGGCCGGCTATAACTGCTGTCGAATTTGATACCAACGGATGTGTCTTATATGCAAATTGTTGAGGTTTTCGATCTAATTCCGTAGATAACAAGTTCCTATCAGCATCGCTAAGTATTGATTGATTACGATCTGATTGTTTACGAGCCCTTGTTGGATTTTGATTATTAGACTTTGTGGACGGCATATTTTTCGGTTTTGGTTTACAGTTTACTGCCGTTTCAAAACTGGATTTTAAACCCTCCGGATGGACTTCATATTGATGGTTTCTATTTTGATACTCTTGTTTATTATTAGTTAAACAAAGAGCAGTTTCTGTGTTGTAACCGACGTCAGGTTTTTGTCTATAATACTCTGGGTGAACATGTAATGGGTCTACATCGCACACCTTTGTTTTCTCTCGTGGAGATATTGATTTCTCCCTGCTCTTGGTAGTGACCGATAGTGTTATCGGCTGATCTTTTGTGTTTCCATGAACATTTCGCAATTTGGACTGTTTTCTTCTTCGAGGCCGATATTTGTAATTTGGGTGCTTGGTCATGTGTATTACTCTGAGTCGTTCTGCTTCCTCGACGTATGGTCGGCGATCTTGGGGTGTCAATGATCGCCATTTTTTACCTTAAATATCAAGAAGTTAATAATTTTTAAAATCTTAATAACTTAATAAAAACTTACCTAACATTTTACTGAGATCAGCATTGTGTAAATCAGGATTTTCATCGGCTAATTTCTTTCGCTCTATTTTTGCCCATACCATAAATGCATTCATTGGTCGTCGAATTCTAGTTTCTTTGGCACATTTGGATTGGTTGGCATTTTGCCTATACTTCAAATCATTTGTAACTAAATGTCTGTCTAGATATGTGCAGTTTGATGCAGTTATTTCGTTTTTATTATCGTATCCCCAGAGTGTGGTGTCCATTGCAGAACATTCATCTATATCTGGTGATATGGAAACTGGCATTAAGTTAGAGTGGGAAAGAAACTTGTTGAATACGGACGCACTACCGCCAATAATCGGAAAGCTAGAATTTAACAGTGAGGAGTGTGATGTAAAAAATGGTCCGGTAGAGATTGGATTATGGCCGTGCGTAAAAAAAGAACTGTTATTTATGTATTCATCATCATATATCGAGTTGTTTATTACAGCAGTTTGCATTTCTGGAGCGGACTGCTCACTTCCTTCCTGACCACTATGGAGTACACCGTTATTTTCTTGGTGTGTCCGCCTATCGAGAGTCAACGAATATTCTTGCACTCCAGTATTATAATTAAATTTGAGAGAATGTGTAGGAAAACTTGATTGTTTTGAACTGCAAATAGAAAAAATATAATTATAATTTTTGAAGTTTCATAATTATTAAAATTATCTATATAAAATTTATTAAAATAACTTTATAATGTTTATGGTACTTATCAGATATGGGCAATCACAATTACAATTACTTGTTATAATAATCAATATTATGGAATTTTATTTAAATGACATATAATTAAAGCGTAGGGTGGAATGAGGGCGTTAGACATCTTAATCTTTTATTCTACTATATATTTGTGAATGTTTGTATGTATGTTCTGAATAGACGTCAAAACGGGTGAACCTAATTTGACACCATATATATGTTGGATCTGGGCCTATATCTTGATGGGATTGGTAGACTGGGTGTGTCACCTCACATATAACCCAAAAATTAAAAACACATTATATTAGGATAGCATTATATTAGGATAGCAATTTATTGAAAATATGGTCAGCATTATATTTATCCGAATGTGGGTGGGATTTGACCGATGGGCGTGGCACTTCTACGGGGAATAATAATAATTTTACATCGAAGAACTAGGAAGACCTTTCTTTGTTTTGGCAGAGAATTCTTTTGGCAAAGAATTATTTTGGTTTTGGTTACTATATTTATAACACCAATAAAAAAATATCCACGGCGAAGCACAGGCCACTGATAGTAATAAATATATCTAGATTTGCACAATAATTTTGTTGTTATTTAAGTAATATTTATAACTCTAAAACAAGGATTGAAACCGTAACCGAAACCGAAACCGATATCCGTTTAAAACCGATTCATTTTGAAAACCGTAACCGAAACCGTTATATGAAAATCAGAAATAAACCGATATCCAAAACCGATATAAACGGTTACGGTTTTATACCGGTTTTAAAACGGTTTTTAAAAAAAGCACAAAAACAGACAGAAACCAACCATGTATAATCTCTAAACGTATAAGACATGTTTAAATGTCATTAAATAAAATCTGTGGTTTCCAAAATAAAACTTCTTGTTGTTACAAAAATATACTCATGTTGATAAAAAAAAAACAAAGATGTGCCTGAAATTTGTTATTCTTAATTCATTTGTGTGCCGGAAAATCGAATTCAACACAAAACCAGTAGGGAAGGCTAGATCACATGGGAAATTTTGAAGTAGGGATATTGTTATAGTTGGTTTGATGAAGTTAGCAAGAATTATGTAAGTTATAAGTAGTCGGTCTAAGCCGACAATAAATACCCTACACATATGTGATAATGTGTGCGGTGACCACTTAAAAAGGTGCATAGGTCTCCAGGGTTTACAAATCCTGAAAATACCTACAAACTTGAAATCGCTGAAGGATTTCCTTTCATTTGATACCCATATGTACAAATGGGTAGGTATACCGAATTTCGATTTTTTTTTTCGAGAACCACACATCACTTCCCGATGTGTGGTTTTCGAATATTTGGCAAAAAAGTTTACTTAAGCTCGTATAAAGTAAAATTCATCCGAGAAGTAAATTTTATGAAGTATTTGAACATAAGTCGTCGGTTCGCTGGTTACAAAGGTCCGATCATGCCAATTTTCTTGTCGGTACAGCGTAGATACATAAGTAATCTTAATTAGAAGTTTCATTGATCTAGCTCTTCTAATTTTTCTGTAATCATGATTTTAACAGATAGACTGACAGAGGGACAGACAGACTGACATCGCTAAACCTACTCAGGAGATCATGCCGATTAAGAATATATATACTTTTCCATACCGGGGATGTTTCCTTCTGGGTGTTACAAACGGCGTACCAAACTGAATATACCCATAGACAGACACAATTGTGTGTCATGCGTCTGTTTGTTGTCATGCGATGTATGATGTATACAGGGTATTTTTGTGAGTTTCAATATAAAAACCGAAGAAGACGGACTGTGATATTTTTATTTATTTTAATTTTTGGCAAATTATTGACTACGCTTTGTATTTAATTATTTAATGTTGTGTTAACTGGACCGGAGAAAAAAATGCAATAATATCATTTATTTGCATTAAAAATTATCCGACCAAAAAAGCCCAAAAAATATATTACCAAAAATAAATAAAGTAAATCTCGTTGAATTGTTTTTTGAATTGTCTCGTCCGCATCACTAGATTTATAGTCTATTTAGTGTAGTGTCTTTTATATTGGTACATGTATTAGTATAATATATTTTATTAAAATAATTTTAATACAAAAACCGAAATCAAAACCGAAACCGTAACTTGGAACCGGTATACCGAACCCGTTTCGTTATAAAAACTTAAAACCGAAACCGTAACCGAAACCGAAACGAGGAAGAAAACCGAAATCGAATCCGTTATTCGTTAAGGTTTCAATCCTTGCTCTAAAAGTTAAAAACTTTAAGAATTAATTTATTTGTTGTAATTAAATATTTTTTTTAGATATTAGCTTTAACAAACATTTTATAAAGGCATAATAAAGTTTTTCATAAATTTGCAAATACTATTTTTAAAATATTTTTAAAAATAATTTTTGGAATCAGTTGTAAAGCTTAAAAATGCTCTCCTGAAAAGTTCAAAAGATAGACTTTTGCTTTTATTTCATATTTCCACAGATATATTGATATTCTCATAGCTTAATTACCCAATAGACACAGATACGGACTGAAACGTAAAAACGGTTGTGAAAACGGGTATGCCCGTTAGTACGGTGACAATACGGCACAATATTACGTGGTAAATACGGGTCTAGCCGTAAATACGGTAATAAATACGGATATTAATTTCTACGTGCAAAATCCGGCACCGTTACGGCCACGTATTTACGGTGCAGAAACGCTTGTTGACGTAAATACGGTAGTATATACGTATACTGTGTTCTACGTGCAAAATCCGGCACCGTTACGGCCACGTATTTACGGTGCAGAAACGCTTGTTGCCGTAAATACGGTTGAAAATACGCACATCCGTTTTTACGGTCGATATACGGTATCGTTACGGATTTACTTGATTTATTTTATATTTTTCTAATGAAAATAAAGCATCGACTTTCTATTCTGTATAATTTTAAAATATTATGTATTTAGAAATAGAAACACGTTTCAATACACATTATCGTCGCGAGTGCCTGTGCCTGTTATCAAAAACAATAGTAAGTATGAGTATTAAAAGAGAAGCTGTAGACATTTATAATTATATACGGGGAAATACTAAAGAAAAGAGAATAAAAGTAGACTTACATAAATGAAAAAATATAATGAAGAATGAACAATGTGTTCATAATAAAATAAATAATATTATAATAAAAGATAGTATCATCAATAATGATAATAACAAGGACAAATAAACATAATCGAGCCATGCCAATTTTAGTAACTGATTAAGGGTATCGAGATACGCATTGATTAGTTTTTTTTAGGCCAATACTTAGAGTAGTTCAAAGTTACAAAAATTGGACAAAAATCACATAACTTTAACTTGCGAAGTAAAATAAAACATATACAAATTTATATATATATATACTATTAAAATTTGATTTATTACAGATGTATACAGGCGCCGCTTTCCTAGTGCAGACGACAATATTTTTGAAAACGCATCAAAACTTTTTTTAGATATACGGCCGATCAAATTACTAGAAAAAGAAAACTCCAAGAATAAATATAAAAAATTTAATTTATAATTGTGTTTATTAGTTGTATTTAAATCACTTTGTAAATTTTTTTATATTAATTCATGTTCATGTTTAATATATATTGTATTTTAATTATGTTCCAATTAAAAAAAATGAATAACTATTTGCTGTTGTATCTTTTTATATGAAATTAGTTACTAATTCTTTGTATTTGAAGTGTACAAATCTGAAGTTGTTACAGGTTTAAAATGACAAAATCTTTCCTATATGTTTTATATATTATAAGCAGATCATTTGTTGCATTATAAGATTTTTGGAATGTTTCTACTTTTGCAAAGAAGCGATGCATATAAATTATATGTGAAATATACGGGTCGTTTACGTACCTTTTCTACGGCCCGTTTACGTGCCGTATTTACGTTCCTTTTACGTGCCGTATTTACGGTCCTTTTACGTGCCTTTTATACGGCCCGTTCACGTGCCGTATTTACGTTCCTTTTACGTACCTTTTCTACGGCCCGTTTACGTGCCGTATTTACGTTTTCTTTACGTGCCTTTTATTCGTTCCGTTTACGGGCCGTATTTACGTGCATTTTACGTTAATTCATTGCTTTAAAATACCGTAAAGAAGTTCCGTATACGGCCCGTAAATACGTTCACGCATTCACGTTTTATTGCCGTACATACGGGCCATTTCCGGAATGGGCCGTATTTTAAATTTCATTTCATATGTAAAACGTGTTGTTTTACGTTCCGTAAACGGGTGCCGTAAACGGTGTTTATGCCCGTAAATACGGAACGTATACGGCACGTTTACGTGCCTTTTGGTTTATTGGGTAAACTTAGAAACGCAATCCCCGTAATAACTAAAAAAAAAAAATAAGAAATGCTTAATTTTACACATTTTATGTTTAAATCAAGGATTGAAACTAGAGATGGGCGCGTGCCTGTTTTTGATGGCACGGGCACGCCGATAGGTGGCACGCACGAGCACGAGCCCGACGAGTAAAATTACAAGCACGGACGAGAAGCACTATAAAACACGGGATTTAAAAGGATACGAAGAAACACGGAAAAACACGACAAAACACAAAAAAAGCACGGAAACACATGAAAAAAAGCAAGCAAAACGTGAAAAATAATACCGGATCCGTTTAGGTTTTTGGAACCAGAATCGTTATTAAAAATGTATTGAACGGGAACTGGAATCGAAACATATATATTTATTTCTGGTTGGAATCGGTACCGCTATTTTAAAAATATCGGAACCAGAACAGATATTATAGTCCCTGTCAGGGAACGCAAAGAACCGGAATCGGAACCGTTATGAAAAAATGTATGGAACCGGATCCGAAACCCATTTTATGTGTTGGTTGAAAGCGGAATCGAAACCACAATTTAAAAAATCTTTGAACCCGAACCGGAACCGATATTCCAACAGGGTTTAGTCCCTGTAATAAATAATTCAAAATTTAAGTTTGATACTGTTTTATTCTCTTAAATCCATAAGTAAAACTAAAACAACAGATTTTTAAGAGAAGGCAGGGTTTTTTTAAATTGGGGTAGAAACTATAAAAAAAAATCTTTAATGGGCGCGTGCCTGATTTTGGAGGCACGGACACGCACGGGCACGACAGCAACTAGCACGCACAAAATCAGATTTTCGGGCGTGACACGAAAAAAGCACGGCACGCGCTCATCTCTAATTGAAACCAAAATGAATAACGATTTCTATTTCGTTTCGGTTACGGTTTCGATTTTAAGTTTTTATAACGAAGCGGTTTCGGTATACCGGTTTCATGTTACGGTTTCGGTTTTGATTCCGGTTTTTGTATAAAATTTCTTATTTTCCATGTTTTTTTAATGTTTTCAACAAAAAACCAGTTGGGAAGGTTAGATCACATGGGAAATTTTAAAGTAGGTGTAATTATGATAGTTAGGATTATCAAAATTATAGTCGGTCTAAGCCGACTATAAATACCCTACACATATGTGTGGTTACCATTCAAAGTGATATATAGGTCACCAGGGTATACGAATCCTGAAAATAACTACAAACATTCAATCGCTGAAGAATTTCCATTCATTTGATACCCATATTTACAAATGGGTAGGTGTACCGAATTTCGATTTTTCTTTTTGTGAACCACAAGTCTTTTCGCCGGAAAACATTATTATCATGTATTTGAACATGATGTCAATATATATTTGACCAAAAAAGTTTACCTAAGCACGTATACATTAAAATTGATCTTTATATGTACATTTTATATGAGGTATTTGAACATAAGTGGTCGGATCATAGGTCACAATGGACCGATCTCGCCAATTTCACATACAGCGTAGGTATATTAGTAATCTAAGTTATAAGTTTCATTTATCTAGCTCTTCAATTTTAAAAGTAGTAGGGATTTCAACAGACAGACGGACAGACGGACATCGCTAAATCGACTAAGGAGGTCATGCTGATCAAGAATATATATACTTTTCCATACCGGAGATGCTTCCTTCTGGGTGTTACAAACGGCGCACCAAACTGAATATACCCTTTCACTCTTAGTGTAGGGTATAAAAAGCTGTTGTAAAGGGGGACATTGGGTAATGTGGGCAACTGCAATTTTTGACTATGTTTTTGCATTTCAAAAATAAAAACAATTGTCAAGTACTTCTTAATATGGCATCAACTTTTTCATCCATAGTTATAATCAAATTAATATCATTTTTCGGCATATCGAAACCAAGTAAAAAAAAATTGTTTAAGAGTGCTGGTGTTTAAAATGATCGAATATTTTATATCTTTTGAAATACAAACTGGTTTTGCAAATAACACTGTTCTACAAGGATTTTAATCTGGAATGAATCCTCAATCATTTCCTGTTGATTTTGGTCTCCTGATTCTTGCTGAGATTTTGCACAAAATCGAGTCAAAGTTGCAAAAAGACCGTTTTTGGTTAATATTGCAGATGCGAACTTTATTACAAAATAAAATATGAACCTTGCCCTGGATAATTGGCAAAAAAAATCTGTGTTCAGATATTAGTTTTTGCAAAAAATCAAAAAGAAATTTGCGTTACCAAAAAAGTGTGTCGAGAGAGTAATTTATCACAATTCTCTAAGCTCTCTTAAAAAATTTTAAATATTAGTTCGCAATGTTTTTGCTGTCAACATTTAGAAAAAATGTTTTAAACATCATATTACTGTAATTTTTCGGAATATTTCTAAAAATTTGTTTATGAAATATTTGATTAAAATGGAGGGAATTGCACGCAGAGATATACAATTTCATACTGATATAATGTAGTGATGCTAGATGCAAAATTGAACAAAATCCTTGGCATCTGATGTCCGCATTATGGGAAAACATGATGGGGAAAATTGCACTGCGTAATCTCCTGGTGTGTATTTGATTCGGTAGGCTTTAATGGATTAAAAAATCTATTAAACATCCGTCGTCAACGAATGCTTCACTCTTAAACTACTAATTGAAATTTTTGAATATTTGCCATGAAAAAAATAAAACGAGTTGGGAAAGTTAGGTCACATCGGTCACATGGGGCGGATTTTTATAGTCGGTCGGGCCCGACTATGGAATACCCTACACCTTTTGTGGAGATATTAATGAGGAATATTTAATTTTAAATTTTTAATTATGCTGAACCTCCCCACCCTCAGAATATTATTCATATATCAGAAATTTACGTATTATATCCCCATAAATTAAAAAATTTATATAAAGTATAAAAAACTAAAAAAAAATTGAAAAATATATTTGGGCGGACCACGCCTATATTTAAAATTTTGAAAGGCTAATATTTCATAGATTTGATTTTAATAATTTACGGATCAAATTTCCACTATGAAAACCCGGGAAATAATGAAAAAAAAAACTGGGCGGATCACGCCCATTTTTGGACCACATATTTTTAGGTGAATTATAACAATACATTTTAAATTTTATAACTATACCTTGAATACTTTTCGAGTTATTAGTTCCGAAAGAGTTATATAAAAGGGACTTGTATGGGAGGTGGGCGTGTCCGTTGACCGATTTGGCTCATTTTCAAACTTAGTTCCTACTTTTGGCTAAAATATATTGAGACGAAATTTCATTGCATTCTGATCAGTATTTCTCAAGTTATTCTGTATTCGGACAGCAAGACAGCAAGACGGACAGACAGACGGACATGGCTAAACGGACTCGGGTAGTGATGCTGATCAAGAATATATATACTTTTCCATACCGGACACGCCTCCTAAGGAGCGTTACAATATATGCACAAAGTTAATATACCCTGTACCTCATAGGAGTAGGGTATAAAAATGCGACACCCTACAGCTACTCTTTATCAAAATTAAAATTATAAAATTGTTTGTTGTTCAATATATATATTGAAAACTTAATTTAAATTAATCGTTCATATGGAAATATTTTTCGTGACAAATATGAAGTTTACCATAAACTAGTTTAAACTAAGTTTAACTACACGAACTAAATAAAATACTTAATTTATATGTTTTCAATTTTAATATCTGCATCGTTTAAAAACATTTTATCGAAAGACATAACATGTATATTTCAACGTATCGTGTTAACGAAAAATTTTTTTAAATTATTGAAATCTTTTTTCAAAAATGTTACAAAAAAGTATTAAGTTCCATAATATGAAAGTTTTGTTAAGTATTTAAAATTTATCAGTATATATAAAATTGTAAATGTAAGAAATGATAAGCCACAACATTTTTAATGTTAAAATATGACAGGTCATTCAAATATGTAAACATATTAAAAGTCACACAAATTTAAAAAATCAGAACTAACTACCACTGATATTTATACCCTACACTAAGAGTGAAAGGGTATATTCAGTTTGGTACGCCGTTTGTAACACCCAGAAGGAAGCATCTCCGGTATGGAAAAGTATATATATTCTTGATCAGCATGACCTCCTGAGTCGATTTAGCTGTCTGTCTGTCCGTCTGTCTGTTGAAATCCCTACAACTTTTGAAATAGAAGAGCTAGATAAATGAAACTTATAACTTAGATTACTAATATACCTACGCTGTATGTGCAAGATCGGTCCATTGTGACCTATGATCCGACCACTTATGTTCAAATACCTCATATAAAATGTACATGTAAAGATCAATTTTTATGTATACGTGCTTAGGTAAACTTTTTTGGTCAAATATATATTGATATCATGCTCAAATACATGATAATAATGTTTTGCGGCGAAAAGACTTGTGGTTCACAAAAAAAAAATCGAAATTCGGTACACCTTCCCATTTGTAAATATGGGTATCAAATGAATGGAAATTCTTCAGCGATTGAATGTTTGTAGTTATTTTCAGGATTCGTATACCCTGGTGACCTATATATCACTTTGAATGGTAACCACACATATGTGTAGGGTATTTATAGTCGGCTTAGACCGACTATAATTTTGATAATCCTAACTATCATAATTACACCTACTTTAAAATTTCCCATGTGATCTAACCTTCCCAACTGGTTTATATTGTATTTATCAACCACGAAGTATAAAAAAATATTTTGATTAACGCTTGAACAGAAAAATGTTATTAAAAACTTTAAAGTGGCCTTTAAAAATTGGCTTTTATTTGACAAATAAGGCTACGCTATATATATAGATATATATATATATATATATAAGCTTATTGCGATATGCATTGATCCATTTATTTTTATTTTTTCGACCTCTACTTCCAGAGATACAGTGCTTCAAAAAATTGGCCAAAAATTACTTTTGTATGGTTGTTCATATTTCAATATCTCTTAAAGTAGATATGCTAGAAACTCCATCGTTTTAAAGCTAATAGAACAAGCTTTTAGAAAAATTAAGTTGATATTTCTAAACTTGAAAATGTTGCCCGCCGTCATAATCCAAACACTTCAAAAATAATGTCCTTAAAAATTACCCTTTTTAAAATTCTTAAAAAAAAAACACATAATTTGGTTGATTTAATACAAATGTTCATGCCAAATTTCAAGATAGTATTTTGATTACAACACAAATTTAAAAAATAATTATCTAAATTTTTATTTCTTTTTTGCATTGAAAAAAAAAAATTGTTTTCGACAGTAAAATTTGCAATAATTTATGAATGTATTTCTAACTCTGATTTCCAAAATGGTGCCAGTTTTATCATATTGACTCTAGTTATTGAGATATTGATTTTGGGATATATTTTTGGAAAAATGGTATATATCTCAATAACTAGGGAAAGTTTGATGAAACTGACGCAATTTTCGAAAGTAGAGTTACAAATACATTAAAAAATTATTGCAAATTTTACTTTTGAAAAAAAAAAATTATTTTTCAATACAAAAAATTTGTAAAAATTTAGAAAATTAACTTTTAAAATATGCTGCTATCAGAATACCATTTTGAATTTTGGCATGCACTTTATATTAAATCAACCAAATTGCACGTTTTTTTTCAGAATTTTTAAAACGGTCCTTTTGAAGGACATCAATTTTGAAATGCAAGGATAATGACCACCGGCCACATGTTAAAGATTAGAATTTACAACTTAATTTTTCTTAAAACCTGTTCTATTACCTTCTTACCTTACGAGCCATCAACGAAGTTTCTAGCATTTCTACATTAAGAGATATTGAAATATAAACAACCATACAAAAGTGATTTTTGGCCAATTTTTTGTAACTTTGTAGCCCTGTATCTCTGGAAGTAGAGGTCGAAAAAAATAATGCATATCAATGCATATATCAATAAGCTTTATCAGCTGCCCTAATTTCATTGAAATCGAAGAAGGTGAGTTCCAACCGCTGCAAAGTGTGATATTTTTCATATCAAGGGGGACAAAATGCAAAAAAAAAAATGTTTTGATTTCTTTTTTCGCTTATTTAGTAGAAAAATGTCCCGTTAAGCCGAAAATGAACATGAAATAAAATTAAAAAATATGGTTTCTACAAAACCGTCAAACAAACTTGATAATTTTTCCAAACGTAAAATTGTTTGAATAAGCAAATTGCTCCATGCTTTACAAGTTGAAGTATTTTCCCATTTTTGTGAATGCAAACTTTTTAAGTCATTAAATAAGTTTAATTTGTTGTATAAGCATTTTTATGTAAATAATTTAGTTTGGCCTCAAATCATAATTTAATAAATGAGTATTAAAATCTTATTTAAATAGCAATATTTGAAATTCAAAGGGGTATTAGTATGTTGTTCCTCATTGTTCCCCTTTCAGATTACATTTAGTATAAAGGTAGGTCAAAACCCTTCTCATAACAACTTAAATTGGCTGCGCATATGTGCGCACTTGCGAAATATCGCGATTTTAGAAAATGGCTTTTAACATAATAAATCGAATACATTTTGATATGGGACATTATTTCTTATATGTTCCCAAAAATATATCTCCAATTTTATTAAAAGTTTGCAAAAGTGTAGTCATATCTGATGGTGTCCTGCTGATTTTTTTTTGTTGTTGTTTTGTCTATTATTTTCAGCGGGAAAGGACATGCAGTTTTGTATGAATAGCATTTTTACTGACATTTTTCACTGTTCAGATGGAAGGAATAATCTTTTGATGCAGCTCTAATAAATATATTATGAAAGTTTAACTCATTTTTTGAATTTCAAAAAATAATGTATTTTTTACTTTCAAAAATGTATTTAAAATACATTTGGAATGCATATCTCTTATTTAGCACGATTTGCATTTAACAATTATAATGCAAAATTTCTGAGGCAACTACAGGTGGAAATAAATATCTTGTAATTCATATTATTTATTAAAGGCGTATTTTTACTACATATTACATACATAAAAAAAAATCGAAAAAAATCGTAACAATTACAATTATTCGCTCTTTTTTAATTATATCTTAGGAACTCAGATAATTATTTTGAAAACAACAACACTTGAAATGTGGGTTTCTATGCATATTTTAGATTTAAGAAATATTTAGTTTACTTTGCAGCTAACGCCTACTGAGCAAGAGTATTCCTAAAAATACGTTTTTTGCATTTTTGTCGAATATCCTTTAAAAAGGACATTGGAATATTCATGAAAAACGACATCTAATGCCTACACGGATAGAAAGGATTTGTTTGAATATGTTTGAATGTAATTAAAAAATAATACGAAATCACCATACATATATTACGAATGAAGTGTAAATTAATTATTGTTCAGATGGTAATAACATATTACTATGTGTAAACATTTTATATATTCCCCAGCAGAATCTGTCAAACTTATCATAAATATGTTACAATACAAACATAAAATTTTAATTGCATTTGAATATACTGTTTCTTGGCAGTTTACTTCGTTATAACTATGTTTCAAAACAAACAGAAAATGCTATTAAAATCTAATTATAACGTATGTTCGCAACGCTCGTCTTCATTCGATTAGGTATCGACAGACGAAGTTGGCAACGTTGCGCAGCATTTTCTACCTACGCCATCTTTTGCCATCGTTTGAACATATTAATGTTTAAAAACAAACAAAAAATAAATTGGGTTTAAATAAATGTATTCTTCCAACATTCTTCTTGTATACGAAGTTGGCACTCGTTGAGCAGAATTTTCTATCTACGTCTTTTTTGTCATCGTTTGAAGTATGTATTGGTCGTTTTAAACATACTGATGTTTGAAGAGAAACAAAAAATGAAATTAGATGTAAATAAAAGATTTCTTGCAATATTCATCTTGTATACGAAGTTGACACTCGGTGACCGCCATTTTCTGCATACGTGTCTTTTGATGTTTGTTGAGAAAACGTATTCGTATCGGTAATACGATGTCATTTGTAAATTTAAAAAATACACAAATTGTAGTACAAACAGTACAAATAGTAACAAATAATATCATTTAATAGTGAAGTATATAATTTAATTGTTCCTGAAAGTTTTTCTTAAAATATTGTGAAAAGCCGACATGGATATTTCATCAAAAAAATCACAACTGAAAAACCAGTGCTTCTAC
Organism: Dryomyza anilis; assembly: GCA_951804985.1. Classification (NCBI taxonomy): domain Eukaryota; kingdom Metazoa; phylum Arthropoda; class Insecta; order Diptera; family Dryomyzidae; genus Dryomyza; species Dryomyza anilis. The sequence continues at coordinate 46,520,247 of OX638133.1, read as the reverse complement.
AATACTGGTTTTTACAACAGGCTCCGCGAATTAATTTCCAACGCTATGTGCGGCACTGAGACTTGTACTTGCACTTTTAATTCAATTATTTATCAATTATTTAATTATTTATAAAAATATAACTTGCGATATATAATACCAAAAACGGCCTATTTTGCAACTTTGACTCGATTTTATGAAAAATCTCGACGTATAGGGAAAATTCTGAGTACGCAGCAAGAATCAGGTGACCGAAATCAACCAGAAATGATAGGTTTCATTTCAGAATAGACCCTAGTCTATAGAATAGACCCTTTAAAAAATTTAAAAATTATTTAAAATAACTTTTCAAAAGTATCCCACTTTACCCCAGGGTCCCCTATATATTTAACTAATACAATAAATAAAAAACCAATAAAATTTTATACCATAGACCAGGCATGTCAAACACGCGGCCCGTAGATTTTTTAAAAAATATTAAAACAAAAGGTTTTTTGAAGAATTGAAAAATTTTAAAGTTTATTTTATTTTCAGGCGTTTCGTGCAGCGCCATGTATCAAATAGAACATGCCATATAAGAAATTAAATTACTGGTTAAAAACTTATTAATTTATTAAAAAAAATCAATATTTTGTACGTACATACATTATTTTCCAAAATTCAATAATGAGAATTTGATAAGTTTTTAATATAGAGTTTTATTTTATTTTCCTAATTGTCATTTTAAATATTATACATGGCGTTACATAAATGGCATAACAACAATTTTTACCTTTTTTTCAAGATGTATTGTTTTTATTCAAAAAATTTTAAATTTATTGTAAAGTTTTGAATTTCCCTTGGCTATATTTCGCCGGCATATATAAAAAATATATGGTTGCCCATAGTTTTGTACGTCTAACACCGAAAAGAAAATAACATTATTTTTTTTGGTTCGATTATTAAAAATAAAAGGAGAGAAAAATAATTAAAACTTAAAAATCTTAAAAAATGGACCATATTTTACAAAAACATTTTCGGAATAAAATATCAACAAGTTTTTAACCAAGAGTCATGCTTTGCACAAACTGGAATTGGAATCATTTTAACATTTTGTTTTTGTATTAGAGAGGTGAGCTCAAGACTCAGTGGTCCAAAGTTTCAAAAAATTAATCAATAATCACTTTTTGTCGTTGTAGAAAAAAACTCTTGACCGTAGAATGCTGCAAACCTCGTTGTAAAGATAATAAAACAAACTTTTTCAATATGTTTATGTATTGATTGTACCGAATATCTAAAATTTGTGGTTACCAACTGCGATGTGATTTATGCCTCTAATTTTTCTCGAACTAACTTGAATAACAAAAATACGATCTTGTTGCTAATTTTTAAATATTTGTAATTTTCGTAAAGTAAAATATTAAACTAAGAAAAAAGTGACGTAATAAAATTAAATAACATTTATTTGAATTTGATTTAAATACTTTTGTGATAAAAGACGTATTACTCCATACAAAAAATATTACGCGCGTATTTAATTTCAAAATAAATAAAAAAGTGTTTAATTTTATTAAAAATTTCGAAAAAAGTAAAATAAAATAAAAATTTTATCTGTTCCTAATCATCTTTGTAAGAAATAAATAGTTTTTAAAATACCAATTTACATATTTATGATGTGATTAAATTCAAATGTTATAACCCTAATAAAAAGTATTTACTTCAAATTTTACTAGATACGTAATAAATTTAAATGAAATGTATTTACTTTAAATTTTATTACGTACGTAATAAATTTGAATAAAAAGTATTTACATCAAGTTTAAATAAAAATTATTTAATTTAAATACAAAAGACTACGGGTGAAAAACGTGTCGAAAAGTATTTAAATTAATTACTTTTTTATTTAATTTTATTACTTTTTTCCCTCAGTGTATGTTAGGATATTTAATCATTTTCTACATCGATATCGCAATGTTTTTCAAATAAATCTCGATATATTTGAACTATTTGATGCAATATTAATTCAGAATCTTTTTAATTGTTGATGTCATATTCACAATCTTAATTTCCTTATTCTGTTGTTTGTAAACAACAAACTTTAAAAAAAACACATAAAAAATACTTTTCTATAGAATTTTACTAAGGTTCAATTTCGAACTCCCTGACGGTTCCGCAAAGAACCAACCAACAATTCGAAAAAATCCACTAAAATAAAAAATTACATTTATTACACTCACAATAGCTTCTAGAGACCACAGCGATTTCGACGAATACACCACAATAATATTTTTGAAGTGTACTCAATTTTACAAAAGTTAATTTTCTTGAGGTTGGTTGCCTTTACTGGACATTAAGTGGGCATTTAAGGGTCAAACCGGTATAAAATCGGAATCGTTTATTTCGGTTTTGAATATCGGTTTTTTTCTGATTTTCGTATAACGGTTTCGGTTACGGTTTCAATCCTTGGTTTAAATTAACACATTTTTATACCCTACACTAAGAGTGAAAGAGTATATTCAGTTTGGTACGCCGTTTGTAACACCCAGAAGGAAGCATCCCCGGTATAGAAAAGTATATATATTCTTGATAAGCATAACCTCCGGAATCGATTTGGCGATGTCCGTCTTATGTTCAAATACCTCATAAAATTTACATCTACGGATGAATTTTACTTTATTAGAGCTTAAATGAACTTTTTTTGCAAAATATATATTGCCTTTATGCTCAAATATATGAAAATAATGTTTTCTCGGGAACAGACGTGTGGTTCTCAAAAAAAAAAAAATCTAAATTCGGTATACCTACCCATTTATACATATGGGTATCAAATGAAAGGAAATCCTTCAGCGATTTCAAATTTATTGGTATTTTCAGGATTTGTAAACCCTGGTGACCTATGCACCTTTTTAAGTGGTCACCGCACACATTATCACATATGTGTAGGGTATTTATAGTCGGCTTAGACCGACTATAACTTACATAATTCTAACTAACTTAATCACACCAATTATCAAAACTACTTCAAAATTTCCAATGTGATCTAACCTTCCCAACTGGTTTAAGTTAACACCAAAAAAGAATAATTTTCCATAATTGAATTAATTGTTGATTTTTAAAATTTAAATTTAAAAATTAAAGATTTAATTTTAAATGCGTGTTTAAAAATAAGACTATAAAGCGAGGAAACTTGTTCGTAAAATTACACACATTTTGGTGTGTATAAGGCTATGCTCCCTCCCACTTGCTTTGTTTTTGCAAATCACTCTTTATATCCTGAGATTAAAGTCAAATTCTCGTATGCGGTTAAGAAATTATTATTTTTTATTTTATATGAACATTAGTTTTATTTAATTATAAAAAATCAACATTTAGTAATGATCTTCATTTAACTATATTGTAGGATACTGTGGCAAACCCATTGAAAGTAATACTTTTATGGAAAGCTTCATTCTACTGTTTTAAGAATTTGTTGAAATTACTATGAATAATTGAATGACGAAAAAATTATATTGATTAAAAGGAGCATCACAAAGGAAAATTTAAATCAAAACTCGTATACGTGAATTTGTATTTAATCTTAAGTCTACAAAGAGAGATTGGCAAAAACGAAGTAAGAATGAATCATAGAATTATGGATCTAGTTTGACATATAACACCGTACGACAAAATTTAACTTTTGGCTAAACACATAAAAAATCCTATATATTCTTAAAGTACCCTAAAAAAATAAAATACACGTGTATCTCAGGTTTTCTATATATGTTCCACTATATATATATAAATATATGTAAATATGTTCCACAAAAAATATATATTTTTTTTATGAAAATATGATATGCATTTACAATTTAAATGCAAATAAACCCCGTAAACGAATTTATCTAAATAAAACTGGATACACACAAATTCTTAAAATGATCCTAGTTCCACGTACTAACGTTTCATATGCAAAAACTTTAAACGCGTTTTATGCAAAATTGCTTTTTTAGAGTTATTTCACTCTTGTAGTAAAAGAGCGATAAATAATATTTACACCTTAAAATTTATATTTTTTGCGTTTGACTGGTCATGACTTTGGTTAGATCCATCTGAAATTCATTAGGTTTATTTCAAAATATTATTTGAAGTATTCTCAATGGTATACAAAGTAAAGTAAATTAAATCTAAAACTCAAAGTCCAAAATATGTAGACAAACACAAAAATTGTCGTATATTTTTGTTACGTAATAACTCAAAAACTTTTGACAGTCTGAAAAACCTGAGTACGAGGTCGTGAGGTGCATCGGAATTAGATTCTGATACGGTGATTAGATTCTTGAAGTCCATCGGACCATCACACTTAGATCGTGGATAAATAAAAAAGCCTCCATTTGTTGGCCTCTATTTGTGAATTGATTGTAATACTTAAGTTTGCATTTATTTTTGGGTTCGTTGCCATAATAGACGTTCGATATTTGCATTAAAAACATTTGGACTTTACCAATGACGTGTTTAAAAATGTATATTATGACAAAAAATGATGCGATCATTTTGTGTAAACTCGCAGAATTACGCACAACATGTTTATATTTGGTGATTATTATAGAAAAAATAAACTTTTAAAGTAATATTATTTATACCATTATATATGTGATGTGTAAATTCACACCATCATAAACTTCATATGAATACCATCTGTACTCGTGCACAGCTTGTGCAAATAATTTCTAAATGCAAGTCTACACGGAGAGAAATAAAATTCTAAAACTCGAGAAAAATTCGGTTCGAATGAAAAATAGTAGAATTTGACCAATTTGAACTTGAATTCTAATATATACACTCAGAAGAAAATGTACCATTAAGTACTTTATGGTACGACCATTGATCTTATGGTTCATGTATTAATAGTTTTTTATTTTTAAATCAAAAGTTTTCTAATTAATTCAATAGTATTTGAAAAATTTAGTACCATAAATTTAAATATTTCAATATTATTATTTTAAATATATAAGTTTCCTCCTATAATAATTAACGTGGTGTAAAAAAACATAAAAATGAAACATGTTCGTTTTGTACGTCATTCTGCGTGTTTTCTCAAAATGGTCGCATGTATTTTGTAATAATTCACATTATTAAATGCGACATTGGTAAGGACTCAATATATTTAATGTAAATAAATTATATTTATATATTTAGTTATATTTATATTTATTACAGAAAATAAATAATACATCGAACTTCTTTTATGGCAACGGACTCAAAAAAACCTGCAGACTCAAGTACTACAATCAATTATTGGAAACCAAAGCAAACATTAAATGTGTTATAACCTTTTGCAGCAAGAAGTGTCTTTTTATGTGTGTGTTGTAAAAGTAAATATCAATTTCGACATTTTAATAAAATAATATATACAATAAATTGACTAAAATACATTTTTGTTCATTTTTGTTTTAATAAAGTATTAGGAAAATGTAATACGACTATACCATAAAATCAATAATACGTATCATTAAAGTTGTATAGGTCTGTCTTGTTGTAATTAAAATATCACATTATAAAATTTATGGTACAAGCACACATTGTATTAACAGTTTCAATATTACTGAACTAATGGGACGCATCCTATTGACCAATTTTAATGGTATAAATTCTTGTTTTTCTATTGAAATACTATCAATTTACCACGATTTTTTTCTGGGTGTATTATCTGAATATTAAGAAAGCAAATTACTTAGCTATCAAAAAAGTAAACAAGCTTTATTCTTCTGGATTTTGTGAATTAACTAAAACACGCAAAATTGTTGCTGTATTCTTCGCAAAACGAATACGTGTTCATGTATCTGCTGCTGTTTTTATCAATCTTTCTTTGCCTGTAATATTCGCTTGTATGCTTTGTTTTGCGAGTTCCCCATCTGTTTGTTAGTGTGCCTGCCTGTCTGTTGAAAGTAACTAAGACCTAAGATACTTTCAACATATCGACAGACACAAGAACAGATGGCACTGACAGACGGACATCGCGAAACAAAGCACAATAGCAAATATTACAAACAAAGCAAGATCGAAAAAAGCAGCTCCGAACACGTGTTTATTAAATTTTGGAAAGAAAACAGTAACAACATTTTTGATACCTAAGACATTAATTCTGCATTATCAAGAATAATTCTATTTAGTTTATTTTATGATACCTAAGAAATGAATTCTGCATAATAAGAATAATTATACTTAGTTACTATTGTTTGACAATTAAGTTGATCTGTTTCTTAAAATTAAGAATTTTTCGTTTAGCTGTTTCTCACTTCGTATATTTCTTGATTCCTACTGGATTTTTAAATTTGAATTTGTATTTGTTTGTTTTCTTTGATTTCACTTTTGAGTATTGTTTTCAAAGTAACTACACATATTACATGTTTAAAATGTAATCAAAAGAGAAGCATCGTTAGATAGACGACATTCTATATTTTAATTTAATGTATAATACTTACATATTTCCAAGTAAGAAATAATTCTTACACTTATCGAAACTTCAAGTATTAAAATTGTTGAATTACCTTTTTTACGTACTACAATTTTATGTTTGACTTTGGAGTAACCGTGTGGCTCAACATTTTTTTTTTTAATTATTTTTTTTTGACTTATAAGTTTTTAAGTATGGTTTAACGAACCTCTTCATCGCAGTTTTCAGTGTATTCTATAGATAGTGATGATCATTTGCAAGAGCAAGGCAATAAATGGTAATTTTGTTATTGCTCTTGTTCTTCCACAATAAGTCTTGCTCTTGCAGATACATATGATCTTGTTTTTGCTCTTGTCCTTACAATAACATTCTTGCTCTTGCTGCAAGAATCTTGCAAAATTTTACTTTTTACATTTTAAATAAAAGATGATAGACAAATATTTAAAACTTACATATTTATAATGAAAACGAATATAATTTGAACACTAATCGTATTTAGGTTACTTATTTTCCATATATTCAATGTCTTCAACAAAAAATAAATTATTTTACTAACACAATAACTAAAAATCCAATAACATTCAAATTTGAATTATATTATAACACAAATTACCAAATAAAAAATAATTGTATAAATCAAGTGATGTTGACGTGCCAATTCAAAATCTCAAAGCCATAATAAAATGATCATATACATAATAAATATAAGGAATATTTCGTATAGGCATATTTATGTTTTCGTCAGAAATTAAAAAAAAAAACCGTACGCTACATGTACCGTATGTCAAGAGAACATAAACACTATTTTGCAGGGTAATATTTATCTTTGCGAACACAAATTCAAACGTTGCAAAGTGAAAGAAGAGAATTCATCAATAACGAATTACGATGCGTTATTCTCAACGACAATTTTTCGTTGCTACCCTTTATCAAAGCATGACAACAGAGGCATGACAACAGACAGTCGCATGGCACCACGCTACATCTAGTACAGTCATCCAGTCCAAAATTTCTCACCAAAAATTCTATCAAAAGCTTGGATCAAAAGCTTTATTAGCATTTTTGTTGTTGCTGTTGTTGCACTTTCAAACGAATCAGCGAATTTGTGAAAAAAAAAGCAAAAACACAAAAGCAATATCAGCCATATGTTAAAATGTTCATATATTAATTTTTTGTTTGTTTTATAAGTTAAATGAAATATTGCACATAGAACTTAATTTAAGAAAAACTTCATGATGTTACAATTAACAAAAAAACTATGCATAAAAGTAAAAAAAAAAATAATAATGTTAAATTTTAGTAGCTACACATGTACATCGACGATCGAACTAGCGTAGCGAAGAAATGAGAAACAACATTGTTTGGAGTTGCATTTACCGATACAAAAGTGCTTCACGGACCTTATATTTAAGATGCTTATATTCTTTAGCCTTGAAAAACGAGAAATATAAAAACACACATCTTCATTAATGTTCACGTTCATAAATATTTTGCTTGCTTTGCATTGTTACTTGTCGTTTAATATTTACTAATATCATGAATTCTTTTGATTTCATTATTACCTAAATAAATAAATTAAAATGATACAACAAAAACGCAAGAGTCTTGCTTTTCTTCTATTTTCTGCAATATTAGTTTTGCACTTGTCTTGTTCTTGCAAGAAAATCTCGATATTGTTCTCGCTATTATTCTCAAAATGCAATAACAAGTAATTTTTGATCATCACCAAGGCTCGCATTTATATATTATGAGAACTTTTCGGTTAAAATATTTGAGTAACTCCACATAAATCCATATTTTTGGTAAAAACTGACTAATATGTCCCAATTTCGACAAATTTCCACTACAATTTTGACACTTTTATAGATATTTGAAGTGCAATCGGTAAAATCAAACGATTTCACTGCATGGAACTATATATGGATATTACTACAGTACACAATATATTGTGATTTGTAGCAACTTTGTTTGGGTGTAAAGCAAAAGCAAAGTCACATTGACCTGTTTGATATGGAACATTTACATACGAAAAATATGATTCAATCTACCCAGTCATGAATAATTTTTCAGCCTGTATTTCAACCTTAGAAAAAAAAACAATGTTTAAAATAATTTTATTTCAGTACAATTTTTTTTTTTCAAGGTAAAAATTTCATGCGAGGGCTGAATAATTAAAATAATACAAATTTTATATCCATATTTTAAGTTTTTGATCCATATTTTAAGTTTTTTGATCTATATATATCTAGTTTTTTAAAAAAATTTCAGCAATAATGTTTTCCCACAACTTAATTTCAGTCATTAAACGCAAATGAAATTCTTATGAAGTTATTTTTTTAAATTAAGTAATTTGTATTTAAGAGTGAAGAACGAAAGGTCATGAAATATTAAAGATGTACAAATATTTATTTAATTTTGTTCGTAAAAACTTTCTTCCTTTAGGCTAAGGATTTTCTCAACAGTGACAATATTTTGCCATTTCAAAACATATATTGAAGAGTCTGTCATAGATAATTAAATTGATTGTTATAGTAATTTTATTTCAAATATTATTGATGCATTTATGTATAAAAATTTGGGACAAAGTTAATTTTAACATTAATTTTTTATTTGAAATTTAGAACATGGAACTAACTCTTGCATTTTCCGGAAAGATTCCCTCAATTATACATCTAGCCATCGCTTAACGCTCATAGCTCAAGATCATTTGAGTTAGCTCAAATGAGCTTGAGCGATTTTTGATCGCTCAAATGAGTTTGAACTGTCGTCAAAAAATACATTAAATATTTTTTAAATTCTATTCGGGACTATAGAGTGGTTCGTAAGATAACTGCCCGATATGCGTTGTAAACGAGTACAGAATCGAGCTGTATGAGCTCTACACTCTAACCACTGAGTTTAAAATTACTACGTAAAAGTGTGTATTTTTAGTGTAAATTTGCGAATTTTGTGCACATATGCGTATTTGAGTGTGTAAAAAAACGATTTAGACAATTATTGTTTAATGTTACAACTATTTACGTGTACATATACATTTTATTTGCATTTTTAAACCATTATTGTGTTATATTAGGCACACAATGTTTAAAATTAAACAGGTGTGGTAAATTTACACATCATTTGTTTATTCTTTGACAAGCTTTGTTGATTTTTAAGCACATCTTGTTAAAACTTGCGACTATTTGTTTGTAGTGAAAATGACGCCAAGCCATGCTCATTCATTCTAATTAAACCAGCTTGTAATAAAGACATTTATAAACCATGGACATCGCCAGAAACCAGAAAATATAAGATAAAAATTGTTTTTATGAATTTATATTTAAATGAAAATTAAAGTGTTCTAGTTTTTATTTTAACAAAATTTCTTTTTATTTTTAGACTGTGAACGAAATGGACAAGTATCATTTTTGCTATGTGTGAATGAAATACAGCGAACATTAATGCATTTACTTTTTTGATCTTCTGATTTTGTTTATTTAAATAATGCCAATTATTTAAGTAATAAAGAAAAACAAAATAAAGTTGATTTAAAAACTAATACATTGATGTTCTTAGAGCAAAATTATACTTAGAAATTTCGGAAACGCGTAAAAATTAAAAAAAAATATATTTGATGTTTAATTTTACACACTTTTTAATTCAGAAATGTTTAATTTTACACATTTTATATTTAAATTAACACATTTTAAGTTTAAATTACCACATTTGAATGTTTAATTTTACACATATATTGTTGATTCTTAAAGTTTAAATTTAAACATTAGTGATTCAATTTTAAATTGGTGTTGAAAAATGCAACTATAAAGCGAGGAAACAAGTTGCCTCGCTTTATGATCGTAAAATTACACAAATTTTCTTTTGTGTGTACTCCGACATTGACATAGTCAGGCGCATTAAGATCCAGCGCGTACGCTGACTTGGACATGTCGAGCGTATGGATGAAAGCGCTCCAGCAAAAAAGGTGTTCAATTCTGTACCCAGTGGTAGTCAACGTAAGAGAAGGAATCCGAATATCCTGTGGAGCGACCCATCATGGGCCAAATAAGTAAATAAAGTAGAATAAAATTTTAATTGACATTTCTGGACCTCTTGAAAAATCCTAGGGTAAAGTGGGAAATGCTAAAAAAATTTACAAACAGAAAAATAATAGTTTATTTTATTTATCTATATATTTACAACATAAACATTATAAATACATTCATGATATATAAAACATATTAATGTAATGAACAAACATTTTTTGATAATGCAAAAAATGAATGTCAAGAAAAATAGTGAATATTCATAATTATCTATCAGAAATAATATACTTAAATTAAAAAAATTGAGCAATTACTCGTTCTCCATCCAAATTGCTTAAATAAATTTTGACTTGATAAAATGCAATAACTTTTAAAAATTTCAATTTCCAACTTTACACAAGGTTCCCCTATTTATTATTTCTAAAATGTAAAAACTTATTTCATTATATTTACGTTTCATAAAAAAAAGATGAAAACCTGCTAAATTTTTGTTTTATTGTTATGAATAACATATCGAAGTATTACAGCAACTGTATTTTTTGGCGCTTACAATATAAAAAAAAACTTTTTCTAATTGACGTTTAAAAATACGCCCTTTTACTTTTTAGTATTTTCTAAATATCACAAAAGGTGTCAAATATTTGATCTGAGAAACTTTTCTACTTCGCGTTACCTCTCGTCAGTAAATGGCAAACCTACCAGAGTAAAACATTGCCTATGAAAAGCTCTCACCCGCTATTCGGATTCGTCAATAAACCGTAGGTCCCCCAATTTGAGTACAAATATAACACGTACAGCTCAAAATGGTGTGAGAGCTCGGCCTAAGTTCTTGTAGGATTGTAGCGCCAAACTATTATTATATATCACTAGGAAAACCATATTTACATATTTTCTCATGTTGAACCAATCAGTTAATTTAATGAAATTACTTGTCAATTCTCATTTTATAAATAATAATTGATATATGAAATTTTCTAGTTGCAACATGTTAATGAATTGCAAAATGTGGAATCTAAAGAATGCTGAAAACAAACATAATGTATTTTTCTACAATTATAAATTTTTTATTTTACATAAACCCTTACATATGGCACATTTACGTTCCTTTTACGTGCCTTTTATACAGCCCGTTTACGTGCCGTATTTACGTTTCTTTTACGACCCTTTTACGGCCCGTGTGCGGTCTTTTATACGGCCCGTATACGGACCTGTCGTATTTACGTTCCCTTTCCGTTTACGGGCCGTATTTATGTGCCTTTTACGTTCATTCATTGCTTTAAAGTACCGTAAAGAAGTTCCGTTTACGGCCCGTAAATACGTTCACGCATTCGCGTTTTATTGCCGTACCTACGGGCCATTTACGGAATGGGCCGTATTTTAAATTTCATTTCATATGTAAAACGTGTTGCTTTACGTTCCGTAAACGGTGTTTATGCCCGTAAATACGGAACGTATACGGCACGTTTACGTGCCTTTTGGTTTATTGGGATATTATAAAATTATAATATACAGTCACACATTTTTAATTTGTTTTTATTATTTTTAAATTTTTGATCAGGCGTTGGGAACGTAACGAACGAAAAGCAAAAGTTCCGAGCGCAAACGTTTCAATCGGAACTTTTGCTTACAATAAACGTTTGAAAAGTTTGAAACGTTTGAATGACGCACCTGGTTGCGTATCTAGGCCCACAGAAGGAGATTCACCCGAAAAAGTTTCAATGACGCGCCAGGATGCGTATCTAGGCCCGCAGGAAGAGATTCATCCAAAAAAGTTCCAATGACGCACCAATAAAAAACAAAACAATACATATTATGTATAGAGAACATACATTTTTTTTCATAATATTTATGAATAAATTCTAATATTTATGAATTGTACATAGTAATGGTGAATCCAAATATATTAAGGACATTGATTTAAAAACCAGATACATATATTTTATGTATTATTCACATACAAACTTTCTGATTTGTGGTTTCTGCAGGGCTTGTAGAGTTGGTTTGTGTATAAGACATATTTGGTTTGGGAACAAACTATATAATCGCATATTCGAATATCGATATTCGAAATATAATCGAAAATATTTGAAATCGAATATTTTCATTCGAATATACAAGTATATACAATTCGTTGGTTTTATTTCGTAAGCATTTTTATTCAAAGAAGAATTTTATTGAGGATATGTTAAGAAAACGAATGCGTAACAACTGAAATTAATTTATGAAGCAGAGACGAAATCGATGAAGTCGGAGGGAGGAACAATGTGTTTTTGGTAAAATAAAAATGGTAGTGTTAAAAGGTAAAAGTGTAAGATAAATATAATAAATAAAATAAATGATATAAATAAATAACAGCTCTGTACAGAACCACCAACCGCAATACGAAACAATAAAATTAACTTTTTTAAAATAAAATTAAATAGTGTAAAATTACATAAATGTTGAGATTGTGTGCATAGAATGTATGAAAATATGTGGAATTAATACATTAATACGATGAAATTGGTCCTTGGTTGAGGTACTCGACAAAATACATAAAATAAATGTACAAATACATTAATGTTGAGAATCTTTTTTTCTGTGAAAGTAAATAATAAACAATTAAGATTACAAAGTTTATACAAAAATTGGAAGTGTAAGGCTAAAAGTAATGGTGTGGCACTATACCCATTTAGAAAATATAACCTCTATTTTCTGATAAATGTTGGTTGGTTTGTTGATGTTTCAGTTTTCGTACATGGACACAATTAGCTCTGGAATTAGCTTTTTCGATCCCCTCTATGTTGATATGTTCTGGAACCCTGAAGAGTGTTACTTTTAGTTGACGATCAAGACAGGCGAGCTCATTTCTACAGTGTGCTACTAGTTTGGAGTTTGATATTTGTGGAGTTAAATATTTTTAGTAGAAATGGAATTGCACTAAAACCAGAGAGTATAGATTTGATATAGAGTTTCCTTCCGAGTTTGCTGGCGTCGCTGCCGAAAACATTGGTTATGTGGAATTGGAATTTTACAGAATGAAGTTAACAGAGGAAAACAGTGCACAAAACTGGATCTGTCCGCGGATAATTTGCAACCAAACTTACCAAGATATATTGCAATCCAACTCCTTATAAATTTCAATTATTTTTCTGGCCAAAAATGTGGCAGAAAACATCAGAATATTGATTTGAAAATGTGTCTGTTGACAACATTTTCGTTTCAATTTCCACATAACCAATGTTTGAATTTATTTGACAGCGAAACCACCTGTACGGAAACTCTATATCAAATATATACTCTCTGCTAAAACTATAATAGTATTGAATAAATATCATAACTGATACGTTTTTAAAGCAACATACAACATTCCAAATTTCTTATGCTCGTTCACTAACATTTCCAAGTTTTTTTTCAAAACTTCATATTAAAATATTTAAAACTGAAATGTTCAGTACCAACAGCTTCTGTATATGCGAGAAGTACTGCATTTTCATCAATAACATAAATCGTGAATTTTAAAAACTTCAATTCCTTTTGTTTTGTGAAATATGTCAGTTATGTAGGTATTTTTTTTTTAAAAGGTATAATTTTCGTATCGTTTAATAAATAAATGGTAAACTTATAGTATACCTACACATTTTATTATTTCATTTAAATGTTTAATATTAGTACGGGTTGACCTAAAACTGTTTGCTATTTTATTCTCCGAAAGCATGTATTTGCGTTGAAATGTGTCGCATCGTCTCAAACATATGCATATGAGATTGTGCTGCTGCTATAGTTCAGTGCTGTCCTTTATCGCGGCGTCCTTTGATATTCCATAGCTGCACGCGCCCAATTTACATTTATGTCTACTGCTTTTCGAACGAAACTCCTTGTACTGCAGCCGGTCGGTCCACTAACGATGAATCGAACGACAGACCAACCGCAAATTTATGTTATGGTAGCATTGCGGCTGCCAGTGTTTTAACTGGAATAAGGGAGAAACTGTCATTGTGTCTGCATAAAATCTGCCAACTTATAAATCGATAAATGTGCTTCTAAAGGTTACTTTTCCTTACACCGAATTGTCTCAGGACGTTCTGGTTGGTTTTGTTAAAATTCCTTCGTATGCTGTCGCCACGGCGGTACCATCGATACGCATGCTTTTGTTTGTTGGGCTTCTCAGCAAAAGAACGACATAGGATAGGATGCATGACGTTACTCTACAATGCATAACATCGTAGAAAATATATCTCAGGATTAAGGTTTTTGAACCTAACACACAAATTATCGTTAAAGCGTTTTTTATTAAAGTGATATCGCATTTATCGTTCCCATTGAGCAATTGAAAATATCGCTATAAATGTAAACTTATGTGAAATGAAACCTGCACAATTTTTAAACAATTCTATTTTATTAAAAACTTTGAAAATATAGATTTATTATACTAAATAGATATGATTGTAAAATTATGTAAAAAAAAAATCAACCGCAGTGATAGTAAAAAAATTAAGGATCTTCGGACTAACTCAACTAATTTTAGAAATTTTAAACAGATTTCTTCCTAAGTACCAATGTATTTGAACTAAACAATGCTCGTTGGAATAAAAATAGCTCTCCCAAACATAATTTTGCAGGGATGTTTGGAGTGGTGTGGAAACATAATTATAATTGTGGTATTATTATTATAATTGTCTGAGAGTTATGTATTAAGCAAACACTAATAAGATAGGATGATTATAGTCTTGTTGCAACTATCAGTTTAAATGTTGCCTTGCAGAAAATGTACAAACTTTCCATAAGTTGCAGCAAACTCTTTTTTTTAATATCAGCAGATGTTTGACATATTTCAGAATCGACTTTCAGCAAACATATACTTGCGGTATTGTTGAAGCTAAACTATTGGCTTATTTTGACATTTGTATAAAATTATATAGCTTTGAATCCATTCTTTTGTGAGAAAACAGACAACATTGGGTCTTGCTTGCATTAAAATCAGCTATAGAATCACACATATTCTAATTTTGGTATAGTTACAAAAATAAATACTGCTATATTTTTTTAAATTGAGCCATTTTTTATTATTTATAAGTAATATAGCCTAAAAAAATATATGAGCGTAATTGGAGCACTGGACGTGGCTTAGTCATATAATATTGTTATCGAAAATTATGCCACGCCCAGTGTCCCAATTACGCCCATATTTTTCTAGACTATATTACGGCTACATTATACTTATAAACAAAATTTGATCAATATAACTTCAAAATTACAAAGAAATTCATTTTTAAAGAATTTTGTTGTATGGGAGGTATTGCTTCCTGTGGTGGTTTCTGCATTATTTGCGCTGCAATGTACCAATAAACGCGGTGTAACTGTTTCTATCCCTTTCGGGAATAGTCGGTATTACTTCGGCTGCTCCACCTTTAAGCGCCACAATACGCGTTTCTACTATATCTCCTTTGTTCCATCGATTACTTACAGTCGTGGTCTCAAATTGTAGCTTGAAGATGTTGAACGCTGTGGTTCCATCGTTGGCCTCGTATCACTGACAACATGCAGTGAAGGTCAACTTCGCTGTAATAAACTGAAATCTTCTTGTATGTTTTGTAGCTTTTTGTTGAAACCAGTTTCCAACTTTCAATATTTCTCATGAGCGTTATTTTGCAACCTTTGAAATTTGAAGCATATGTAAATGACTTCCATGTCATTTACAAGTTGGATTGCCTTGTTATGGAGTGTATGGGATACTTTTAAAAGCAGATTCGAAAGTTTCTGCAACTAAGTACCATTTATACTT
This sequence comes from Dryomyza anilis, assembly GCA_951804985.1. Taxonomy (NCBI): domain Eukaryota; kingdom Metazoa; phylum Arthropoda; class Insecta; order Diptera; family Dryomyzidae; genus Dryomyza; species Dryomyza anilis. The sequence goes on along the minus strand of OX638133.1, from coordinate 46,504,070 downwards.
GCAGTTGATTCGAACTTTCCAGAAGTTTCTCCTCCATTTTGTTGGAATATGCTAAAAGTTTCTGTTCCATTTTCTTTGAATTTTCTTGTAGCTCTGCTTTAGGTTTGGTTAGATTGTAATGGCTGCTAAATGTTTAGCTTAGAGCCGTCGGTATAGCATTCAAAAGAGATTCCCGTTGTAAGTGTGCCTCTTTCCCAGTCTTCTCCAGAGAGTATAGTTTCCTTAAAGCCTCTGTCGAAGGCGAGGGTTAGAAGCATATAGTCCGTATTTTAGGAATACTTGATAGTAGATTTGTAGTTGTGATGTGTTCCATATGTAGGTTTCGCTACTGGTTTGTAGAAGTAAGGCGAATTTGTTTGCCTATAATGTCTATTGGAATAAGATATAAAAGCATGTTTAGTGCGTTAGATGCCGTAGTTCTTAGCGCACTACCACTGATGCATAATGAGGCATTTCTTTGTACTCTGCTGAGATTGGTGAGATATGATGATTTCTCCATTGCTGTCCACCAGGACTCCATACAAGGCTAGAACTCCATACCGTACTACCGAAACAACCATACACTATAGTCAATGTTTTATATGTTGGGTTAAGTCCCACTTTCTTCCTACAGCTTTCTTGCAGGCCTTTTCGATTTTTTCTTGAATGTTTGGTTTCTAAATAAGTTTAAGTTTAAACCAAGGTATTTTGCAAAAGGTATGAATTCAAAATTTACTCCATTTAGGCCTGGTGGGTCGATTTTATATTTCCTGGTGAATAGCACTAATTCTGTTTTGGATGGGTTTGGATGGATGGGAAGCAACATCATCTGCATAAGCAATTACATTACAGCACCTGTAGTTTTAACTGTAGTTTAAACAGTATATCATTTACTACGATCTTCCAAAGAAGGGGAGTTAACACTCCTCCTTGAGGAGTGCCTCTACTAACAAAACGTTTGACAGTGGAAGATCCCAATTTAGAGTTAATAACCCTGTTTATCAGCATTTGGTATATTAACACACTTAAAAGCTCCTCCACTCCTATATTTATTAGTGAACTTGTTATTATATTAGGTGTGACGTGGTTAAAGGCTCCCACTACGTATACAAACATAACCTTTGTATTCTCTTTGTAGTCTAAGGAATTCTGAAACTAAATGGTGCAGAGTTGTTTCAACAGATTTTTCCTTGCACAGTGAAGGAGCGGTTGACCGGAGAGATGATTAGTACTGCTAAGGGAAGTTAGTGTCCATAAGAAGTTCAATGTATTCAGTGCAGAAGGTTATCCAGGTGACATCGAGATATGTAAGATAGCTCGGAATGGTAGGACTAGTGGATAAGATTTTCCCTAATCGCAATGCTTGAGATGCTTCGCACAGAAAAGTTTCCATGAGTCTAAGGATTTCTGAATTGCTGAAACTAAATGTTGCAGAGTTGTTTCAACCGATTTTCCCATGCACATGGAAAGAGCGATTGGCCGGAGAGAAGATTAGTACTGCTAGGGAAGTGGCTGTCCATAAGAAGTTCAATGGATTCAGTGCAGGTGGTTATCCAGGTGCCATCGGGATATGTAAGATAGCTCGGAATGGTAGGATTAGTGGATAAGATGTTCCTTAATCGCGATGCTTGAGATGCTTTGCTAATTTTCCCACAGAAAAGTTTCCACGAGTCTGGCTTTTCTGAGTGCCGATTTATATGTCCGAAGACTGACATTGTAGCTTTCCCAGTCATGTGAGAGTTAAGTGTACTTAGCTTTATTAAAAAGCGCCCTGTACTGCTTTAAGGTAATTTGAATTTTCTTGTAGTTCTGCTTTAAGCTGACTTTAAATTTCTAGTAGCTGTTTAAATTGTTCAAGATATTTCTAATCCATTTTGATAAAATTTTCTTGTTGTTGTATAGCTCTGAGCAACTGGGTCATCTAAAAACTTTGGGACTGCACTTTTTTCAGTGTCCACACTATTCGTTAACGCTGTTTAAGCTTCCACTTCGACATCTTGTGCCTCAAATTGCTCCATTAAGCGCTTCTTAAACTCTACTTCATTCTAAACGAACAAAATAAAAAACACACTTATGTTTGGTTTAAATTATAACAAATAAATTTATTAATTCACTGTAATAAACAACGTTACTAAAAAGAAATTTTAACAAGTGCTGCATGTCCACCATTTCACTTGACATTGATCGCACACGAGATGCACTCGACCATTTTCTAATCACTACTGAATTACTGCGAGGCAGGTACGGAGCCCTTATATACTGCAGTTCGACAAGTTTTGACACGCTTCGACACGTTTCTAGAACCTTCTACACTTTTGTGAATGCATGCTATTTGCATCTCATTCGCACTCATGTTTTTTAATGAGCCGATCTTCCATTTCTTTCTCGCATATTGCCTTAGTTTGTTGAATGAATGCAAAAAAAAATGTGTGTTACCTAAGAGGTGTGTCAAGAGAGTAATTAAATAAAATTCTTTAATCTCTCTTAATTTCGAAAAAATGTTTTAAACTTTATCTTAATGAAATTTTTCGGAATATTTTTTAAAATGTATTTGAAATATTTGATAAAAATGAAGGGAAATTCACGCAGTGATATACAATTTCATACTGAAGTAATGTTGTGGTGCTAGGTACAATATCGGACACATTATTAGCATCTGATTTCTGCACTATGCTCTAATCAGTTAGAGCATTCTGGTTAGAGCATTTTGGGGAAATATGATGGGGAAAATATGATCTGCGTAATATCCTGGTTTATATTTGACTGGGCAGGCTTTAAAGGTCTAAAAATGTATTACACATCCATTTTCAACGAAGGCATCTGAACGACTGAATTTTTTAAATTTGACATACAAAAATGCGATATACTACTCTTTATAACATCTAAATTTATAATATGGTTTGGGCGCTTTTTTTACAGTAGTGGAAATATATATTGACAATTTAATTTCATTTAATTTTAATGAATGGCTGATATGGAAATATTGTATCGTGCGTTGGACTACGAGCGAAGAGTTGCTGGTATGTAAGACTACGAACACACAGGTCCTGTGTTTAATCCCAGCAGCTATAAACATATTTTTCATAGACAAATTTTTTCTATACAGCTCTTCCTCTCGACAGACAATGGTAAACTTCCGAAAGTAAACCCCGCCTATACACTTTTTAACCCTTTAAAGCCTTACGTGTCAAATATACACCAGGATTACACAGTCCATATTTTTACCATTATGCAGAAATCAGATGATAATAAATTTGTCCGATTTAGGACCTAGATTATTACATAATTTCAGTATGAAATTGTACCTATATCTCTGTATGCATTTCCCTCCATTTCAATCAAATATTTTATATGCTAATTTTAAAAAATATTCCGAAAATGTTCAGTAAAATAAAACATGACAGCAATACAATGCGAACTTATATTTTAAAAAAATATGAACAAAAAATAAATTTTTAATATAAAACGTTTTTAATGTGAACTTTAAGGATCCAATACCGCCCCGCGTTCTTTCAAATAATACTTTAAATTCACCTTTAAAACGTTTTATATTGAAAAATATTTTTTATTTCATATTTTTATTTTTCTTATTTTTTGTGTCAGTTATATTTTCGTCTGACAAAATTCGAAAGTCCTAATATTATTAAAGTGAAAAATGTTCATGTTTCAAAGTGTTTTTAATATGGAACCATGGTAAAAGAACCATGATGAACCAGATGGCAAGAAAACTATAATATTGCATTGTCATCCAGTTTGAGGAAATATTTAAAATCTCAAGTCTGTAGCTCATCGCGAAGGTAGTTTAAAATCAATTACAAAATTTGTACCGAACAGACAGACAAGGAAGAAACCTAATAAAAACGTTTTAAAAAATAAGAGAGGTTATAAAATTGTGATAAATTATTCTCTTGACATAGTAAAGCTGGACATAAATTGATCACAAATTTGTTTTTGATATTTTGCAAATACTAATATTTGGACTAAGATTTTTTCCAATTATCCGTTGGGCAAGGTTCATATTTTTCTTTGTGATAAAGTTTGTATCTGCAGCATGTCGAAATCGTATGATAAATTGCGATATAAAATACCAAAAACGGCCTTTTTGCAACTTTGACTATATTTTTGTAAAATGTCGACGTCTATGGCAAATTCTGAGTACGCAGGAGACCGCAATCAACCAGCAATAAAAGGCTTCATTCCAGATTAATCCAAAAACACTTAATTTGTAGAACAGTGTAATAGATGATCTCTGTGAATTTGTTCGGAGTCCATTGTTCAGCAAAAAATCATATATTTCGTTACTTCTGCTCTTAAACAATGTGTGCATTCTAGTTTACAAAGTCGCCGTGACAGAGCATCTTCATTTCGATTATGTCCAGCTTTACGATGTTCGATGTTGAAATCGAACCTCTGTAATAGCTCTATTCAACACACAATTTGGTCCTTTGCTTCATTTAACTTAAGTGTTCATCTCAACGCTGCGTAGTCACTTCTCAAGTGTAACTGTTGTCCGTTTATGAAAATTGTTTACACTGTCGATTACAGCAAGAATCATCTTCTTGGTAGCACAGGAAGGAGCTTCGGACTCGGACAGAATTTTTTGTAGTATGCTATTACTTTTTCTTCGATATCGATTACTCGAAAGAAAACTCCACCTATTCTTGCCAATCGTGAAAAGTTGAAAAGTGACACCTTCCAATCAAAGAAATACTTCCTCTAAATTTCGTAAATGTTCGTCAAAGTCCTTGCCTACTAAAATTATGTCGTCAAGGTACGTGATGCATTAAGTGCTCTAATGTTGCTGGGGCATTAAATAGACCAAACGACATTGCGCTAGTCCATCGCCAGTACTGAATGCAGTATTTCTCATTGATTTCTACTTGCCAGTAATTTCTCTGCATGTCTAACGTTGAAAACCACTTAGAATTAGATAGTGTATCCATGTAATCGATTCCGGTCAGTGGTTACATCATTCAGCTTTCGGTAATCAACGAGTACTATCGTCCTTCTTTTTGACCAATACTACTGGTGAACTAAGGCTGCTGGAGACTAAAACGAGGTGGTTTCTGGTTTCATGTTCCCTGGAATATCTCTGACATTGCACTTGACACTCCATTAGACACCTGTCTACTGGAGATGCCCTCTGATGCAATGATAACAGAAATATTATCAAGACGAAATTTTGAGGTTTGCCAACCTGACATTCAAGACTGGCTAACGCCTGACTGTGAGCCAGGTAGAGGGTCACACCGCATTTTCACAGACGGCTCCTGAACCGATCAGGGATCTGGTGCTGGAGTGTTTGTGGAACCGGATGACCGCAGACTTCACTTCGCCTTAGGCGACAATGCCTCGGTATTTCAAGCCGAGTCTATGCTACACTTATGGCTATGGACTACATTGCGGATAACAGATGACAGAACAGGGCTATATCAGTTTGCAGCGATAGTCAGGCTGTTCTTATGGCTTTGAACAACCCGGTCATCACATCCAAAATTGTACGTCAATGCAGATCACGTCTCGTTTGTGTTGGTAAATACAATACACTGAAACTGATTTGGGTGCCGGGCCATAAAGGAGTTTCGCACAATGAAATATCTGACAAACTAGCACGTGCTGGATCTGAGGATAATCCATTTGGACCAGAACAGATAATCTTTGGACTCTTGGGTCGCCTCTGCACACAAGAGCATATGGCTGAATGAGACGAAATGCAGATTCTCCAAGCTCATGACACCGACGATAACCAAAATATCGGCCTCGTTTCTACTTTCCTTAAGTAGAAAGGAGTGCAGAAAACTGACGGGACTTCTAACGGGACACAACGCATGTGAAAAACGCAATCGGCCTGGCCGAAAGCGCCTTATGTTCTGTGTGCTACGAAGAAACTGGAACCACAGAGCACTATCTGTGTGACTGTCCAGCATTTTCTAGAATTAGAAGGCAGATCGTGATGAGAGAGGATCAGCTTCACTCTTTATCACACAATAACCTTCTTAGATTCAATAATGAATGAAGTATCATTAAAAACCAGGGAACTGGGTCACAGCACAATGGATATAACCCTGTCTGAGTACTGTGGCTCTATTTTTATCCCACATTATTAGAAAAAAACAAACTGGTGAACTCCTCCATTGACTCTCAGAAGTTTGCACCACGCAAATATTGTGCATTTTTATACCCTACACCAATGAGGTACAGGGTATATTAAGTTTGTGCAGATATTGTAACGCCCCTTAGTAGGCGTGTCCGGTATGGAAAAGTATATAAATTCTTGATCAGCATCACTACCCGAGTCCGTTTAGCTATGTCCATCTGTCTGACTTAAGAAATACTGGTCAGAATGCGATGATATTTGGTCACAATATTTTTTAGCCAAAAGTAGGAGCTGAGTTTGGAAATGAGCCAAACCGGTGAATGGACACGCCCACCTCCATTACAAGTCTCCTTTATATAACTCGTTAGGAATCAATAACTCTAAAAATATTCAAGACATACTTATCAAATTTAAAACGAATTGTTAGAATTCACCTAAAAATTTGTGGTCCAAAAATGGGCGTTCTCCGCCCACATTTTTTTCATTATTTCCCAGGTTTTCACGGTGAAAATTTTAACCGTAAATTATTAAAATCAAATCTATCAAATATTTGCCTTATACAATTTTAATTATAGGCGTGGTCTGCCAACTTTTATTTTTCAAAATTTTTTATTAGTTATTTTATACTTTTATATCAATTTATTAAGTTATGGGGATTAAGACACATTTATGTGAATAATATTCTGAGGGTGATGGGATTCAGCATAATTAAGAACTTTAAAATTAAGGTATACAATTAAATATCCTCGCCAAAGGTGTATGGTATTCCATAGTCGGGCCCGACCGACTATAAAAGTCCGTCCCATGTGACCGAACTTACCCATTTGACCTAACTTTCCCAACTCGTTTCAAACTAAATGTGTTCTGTGTCTGTTGTTGTTAGTGGTACTCTTCTCGTTTAAAATCAGTTTAAACGTCTTACGTTAGCCGTTTAAATTACATTTAAAATCTTAATGTTTTTGACAGATACCATCCACAAGAATGAGAGTTGCACTCTTTTTGAACTATCCCTCCACGCTCTCTGTTTCTTTTTACCGCATTGTCTGTCGGCATTTTTGTGTTCTGTCCTTATTGATTAATTTTGACGAGTTTTCATATTGAGAACTCTTATAAGTACAAGTTTGTCTTTCACAGCCTTAACAGGTGTTCTATAACAATATTACTTTCTATAATGCTCCTCATTTTCTACAATAACCAACAACTTGCCTATCCAACAATCTCCATTAAGTTTCATAATACTTTTCTGATTTCACTGGTATTTTTTTATTTTTATATAATAACTTGTTTAAGATTCGTGCTCTGGTCACACTCAATGTTTAGTTGAATCCATGTGTTTGCATAACTCAAAATATTTCTTCCAGTGTGAAGCCTATCATGAAGTCCACGCCAATTATAGTTTCATCAACTGTTTCTATCGCTTTTTGAAACAGTCTGCAATACTTCTGAAGTTTTTGGAATTGAAGTTTTTAGGAATTTGTCTAAAATTTGTGCAATATAATATTGGAATTTTCTAACGCTTTGCTTCAATCCGATTGGACTTAAACTCGTGGTGTGTGAGATCAATGCTTTGTTCCATTAGGCGCTTCTGAAGATTTACTTTCTTCTCAGCAGACTACGAATCGCCTGGTTCTTCTTAAGCTGGTCGACTTTCAGAAGTTCGAATTTAACCATTTTTATTACATTCCCACTTCTGACACCAAATCTACGAAAAACTGTTCTACTAGTTCGTATCTCTGGATTGTGAAAATATAAACATACTTATATTTGGTTTGAACTAGTATAATGTGTATGTTTTCAGTAAAATACATGTTTTTGCATATTTTTTTAATATTTTATATAAGGAAAAGATGCACAGTAAGAAAAAAAAATGTATATATATATATATATATATATATATATATATATATATATATATATAAACAAATCGTATGGTGCTCTATAGACTCAATATTAGTTATCACAGAACCGAGGCTTGAGGTAAATGAATGATTCAACTCAGACTTTGTTTGATAAAAATGTCCTAAGCAAAAGAATGTGTGATTTTTCTACCAGTGTCATTAGCCGCGGTAGCTCAGTGGTTAGTGCGTTTGACTGCGAGCCGAAAGGTCCCCGGTCCAAGCCTGGACTGGGGCTAACATAGAAACATTTTTCTATACCGCGCTACCTCTGGGCAGTAACTGGCAAACCTACGAGAGTAAAACATTATTGCCTATGGAAAGCTCTCACCCGCCGTTCGGATTCGGCAATAATCTGTAGGTCCCACCCCTTTGAGTACAAATATAACACGCACAGCTCAAAATGGTGAGAGAGCTCGGTCTAAGTTCTGCCAAATTATTATTATAATAATGTAAGTGCCTTATATGGGAGGTGGGCGTGTCCGCCGACCGATTTGACTGCTTTTTGACAAAAAAAATAATGAAACAAAATTTAACCAGTTGTGAAGGTTAGATCACATGGAAAATTTTAAAGTAGGTGTTATTATGATAGTTAGGATTATCAAAATTATAGTCGGTCTAAGCCGACTATAAATACCCTACACATATGTGTGGTTACGATTCAAATTGGTATATAGGTCACCAGGGTATACGAATCCTGAAAATAACTACAAACTTTCCATCGCTGAAGAATTTCCATTCATTTGATACCGAATTTCGATTTTTTTTTGTAACCACAACTCGTTTCGCAGGAAAACATTATTTTCATGTATTTCAGCATGATGTCAATATATATTTCACCAAAAAAGTTTACCTAAGCACGTATACAGTAAAATTGAACTGTAGATGTAAATTTTATATGAGGTATTTGAACATAAGTGGTCGGTTCTCAGGTCACAATAGACCGATCAAGCCAATTTTTAAGTAATCTAAATCTAAAGTTTAATTGCTATAGCTCGTCTACTTTTTCCGTAATCGTGATTTCAACAGACAGACAGAAAGACGGACAGACAGACAAACCGACAGACAGACAGACAGACAGACGGACAGACGGACATCGCTAAATCGACTCAGGAGGTCATGCTGATCAAGAATATATATACTTTTCCATACCGTGCTTTCTTCAGTGTGTTACAAACGGCGTACCAAACTGAATGTATAAAAAAGCATCCCAAAATGTATATGTATATATATATATATATATATATATATATATATATATATATATATATATATATATATATATATATATATATATATATATATATATATATATATAAGGACTGCGTCGAATAAAATTGTCCGTTACATATCTTCCCGTAATGTGCTATTGCAAGATTCAAATTAAAAACATTTGATCATAATAGCTCTGAATTAAATGGCAGAAAATAATTTGTGTCAGTTATACTCAATACAAAATTTATTTAACGCGAAAAGGGCAAACGAAGTGGAAGTGCGAGAAAATATAATTAAAATTTTGCAAAATCAAACTAGTTCGTCTTTTAAAAAATTGCCAAGGAGGTAGGGGCTAACCCAAAGACCATTTCTCGCGTTATCAACCGCTTTAAGGAAGACCTGAGTATTGATCGGAAGAAAGGTTCTGGTAAAAAAAAAGACCCACATGATCGTGAAAAATCGTAGTGAATATTTTAAAGAAAGATCCAAGCATATCCGGAAGGAAATTGGCGAGAAAGGCGGATTGCTCAGAATCTTTCGTGCGCAGGACTACGAACAAAGCTGGGCTGAAGACGTACAAGATCCAAGCTAAATAGCTGAACCAAGATTTTTTTTAAAAATTCGATTGCTGCATAATGGACGACGAAACTTATGTTTTAGCGGACTTTTCTCAGCTACCTGGGCAGGAATTTTATACAGCCGATTCTCGAGGAAATGTCGCTGAAAAATTCAAATAAAAAAAAAATGACAAAATTCCCAACGAAATTCCTTGTTTGGCAGGATATTTGCAGTTGTGGAAAAAGGAGCAGCTCATTCGTGACATCGGGTACAATTAATAGCGAAATATATGTTTAAGGAATGCTTGCAAAAGAGATTGCTCCCATTTTTACGCCAACATGAAGTGTCCACATTTTTTTGGCCTGACCTCGCTTCATGTCACTACAGCAAAACGGCCTTAGAGTGGATCCAAAAAAATGCAGTGATTTTGGTGCCTAGAGAAGCCAATCCACCAAACTGTCCAGAACTCCGATTGAGAACGCCGATTGAGAGAACGCCGATTGAGAGATACTGGGCTTTAGTAAAAAGGGAGATGAAGATAACAAAAAAAGTGGCCAAAGACCTGCAAGACTTTGAAAGAAAGTGGTCTTCAGCAGCTGTGATGGTGTCGGACACTTCCATTACAACATTAATGGAAGGGGTTCCGGAAAAATTAAAACTTTTTATTAAAAAATATTAATTTCTGGTTTTTTATATTTTTTTTAAATCTAAAAATAATTTGCAGAATAAAATATTTTATTCTATAAAAATTCGATTACTAGATTTTTTCATTTTTGTAGCGGACAATTTTATTCGACGCAGTCCTTATATATATATATATATATATATATATATATATATATATATATATATATATATATATATATATATATATATATATATATATATATATATATATATATATTTCGTAAAAAAAACTTTTGAATTTTTGACACAAACAGAACTAACACAGAACACATTTTAAACCTTTTGTATTTATAACTTTCTATTTGCACCTGCGATACCAATTAAATAACATATCTTGTTTAAAAAAAACTCTTGATGAAAATGAAATATGAAACATTATGTACTGATTTGAACTTTTGCACTTTTAGTACAAACAGAACTGACACAGCACACAAACTGTTTGTATTTTATAACTACCTGATACCAATTAAAAAAAATACAGCTCCAAGTTGCTATTTGACGCAACTGATTTCTGTTTTTACTAATGATTCGTAAAAACACGAATGTTTCTTTAAATTCTACAAATAACCTCAAAATTTACGAAAGTTTAGTAATTTATTCGTAAAATGTAAAACTCATTCGTCAAATATGTTATTCTTTCATAAAAAAAATATAATAAAAAATAATATAACGAAAGTTTCGTAATTTAACGAAATATTCATAGATTTGTTGTTCTTTAAATTTACGAATATTGATTCGTAATATATACGAATCCTTCTTATAATATAATTTGGAAAAAATAGATATTACAAATGTATCGTATATTCTACGAATTATTCGTGTATTTTTCGAAATTAAAAATTACGAGTGTAATTATTTTGAGTGTAATTAAGTAAAGAAATGATTAAGGAGCCTATGAGCGTGGAGACTGCGTAAAGAGCGCATCTGACATTTTCTGTATTTTAAACTAAGTTTAAACTTTGTGGAAAGTTCACTGAAAAGCACGATCCTAAGTTTAAACTAAGTTTAAACTACAAATGAAGTACCACTGAAAAACTGGCCCTTAAAATGGTGAACGAACAAATAATGTGTAGGCCAACTATAACTTTCATAATTCTTACTAACTTCATCACACCAACTATCACAATTTCCCCACTTCAAAATTTCCCATGTGACCTAACGTTCTTTACTGGTTTTATTTGGGACCGAAACCGCTTAAAAATCACAACTGAAGTGAAGATGCACCGTCCTTATATACTTCAGTTCGACACGTTTCGAGAAGATTCTACACTTTTCGAGAATGCTGCATGCTAATTGCCTTTCATTCTCACTCATACACACAAAAAAAAATTCAACCAACAACCAGTGTTCATCATATTGATGATTTCAGTCATTAAACTAAAATCGTATTTTGTCAATGTTTTTCATTTCAATATTTTTTATAACATCAAATTTTAAATTAAAATTTGTCTCCATTTACACATTTATTATTTATAATTCTTATAAGATTTGTGATATTTATATTAATAAGGTTTGATGACGGGGACTATGGGGGCGATTATCACAAGGCAACGTGTCTGAGTGCTTCAACATGGCGAAGCCAGCGCAATCCTTGTAGGTGTCGTCTCAAGTCAACTCACTGGTCACCAGAATTGACAAATTGTCAAATGGTGACACCTCCACTTCGGTGGAAGTCCTCCTCGTGGAAGTCCCTGGAAACGGCGCTCTACACCACCCGGTGTAGAAGTCGGCTAAAGTGAGTGGCGAGCATCTCCCTCAGAGTGAGGGTTCGTGCGTTGGGTTTGGGTCCCACCACGGAAAAAACCTATGCGCCCAATGAAAACAAAAAAGAAGCCTCGGATAACGACCGATTACAACGATGACGACCCACGCAAACGTTTTAAGGACCATGATTTACGGATATGCACCTGGAATGTCCGGACCCTTTATAGGGAAGGTGCCTCTATCCAGCTGGCAGATGTCCTCGAAAAATATAAGGCTGACATCACCGCTATCCAGGAGATGCGATGGACGGGACAGGGCTGTTCGAAACAAGCGTCCTGTGATATCTACTACAGCTGCCATGCGGAGAGACACGAATTTGGATGTGGATTTGTGGTCGGCAAGAGACTCCTCCACCTTGTCTCTAGGTTCACGCCCGTGGACGAAAGGCTGGCAACAATCCGCATCAAGGCTAAATATTTCCATATCAGCCTAATTTGTGCACACGCTCCGACGAACGAGAAAGATGACGAGACAAAAGAGCGCTTCTACGAGCGCCTAGACAACGCATACGAGCGCTGCCCCCGCCACGATATCAAAATCGTGCTAGGCGATTTTAACGCCAAGGTGGGCAGAGAAGCCATCTATTGTCCCACAATCGGAAAATTTAGCCTCCATGCCAACACTTCCGATAACGGAACGAGACTAATCGACTTCGCCGCAGCACGAAACATGGTAGTTAGTAGCACTAGATTCGAACATTTCGATATCCACAAGGCCACATGGTTGTCGCCCGATCAAAAAACTCGAAATCAAATTGATCACGTTGTGATTGACGGAAGGCACTCTTCAAGCGTGATGGACGTACGCACTATCCGAGGTGCCAATATGGACTCGGATCATTACCTTGTAGCAGCCAAGGTCCGCACACGCTTAAGCGCTGCGAAGAACGTACGGAACCAAACGCAGAGAAAGCTAGACGTCGGAAAGCTGCAATCACAACAGACAACGCAAGCCTTTTCCACTCGACTCTCACACCTGCTTAGACAAAGCACTCCTCCTCTCGATGATATAAGCGCGCAGTGGAATCATATCTCCTGCTCTATGCGTACGGCTGCCGAAGAGGTGCTTGGATTCCAACGCCCCCTGAGGAATCAGTGGTATGACCAAGAGTGTCGCGCGGCCACTGCAGAGAAAGACGCTGCGTACAAATCCACCCTGCAGTCAGTAGCTACGCGAGCTGCGAAGGAGCGATACAAAGAGAAGAGGAGGGAAGAGAGACGTCTTTTCAGGCGAAAAAAAAGCGAGGCAGAAAGACGTGAGTGTGAGGAGATTGAGATGCATGGGGACAGGAATGAGGCTCGAAAATTCTTCGAGAAAATAAGACGCCTAGCCGGAGGTTCGAAATCCGGAGCCTCTTCCTGTAAAGATGAGAACGGAAATCTAATGACAGATATCCAGAGCACACTGAAAATATGGAGGGATCACTTCTCTAAACTGCTGACCGGTGATGATGACCTCAATTCCACCGATAGAGAAGCAAACCCGGCAACCCCAGTACTTGATGACGACGTTGAGATTCCGCCACCCGACCATGACGAGGTCAGAACAGCCATTGCTCGGCTGAAAAACAACAAAGCCGCAGGTGCTGATGGCCTGCCTGCTGAATTGTTTAAGACCGGAGGCGAAGAGCTAATAGAGAGCATGCACGAGCTCGTAAGCAGAATATGGTCGGATGAAAGCATGCCAAGTGACTGGAACCTCAGTGTACTCTGCCCAATCCTTAAGAAAGGGGATCCCACTATCTGCGCCAACTACCGTGGGATCAGCCTACTCAATATCGCATACAAGGTTCTATCGAGCGTATTATGTGAAAGACTGAAGCCCATCGTCAACAGACTGATTGGACCTTATCAGTGCGGCTTCAGACCTGGAAAGTCCACCATAGACCAGATTTTCACATTGCGCCTAATCCAGGAAAAGACCCTAGAAAAACAGATCGACACCTACCACCTATTAGTCGACTATAAAGCCGCCTTCGACACTCCGATAAGGGAACGATTATACGCCGCAATGTCTGAGTTCGGTATACCTGCGAAACTTATAAGACTTTGCAGGATGACCCTGAGCAACACACGTTGCTCAGTGAGAATAGGAAAAGACCTCTCCGAGCCATTTCATACCGAACGAGGTTTCAGACAGGGTGACTCCCTATCGTGCGACTTTTTTAACTTATTGATGGAGAAAATAGTTCGAGCTGCCGAACTCCGTCAAAGCGGCACTATCCTCAACAAAAGTGTCATGCTGCTCGCATATGCCGACGATATTGATATCATTGGCAGGAGCACACGAGCAGTCAGCGCAGCATTCTCCAGATTGGAGAAAGAGTCGCGTCGAATGGGTCTAGCGGTGAACGAGGACAAGACGAAGTTCCTTGTGTCAACAAGCAAAAAAGAGTCCGTGCGTCTTGGACAAAAAGCTGATTTTGACACCCACAAGTTCGACATTGTGAAGGACTTCGTCTATCTGGGATCCAGCGTAAACAGCAACAACGACGTCAGCCTGGAGATCAAACGGAGAATAACTCTTGCCAACAGGTGCTACTTTGGGCTCAGTAGGCAATTGAGAAGCAGAGCCCTCTCTCGCCGGACAAAAATAACGCTCTACAAGTCACTCATCATGCCCGTCCTACTTTATGGTGCAGAAACATGGACGCTGGCCACCACCGATGAGAGAGTACTGGGAGCGTTCGAGAGAAAGATTCTCCGTAAAATCTTTGGCCCTATCTGCTTTGCTAACGAGTATCGAATCAGGATGAACCACGAGCTATATGAGTTATTCGACGACATTGACATAGTCAAGCGCATCAAGATCCAGCGGCTTCGCTGGCTAGGTCATGTCGAACGAATGGATGAAAACACTCCAGCCAAGAAGGTGCTTGAATCGAAACTCGAAGGTGGACAGCGTAGAAGAGGGCGTCCAAATCTGCGTTGGAAAGACCAAGTTGAGGACAACCTGGCAACGCTTGGTATTTCTAACTGGCGTCAGCGCGCGCAAAGCAGATCCGACTGGCGCGGCTTCATCTCAGCGGCCAAAACCGACCCACGGTTGTAAGGGCCATTTAAGTAAGTAAGTAAGTAAGGTTTGATGAACAAAATTCATGAGTATGATGTTCACTTTTTCATTAATATGATGAAATGGAGTCTTCGAATAATTAGAAATTAAATATTATAAATCCTTTAAGAATTCTAAATACATAATTGTGTAAATGGAGACAAATTTTTGTTTAAAATTTGATGTTAAAAAAAATATTGGAAATGAAAAACATTTAAAAAATAGGATTTTATTTCAATGAATTAATTCATCAATATGATTAATGCCGGTAGTTGGTGAATATTTTTGGTGAAATTTTTTGTGTATGTTTTAAAGCACTGATCCTTCGTCTCTCCGATTCAGTGCGCCGAATAATCTTTCATTTCTGTCTAAAACATTGCCTTAGTACGATGAATCGTCTTCAATATGTTTCAATCTTGCGACTCAAATCATTTTAAATTAATTTGAATCGTGTTAAGTTAGTTGGATGTGAATGTGCCGCATTTTTAACTCGGGCTAAGCGTGAGCTTGGGCTAAACTCTTGCGGCATAAACGTAGTTATTGTCTTAACAGAAAGACTGTGGTGACGACAACGAATATGCTAAACAAAAAAAACAAACAAATTGAGTAAAGATATATATTTTTTAAGTTATTTTTTTATATCAGTTGTATTAATATGGCAACAACTCAGTTACAAATATCGCCGTTAGTCGCATTAATTTCGTATGGCGCTTTTATTTTAATCATATATCTCAGAAATATGAAGTTTCGAGGGCTGCCGAAAAGCTTCAGCAGTCTCGAAAACGTCGTTAGACAAGAACTAATTTAACAGCTACAGAAAAGGTTGCGACATGTGCATGTGGATATGGTGCGCATAGTCAAAGATTTATTGTTGGATGCTTTTCAATATGATTTAAAGCATGACTACAGCTCACATTAAAAAAGTTTTAATCGGTAAAATGAACGTAGATAACAACTTTCATGAGCGGAAATATTGTTCAGAAATGCATGGAATGTCTAAGTTTGTTCTCTTTGTTTATAACTCTTTCAAGAAATATTTCAATACTTCTATAAAATTTCATTGACATCGAAGAGGGTGAGTTCCAATCCCTGGTCGATTTATCGCTTAGTGCCGGTAAAATTAGGAGTAAATTCTAATTACATTATAATTGAATTGTATAAATTTATTGTTCAGATTGTAATAATATTATACGATATTTAATCATAAATTTCGTTAATCGCGATTTACAATTTTAATGTTTCTGTAGAAACAGATATTTTTCATCAGTATTTACTATATGTATGTTTGTTATTTCTGATATTTAACACAACACATCTTTGAATTATATGTATTTGGTTATTGGTGATTGTTACTGCTTGACGACGAATTTAACAATAATAAAATTAGTTTGATTATTTATTACATGTACACGGTTAGGAATTTTGGACTGAATTTGAATACAATCTGAATTTTATATATGACCACACCAGAAACGTATTAAAATTTAATCAATGTCAAGTATTAAAATTAAGTTTTTTTAAATTCTAACACAATTAGGAATATTTTCATCTTTGAGAAAGAGAAAAACTTTTAATACAAAGTGTATTAAAAATAAAAGGATTTTAAACATTATGGAATGTAATATAATATTGCGCTACAAATTGAAATCCAATGATTGGGTAAATTGTTTTACCCAATCATTGTTGCATTTATTAATATCCGATGGCATGTAAAATTCGCCAGGAAGTGCTAACTGCATTCCATATACCATATCGGAAGGTGAAGCTTGAACATCACAATTGACTGCAACTCTCTTCGACATTATTATTGACATGACTTCTACCCAGCGAGAACTCATATAGCACTTTATTGCAATCTAGAGGATGCGATGCCAACGTTCAACTTGACCATTGGATTGTGGGTGATTAGCAGTCGTATGATTGACTTTTACACCAATCAATTTAGCAAACTCACGAAAGAGTAAAGATTCAAATTGAACACCTTGATCTGTCACCAATTGATCCGGAACGCCAAACCTCGAAATCCATCCCTGAAGAAATCTTTAGCAACTGATTATGCCGTGATGTACATACTGGAATTGCTTCAGAACAGCGAGAAAATCGATCTATGCATGTAAGACAATATTGGTAGACACTCGATGAAGGTAGTCGCCCTACAAGATCTATGCTGACCATCTTGAACCGTTCGTCCGAAATCCAATTGAACTTCTTGTATGCTCTTCTTGTCTTGTATGTCCACTAATTTTAGATTTTTGTCATGTTATACAGGCTTTATACCATGATGAAATGTTTTTCTTCATTGATGGACAAACAAATCTATCACTCACCAGTTTAACAGACGATTTTGAACCAGGATGCGAAAGGTTATGTATCATTGGAAAAACTTGAATCCGAAACTTCTGAGTGATGAATGGCGAATTTTCGTTGTTCTACATCGGAGTCGGGAATTTTAAATTTCCTTAAAAGTAGACCATGAGAACTTGATGGTAGAAGATTTAAAAGTTTCGATTCCTGGTCTTTTGCTAATAGTTGATAATCGCGAGGTGATGGCATTATGAAGCATTTAACCGCAACGAAGTATCAGCTGTAACGTTGTCCTTTCCAGCTATGTAACGAATATCTACTGTGTGCTGAGATATATAATCACTTATATATCTAAGCTGTCTGAACAAGAAAATTGGCATGATCGGTCTATTGTGACCTGATAACCGACCACTTATGTTCAAATACCTCATATAAAATTTACATCTACCGACCACTTATGTTCAAATACCTCATATAAAATGTACATCTACTGGTTCTGTACACGTGCTTAGGTAAACTTTTTTTGGTAAAATATTGACTCATGCTCAAATACATGAAAATAATGGTTTCCGGCGAAACGACTTGTGGTTCAACAAAAAAAATCGAAATTCGGTACACCCATTTGTAAATATGGGTATCAAATGAATGGAAATACTTCAGCGATTGAAAGTTTGTAGTTATTTTCGGGATTCGTATATCCTGGTGACCTATGTACCACTTTTAATGGTAACCACACATATGTGTAAGGTATTTATAGTCCGACTATAATGTATAATATATATAATATATATTAGACCGACTATAATTTTGATAATCCTAACTATCATAATAACACCTACTTTAAAATTTCCCATGTGATCTTACCTTCCCAACTGGTTTTTTTAATAAAACCCTTTCGGTTTCCATGCGCCGCCTATGCGTGCGTATCTGAGGCAGTGTTGTCACTTAAAAATTATAATTATTGGTAGATTGGGCAAAAAAATAGTGGAAGATTTCACAAAATAATGGTAGCTTTTTATTTTTTGATCAATAAAAAATGGCTGACATTTTAATTATAAAATATTTCAATTGTATAATGAAACTTAAACAAATTATATATTTTTCTTTAACAGCACAATAAATACATAGATTCCAGTTAGGCTCAAGCTCAGGGAATTAGGTTGAAAATTGAATGTTAAATATGAAAAAAAAAGATTTTTTTTTTTGCAAATAAATGAATTATGAATTATTTTATACCAAAGGCTCACTTTATATGCACAATCATTCTAAATAGATCATTTTTTAAACGATTTTTAAATCGCACATATGGTTTGCATAAAATTCATTTTTAAACTTACGGTTATTTCTTTCATCATTCTGATTTGAGTTTGATAGTTTTTAGGAACAACATTAGAAATTTTACATAATTTAAAAAAATGGTAGATTTTGAACCCTCCGTAGTAGAAATGGTTGAAATCTAAAGATTCCGAAAAAACTGGTATTTCTACCACAATTGTGATAGAGTGACAACACTGATCTGAGGCATCAATCCAAAGCGAAGTTTCGGCACCATCCACTGGCTACGATAAGAGCGCTGCATTTTCTAACTGCTGTTTGCATTCTTCATATACATTTTGCAATGAAGGCGTCCAATTAATGACATGTTTATCATTCTTCACTTCTAGCCATGAAGCACTGCTTGAGCGATGAAACGTCGGTAAAACTTGAGAGTTCCAAGAAAACGGCTCAAATCGCTAACTGTTTTAGGAAATTTGCAATCAACTATGGCTTTTACACATTCCGGATTCAGCTTGAGTCCTGTTTGTGAGTCCTGTAAGTTGTAATGTAAGTTGTGTCATACCAGACTCGAACTTTGCAGAGTTCATTGTAATGCTATAATTGCGAAAACAATCGAAGATGAGCTTCCAGTGCATAGCAGAAATCCAAACCACGCACGACTTCATTGACAATCCATTTTTGATTTCTGCTCCAGTGTAAATTAGGAACCCGCACTTCATATCTTGGTTTTGAGGAAACTGGCGATATATTTCATCACCCGAAATGAGGCGTCTTTTATTTTTCAGAATTGAACTAGCATAGAAGCACTTTCAAGCGTTTGTGCCGTTTTGTAGTGATCCAACAGTAGGGTTTTTCTGCTTTACAGAATCTTCCATTACGACTGCGATTGTTGCTGCGAGATCGCACATTGCCATCACCAGCAAGAGCACTAATTTGCACTAAAATCTCTTACACTTGCTTCTCAAGAGAATCTAGTGTTTCAGATGGATGATTTCTGACAGCATTGGAACCTAAACTATCGGATTGGTCATGTATTTTATCAGCCATCCAATTTGTCGATAGCATCGTTGCTGACGGATAAAATTGCCTTTATTGTTCCTGGCAGCCGTAGAAGCCAAAGTGTCTATAAAAGGTAGACAGACACTTTTCCGCTAGATAATTCGGGCATCTCACGTAGCAGGAGAAATACGCTCGAGAAATACGCTCAGAATTGCATCCTTCAGGGCCTCGTATTTCTTGTCTGACGGCGGCTCTTCGACAATGTGGCTCAAGTGGCTGAGTACACTGCTTTTAATACATCCAACTAGTGTGAGGTATTTAATTAGATCCGAAGTTATTCCCGATGTGATTCTAATTGTCGGAACCATAACTTAGGGTTCTGACGTCAAAATGGAGGAACACGAACAGTTACGCGTGAGATTTCCACAGTCGGGAGTGAGTGAAATTCTTCTTCGGAGCTAGGCATTTTTAAAACTCGGGGTCACCAATGTCTATTTAGTCAGTTTAAATAAAATACAATTTTTAGAAAACAATAAAACTTTTATTTATGAAAAACTAAAACGAATAAAAAATAATTTTAGAAATTTTGATTTGTCAAAAAACAGTAAATGCTGATTCTCACATGTAAGTCAAACTGCACTATTTTTTCAGAAAAGATAGTAATGAGAGAGAAATAAATAGAACACGTGTTTTTTGTATTATATTCTATACTTTTTGTATTAAAAGTTGTACATGCTAACTTATTTATTCCAAAGTGTATTATATTTAACACAGATTTGATTACAAACAATTTTAATATTTGGGAATGTACACATTTTAATTCAAAATGTATTAAAATGTCTGTAATACAATTCATGGATTAAAAATTAAACCGTGTATGTTTGGCATTACGAAATCACAATTAAATAACAACGTAGCCTACTTTTAGCACTCAGTAACACTCACATTAATGCTTTTATCATATAATTCATAACGTCTTCTTAGTGGATGATGTGTTAAATACCGCCAATCACTGTTAATACCAGATCGAGGCTGTTTGTGAAATACCCAATTAATCTGTAATTCACTAAGCTCTAAGCACTAAGGAACAACAGATGGAAATAAAATAATTAAGTATAAATAAAAGATTTGTAATAAAATAAATAAAAAAAGAGTTTAAGTTTATAACTATATAATATAATTAAAAGAAAAGTTAAAGTTAAAAAAGGGGAAATAAATGTTTTTTTCATAATTTAAATTTGAGCTGGAACAAATTTTGTACGCAAAACAAAAACAAATTTGAGCTAGATAGATTTATCTATCTCAAATTGATTTTGTTGTGCGTACAAAATTTGTTCCGGTTCAAAATAAAATTATGAAAAACACACAGCTATTGTCTAGAAACATTGTTAGCACTAAATTTACTTTTTTTTAAATTAAAATGAAATGTAAACATTAATATGTTTACATATAAATATAACGTTTTTCACATTCAAATATATATATTGTTTACGTAGAAAGTGAACACAATTTGAATGAACACGGTCGCCGGACCCACTCGATACTCGCTGCAGAGAGTTTTGACGTTTTTAAGAAAAATCTCGTCACTCGTCTCGTTTTCTAACAACCCGATCATACACCCACCCATCTTCGCGTCAGATAGAAAGTTTAATTTTATATTAAACGTTAAAAACCCCACAGTCATCGCGAAATAAAAACTATAAAAACCCGTCACCGTGATAATCGTAAAAACGTGTTAACGCGACAATTAAACATATAAACAAATCAACCATTCAATAATCAACATAAAACTCTCAACAACAACACGCAATTTACAAGACGCTTCAACAGAGGACGAACACTGATGCCAACAAACACAACAACGACACATCCACAAAAAAATTGGAAAAGGAACAATATTGAATTTTAATTTTTTATAAATTCGGTTAAATGCATCGTTCGCAACCCGAAGATATATGTTTGCAAGAACGCATAAAATTATTCATTCTAAACATAACTATGTTTGGCTGTTAATTTAATAATGTTTTCAATGCAATAGTACTTTCGTTTACATAAAGCTCTATAGATATGTAATGCCTGCAAAATTATGTTATTTTTACAGCGTGCATAGAATGTTTAATTAGATGTGGTGAATCTTTCGATTATTGCAATTATTTAATACATTACCTGTGTCAACAGCAACAAGTGCGAGTTCTTTTTCACATTAAAGTGATTAAAAACATATCTTCAAACTAGATCTCAGGACCCTCTATTTAGATATAGAAAATACGCGTCACTGTAATGACACAGGGGCGAATGTGCAATATTAAAAATCAAAAAGTCATTATTTTGTTTTTAATTGGTTTTTATTATTTTGGTTTATTAATTATCATCATATTATTTAAAATATTTTTCGATTTGGACAATTATAAATACGGATTTTGATGTCTAGATCATGAGCAAAAGGTTAATATTTTTGTCTTATTGCCATAACATTTTATGGGTACACGATAAAATAGTTATGTGAACGCATTTTTAAAGCACCTTTAGTTTTTGAAAATATATCGCAAAAAATGTATCGATAGGTTCACGGAGGGAAATAAAATTCTAAAACTCGAGAAGAATTCGGTTAGAAAGAAAAATAGTAGAATTTGACTAATATCAATAAAATACTACTAAAATTTAAGAATTTGTCAACTGAATATTAAGAAAGCAAATTACTTAGTTGTCTTAGTTGTCTAACTGGATTTTCAGAAGATAATTTATTGATGATTAAAAACCATAAAAACACGCAAAATTGTTGCTATATTATTCGCAAAAGGAGAACATGTTCATGTATCTGCTGTTGTCTTCATACATTTTTCTTTAATTTTTCGCTCTTTATGATTTGTTTTTCGAGTTCGCCATTTGTTTGTTAGTGTGCATGTCTGTCTGTTGAAAGTAAATAAGACAAATTTTCTAGATATTCAGACATTATGTTCTTAGGTATCAAAAAAGTAACTAAGTACAATTTGTCTGGAATTCAAAATTTTTTTTTCATAGGTTTCAAAAAACGGCATGATATACAACGTTTGCATGTGTGTGTTTTCACGAATAGAACAACAAAGTACAGCCAGACAAGCAGGCGTCTGTGTAGGTATGACTGTTAAAGATATAAAAATAGAAAAAAACGAATTTTCCTATGAACGTAAACAAATTTCACATAAATACCAAGTTGATTTCATTCCACTGTTATATTGATACAATATACAATGCTTATGGGTAACGTGTGGAAGGTTTATACATAACCAACAGTAGTGGCAGCAGATGAGCAGAAAGTGTATAAGGTAAGTAAACGGTTTCAGAATAA
Organism: Dryomyza anilis; assembly: GCA_951804985.1. NCBI lineage: Eukaryota > Metazoa > Arthropoda > Insecta > Diptera > Dryomyzidae > Dryomyza > Dryomyza anilis. Next base: position 46,480,915 of record OX638133.1, on the reverse strand, counting down.
TATACATAGATTAAATTAAAAAAATAAATTATAATAATAATACAAATAAAATAAACAATTCAATTAAATTAAGTATTCAAATTAGTAATTTAATATACAAAAATACAACATATAGGTAATAAAATTCTTAATAAACAATAAATTACCTAAAATATATATTTTTTTATGTTAGCTTCGAAATAATTGCTTTTAGTTATTTTCAACATATGGACAGACACACGAACAAACAGATGGCGCTAACAGACGGACAACGCAAAACAAAACATAATAGCGATAAAGCAAGATCGAAAAAACAACAACTATACGAAACTATTAAATTTCGGGACGAAAACAACAACAAAATTTTTGATACCTAAGAAATTAATAACTGAATTCAAGACTAATTCTACTTAGTTACTTTTTTTTTGATAAGTAAATTTTTTTTCTTGAAATTAAGGATTTTTCGATTTTACTGTATATCACTCCGTATACTTCTTGATTCCTTCTGAATTTTAGAACTTTTTTTCCTCCAATTCGTTAAAACCAAGCAAAAATAAAATTTGTTGGTGAATAATTTTTAAAAATTGAAGACAATCAATAGGTTCTGTAAAAATTAATAATTGTCTCTACACTGCTTTTTTGATGTTTTTGATGGCACGGACACGCACGGGCACGCCGATAGGTGACACGCACAGGCACGCACGAGAAGCTCGATAAAGCACGGGACTTAAAAAGACACGGAAAACATTAAAAAGCATTCGAAACCTAAAAAATAATACCCGAACCGTTTAGATTTTTGGAACCGGAATCGTATTTAAAAAAGTGTGGAACCGGAACGGGAATCGGCAACGCTATTTTAAAAGTCTTGGAACCAGAACCGGAACAGATATTAATTTCCTCTCAGGAAATCGGAATCGGAACCGTTATTAAAAAATGTATGGAACCGGAATCGAAACCCATTTAATTTTTTGGTTGGAACCGGAATCGAAACAAGATTCACAAAAATCTTGGAACCCGAACCGCAACCGATATTCCAAAGGATTTTAGTCCCTGTAAAAAATAATTCAAAAATTACGTTTGATACACGCTGCAAAAAAAAGGGCTCTTCCAAACATAATTTTGCAGGCATTAACATGTATGTTTGGAATTTTATGTAAACAATATATATATAATTGACTGATAAATCATTTGTAAACAGGGTTGTATTGAGGTTTGAAAAGTGTTGTAATGAGCTCTGACTTACATTATAATATCACGGAGACATTTTAATGTTGCCTCTTAAAATGGCGTATGTTCTAATAGAAACATAATAATTATTACATAATAATTACTACATCCAAACAAAATAAATATTTGAACCGTAACATAAATATGTTCAAAATAAAACATGATTTTGAACGACCTGAATATAAATATGTTTCCAGTGAAACATATCAGTTGTTTCAGTACACAAAGTAGAAACATATTTAGTATGTTTGCATAGAAACATATTTAGTATGTTTGCATAGAAACATATTTAAATATTTTTGGAAAAAAATCCTGAAAATAAAATAAAAATAAAATGTTGTTTTTTTTTATTTATTTTTATTAAAAATCTTTAAATGGAATGCACAGTGCAAATTTATAATAATAGAATTCATATACAAATTTTTAAATGCATAAATAAATAATTGGTTTAAAACTACAAGTACAAGTGACAGCATCAATGAATGCACAATTGCCCCTGCAGACGCTAAACCAGACGATCCAGGCTCGCTATATATTTGGTACAGTTACAGTTGGTCTCAGTACAGCACATAGCGTAGGCAAGGAATTCACGGAGGCTTTTGTAAAAAAACATGCCAAATTCTGTTTGAAAATCGAAACACTGATTTTTATTTGTGGTTTTTTTCACATTAGTTTCAGAAATTATATACTGCACTATATTATACTCTGTTACTATTAGTACTTTTTATAACACAATTTATATATTTATTTAATTATAAATAACAAAATTATTACCGACGCGAACACGTTTTCTCAACGAACAACAAAAGAAACGTACGCAGAAAATGCCGATCAACGAGTTTCAACTTTATACACAAGAATTAATTTTTTGTTTGTTTTCAAACATCAGTATGTTTAAAATGACCCTATACATACTTCAAACAACAACAAAAGAGACGTAGGTAGAAAAATCTGCTCAAAGAGTGCCAACTTCGAATACAAGGAGAATGTAGCAAGAATTCATTTATTTAAATCCTATTTCTTTTTTATTTGTTTTTAAACATCAATATGTTCAAACGATGGCAAAAGATGGCGTAGGTAGAAAATGCTGTGCAACGTTGCCAAATTATCGAATTAAGACGAGCGTTGCAAACATACGTTGTATTTAGATTTGATTCACATTTTCTGTGTTTCGAAACATAGTTTTAACCAAGTAAATTGCCAAGAAATAGTTTGACAGATTCTGCTGGACAATATAATAATGTTTACACGTGAACAAAAATAAATTCAATTTCGATTATAATTTAATTACAATTCATTCCTAATACATGTATGGTAATTTCGTATTATTTTTTAATTACATTCAAACATATTCAAACTAATATTTTCTAGACGTGTAAATGTTAGATAAAGTGAAAAATAAATCAAATTTTGAACATTTTTAAAACGTTCATATATCTCAACGTTGAGTTTTTGTTATTTCAAATTTTTTAAACTATAACAACTTTGTGTATTCAGAAAACTATGTTTGTTTAAAATGTTAAAAATACATGGAATTAAATAATGTTAGTATAAGGGCAAGATCAGCAAGTTTGATCAGTAGCGCGATTCCGTAACTCCATAATATTCGATATCGCTAACTACCGACAATTGTCGCTTTCGAAAGCGATCGTTATGATAAAAGTGATTCCCTAACTTTCAATGCATTTTATGTAGACAAATAAATTCGGAATGATTTTTAACAATAAAAATCGGTTAAATCGTTGAAAAGTGAGCTGGCTAACAACAAAATAATTTTCAACGCTATCGTATCGACAATTTTCGGTAAATTCTTAACGATGACAGCTGACGATAAATATCATAGCGAACTGTGTACGGAATACCTAACAATATTTGTCGTTAATTGTAGTTAACGATATCGATTTTTGTCGTTACGGAGTTGGGGAATCGCACTACTGGCAACCTGTAGCGCGATTCCGTAACTCCATAACGATAATATTCGGTATCGCTATCTACCGATAATTGTAGCTTGCGATAGGGATCGTTATTAAAAGGTGATTCCCCAACTTTTATTACATTTATCTAGGTAAATAAATTCGGAAAGATTTTAAACGATAAAATTCGTTTAAATATTTAAAAAGTAAGCCGACTGCATATACAAAATGTTCAACGCTTAACGATGACAACTGACGATAAATATCATAGCGAACTGTGTACAGAATACCTCCTAACGATATTTGTCGTTAATTGTAGTTAACGAAATCGATTTTTGTTGATAGGCAGCATTTTTTTGGTTGTTAGACAGCTTACTTTTCAAATATTTAAACGATTTGTATCGTTAAAAGTCTTTCCGAATTTATTTATCTGTGAAAAATGTATTGGAAGTTAGGTAAACACTTTATTCCAAGGATAGTAAACGAAACTAAAGCAATGGCTTTTTCAAAAATTTAGTTCTGAATAAAACAAAAAATATGAAAGAAATAAAGTTTTTGTTCTGAACGAATTTTTTTTTTTTTTTTTAATTTGAAAAATAACATTTTTTTTTCTGAATTTTATTTCTTAAATTTTAAAATAAAGTTAAATAAATTTCTGACATATATAAATACACATGAGTCCTTTATACATTTTTTAGACACATTTATATTATAGTGTTGTGGTCCCGCACAAACTTTTTTTGTAATATTAGAACAAAGTTATGCAATTTTTATTCCGTATGCAACAACTCTGGGGAGCCAATTTTGAGATATCCAGCGCGTCGCACCTAGAGAATACAACCCCGGGATCCCGATCATTTTCTAGACCCGAAAATGCCGGGATTTAAAAGTACTAATCCCGGGATTTTCGGGATTGGCAAAAAATCACTATTTAGTAATAGTACTGCAAAGACACGATATAAAATTCATTCCAGAGCTCTCAATACAAAACATGATAGTAAATTTAGTATAAAATCAATGAATTTAATTTATCCAAATTTTGAAAAGCTAAAACCAAAGTCTTATATACGTTATAAATCAATGAGATTAAAAAATTAGGTACTAGATACCAATAATTACTTAGAGAAATTTGGACATTGCATTATTATACGTTTTATTTAATTCGATTTATTATAATTTTTTTAAAAATAAAAACTTTTAACCCAATTGTTATTTTACTGTGTAGACAAATTTTAATATATACAGAAATGCTAAAATTCTAATAAGTTTTTTCATACATATTTGGAAATAAATTTGAAAATTTTTAGACCATTTTTGAAATATTTTGTTTGTATTTAGGATATCATAATATAAATAGTTTATGGGGGTTTGAACATAGTCAAACTCACAACTGAAATTATAAACCTTTTTATCGGTTGTACTTTTAAATATTCGGTCCCTTTACCAAATTTGTGTTCTGTTTTTTTTATAAACATAATGCAACAAAATATTATTAATTATTATTGCATACTAATTGTTTCTTTTTCGTAACTTTTTGAGAAGAAATCTGATAAAGACTATCTTGTGTATAAAACTCACAATATGTAATTTATTTTGTTTTTCGACGAAAGATGGTTAAAATAGCAAATTTCAAAATATAGAAAACTACCAGAAGTTTAGTTATTTTTATCGTTAGTTTAGACAATATCTATTATCTTTAAACTAGTTCCTGGTAATCATTAACTGTGTTCCCGTGGCGTGTGATCTAGAGCCAAAGTATTATTTTCTATAAAAAACACCAAGAAACAACTAGAACCAGATCAAAAGCTAGTTCTATCCAGTACAATCGAAATTGTCAAGTTTTCTCAAAATAAAACCGCTATTATATCTTAAATGCTTTAAAAATAACTAAAAAAAAAGTCAAATTATGGTTTAAGTATGGAGTAGAATAAATATTTTTCAAAATTACTTGAATTTTGAACTAATCCCGGGATTAGTTCAAAATCCGAAATCCCGCGATTACGAAAACAGGTACAAATTGTATTCCCTAGTCGCACCGCATGGGAGATTTATAAAACCTTACAATGCCTTAATTGTTACAAAACGAAAACTTTATAAAACTGCAACAGCCATTTGTGTAGACAACCGAGATCGTGAAATAGATTTCTCAACTAGAAGGTATGGAAGATTTTGATATGACAAATCAATCAAGATAAATAAAAGCTGCCTAGTGATGATTACAGGAATTTTAATTGTTGTATTTTAAAAGTCAAAAGAAAGCGAACACTCAGGCTCGGCAGAGAAAAATATTCGAGTACCTTAGCGAAAGAGAACTGCTCCAGTGCTTTTCCGACCTCAAGCACGACACGAACAGTAATTCCAATGCTAGTCAATCTTGGAGATTTGGACGTTAATTATATAATTGATTCCATTAATTATATGATAATGAATTTGTTGACAAACATTTTAATTTAATTTTTTGTAAAGTTTACTTTTTCACTAACATGATTTGAATGATATAATAATAATAATAGTTTGGCGCTACAGTCCTGTATAGAACTTCGGCCGAGCTCTCTCACCATTTTGAGCTGTGCGTGTTATATTTGTACTCAAAGTGGTGGGACCTACAGTTTATTGCCGAATCCGAACGGCGGGTGAGAGCTTTTTCATAGGCAATGGTTTTACTCTCGTAGGTTTGCCATTTACTGACGAGAGGTAGCGCGGTATAGAAAAATGTTTCAATGAAAAGATGTTGTTAGCCCCAGTCCAGGCTTGAACCGGGGACCTTTCGGCTCGCAGTCCAACGCACTAACCACTGAGCTACCGCGGCTACCAAAATATCTAAGAGTGAAAGGGTATATTCAATTTGGTACGCCGTTTGTAACACGACGAAGGAAGCATAACCGGTATGGAAAAGTAATCATATTCTTGATCAACGTGACCTCCTAAGTCGAATTAGCGAAGTTCGTCTGTCTGTCTGTTGAAATCACTGCTACTGGAAATTTTGAAAAGTTAGATCAATGAAACTTACTTATACATCTAATAATTACTTATACATCTACGCTGCCCCAACCATTTGTTATGATCGGTCAATTGTGACCTGTAAACTGACCAGTTGTTTATATAAAATTTAATTCTACAGATGCACATTGGGAAAAAATTCAAAATTTATGGCCAAAAACCAACTATATGACATCGACATAAAATTACCGTCTAATGATAGGTAATGAATCATAGCAGATATGCGTATAATTTTTTTTATATTTGGTTTGTACTTTTCTTATTATTCCTATTTAACCAAAGAAACATGAAAAATTAAATGTTTGTGCCCCAACCCAAATATATCAAATATTTCACGTATATTTATAATGACAAAATTGTAACATATTCCATATCATTGATATTAAAGATAAGAACAGAAACATTCATTAATAATTCATATTAAATTTCGATCTGATGGATACGGCCATGTTGAAGTTAGGTATTTCGATTTATTTATTAATTTTTTTTCACTTTAGAATACTATTAACATGGATATTTTAAAATACTGGGGAACAATGATATATTAAATGTAAATAAACGTGATTTGCTCCATTTTGCACCTTTTTAGCGTTACTCTTGTAAAATTGGAGTTTTTGAAAAAAGTAAAATTTTTTAAAAATTTACTTTTTATAAGGGGAACATAAGGATTTTCCCCATAAAATTAAAAAAAAAGATATATATATATATATATATATTTTACAATCTTCTTTCTAAAATCCAAGGAATCAGTCCATCTTGAAGCCGGCCATATTCTTCATATAAGTTTTTAAGTTTGCCATTTTTATTTTTTTTTTTTATTTCTCATTTTAATATAAGAAACACATCCTTAAATACATTAATACAAAAATAATAACAATCTGAAAACTTTTTATAATTTTGGCCATAAAAATTGATTTTTTTCCCAATGTGAGATGGTCAAATTTGTGCTTATTATATTTTCCTGCGAATCAACCTGTGCTTAAAAAAATGAAATTCGTTATACCTATCCATTTGTATATATGGAGATCAAAAAAGGAAATTCTTCAGCGATTGCAGATTGTAGCTATTTTCAGGATTCGTATACCCTGACCACACACATTATCACATATTTGTAGGATATTTATAGTCGGCTTAGACAAGCGCTGATCCAGGGGGTGGAGAGGGGGGCGATCATTTTTGCGCCTCTATAGAAGGGCGCAAAATATAGAGAAAGGCGCAAAATTTTCAAAAAAACATAAAATTGCAAATGCGTCTAATTTACAAAATTTTTGCGCCTCTATAGAAGGGCGTAAAATATAGAGATAGGCGCAAAATTTGAAAAAAGCATAAAATTGCAAATGCGCTTAATTTACAAAATTTTTGGCTAGGTCGATGCAGTTTAGAAACATTTTTTCGACATATTTTAAAAAGAGAAAATGTCTGCCCGAAGTGCCCGAACCCAAAAAATGCCGTGAATCTGTCATAAAAATTCCACAAAATTTTACAACCTGCTATACACTTCCCAAAATATTCCATTTATCTGTGTGTTGGCCGGAAATATGCCCTAAATATTCCTGAAAAATGACATAAATTTTGTCTCGGAGTATCAATATTAAATCGAATTTAAACATTATAGGCGCATAACCATAGGCAATTATAAGACAACTTTAATAATTCGACTAAAAAAAATTCGACTTTTTTAGAATTTTTGTATCAAAAGATGATGGTCAAAAAGATGATTTTGAATTTATATTGAACTTTAAATTGTCTATACTAATGCGCCATAGTTTTTAGAAAATATATATATTTTTTTTGTATATCTTCGTTGTACAACTATAAGTCCAAATATCATTTTTGATAAAAATTCGACAATTTATAGTTTTAGAAGTGTTGGTGTATTTTTCATAATTAAAAATCAAATATTCACAAAATATAGTTTTAAGTATGTCCAATCGGCATTGCGCTATAAGGTTATGATTGTTTCAAATATAATTGAAGATGTTATCAACAAAAAAAAAATTGTTTGCATGAAAAAAATTAACTTTTATTTTGGTTTGTTTGAGATACCCCTTGAAGATTTGAAAAATCTGAAAATTTTACTTTTTTAGCTTATGGATTTTTGCATATATAAATTTAGTTCAAAATATATATAGTGATTTTTAATAATTTTTTTCTTTAAAACTAATTTACTTAGAAAAACCACGATTATTCGATTAGAAAGATAACAAATGTATATAGCTGAAAATGCAATAAAATCGATATTGAAACAAAAATGATTTGATTACTTTTAGCTCTATAACGACGATTTATAATCCGATTTTTACGTTTTTAGTACTTTTGAAATTAAAAAAAAACTGTTGTAAATTAATTTAATAATTAGTCAATTAACTTTTACCTTTTACTTTTTGAATAAATGTTATAAAAAACTAGGTTAAATGTAAAACTTAAATTTGGTACAAATGTTATACTTTAAAAAAAATCAAATTCAAATATTTTGTATTTTTGGTTTTGAAATATGCTGACTTGAAAATTGAAAATAATCATTAAAAATACAATGTGTATATCTGAAGTAGTTTTCAAACGAGATGTCGATATTGATCACCTTTAATATAATACACAAATAGAATTTTGTTTCCAAAGGGTACTGAGATCCAAGGCTAAATTAGGGCGCGGTCGGACTTGTGGTACCCTATGGTACCATATGAACATTAGACTGATTCAAAAACAGAAAATCTTAAAATGTTCCGCTCCGCGTCGATTTTCTGAAACTAGGACCTCTAAAAGAAGAAGCTTTTAAAACCAAAAAAAGTGATCCTGTGATATTGCGCAAAAACCTTAAATGTCATTTTTAACGACCATTTTCAATAAAATTATTGTTACTCCAAGTATAAAAAGATATCACTCAATTTTATTTTTTTATTTAATTTAAATCACTTACTGAAATTATGATTTTTTAAACTATAATTTTTTAGTTAACCGTTAAAATGTCATGACTTGCCAAACACGAAAAATGTCGACTTTTTTTTACTATAGTGATTTTAACGGTCGAAATTTTTCTAATGAGTTTAAGATAACATTTTTGTATTATTGCACATACAATTATCTTTAAAATGTTATGTAACTCTTATATTTTTAGGCATATTATTATTAGTAAATACTAAAAGTATGCGCTAGCGCTAGCCAAAATAAAATATATTTTGATTGAAATCAAACAAGAAAATTATATAAAGGGTTAATTTCCACGATCCACGACAGGAGTTAGATGTTTTCAAGAATGTAATAAATTCTACTTTTAAAGTGTCAATAATTGATGAGTTTAAACTTCATTATATATGGTTTATTAAATTCTTAAAATTTGTTAGACTAAATTTTCACAAAAATTGGATTTTGAATTGTAATATCTCTTCAACCTTAGAAGTTAGCTGATTGATTTTTTTTATGTTTGGTAAATATTTGTATACAAGTTAATCTATGTAAGGACAACTTAAGAATATAATGCTCATTAAAGGACTATTTTTGAATAAACACTTTTACAGCTTTTGTTACTACATATTATGAACCGTAACGGTGGACAAATTATGTAAAACTTTTTAGTTTTTTTTTTTAGTGAAAAAAATAATAGTTTAAGCAAAAAAAAATTACATTCAGCTTATTATTAAAAAAATCAAAAAAAAGCCAACAAATTATTAAAGCGTGATATCTAATAAAATGTGCCAACGGCTTTTTATTTATTTTGATCTTAAAATACTCGGGAGGGATATCCGAAACATTTCCTTGAATAATTTGGGGTGTGCATCAACTTTTGGGTTGAGTGTTTTAGGAAGGAGTGCAGAATCTTAATATGTGCTAATAAAACGATATCTAAAAATATAAGAAAGGCATATCATTTTAAAGATAATTGTATGTGCAATAATACAAAAATGTTATCCCAAATTCGTTAGAATAAAATTAGAAAAATGTCGACCGTTAAAATTACAATAGTAAAAAAAGTCGACATTTTTCGTGTTTGGCAAGTCATTAAATTTTAACGGTTAACTAAAAATTTATGGTTTAAAAAATCATGACCTTTAAGCTCTTTGTACAATATCACAGGATCACTTTTTTTTTGGGTTTTCCAAGCTTATTCTCAGTTTTAGAGGTCCTAGTTTCAGAAAGTCGACGCGGAGCGAAAAAAAAAATAGTTCTAGATTTTTCATACAAATATGAATCAGTCTAATGAACATGTAGGTACTGAAATGAAAGATATTGATCTCACGATTAATATGTTATAATGTTCATGGTCCGATAACCCCAGTAACCTCAGGACCCTTTTTAGTTTTAACAACTGAGTAGGCAAACGAAAAGAAATTTAATCAGGAGTCTATTATACACTAATTACACTCAAGGATTGAAACCTAAACGAATAACGGTTTCGATTTCGGTTTCGGTTTTTTCCCCGTTTCGGTTTCGGTTACGGTTTCGGTTTTAAGTTTTTATAACGAAACGGTATACCGGTTCCAAGTTACGGTTTCGGGTTTGATTTCGGTTTTTGTATAAAATTTCTTTTTTTCATATTTTCAAATAATTTAACATTGTTTATATGGTGCTAAGTTATGTTCAATTTGTGATATTGGGGTAACGTGGGAAACGTAATTTAAACAATGTTTGTTTTTATTCTAGAGAAAATATTGTGTTATATGAATTATTTAATTGATTTCGCCAAGAAATAATTTCAATCGTGGCCACAAGCCAATGAAAAGCAACATTTTGACTTCACCTGATATCTATGATCTGAACTGATCTGAATTGCAAAAGTGAGCCGAGAAACGAACCTTAAACAAGAGCAGCATGAATACATCGGTAATTGTCTTAAACTTCATGAAAAAAAGAAGAAGAATTTTGTACAATTTCCATCCATAAAAGAAATTTTGAACTGCAATATTTGCCTGTATACTTGAAATGTTCGAACTTGTCGAACTTGCCCTTTAAATTTCATATTTTCTTAAGTAGTTACTGAGATTTTTAGAATATTACTTTTTTCTAATATTTTTCTTGCATAACCATTGTTTTTTTATTATCTTATTATAATTCTTTTATCCTTAATATATATTTCCAAAATTGAGCTGTTTTGAAAAATCACACAAAAATCAATTAAAGGACCCTTTAAATGGTATTATATTGAAAAGATCCTTTAAAATAATTCAATAATTATTCAAATGAACTTTTCTAAACTTGTCCCACTTTACCCCAGGCTCCCTATATATTTTACTTATACAATAAATAAAAAAATAATATCATTAAAAATTAAATTATTTTTTAACAATGAGTTGCTGGTGTTTTGTTGTTAATTCGATTTACCGCTACACAAATTAGTGAATAAAAACACAATTTTAGACCAAAGATCGTTTTTTTGGTAATATTGTTTCTCAAAAAACAACATTTTAATTTTTGTACAACATTTTTATTTTGGGAACTCCAAATTTTATTAAATGACATTTAAACATGCCCTGTACTTAAGATCTTCTATATAAAATAAAATATATTTTTCTGTTTTTTTTTATACTTTTTTAAAAACCGTTTTAAACCGGTATAAAACTGAAACCATTTATTTCGGTTTTGGATATCGGTTTATTTCTGATTTTCGTATAACGGTTTTAAAATGAAACGGTTTCGGTTACGGTTTCAATCCTTGATTACACTATTATTTCTAAAAAAATGTCGCCAGCGGCGCTTCCTCGATATAACTTTCCAACGAAATATTATAATTAATTGTTGGGTTGTTTTTTTTATTTTTTACATAATTTCAAATTCTGATCGCTATCATAAAAATGACCATATAATTACAAATGTTGCATTTCATTTGAGTACCTATATGTGGTTGGGCTTGTAATCCCCAAACACAAAGTCCCCAAACACAAAAGCCCCAAATCAAAATCTCCAAACACAAAATCCCCAATCACAAAAGCACCAAACAGATAAGCCCCAAAACACAATATCCCCACACACAAAAGCTCCAAAACACAGAATCCCCAAACACAAAAGAACCAAATACAAAATTCAATTTTGTTTCTATTAAGTACAGTAAAATTCATTTTTCAACACAATTCAGGAAATTATAATAAAATGAGTAAAATAATTATTAAATACACTTGGCAAACTAAAGATTGAAAAGTATGGTTTAAAATTCACTTCACACTTCATTGCAGTTGAACATTATTGAAGTCAAATATTTGCCACTTTTTAATTAATATATTTAATATTAAAATCATTAATTTCATTGATATTAATATATTTTTAATTAATATCTATGAAATATGTAAATATTTGCAGCAAGAATACCAATTCCTTTAGTAGTTGCAGCGAATTTACCACAAATATAACATTTTCCGTAATGTTTATAGGAACATCTCATAAGTACTACCAAAATTGTGATGTTTTCAAATTACTTTTAATTTATTTGTATTGAAATATTTTGACTAATATATTTTCAATATATAATGCTTTTCCCTTTGATCTATTTTAGTTTGTACCGTTCTGCATTCGAAGTTTACTAAACAATTTCTACGCCAGATTATATTTTATCTATTGTAGTTTTTACAATCATCATATATTTTCCAAGATCTTACTTAATTTAGCATAAGTCTCAGTTTTCCCCAAACACAAAATCCCAAAACACAAAAGCCCCAAATCAAAATCTCCAAACACAAAATCCCCAATCACAAAAGCACCAAACAGAAAAGCCCCAAAACACAATATCCCCACACACAAAAGCTCCAAAACACAGAAGCCCCAAACACAAAAGCACCAAATACAAAATTCAATTTTGTTTCTATTAAGTACAGTAAAATTCATTTTTCAACACAATTCAGGAAATTATAATAAAATGAGTAAAATAATTATTAAATACACTTGGCAAACCAAAGATTGAAAAGTATGGTTTAAAATTCACTTCACACTTCATTGCAGTTGAACATTATTGAAGTCAAATATTTGCCACTTTTTAATTAATATATTTAATATTAAAATCATTAATTTCATTGATATTAATATATATATAACATCTCATAAGTACTACCAAAATTGTGATGTTTTCAAATTACTTTTAATTTATTTGTATTGAAATATTTTGACTAATATATTTTCAATATATAATGTTTTCCCCTTTGATCTATTTTAGTTTGTACCGTTCTGCATTCGAAGTTTACTAAACAATTTCTACGCCAGATTCTATTTTATCTATTGTAGTTTTTACAATCATCATATATTTTCCAAGATCTTTCTTAATTTAGCATAAGTCTCAGTTTTCTTTTGCAAACGCTTATATTTAATCAATATAAACCGCAATATTGACAAATTTAAACAGTTTTCATTGATTACCAAGAATAAAGAAATAAATTGAAGCTAAATTACACCTAACCCTTCAATTAAAGGTCCGAACAGTGACTGACTCTTCTTTGTTCAAGTACATGTGGGTGGACTTTTTCTTTTTCACTTTGTCCAATAAAGAAAATTTAACTAACATTTGTGGGTAATTTAGAGGAAAATTAAGTTTCTGGGGATATTTGGGGATTTTTATGTATTTCACAATTTAATATTTGGGGCTTTTGTGTTTGAGGCTTTTGTGTTTGGGGCTTTTGTGTTTGGGGCTTATGTGTTTGGGGATTTTGTGTTTGAAGTCAGTGCTGTCTAATCACACAATGATTTCATCCTGAGCTAAATTTCCACTCGGGTATATGTTTTTATTTATTTATTTCACTATTATCAATACTATTCTCGACTCAAATCCCTGACATATTAGATACAAGAACAGTTGCTAATAAAACAAATTAATTAAATAAAAAAATAAATAAATATTGTAAGATTTTATTTTAAATAAGGATTATCGTTTAATTTTGTACATCTGGCACCATTGTGAACAAGCGTTCTCATTTATACGAAATAACACGAACGTGTGCCGTATGCAACGAGCGCATGAACGAATCAGCATTCGATCAAGCAAACCATCGCCAACAACATAATGTATAATCTATATATGTATGTATGTATGTGATGTACCTACGTATATATGTACGTATTTATATCGAGGTGTCATATGCTTCATATGCATATTATTATATATATGTATTTAAAAATATACAGATGCACATGTGAATAGTCATCTTGTTTTTCTTTTCCACTCTCCAGCATCCGATATAACTGACCAATAGGCGAAAATACTGAGCCAACCTAAATCCCGCCTAATTAACAACAACAGCAGATCTCTTGCAACAACAACGACAGCAGCAGAAGCAGCAAATCACGCGTCGCATTTTCCACTTTTGCTATCGCTCTGGTGAGAATAATTTTGATCGCTTCAAAAGCGCTGTTAGTTATTTTGTCGAATGAGAGAATGAGGGAGCGAGGCAGGTAGGGTGTACGTTAGCTACGTTAGTACGACAACGAAGCACTAAAGAAGATCTTAATTAAAGTTACGACGTGGGTCATGTTTTCGGGTAGAGTATCGAATGTGTTTTGCTTGGTTTCACAATAAGACCCAATTCACATAGCCTTTTATTAAAATACAGTTGTCTGCATAAATTCACCTGAAGACATACATATGTATAAGACACAGCACCGCAGAGATACTGTGAGTATGTGCGAGTATCTCGCAGATACATTTTTGTACATGGTCGTTGTTATTCGGGCGGACTGACAGCGATCTAGATTCGCGTGAGTCCCGCGACAGGCCCTATAAAGCTATGTAGTATAATCTAAGATTGGCAACATGTTTATGTACCTGAATGTGCTTATATACAAATCTATGTAATTTGTATATGAGCCCTAAGAAATACGGCTAGTATATCAACAAACGTATTTCTTTCTATATGGCGTTCGTGTGCTTTTTGGCATCTGAACTGACTTTCCATTCATTATTTTATTATTGTTATTATTCCAAAGATACGTATCTACGCTGAGGTTAGGTATAATTAAGAAAAACTCCGACATGGGAAAAAGCAAATATTACTTGTAATTTGTTGCCAGATGATGTTCGTGATCATATGAGGGTTCCATTGTAAGCACCACTTAAAAATACAGTGGCAACGACTGCGGGTTTAGAATCATTTTGTTGATGTGCCGTTAGGTTTTTCTCACAGGGCAGTTGAGCATTAATATTGGATGGACATAACCACAGAGTGTATCGGCAAAAATTCACTTCTTCAAATAATGAAGATATTTATTAAGATTTATTAAAGCCATATGCGTAACTGGATTTTTTTTAATTATTTAAGACAATATAATTTCACACATTTGTTTGTACTTCTGCAAAATGATCTTAACACTGCAAATATTTTTTAATATATATTATACATATATATTTTTATCTTTTATTTATTATTATTATTTTTTTGTATATTTAGCACACATTCTACCCTTATTTAATATGAAACGGACTGCTCGTTCTTAAAATACCATGACGCAACTATTGTGAGCGAGCACCGTGAACGATCTTAAATCAACACACTGGGCAGACTAAATATTTGCATATTTGGCTAACTTCCCCGCACCTACCGACGTAACGAACTGTTAACGGACGAGCAACTAAACCAGTAACCGAGCGAACAATCGAGGGTACGTCTTTGTATCTGGACCCCTGGGAAAAAACTAATACGAATACCTGTGCCAAGTCAAATGGCAGTCAACTAAGCGATACAATACGATGCTGCTGCGTATAACCCACCACCAAGATATATCAGCACACCTACAAGTTGTGGAAGTGATGTACAGTGGGTCCAACAAAAGGTTGTCTGGTGCACTTTTCTGTGGTGAATTTTATAACACAAACCGTTGTTATGGTCACTGTGCACAGAAAGAAAACGATATGTTATACTCAAATGGCGGTACTGTTTCCGAATACTGATGGGCGAAGTTACTGTGGCTGGCTGTGATGCTACTTTTGAGCAACAGTGAAAAATACCTGTTATTAGATCAGTGCTGCGATTTTAATTTTTTTTTTTTGCTGGGGTAAAAATTAGAGCCACAGCATGTTGTAATGTAATCCACTTCCATAGTTTTAATGCAATTTCTTCAATTTACTATGAAATTTAAGAAGACTATTGGGTGATAAAGAAAGATGCTGATCCGCTCTCATCACGTCTGAACCAAAAATCTGTCTCATAATTCTAGATTAAGCTGGATAGTCACTGAGTTAGTGCTCTGAGGTAGAGATGGGCGCGTGCCGTGCTTTTTTCATGTCACGCCCGAAAATCTGAGTTCGTGCGTGTCTATCTCCGTGCGTGCTAGTTGCTGTCGTGCCCGTGCCGCCAAAATCAGGCACGGGCACGACACATTTTTTTTTATATTTTTTATTATGGTAGCATAATTAAAAAAATCTTACTTCAGTTTCAGAAATGAAAAATTTCGTGGTACTTTAACCTTTTCTTTAAAATCTGTTGTTTTAGTTATACTTATGGATTTAAGAGAATAAAACAGTATTTAACTTAATTTTTGAATTATTTATTACAGGGACTAAAACCCATTGGAATATCGGTTCCGGTTCAAGTTCCAAGATTTTTAAAATTGTGGTTCCGGTTCCAACCAAAAATTGAAATGGGTTTTAGGCGCTCTCGATCAGTCCGTTCATGAATTTTTCACATGAGTTGTGTCCCGTAAGTTGTCCCGTCCACGGTTGCCACTGTTGGTAACATTCAACCGAAATTAGTAACGTTTAGACTCCTTGTTAACTTGGTGTTTTAAGTGTATTTGAAATGACAAAGCTCAACAAAATTGGTAATATGGCTTTCTCCAGCAAAGGAAGAAAATCTTCAACAGATAACAAAGCAATCAGTAAGAAAGGTTACATGGGATATTTTGATTTAGGGAAATTGTGATAGTTTGGTATGATGCAGTTAGTAAGAATTATGAAAGTAATAGTCGGTCTAAGCCATACTTCTCAGTTCTCAAATAGTTCTTGTAAGTTATTTCTTATATAATGACATCCAGAAATTAGTAAAATGTTTTCTAATAAAAAAAATTTATAATTACAACTATTTATTAATATAAAGTTATATTAATGCAAAAACTATATATTTATAAAAAAAATATTAAAAAAAATGTATATTGGCCATTCCACACCAAATCAACCAGCGGTTGGAACTCACCTTCTTCGATTTCAATGAAATTTGGACAGCTGATAAAGCTTATTGAGATATGCATTGACAAAAATCCCTTTTGTATGGTTGTTTATATTTCAATATCTCTTAAAGTAGAAAAGAAATAAGTAATTCTAATCTTTAACATGTGGCCGGTGGCCATTATCCTTGCATTTCAAAATTGATGTCCTTAAAAAGATCCGTTTTAAAAATTCTGAAAAAAATCGTGTAATTTGGTTGATTGAATACAAATGTTCGTGCCGAATTTCAAGATGGTATTTTGATTGCATCATATTTTAAAAATTAATTTTCTAAATTTTTACAAATTTTTTGTATTGAAAATTAAATATTTTTTCAAAAGTAAAACTTGCAATAATTTTTTAATGTATTTGTAACTCTAATTTTGATAATGGCGTCAGTTTCATCAAACTGTCCCTAGTTTTTAGATATATACCATTTTTTGAAAAATGTAAAAAATATACCCCAAAATCAATATCTCAATAACTAGAGTCAATATGATAAAACTGGCACCATTTTGGAAATCAGAGTTAGAAATACATTCATAAATTATTGCAAAAAACATTTTTTTTCTTCAATGCAAAAAATAAATAAAATATTTTTTAAAATATGATGCAATCAAAATACCATCTGGAAATTTGACACGAACATTTGTATTAAATCAAAAAAATATTTAATTTATTTGAGTTAATTTTTTCGGATTTTTTTTTTTTTTTGATTTTTTTTTTACATATTTTTTTTAATACATTTTTTTTCCAACAACATTTTATATATTTCAATGTATTGAATATTTCATTCTTCACATTGATGTTACATAGTATGAATAAGTTCTTATATATAATGAATGCATTAATCAATATGTTAATTAATGAACGGTGGTATTAATATGATGAATCTGGATCGCTGGAAAACAAGAATAAAGTCAATTTGACCAAAAAAAAAAGTTCACATAGCCCGTATAAAATAAAATTCATACGTAGATGTTAATTTTATATGAGGTATTTCAACATAACAGTTCACAGGTCACAATTGAACGATCATGCCAATTTTTGTGTTCAGACAGCGTATATATATATAAGAAAAATGTTTAGTTTAATTGATTTCAACAGACGGACACAGACATGCAGACGGACATCGCTAAATGGGCTCAATGTGCCATGCTGACCAAAAATATATATATATATATACTTTTCCATACCGGATATGCTTCCTTCTGTGTGTTACAAACGGCGTACCAAACTGAATATATCTGTTCATTAGTGTAGGATATAAAAAGATGCAATGACGCTACAATGACGTACATAGTCGCCGGGAAAATTCTGATCTAATAGTTACTTCTGTAGAAACATTCATACATATTTACGAACCCATCAATGTAAAAGTAGCAATGTGAATAGTAGAGCTTTTTTATATATCAGTCACTGCAACTGTGATTGATACACAGAGAAAACAAATTTTTACTTATTCACCAGTAGTTTTCAGAGTCAAATTAAATACTATTTATTTAAACATAATTTAAAACCTTTTTATTTTATTTAAATATGCATGTAATGAAATTTTAAATAAATGCAATCCCGGAATTCGGGATTCAGTTCATTTTCTAGTCCCGGAAATCCCGGGATTGAAAAGTACACATTCCGATATTTTCGGGATTGGAAAAAAAAACATTATTTTATAATAGTACTGCAAACGACACGATATAACATTCATTCCAGAGCTCTCAATACAATTCTACTTACAAAACATGAAATAAAATTTAGTATAAAATCAATTAGTATAATTTTATGCCAATTTTGAAAAGCTAAAACCAAAGTCTTATATACGAGATAAATCAATGACATTAAAAAAACAGTAGTGAAGGTTAGATCACATGAAAAATTTTGAAGTAGTTTTGATAATTGGTGTGATTAAGTTAGTTAGAATTATGTAAGTTATAATCGGTCTAAGCCGACTATAAATACCGTACACATATGTGATAATATGTGCGTTGACTACTTAAAAAGGTGCATAGGTCAACAGGGTTCACAAATCCTAAAAATACCAATAAACTTGAAATCATTTGATACCCATATGTACAAATGGGTAGGTATTAGACATCTGCACAAGTGCATTTGAAACCCACTTTAAGACATTCACTTCGTTTCAAAACATTTACTGTCGTCATCTCTATGCTTGAAAATCAAATGAATGTCTTGCTCACAACTACAAAAAACCAAGTACTGTCAAAACAAAACACAAACAAAACGAAACTGAAGTGAAGAGGTCTATAATGGTGTGCAGTAAAAATTCAAATACTGAAATGAACTGCTTATGACAACGAGTACTTAGTGCATTTTTTATTTTTTTATTTTATCATTTGTACTCTAAGGAATTTTCATTAATATTGAAATACAGAAAAAAGCAAAGGGTATAAGAAAATCATATAATATTTTATATTAAATTTTTTTATTTATCGAAAAACAATTTTTCACTTTTTTATAGATTTTTATTAATTAATTATTTAATTAGAAACCATTTTTATGAATATATTGCTTTTTGACCAGAGCGATGTTTTGTCGTACGTAATTTATTTTTTAACAATTTTTATTTTTTAAATAATGTTTTTTTGTATTTTTTAGTAATACATAAATAGCAACAACAACATTACCTTCGTCGAACGAGCGGGAGATTTGTTGTTGTTTTCAATGTTTGTCTTCTCACTCGAACCTAGTTGTGCTCACTCGCTGCACCCACTGTATTCGTTGCATGTTCAGCGACAGTATTTGGTTTGTTTTGTTTGGTTTGTTTTTCAAAACATTGAATGTTTTGAATGGCTTGATGTTTTGACACTGCTTGACACCAAACATATACTGAAACATATACTGAAATGAAGTGAAGTCGCTCAGAGAGACTTCACTATAATACTGTCGATTGTCATTTGCGAAATTAATTCAAAACGGTAGAATGCAGTTGTGCATATTTGCAGAGGAAACTTCAAAACCATTTATGCAGATGTCTAGTAGGTATACCGAATTTCGATTTTTTTTTCGAGAACCACACGTCCCGAGAAAACATTATTTTCATATATTTGAGCATAAAGGCAATATAAATTTGGCAAAAAAAGTTCACTTAATCTCTTATAAAGTAAAATTCATCCGTAGATGTAAATTGTATGAGGTATTTGAACATAAGTTGGTCGGTTCGCAGGTCACAAAGGTCCGATCATACCAATTTTCTTGTTGGTACATCGTAGATATATAAGTAATCTAAATTAGAAGTTTCATTGATCTAGCTCTTCTAATTTTTCTTTAATCTAATTTTCTTCTAATTTTTCTTTAATTTCAACAGACAGACAGAGGGACAAACGAACAGACAGACGGACAGACAGACAGACGGACATCGCTAAATCGACTCAGGAGGTTATGCTGATCAAGAATATATATACTTTTCCATACCGGGGATGCTTCCTTATGGGTGTTACAAACGGCGTTCCAAACTGAATATACACTTTCACTCTTAGTGTAGGGTATAATTATGTACTAAATAAAAATAATTACTTAGAGAAATTTTGACATCGCTTTATTATATGTTTTTTTTTTTTGATTCGTTAACTATAATTTTTTGAAGAATAAAAACTTTTCTTATTTTATTTGTCAATACAAATTTTAATATATAAAGAAATGCTAACATTTTAATAAGATTGTATATACGTATTTGGATATAAATTCGAAAAATTTTAAATGTCTATTTCATGATAAAAATAAAGTGTAGTTAAATTCACGACTGAAATTACAAACTTCAAAAATATAGAAAACTATCAAACATTTTTTTATCGAAAAACTCAATGCGACAATTAACGAAATACTTTTTCGTAAATATATATTTCGTAGAATATACGATTTATTGTAAATACAACTCAGATTCGTCATTTTTAACATCGTTCCGATTTTATATTTTACGATACATTCGTATAATTTACAATTTCATATTTTTAAAGTAAAACGAAAAAGGAAAACACATAAATAAACAAGAAGACTAAAGAAAACAAGACAGAACATATTAAATTTTCTTTTCAGCATCGTCATTTGAGTAAATCTATTGAATTTAATTCGTGCCTGAAATTATTTATAATTATTATTAAATAAAAATGTTACTATTTTGTATGTGTGCCAAAGTTGGAATCGACCTTCAACATCGTGAGGTCGATTCCAACATTTCCATTTATTACAAGAGGACAATTATATGTGTGCTTATAAGAGAGAAAGACAGAGTATATGAATTCATTAATCGTCAATAGTCGTGACACAAATGATTTTCGTAAAATATACGAATTTAAACATAAATATATTTCGAAACTTTACGAAAGTTCATTCGTTCTATGTACGAATGTTTTCGTGGATCATTTTCGCGAATATTTCCGTCAAATGCACAAACGTTTTCGCACAGTTCAGAAACGTTTTTCATCGGCCAAAACTTCTTATTTTTTGATGTAGTGAATATTTCTGAATATGTTTTTTTTCTTTGATTGGAATTTGATGAAATATGTTTTTAAGTTACTAAAAATAAAAATCAACATAAGATTCCGCTGTATAATTGTCCAAAATTGAACTTTTTCTTCTTTTCCAATTTTAGTATATACATTTTTTTTTTTATTACCATTTGGCATAATTGATAATATTAGATACTCAAAAATATTTTTTTTTGGTTTGAAATTTTGAACCTCTGAACATTTTTAAAAAGTTAAAATTTGTGAATTTGTTTTTTTCACTTGAGTTCTAATATCTACGTGAGTTTTAAAAATATTGCGCTCAAGTTACATTTTTTAAATACTGGATGTCTACCTATATTTTTCAAAAAGAAATGATAGTCATACTTTTTTTATTTTGGTTGCTATGGAAGATATAAAAATGATTTTTTTTTTACTTATAGCTGAATACCCTTTCAGGCGATACCAAATCCTATTGCCAAATGTTTCCAAACCTGGCCGTTAGATGCTTAAAGCCGATTTAAGTCTAAGTCGTAGCAAAAAAATTATGAGATTTTTAAGGAGATTCAAAATTTCAACAAAAAAAAAAAAAAAACTTTGGCCAATTATACAATAATAAGTCGATTTTTATTTTTAGTATCTTAAAAACATGTCTCATCAATTTCCAATATAAAAAAACGCGCTTAAAAATATTCACTACTTTAAAAGATACAGAGTTTTGGCCGATGGAAAACGTTTCTGAATAACTGTTAATAAAGTTTCTTTTAAATAAAAGAAACATGTGTACAAACGAACTTTGTACTCGACACAATATATTTATATATATATATATATTTTTTTTTTTTTTTTTTGCTATTTTTTCCCGCCCACATTGGACATAGTGCCATGCCCCTTTTCCAATCTCGCCATGTATGTGGCTATTCAAATTTTTAAAAATGATCCTTTGTTTCGATTTGAACAACTCTGCTCTTAGTAAGACAGCAGTTTTAGCATTTTTAATTTTTGTTTTATATGGGAGGTGTCACGCCCTATTGTTCAATTCCGTCTAAATTCTACGCAGGTCTGGGATATTTTCTAAACTCCCAAAAAATCCATCCTTTTTTTTTTTTTTTGTTTTTATCCATACAAATATATTTGTGGTTTTCGAAGTTCCATTTATTTTTTGAATATTTAAGAATTTGTTATAAATCACCAAATCGAAAATAATTATTTGGACCACTGCCGGATGAAATCTCTGGTGATGATGGTAATGAAATGACTTATATTATATTAACCAACATTGCCAACATCCAAATAATTTAAGTCAATTCTATACCAATTTTCAAAGCGGTAGATATTGATTGAATCTAATAGGTTCTGAAGATTTGTCGTGTTATAAAGAAGATTTTCAAAAAAATAGATTTGATCATGCACTTAGGCCGTTTCATTTATAACTCTGCTCTTAGTATGTCAGGAGTTATAGCATTTTTAATGTTTTTGTTATATGAACATTGCCACGCCCATTTATGCAATCCCGCCCACATTCTACGTGACGATTCTACTTTTTAATATGAACCTTTGTTTTTATTTTCATAACTCTGGACTGGAATAAAAGCATTTTTAAAGTTATAGTTCTATGTGAAGTGCCACGCCCCTTTATCAAATTCCACTTATATTTAGCAAAAAGATAACCAACAGCAAAATAAATTACTGAGCCCAATTTCATGACTGTGGCTATATTATACAAATATTTTGAATTAAATGTTTAGTTTTGCCACGCCCATTTTTGTACCTTAGGAGGCAAATTTCAAAAAATTCCTTCGTACTGCGCTCTCACGTCGGGAAATCAACACCATGTCCAAATTTCAAGTTCCTAGGGTCAAATTTAGATTTTTTCGATTTTCCGGCTTTTCCTTTGGGTTTTTCCGACTTTTTTTTTTCGAAACCACTCTTGCATTGATATGAACAAAATACAAAAAGACTCAGGTAAATCCGTCTGTTCGTTCTCCCGTGATGCTCTGGCACACACAGGACATTTCATTTATATATATATATATATATATATATATATATATATATATATATATATATTTAAAAATATTTAATAAATGGTGTTTTAAACATTAAAAAAACACTACGTTACTACAACAAAAAATCGACTGCTCACCACCATAGCCAAAATTAAAGAGAGTAAAAAATGCCATTAAGTGAGAATTATATGGTTGTAAATAATAAATTACTATATTATGATCAGTCAATATCATGGTATGATTGGTATTGACCATATTTTGTTCGTGACAGTCTTAATCGTAATCATAACATGGTTCTTATCAACCATATTTTTGTTTTTCAGAAAAACAATCATGTTATAATAAATTATCTACTATAATGTGATTAAGGTTGCTTATTATTGTTGAAATAATATTGAAAGTACTATACTTTGATTGTGACAAACATCTACAACCATATTGATGGTTGTCGCAATCATGTTGCAACCATATTATTTCTCTGCGTGCAACGAACAGAAATATGGTACACTCTACGAAATCAAATTTAGAAATAGTAAATTTCCTACATTAATCGCAGTTATTTTCCCATTTTATCAAATAAAAACACTAATACGTCCGTAAAAATAAACATGTGGCATGTATATCATGAAAAATATGTTATTTTACACCAATGTACTCTTTTGAGATGAATCACACTTTTAAAATGTGAAAAAGAAACCAGTTTCCTATATTTAGTATAGTAAATTTTTCTTACAGTGTTGGTACATAACAAGCATTTTGAATTTATATTACATTTTAGACTAGAGATGGGCACACAGAAAAAAAAAGTTCATACTATTAATAAATTTGTTCATCAATGTTATAAATTTGTCATTACAACTCAACCAATCACCAAATTCATCCCATTTATGAATCGTTCATAAAACCGTAATGAAAAGTTCATAACATTGATGAAAATATTTATAATATTTATGAAACAATTTATGATATTTATGAACTTTTAAAAATACAAAAAAAAAATATTCATATATTATTTTTATTTTATATTATTATTTTTTTTTAATTTATTTTATTTTTTTATTTTATATCTATTCTTGCTGTTGCTGTATATTGCTGCTGTTTTTTGTTGATCGATGTACCAAAACGAATACACTTATAAAATATAACACAAATGTTAAGAAGAAAATCAGAAATAACATATATTTTTTTGAAAATTTTAAAAATTTGGATTTTTGAGAAATGTCATTTTAAAATTTAGATCATGTGATAATGACCTTTAACCTTTGGATACAAAAATAAAATTATATGCCATATTAAAAACCATATTTATACCTTTCAAATAATACCTCTTATTAACCCGCCATATTTAACCCGCCATATTTCGGGAACCACATTAGCTAGACGTCCAAAATTAATAAATTGTCTTAGTTTAATATGGTACAGCATTTGTACCAAATTTAAATTATTTCTGAGGTGGTAGGGGAAATCCGTTCGTTGATTTAAAATGGAATATCCTGTAAAGATGAGAACGGAAATCTAGTAATCAGATATCCAGAGCACACTGAAAATATGGAGTGATCACTTCTCTAAACTGCTGACCGGTGATGATGACCTCAATTCCACCGATAGAGAAGCAAACCCGGCAACCCCAGTACTTGATGACGACGTTGAGATTCCGCCACCCGAGGTCAGAACAGCCATTGACGAGGTCAGAACAGCCATTGCTCGGCTGAAAAACAACAAAGCCGCAGGTGCTGATGGCCTGCCTGCTGAATTGTTTAAGACCGGAGGCGAAGAGCTAATAGAGAGCATGCACGAGCTCGTAAGCAGAATATGGTCGGATGAAAGCATGCCAAGTGACTGGAACCTCAGTGTACTCTGCCCAATCCTTAAGAAAGGGGATCCCACTATCTGCGCCAACTACCGTGGGATCAGCCTACTCAATATCGCATACAAGGTTCTATCGATCGTATTATGTGAAAGACTGAAGCCCATCGTCAACAGACTGATTGGACCTTATCAGTGCGGCTTCAGACCTGGAAAGTCCACCATAGACCAGATTTTCACATTGCGCCTAATCCAGGAAAATACCCTAGAAAAACAGATCGACACCTACCACCTATTAGTCGACTATAAAGCCGCCTTCGACACTCCGATAAGGGAACGATTATACGCCGGAATGTCTGAGTTCGGTATACCTGCGAAACTTATAAGGCTTTGCAGGATGACCCTGAGCAACACACGTTGCTCAGTGAGAATAGGAAAAGACCTCTCCGAGCCATTTCATACCGAACGAGGTTTCAGACAGGGTGACTCCCTATCGTGCGACTTTTTTAACTTATTGATGGAGAAAATAGTTCGAGCTGCCGAACTCCGTCAAAGCGGCACTATCCTCAACAAAAGTGTCATGCTGCTCGCATATGCCGACGATATTGATATCATTGGCAGGAGCACACGAGCAGTCAGCGCAGCATTCTCCAGATTGGAGAAAGAGTCGCGTCGAATGGGTCTAGCGGTGAACGAGGACAAGACGAAGTTCCTTGTGTCAACAAGCAAAAAAGAGTCCGTGCGTCTTGGACAAAAAGCTGATTTTGACACCCACAAGTTCGACATTGTGAAGGACTTCGTCTATCTGGGATCCAGCGTAAACAGCAACAACGACGTCAGCCTGGAGATCAAACGGAGAATAACTCTTGCCAACAGGTGCTACTTTGGGCTCAGTAGGCAATTGAGAAGCAGAGCCCTCTCTCGCCGGACAAAAATAACGCTCTACAAGTCACTTATCATGCCCGTCCTACTTTATGGTGCAGAAACATGGACGCTGGCCACCACTGATGAGAGAGTACTGGGAGCGTTCGAGAGAAAGATTCTCCGTAAAATCTTTGGCCCTATCTGCTTTGCTAACGAGTATCGAATCAGGATGAACCACGAGCTGTATGAGTTATTCGACGACATTGACATAGTCAAGCGCATCAAGATCCAGCGGCTTCGCTGGCTAGGTCATGTCGACCGAATGGATGAAAACACTCCAGCCAAGAAGGTGCTTGAATCGAAACTCCAAGGTGGACAGCGTAGAAGAGGGCGTCCAAATCTGCGTTGGAAAGACCAAGTTGAGGACAACCTGGCAACGCTTGGTATTTCTAACTGGCGTCAGCGCGCGCAAAGCAGATCCGACTGGCGCGGCTTCATCTCAGCGGCCAAAACCGACCCACGGTTGTAAGGGCCATTTAAGTAAGTAAGTAAGTATCCCTATGGCGTGATTCACGTGAATCACGCGTGATCATATAAAATTTATTAGTTTTTTACGTTAGAGCATTTGGTAACATTGTCATTTGTTGTGATGTATTGCAAGCGGAAAGGAATTATTTTTTCCACAAATATTTTTAATTTAGCAACTACACAAATGTGATAATGTGTGTGGTCTCCAGGGTATACAAATCATTTAAATTTCCTTTTATTTGATACCAATTTGTACAAATGGCTACGTGTACCAAATTTCCATTTTTTTTGGGGAACTACACGGGAATCACTACGGATCGCGAAAAACATTTTTTTATATTTGAGCTTAAAGTTAATATTATTTGACCAAAAAGTTCACTTATGACGTTATAAAGTAAAATTGATCTGTTGGTATAAATTTTATATGAGGTTTTTGAACATAAGTGGTCGGTTCACAAGTCACAAAGGACAGTGTAAGTATTAGTAATCTAAATTATAAATTTCATATATCTGGCTTTTTTAGTTTTTCTGCAATCGTGATTTCAATAAACAGCCAGACGAACGGACAGAAAGATAGATGGACATTGATACATCGACTTAGGAGGTCATGTTGATCCAGAATATATATACTTTTCCATACCGGAAAAACTTCCTTCTGGGTGTTACAAACGGCTTTCGTATTTTCAGTACTTTCAGTACTTGTCTCTTATTTTATTTTAATAGATTTAGATATAAAAGAAAACATTGATGAATCTACCATCAAAATTAGTTAATTTTCCTAAATTTAATGATTTTTTTTGTGTGTGTAAATATATTTTTAATAGTTTTAATCACTTAAAAAAGAAACAGGATTACGAAATAAAAAAAACTTTAGTCACAGACCAAATGGAGTAAATTTGGTCTTTAGTTTGAGACCTATAAATTTCAGAATTAGATTTTAGAATCAAAAATATTAAATAAGACCTGTGTGAAACTTCTTCTCAAAGTTTTTTTCCAAGTCAATCAAAATTATGCAAACTTGTTGTTACTTTTTATATGTAGTATAAAAACATATGAACCTACCGCAGATGCACTATGTAAATAAAACGAAAACATTACTAATATCATGATTGTAAAATCATGCAATTGTTGGCATAAATACGATACCACCACGCCTCTTTCGTAGTCAGAGAATATATCACAAGTAACGAACGCATTTGAATGTACCGACCACGAACCGATCTCAATCACTGATAAGTCTTAAATTGTGCCTAAAGAAAACTGGAGAAACCGATTATTATTATCAAAAATTTGTTTGATACATTGCAGCAGAGATTCTTAATCGAAGGGAGCAGCTAATATGCACGCCTACATTTTTACGAAAAGCTGTAGCGACTACAGACTCTCTTTCTCCTTTGCGCATACACGGAGAGAATTATTGAAGCAATTTTAAACTTTAAATAATATACTTGTATAATTATTCACGAAATTCTAAACGTGCATATTTAAATATCACCCGGACCAATTTTCAATCGCGGCATTAAGGATTATAAAATTACAATTCTGTAATTATAAATTTTCTATATAATTCCGTAAAATACCAAAAAGCTTAAAGTTCAACCAAAAGTTAAATGTTGGGTATGAAATCGTGGGTTATGAAATCGAAAACACAAAATCCATCATATATGATACCAGGGGTAACGGAAATTCGCACCGGTGCGAGTTTCTACTATATGAGTGGAAACTCGCACCGGTGCGAATTTCAGTTTAATGTACGGAAACTCGCACTAATTTAGAAAATCTGAACCGGTGCGAATTTCCGTTTAATATGCGGAAACTCGCACCTATATTTATTTCGAAGAAATTACTTACCAAAATAAAAATAAAATGTAATAATTAAAGGGTTTGGTGCAAAAAATGGTTAAGTCCATTTTTTCACTGGAAAATCAATAAAAACTGTTTAATATTGCCAATTTTGCAATTTTTTGTTTAAAAAAATCTGTCATTAAAAACTCAATTTCGAAAAATATGGACTTGACCCTTTTTTGCACCAAACCCTTTGATTTTGTTATAACATTTTATTTTTGAAAGTTGAATCTAAAAATATTACGAAAGTCCATCGTACTTTTATTGACCTCCAAAGGACATCAAGTAGCAGAATGTGAAACGCAATAAATGCCGTTCATGGGAACGTCATATGGAATATCGATGAAAAAAACAACTAATAGTGTTTACCATCGATTAATTCCATAAAACTTCACTATTGCCTCTAAGAAGCCGCATTGATGGTGCAGACATCGATAACCTTCGGAGTGTTCCATGTTCATATTTTGGTTCCTTCAAATTAATTTCTTGAATAATTTTTTTTTTAGTGCGAATTTCCACTCAATAGGTTGAACTTCGCACCGGTGCGAATGTCTGCCTATATGAGTGGAAACTCGCACCGGTGCGAATTTCTGCCTAATGAACGGAAATTCGCACCCATGGTGCGAGTTTCCTATTACTCATGATACCAACCGAAAATCACACAGAAATCACTCGTACGACTTTTTCATGAAAAAGACTCATATTGAGAAAAATCACACAAAATCAGACAGTGCGATAAATCACACAAAATCACACAGTGCGATAAATCACACAGAAATCACCCACATATTTATATAGAATATAAAATTCATAATAATAGTAATAATTTTATTATTTGCAAATAGTTTTCTTCCTATTATTCTGAATTATTAATTAACTTATTTATTTTTCTTACCATATGTACGTAAACAATATTTAATTATAGGATAAAATATATACAAAATAAAATACATTTGTAATACATTATTTAATCATTTAATGCTTCATTTTCTATCTTTTTAATTTCTTCAAAGCACTTGCAATTTCCAGTTAGTCGTTTGGCATGTTGTATGCGCGATAGCATATCTGTAGAAATGCGGTTTCTACTTGTAGAACTGTTTGCGAGAAAATATTACATGTAATCGGATTTTCGATATTTTTATTATTTTATACAGAAATAAAAACATATACTTCTTAGGACTATTTTTATATATAAATACAATATACAGGTACAACATGTTGTGTACCTAAAATATATTTATTTAATCGTCAAGATTTTTCTTCTTTTCAATGCGGAATATTCTAGTTCGTTGCGGAACGTTGATAATTTTCTAAAATATTTGCTCCTAATAAAAAATCCTAGGGGTGAGAAAGCTAAAAAATGTGTTAAATAAATGTCACCCTAATATTCATCATTTACATTAATTATACAATACTCAAATTAAATAAATAATAGAAACGAGTTGGGAAAGTTAGGTCACATGGGGCGGATTTTTATAGTCGGTCGGGCCCGACTATGGAATACCCTACACCTTTGGTGTATATATTAGTGAGGAATATTTAATTGTATACCTTAATTTTAAATTTTTAATTATGCTGAACCTCCCCACCCTCAGAATATACGTCTTATAACCCCATAAATTAAAAAATTTATATAAAGTATAAAAAACTAAAAAAAAAGTTGAAAAATATAATTGGGCGGACCACGCCTATATTTAAAATTTTGTAAGACTAATATTTCATAGATTTGATTTTAATAATCTACGGATCAAATTTCCACTATGAAAACCCGGGAAATAATGAAAAAAAAAAGTGGGCGGATCACGCCCATTTTTGGACCACATATTTTTAGGTAAATTCTAACAATACGTTTTAAATTTTATAACTATACCTTGAATACTTTTCGAGTTATTAATTTCGAAAGAGTTATTTAAAAGTGACTTGTATGGGAGGTGGGCGTGTCCGTTGACCGATTTGGCTCATTTTCAAACTCAGTTCCTACTTTTGGCTAAAATATATTGAGACGAAATTTTATCGCATTCTGATCAGTATTTCTCAAGTTATTCTGTATTCGGACAGCAAGACAGCAAGACAGCAAGACAGCAAGACGGACAGACAGACAGACGGACATGGCTAAACGGACTCGGGTAGTGATGCTGATCAAGAATATATATACTTTTCCATACCGGACACGCCTCCTAAGGGGCGTTACAATATATGCACAAAGTTAATATACCCTGTACCTCATAGGTGTAGGGTATAATTAGATCTTCTTTTTAGAATTTCCAATTTTATTGAAAAATATATAAATACATTTTTACTGAAAAAATTACATATATTTATTAAAAATGATAATTTTAGTTAAAATATTATGTTTTTGTTGTAGTGAAAATTTTATTTTTTTTTATATTACAATAGAAAAACAATAATTTATACTATTAAAATTAGTCAATAGGATGCGTCTCATTAGTTCAGTAATATTGAAACTGTAAAGCGAATGTGTAATTTTTTATATTTGCATTTTTTACATTTTTGAATGTAGTTTTTCCTCAAGTATACTGTGCCAAAATGGTGTGTGATTTTGTTGGATATTTTTAGTCACAAACGACAAACCCCAAAAGGGGTATTCGAAAAATTGAAAATCTTATCATGCCAAAAGGGCGAATCTTTTCGTTTGGCAAATTATTTTTTTTTTGCCAAATGAAAATTCATTCTGAATTGTATTAATAAAAATTGCTTACATTTTATGAAATTAAAGAGTCCAAAACTTATCTTAGTTACCATGTTGATAAAACGGACTTCAAAATTGATTTCATATTTTGTCACTTATTTTCATTTTTTATAACATTTGTTCATAGTTTCTTCATTAAGAGCGATGGTACAAGAGCACTCTTTACACAAAACAATCGATAAAACAATAATAAGAAATAAAAAATACAAAGACAGTAAATAAAGATCAGTAAACGGTAAATTTTTGATTTGCTTGCATTGAAAGCAAATTTTAAAGTATACTGTAGCTATTTAATATCACGTTCGTGACCGCGAAAAACCACTATTTCTGAATTAGTTGCATGAAATGTTTGAAATTTTGAATTTTTTTAAGACAAGTATGCCAAATTAAAAAAATATAAACAAATTAAATCATATCAAGCAGATGTAATTTTATATAAAATTATAAACTTTGTCACGTCAGTCCCACAGTGAAATTATATAACTTCAAAACTAATGGGTAGATTTCTTTGATTTTTTAACGAAATTAGAAAATATTAAGGTACTGTTATGCATTATAAGATTTATTCTATTGTTTAATAAATGTGTAAAAAAATACTCATTGAGCGGTAGCTCAGTGGTTAGTGCGTTGGACTGCGAGCCGAAAGGTCCCCGGTTCAAGCCTGGACTGGGGCTAACAACATCTTTTCATAGAAAAATTTGTCTATACCGCGCTACCTCTCGTCAGTAAATGGCAAACCTACGAGAGTAAAAATTGCCTATGAAAAAGCTCTCACCCGCCGTTCGGATTCGGCAATAA
Source organism: Dryomyza anilis (assembly GCA_951804985.1). Taxonomy (NCBI): domain Eukaryota; kingdom Metazoa; phylum Arthropoda; class Insecta; order Diptera; family Dryomyzidae; genus Dryomyza; species Dryomyza anilis. The sequence continues at coordinate 46,448,666 of OX638133.1, read as the reverse complement.
ACTGTAGGTCCCACCACTTTGAGTACAAATATAACACGCACAGCTCAAAATGGTGAGAGAGCTCGGCCGAAGTTCTATACAGGACTGTAGCGCCAAGCTATTATTATCATTATTATTAAAAAAAAATATTTTGGAGAATTTTTGAGAAGTTTTGACATCTGATATCTCAAAATCCGGATCCGATTCAGGATTTTTTTTTTGTTTTGTACTACATTGATGGTGATTAGAAATAAGTTAGTCTGAATGGAGGATATCGCTTGTGGTCCTTGGGAGAAATTTACAAAGAAATACACAAATGTGTGAAATTTGAATAAAATTGGAGTATTTGCCATGTTATGTCTCAAAATCCGAAATCGATATCGGTTTTATTTTTGTGTTTGACCACATCAGAAAAATATTAGTGTGAATGAAGAAAATCGCATGGTTCAATTTATTAACATAATAATTCTCAAATTGGAATTTTTTAAGTCAGATTTTATAAAACGATGATGGAATTTATGGAATTATGATAATATTCTATTTTTTACATACAATGCATATAGAATATATTGAGTCCTTTCCACTGACGCGTTTAATAAAGTGGATTATCACAAAAAATGCAAGCGATCATTTTGAACAAAACGAAAATGTTTTTATTATTAACATTTAATCGCTAAAATCAGGAGAGACGTTTTAGATATTACACTTGTGTCAGACTTAACTTCGCAAAAAGTCATAGACTGGAGAGTGTCAAATGAGCACTCCTTTTCTGACCATCGTTATATTCAATTTTGTATTAACGATCAGTCAGATAGCCCACCCCTCTCCCGGAAAACAAACTAGATACGCTATAATGAAATCGTGACAACAAACTTATCAATCCTGAAACCAAAAACTCCTTCGGGAGCAGCAGACCTAGACTTACTGGTGGACACACTCACAAATATGCTTAATGCGGCACAATAAAAAGCATACCCAGCAAACAGAGACAATAAAACCACAATGGTGGTCACCATACATCAGATCCCTACGTAGTAATAGGATTTCAATAAAGCTAAGTACACTACCCAAGTAACCACTTTGTGGCAACTTAAGTGGTAGCCACTAGAGATGGGCATGTGAGCGTGATTGTGATTGAATCCTAATTTTGCTCACGTTATTGTGAGTGAGTGTGAGTAGACCAAAATATATCGTGAGTGAGTGTGCGTGAGTAAAATTTTTTCGTGAGTGTGAGTGAGTCGAATAATTCATAAAATAAAAAATCTCACTTTTAAGTTTTTAGATTTTTCTATATTTTTGCTGAACTAAAGAAAAAGTAGGGCCATCCCTTGAACTCAGATGACTTTGGGAAGGCGGCTATTCAGAACTATAATAAATCAAACCGACCGTCATATTTCATCAATTCAGAATAAGTTGCAAGATTTCAGTCAACAATTGATCTAACCCCTGCAAACCGGCCGTACTTAATATGGGCTAGTCAATTATTGTGGGGTCATGTCAATAGTTTTTGCTTGGTTTCATACGACCGTTCATGGAAATGGACATAGCACGCATGTGTCGATACACCCATTTTCGTAAAAAGTTGAATTTTCAATTTCAACTATACTTGATAACTCTGTATTGACTTCCTTTTGTTTATTAAGTTTAGTTTGTTCCAGAGGTTCGTGTGGGGTCCAGTTTTTATTCGACTAACCAAAAAAATCGCTTCAAAAATTGCAAAGTCTTTTATTGATAATATTTTGTCCAGAGATAATTTTTCCAGGGACAATTATGATTTTACACGAATTCTTTACCGGAGAATTATTCTTCAAGGCAATTTTTTGGTTTTTATATGAACAGCACATCGAAGATCTTTCATATTTCAATCTGCGTTAAAAATTACGATATATTTTATTAAACTCTCTAACATAATTATTGTGTTTTAAAGATGTAGGTTGTATTAGAGGTGCCACGCTCGGTCGACCAATCTCACTAACATAAACAAATGAAATATGTATTTATATGCATTCTGAAAAAAACGTGATTCAGCGTGATTCACGTGAATCACGCGTGATTCACGTGAATCACGCGTGATTGAATCTTAATTTTACTCACGTGATTGTGAGTGAGTGTGAGTAGAGCAAAAAAGACCGTGAGTGAGTGTGCGTGATTAAAAAAATTCTTTCGTGAGCGTGAGTGAGTGTGAGTCAAAACTCACTCACGTGCCCATCTCTAGTAGCCACACAATTGCCATTACAGTGTTTGATCTAAACCATGCGAAATATACTTATTATTCGACTGTCCTTTTTTACAACCCCACGTTCTATGAACATATGTAGCGGATATAATAAATATCTTTATGTACAATAATATACATTTATACCATTTTAAAGTTAATTAGATATATTATTTATAAACATGTTCCTATTAGGTTTTTCATTCTATAGTTGCAAATTATTTTTCCACCTAATGGCAACAATGTTAACTACGCCCATTATTGTATATGTTCCATTATCAGAATGTATGACTTATATATCACAACATTGTGACATATTATTTCTTATGTTCCACACATGTTATTAGCCACCACTAAACATTATTAATTTGCAACACTGGTGTCACTTAAAAGATACACTTATGCCACAAATGTTTGTGGCAATTGTTGAGCCGTGGTTACTTGGGTTAATCTCACAAGACTGGAATGCTACAAAGTCAGTCTTCGGACATATAAAGCCAAACGAGACTCATGAAAACTTTTCAGTTTAAGAAAATCATAGCCACTAGTCCCACCACTCCAAGCTATCCGATGAAATCTGTACTGAATCCATTGGACTTCTTATGGCCACTCAATTCCCTGGCAGTACAAATCATCTCTCCGGTCAACCACTTCTTCCCTCTGAAAGCCGTAGCAAGTCAGACTTACTAGACCCGGAGAAGCCATCCATCAGATGTTTAACACCTTACAAATATTCTGGACCTGACGAGATTATTCCTGCAGAGTTCACTTAAGGACCTAAGACAAATCAGCTAGTCATTATTTCTTTTTAAAACGCTCGAAAGGTTGAAGCATCCTCGAAATGTCAAATGCATAGACTGCATACTGCAAGGGCAAAAACGTTAGATACAGCATTAATTACTTTCCGAAATTGAGAAATCCTTAAACTATAAACAGTTCACAACGGTTACGTTTTTATACATAGAGGGAGCCTTTAACAATGTCACACCTAATGCAATAACAGGTGCACTAACAAATCTGGGAGTGGAGGAGTCTTTAAAGGCCAGTTTTTCAGTGGTAGTTGAATTTAGAATCATGTTTTTCAGTGAACCTTAAACGTAGTTTAAACTTAGTTTAATCCACCAATGTTGGTGGGTTAAACTACGTTTAGACTCTCAATGTTTTTGACAGAAAATGTGAGATGCACTCTTTACGCTCTACTGTCCACGCTCATGTGTTCATCATTGGTTTCCATTTTTTTTACTTTTCTGCTATTATTCATTGCATAAAGTAACACTAAACCATTACACGCACAAATTCTTACTGATATTTATTATTTCGTGCATTATACTTTTCTAAATTATCTTTGTAAATTTTTCCAAATTTAGTCATTCTTGCAACTTAAATATCAGCTGTTCCAAATGAGAAAAATAATCCTCTTCTTTTCTTAAATGCTATTCACAATCGATAATTCGCTGATATTAGCCGGTGCTGCCATATTTTAAGAACTGATCTGAATGAAAATTAAACTACCACTGAAAAACTGCTCGAATAGTTAAACTACGTGAGACGTTTAAATAAATGTAGTTTAATCTACCATGTGTTAATCTAATCTAAGACAACTATCTAACTGAACCAAAAGCTACGGGCGGGAGTAAACCAATCCAAAACTAAATTATTGATATTCACCAGGAAATATAAAATTCCTATAATCTTGAATTCAAAGACTACGCAAAATACCTAGGCTTAATGGACAGTAAACTTTTTTGGAAACCAAACATTCAAGAAAGAATCAAAATGGCCACGGTAGCCTTATATCTGCAAGAAAACTGTAGGAAGAAAGTGTTGATTAACCCCATATATAATGCAGAAAACATCATATCTCACCAATCTCAGCAGAGTACAAAGAAATGCAGCATAATGCATCAGTGGTGCGCTAAGAACCACAGCCCGGAAGTACTAAACATGCTCATTCCAATAGATATTATAGGAAAACAAATGGCAACATACACAGCAAATCGCCTTACTTTTACAAACCAGTGGCGGAACACGCATTGGGGACAAACCACAATTACAAATCTACTCTAAAGTATGTATTTTTAGGTATACTTTATAGTAGATTTGGAGGCCTATATGCTTCCTACCCTCTCCTTCGACAGAGACTTTAAGGAGAAGACTGAGAAGACGCAATTACAACGGGAAACTCTCTTGAATTCTATACCGTCGGCTCAAAGATGTACGGTAAGGTACGGTGTTGTGTTTATTGTGAACAACTAAACGTATGTATAGCCTATCGTCTGCCAGACTACTGCAGTGTATTTGAAGCAGAAGTCATGGCTATAAAAGAGGTTCTTACCTGGCTAAGATGGAATGTAGTATCCGTAAATGATATTAATATTTTCATAGTCAAGCCACTATCAAATCCGTAATATCCGAGTCCCACGACTGCCGCTCATTCCTCATGGAGATGATTAACCAGTTCAATATACACATGTACTGGGGGCCAGGGCACAGGGACATCGAACAAAATAAAAAGGCCGACGAACTAGCTAGGGTGAATGGAACTGACAATGGAACATCATGATTTCGAATCGAGAGGAGGTCACTCCCTAAAAATTCTCTAATGGATGAGAAAATCGATGTGAAGAATTTTCAGCGAAATCCGACTATAGGAAATGGACCCGTCGGACCTCGAAGTAATCGTTTTCGTACCTAAATCGACAATTTTAAATTTATTTAAAGAATTTTTATTTTTTTATTTTGACACTCCCCTTTTCCAGGAATTTGAGTTTGAAAAAAAAACATGTTTTTGATTTTTATGGGGTACCACGTGACCTTGAGGTCACTTTTTTTGTATTTTTAATGTCTGCTTTTTACATCCGCGGTAGCCGCGGTAGCTCAGTGGTTAGTGCGTTGGACTGCGAGCCGAAAGGTCCCCGGTTCAAGTCTGAACTGGGGCTAACAACATCTTTTCATAGAAACATTTTTCTATACCGCGCTACCTCTCGTCAGTAAATGGCAAACCTACGAGAGTAAAACATTGCCTATGAAAAGCTCTCACCCGCCGTTCGGATTCGGCAATAAACTGTAGGTCCCACCACTTTGAGTACAAATATAACACGCACAGCTCAAAATGGTGAGAGAGCTCGGCCGAAGTTCTATATAGGACTGTAGCGCCAAACTATATATATTGAAATTATGTCTCTCAAACACATTAAACTAAAAATTGTGTACGTCATCAGTTGGAAAATTTTATTAGCTTTTCAACAAACTATAAATGAAAAAAATCGGATAAAAATACAGAAGCAGTGATTATTTTAACAGCCATCCTTCGGTTTTTATTTTCATCAGTCACGCCTTGCCTGAAACACTTTAAACTCAAAAGTTCGATTCCCATCTCAAATTTTTTTTTAATATGTTTTCACATCCTTTGCGATTATTTTAGGATGAAATAAAAAATTGTAGAGTTTTTAAAATATAGTGATAACAATGCATTTTTTGATGCAGTGTTTATTTATTTTTTTAGTAATGAATAATTAATTTTAATAATTTTATTTCATCTTAAAATAATCACAAGTGATGTTAAAAACATTTGAGATGGGGTTCTACTCTTGAGAATAATTTGATTCGGGCCAGGCGTAACTGATGAAAATAAAAAACGAAGGATGCCTGTTTAAATAATCACTTCTTCTGTATTTTGTATCCGATTTATAGTTTCTTGAAAAGCTAATAAAATTATCCAACAGCTGACATATCCACAATTTTAGTTTATTGCATCTGAGGCATGTCATTTTTATTCAATTTTTAATTTTTATTTAGGTACAAAAACGACTACTTTGAGGTCCCGTTGGGTCCATTTCCCATATTCGGATTTCGCTGAAAATTCTCCACATCGGTTTTCTCATTCAATATAGCATTTCTAGGGGGTGACCTTCAAAACCAAACTCGATGATTTTTTTCATACAAAGTCAGTCTAGTGAGCACCACTCTTAACATTCAGCTTGAGATGTTCAATCTGGATATTCCCTTATCAACTTGCAATCTCTTACTGGAGCAAGTCACGATAACGAAAATAATTAATAGATGGTCAGGTAATACAAACTGTTCCATCACCAAACAATTTTGGCCTCAATTAGACTCAAAGAGATCGAAACAACTCATGTTGATAAACAGGAAAGATATTAGTACAATTGTTAAAGTTATTACTGGCCATTGTAGAATAGGCAGACACGCAGGAAGAGAAAACTACTCTGTACCTTCTCTGTACATGCCTAGTTCTTTCGCACAAAAGGAACATATACTTACTTTGTCAATAGCGTGCCACACCCAGTGGTCCAATTACGCCCATATGTGTCCAAATGTTTACTATGGTTCAACCTATTTTTGTTAAGATTGGTGTATTGGTTTGCGAAATAAAAAATAGCGCCCCATATCGATGAAAATAATGACTAATGAAAAATCCACCACTTTTGAGCGTAAAACTTGGATCGAATCGACCAATAACTTCTGAAAAAAATCAAAAACAAAAAATATATGGCGGTCTTTATTATTGTACTTATAACAAAATTTAAAAATCAACGGAAGCCTTTTTTTATGAGCAAAAAAAAGCGTATTGCACAAATTGATATTTTTTTTTCAGTGCACCTGATATTTTCAGGTCATAAAAATGTCCATGGCTATGCTACTGTATATTTAAAGAATTTTTATTTTTTTATTTTGACACTCCCCTTTTCCAGGAATTTGAGTTTGAAAAAAAAACATGTTTTTGATTTTTATGGGGTACCACGTGACCTTGAGGTCACTTTTTTATTTTTTTTATTTTTAATGTCTGCTTTTTACATCGTGTGACAATTCTTTTCTTTTTTTTGTCCCGCCCACTTCGCAATAATTCAAAAACCACTTATGACCTCGATCGGTTTTCCATTTATGGGCGGTACAAAAGTGGCGGGCGGCAAAAAATTTCTTGATTTTCGACACTCTCCGCCCCTTATAGTGTGCGTGACATTTTATTTTTTTTTTTTTTGAGACCGGCCCTATAAAGTAAAGTTCTCCCCATTTTTGTTGAGATGTCTTCAATAAAAAGCGGTTTGTACGTTATAAAAAGATTAGAACAAGTGAGATTTTATTATAGTTAAAAAGTAACAGGGATGATAAATTATATACAGAGAGTGATGCCACATAATTATAATAATGATGTAATTACACAATAGAGTCGAGTTCTCTTATTTCAACACCTCCACTAGAACTAGACTTGAAGTGTGTAAGACCCATCATTTGAACGCATTTATCATGTTTTTGTTTTGGAACAGGTTTTGTTAAAATGTCGGCCACCATATTCTCAATACTCGCATAGTCCAATTTAATATGACCTAAAGTCACGTATTAAATGATGGCGAACATCTATATGTTTAGTCCTGGCATGATATGCATCTGTGTTGGCTAGACTCAATGCGCTTTTGTTATCACACAAGAGTGTTACCTTCTCATTATCACGTGACCATAAATCATTGTGCAGCTGACGCAACCATTCAGCTTCTTGAACAGTGGTTGACATAGCCATATACTCAGCTTCTGTCGTTGAGATTGCTACTGTACCTTGACGTTTGCTATTCCAGCTTATAGCTCCACCTTGCTTCGTAAATACATATACCGTACATGAACGTCTATCATCGATCTCTGCGAAATCTGCATCAAAATATCCAATCATATTTGAATTTTCGATTTTTAAATATACGATCTTTACATCCAAAGATCTAAATAACGAAATATTCGTTTTACAGCTTTCCAGTGCGAGCAGTCAAAATTATTGTTAAATTTGCTAACATAACAAACTGCATACGCGATATCTGGTCGTGTTCCTTGCACCAAGTACAAAAGACTTCCTACAGCTTCTTGATAAGGATCATTTTCCAAAATGTTATTTTCTCGATGTTATTTTATCGACGGGTGTAGATATCGGGTTACATTCAGACATATTAAACCGTTTTAATATTTGATTTATATATGGTTTTTGATCAATATAAATTTCACCTTTCTTTCGATTTCTTGCAATTTGAAAACCAATACAACTTTTTGCCGCACCTAAGTCTTTCATAACAAATCTACGGCATAATTCGTGCTTTATTTTGGATTTCAAATCTTCATTGTTCGTGAATATTATAAGGTCGTCTACGTAAACAGCTAAAAAAACATTTTGCCATGCGACACATTATGATAAATACAAGGATCAAGTTTGAACTGAATAAGATTCATTTGTTTTAAAGCTTGGTCTAATTTCATATTCCATTCTCGACTAGCTTGTTTGTGACCATAAATTGCTTTGTTTAACTTACAAACAAATCGAAGTATATCTTATTACGGGAGAGTAGGTATCTTTATAATCAATCCTGGGTATTTGACAACACCCCTTAATCACTAACCGTGCTTTGTATCGATGAACGACACCCTCATCATTTCGTTTGGTTTTAAAAACTCTTTTGCAATTTATTGGTTTGATATTATTCGGTTTATCTTGTAGAGTCCACGTATTATTATCAATTAATGATTTATATTCTTCCATAATTGCGGTTTTCCAATGTTCAGACTCTTCAGAATTTAAGGCTTCACTGACTGATTGTGGATCGTAAATTGTTTCCGCTGAATACAAATAATAATTATCCAAATTAACTAGTTTCGGAATTCTTGATGATCTTCGAATTTCAGTATTCGGGGTACTTGAATCAATTAATCCACATTATTCAGCAAGGACACTTCCAAAATTTCTGACACCATTTCTTCATCCGTCAAAATTTATTATCTGGCACGTATCGAACGGTTCAGATTGCAATTTAGGTGATTTATTAATAAATTCTTCTTCATAAAACACAACATCACGATGAAAATTATCCGACAAAAATATATTTTTTTTGCTTTCTTATCCCATTTTAATCGTTTTTCTTTGGGTACATATGCCACTGTTTTTGATCCAAAAACCCGCAAATTGCTTATATTTGGTTTGACCCCAGACCATACTTCTTGGGGTGTGCAATTAGGAAATGCAAAACAAGCAGAACGGTTAATGACATATGCCGCATTTGCAACGGCTTCAGCCCAAAATTTCTTTTGAAGACCAGCATTAATTATCATGGAACGTGCGCGTTCCACAATTGAACGATTCATTTTGCTGGGGACTGTACGGGACGGTTCTCTGATGACGAATTCCATGTTGTTTTAAAAATTCCGACAATTCCCGGTTGCAAAATTCAGTACCATTGTCTGTACGCAAACATTTGATTTTGTGAGATGTCTCATTTTCTACCATAGATTTGAATTGTATAAACAATGCTGGTACAACCGTTTTCGTCTGCAGAACATAAATAAAAACTTTACGATAAAAATCGTCTATAAAAGACAGAAAATACTAGAGAACCGCCAATAGAATTTACCTTCATCGGACCACATAAATCCGAGTGCACGAGCTGAAGTATTTCTGTTGTTCTCGTCTGTGAAGTTCTAAATGATGTCCGCGACATTTTACCTTTTATGCATAACACGCAATTTTCTATGGATTTACTATCAAAGACCATACCATTTACCAAATTTTATGTCTTTGACTAATCAGAGAAATTCAGATAACCTAAGCGTGAGTGCCTCAATTGTGCATCAGATAATTTGGTGGACATGCAAACATGGTATTGCGGACGATCTAATTTAAACATGTTGTTGCATAATCTCGCTGGTGCAACTATTTCTTTATGCAGCTTAATAAAACATTTGTTAAAATTAAATTCGAAAGAATATCCTTTTTTCGTTATTTGACCGACGGACAATAAATTTGCCGTCAAGTTCGGCACATAAAGAACATTAAAAATCGTTATGGATTTTGCAACACCCTTACTATCGCAAATGTCAATACTAACATTTCCAACACCTTGAACCAATAATATTTCCTTGCTAACAACATAAATTTCTTTTATATCGGAATCATGTATCTCGTCAAAAAAATCTTTTCTCATACTCATATGCATACTTGCACCTGAATCGATGAACCAATCTTCCTGATTGATAGTGCCCGCAGCAAACAATGTACACAAACCAATTTGTTGTGACGAATTCATTTTAACATCTGACATGTTTACCTTGCATTCTGCAGCCCTATGACCATACCGATTACATTTAAAGCAGCGGAATCCTTTTGATGAATATTGCATTTTCTTACTTTTGGTGAATAACGCACCTTGCGTATTTGTATTCTTAACATCCTGAAGTAACTTGGTTTTTATTTCATCACAAGCTATTTTGATGCAAGAACTTTCAATGCCCATAATCATCGGTGCGTATTCATCTGACAGACCTGCCAAGAGCAGTGTCCCAATCCATTCATCACTTACAGGCATGCGGATTTCTTTAAGTTTATGTGCAGTAGACACAATGTTACTCACATACTGTTCTACATTTTCAGAAGATTCTAAACGAGTTGTTATTAGCTGACGTAATAACCCGACTCTTCGCGACAAACCTGAATCCTGAAACGCTGCCTTCAATTTGTCCCAAACTTCTTTTGATGTAACAGCATCTTCAATGTGAACATAATTGATTTTGTCAATGAGTAAAATAATCTTCGATTTCGCCTTGATGTCTAACTTTATATTCATTCCACCCGTGGGATAAGATCCTTCCACAGTATCCCATAAGTCCTCATGTTGTAAATAATTTTTCACAGCAAACGACCATAAGGCCAAGTTTTCTCTGCCCATCAGTTTTTCGATGTGAAATACTCCAGATGTCGAAACCATCGTAAACTCAATTATAGGAACTGCTTATTATACAAATCTATGACATAAAATTATGTTGACTGGTCCCATAACCTGTTGAGATGTCTTCAATAAAAAGCGATTTGTACGTTATAAAAAGATTAGAACAAGTGAGATTTTATTATAGTTAAAAGGTAACGGGGATGATAAATTATATACAGATAGTGATGCCACATAATTATAATAATTATGTAATTACACAATAGAATAGAATTCTCTTATTTCAACAATTTTGTAGATGCAAATGAATATTCGATGATACAACTGAACGCCAAGCTAATATTTTTGTGTGTGTACAGAACTTATGTATTATATACATAAATAACTTTGTTATAATAAAATTTCAATTGTACACCGAGAGCAAAACGTATAACTACGTTTTCAACTATGACGTGAATGAAAATACCCCGGCAATGAAACGTAGTCATTTCTAACTACGTTTGAAAATTTACTTCAACGTAGTTATGTTCAACTTCCACATAGTTATAAAAATATATTTTTGAGGAACTACGACATAGTCAATCTTAATTATTTCATAATATTAAAAATGAAATGTCATATTTTATTTTTTATTTTTATTTAAAAAAAAAATAATGTATACAAAAATATACAGAAAGTCACGATCCACCTTTCCTTTTCTCTCAATGCAGCGATCGCAAAAACACAAAAATACAGGGTCATAATCAATGAAAGAGCGCGAATTTTCGGTTACGCGCATCGCAAGTACTGGCATTGAAACTCAACCGTTGAGCATCCGCTGCAGTTCAAGGTTGATCGGCTTGGAGAAACTTGTCAGCAGTTTGGGGCCATCGACGATACCCTTGTCAGTGTGTTGGTCGATAGCAAAGTGCCAACTGAAAATAAATACAATAATTAAAAAAGTCAAAATTTTAAGTAAGTAAGATTCGCGCCGCTCTTTGAGGTATCTTCTCTGCGCTATTCTGTGGGTAGAGCCAAAGGCTTCTTCCACCAACGTATGCTCTGCGAGCGGCTTGTAGGTGCAGGTTAGCACTACCATTGTTCCTCCTGGTCAGGATTCCAGGCCATGCAGTCGATACCGATATCGCAGAAGGGGCTTTCCCTGGTGGCCTTCATCTGCAAACCTTCATGCGCAAAACTTCGCCGCCCACAATAACGTCGGATATTTTGTTACATCTCTTGGAAAAAAACCGGCAAATATAAAAGCATTAATTTTCGGCTTCACGACATTATATTTATTTATATAACTTACTTGATACGGTCTATGCTTGAGACCAACGTTGATTTAGATGCAACAATTGTGACGGTTGAAAAATATTAAAAAAAATATTTTTGAAATTTATATTTTTTAAACTGTCATGTTTGGTATGAACTACATCGTAGTTGACAAATTGAAACATAGTCGCCTTACATGAATTTTTTAATTGATTGATTTTTAATTTTCGTAATTAGCTAATAGTTAACTACGTTTTTCTCTCAGTGTAGGTTTAAAAAACCTCATGCTGACCTACTAGGATGTTGCGACAACCTCATGATCACCGATTTGGAGGTTACCACAACCTCATGTTCACCGATTAGGAGGTTGTCACAACCTCATTTGGAGGTTGCCACAATCTCATGATTATTGATTTGGATGTGTTATGGATGGTTAATGGTTTTAAAGTGCTTGTCCAACTTATTAAAAAACCGATAATGCTGTACAAGCAACTTTCAAACCTCCGTCAAAACCGTATGCAATCTTTTTGACGTAATTAAACAGTTAACGATATATATATATATTTACCGCATTATTGGATGTTGAACAGCTCAATAAGAGTTTGGCCTGCGTATTTACAAGCTTTAAATCTGTATAATAAACGATTAAAACCTTCCCAGCCGGCCAAACTATCATAAACGACCTCGTAAATGATAGCAAATATTCGTAAATAATGAATAAAACAATCGTATACGAGAATCGTAAATGATTCGAAAACGCATACAGTTTCGTTCTTAATTTGTCCATCGTAACGAGGTATCATAAACGAACTAAAAACACTCATATATGATAAATTTTCGATTGTTTATGATCGTAAAATACGATTATATACTCGTTATATACGATGTTTTTTGTTCGTAAACGAACTCGTTTTTAATATTTTTTACGATTAAATTTTAATCGTAAATGATAATCATTTTTAACTCTTTTACGAGCTTTTTCCTACTTTTTTAACGATACAAAAAAAAATTACGTAAATGCATTTAAATTTTATATTAAGCTCCCAAATGCATTTACATACTTCATAATTACAGCAAATGATATAAAGTTTTCAGCAAAACAATTTACTGAATCTTGTTAAAAATATTGAACATATTATGTATTTTAAATGAACTTTTGATTAGAAAAACAATAATAAATTTTGACAATCTTTTTTTACGATTTAAACACTCGAAAAATACGAGCCATCGTTATTTACGAGCAAAATATGATTGTTTTTTTCATTGACATTTATCATCGTTTTTTACGTGCAAAATGATCGAAATTTATGATTATTTTGAATCGTAAAATGATCGTAATTTACGATAATCATAAAAAATGTGTGTAGATGCCGACTGGGTTTATACAGCTAATATTATTAAAATATGCAAATTTCCAAGAAAAAAGTTGATCAATAGCTCAGGTAGTAGAGTGTCGGACTCCTAATTTTGTGCGCAGGTTCAAATCTCAGCGCTTTAAATAAAAAAAAATGTGTTTTTCTTTTGAGGAGAAATATGCATCTGCAACAACAAATATCGAACTGTATTACTATTATTTGTATTTAATTTAAAAACTTAAAAAAAAAAACCAAATTACTTTTTGTCGGAAATGAACATGTGCCAGGAATGCTTAGACCGATCAGACACATATATTTTATTTCAGGGAAAATTAAATATAGTTTCGTTTTTAATTTTCGTTTCGTGTATTGTCGAAGTTTGCATACAAATATATGAAACGTCAAACAGATAATGTTTAAAAATGTACATAATACGGTTTAAAAAATGCTTTATTGTGAGCAATTGCAGCTAACTGTGCAATAGATGTAAACAAGCTTAATTATAGCAAGGTAAGGTATTTATAAACTATTTATATATGCTAGCTTTATAATAGTTGTGATATTAACTAAAAATACTATACTACGACTAGCTACATGAAATGTCATTGTAAGAGCTTCAAGTCTTTTTTTCCACCTAATGGTTACTAGGGATGTTAAGTGAATGGTCGCTATTTTATCCATTTTAACTCAAATATTTTTAAAGAAAAATGGAATTTAGTTTGGAAATAGATGTTTTCAATCAATTAAAGAGTTGTATGTAAATGAAATAAAATATTAGTATTAAATTCTTTTGTAAATTGACATATGAGGTAGCGCTGCATTCAATAACTGAGAGCGATTAGTTACTGAGCAGTCTCGCCACATTTGAGGTCTCTAAAAGCATCAATTGGATATGAAATCGTATATACGGTAATTGCGTTAATTGCGATAACTGACAGTTCGACGTATGCGAATGTACGCACATTTTCGCTTATTTATTTAGCTCTTTATGTGTACGGCGCTTTAGTCGATTGAACCATCGTGCCGTATAAACGGAGCTAATCATTAAAACAAACGCATCTTGCAAAGTGTAATCACTGGTTGCCATCTTAGTATTCCGTATTCTGTTTTTTTGCGTTGACGATTGCTTTTGATATTGATTGAGAATATATTATTAATTTTATCTTGTTTTAAAACTAATTTATAACCATGGATCTGTGTGGTCCACAATTGCTTACGGACATTCTGACTCCAGAGGAATTGGAAGTGACGCCAGTCGAAGTCCAAGGGAAACTAACACAATACTTGGAAGGGTTTTTCGACGAATATTGTAAAGAAAAAGCTGCAGCAAATAGACTATGTAAGTAAAAAAATGCTTTATTGATATTCATATATATCACAACAAACATTGCAGTAAGTGTGCAGCAATAATCAGTTGAAAATTGCAACTATTTCGCAAGCGTCGTCCCTAACCATAAAATAATGGCGGCTGTGTGCATTTTTGTATCTATGCAAATGTTTTGTATACTCCTTTGTTGATTGGCCAAATTCACAAATGCATAGTGGGATGTAGAATATACGCGAAAAATCCCGTTAACTCAGTACAGCATATTCCCATGATAAGGCATTAAGAGTAATATTATTTTGGAAAGTAGTTTTTGAATAATCAGTTCATTTTGGAGTTATAATTCTTTGAATTGGCAATATTAATCTTGTAAGTCTTCAATCTTCTTTGTCAAAGCAGCAAACTTAACAACAACTTAAAAAAAAAATAATGCATAGTGGTTTTTTATTCTGACAAAAATTAAATGTGAACTGCGTAATTACTCGTGTTATTTTTAAACATATTTTTTATTTATGTATACTTTCTAGGGATTCCAATCCCGGAACATTTTTAATCACGAAATTTTGGGACTGAAATATTTTAATCTCGGGAGTAGTCTAGGGATTTCAAAAATTATTCAGAAGACTAAATAACCATATTGTCGTTGTAGAACGAAAATTCACCAAATACAGTTTTAAAATGCCAAATATTAATTTACAAAAATCTTTATAAATCTGTCAATTTTTAATCGATGATCTCAATTTTTTTACCACATGATAAGAAAATGTAAATCTATTAGTTGATTTTTCAGCTTTAAAAATGCTTCAATTACTTTTTATAATGTTAATCAATAAACTCGAAAATTATTTTTTTTTTCAAAAATTGGTGACTTTTCGTTCTACAGCGACGATGTTTCAGTTTGGATAATAGCCCAACTTTGGCACCTACACACATTTTTTATCATAAAGGTAAATTTCGTACGTTTGGGGATTCAAAATAATCAATAATTTCGATCATTTTGCTTGTAAAGAACGATGATAAATGTCAATGAAAACAATCATATTTTGATCTTGAATAACGATGGGTCGTATTTTTCGATTGTTTAAATCATAAAAAATATAAACATTTATTATTTCTAATCAAAAGTTTATTAAAAATGCAAGAAATATTAAATATTTTTAACAAGATTTAATGCATTTGATAGCTAAATTTAAAAATTAATGCATTTACTAAATTTTTTTTTTTGTATCGTTAAAAAAGCTCGTAAAAATGGTTATCATTTACGATTAAAATTGAATATAAAAAAAATCGAAAATATATCTGATGTGTTTTTAATTTGTTTATGAAACCTCGTTACGATCGACCAATTAAGAACGAAACTGTATGCGTTTTAAAATCATTTACGATTCTCGTATATGATTATTTAATATACGATTTATACGATTATTTTATTTAAATATTTCCTAACATTTACGATATCGTTTATGGGCCATCCAAATCGACAAACGGTTGGAACTCACCTTCTTCGATTTCAATGAAATTTGTGCAACTGATAAAGGGTATCAAGATATGCATTGATCAAATTTTTTACGCCC
The DNA here is from genome assembly GCA_951804985.1 of Dryomyza anilis. NCBI lineage: Eukaryota > Metazoa > Arthropoda > Insecta > Diptera > Dryomyzidae > Dryomyza > Dryomyza anilis. The sequence continues at coordinate 46,432,254 of OX638133.1, read as the reverse complement.
ACTAATTTCAGAGATACAGTGGTTCAAAGTTGCGAAAAATGGGACAGACATCACTTTTCTATGGTTGTTCATATTTCAATATCTCTTAAAGTAGAAATGATAGAAACCGTTTATGGCTCGTTTTAAAGCTAATAGAACAAGCTTTTATACCAATTAAGTTTAACTTGAACATGTGGCCCGTGGTAATTATCCTTGCACTTCTAAATTGATGTCCTTAAAAAGGACCCTTTTTAAAATTCTGGGTATGCAATAATCAGGAGACCGAAATCTACTAGAAATGATATGTTTCATGGTGATGTTCAAAAATGTGATGTTAAGTATCAGAGCCATGTCATGAGATCAAATGTGCTCGTCTTCCTGTATCTTTTAAATACCTTTTCAATGATTTGTCAACCAGAGCGCGACACGTCCTTAACACCGAATTTTCCAGAATGTTAACTAGCAAATCATTTTCGAGCTCCAGTGTCGCCAGATGAAATTCTCACATCACATACCTTTTTCCCTCATGAAATTCTCCCCGAGGAAAATTCTCACAAATACTCTCAAAATTCTCACAAATACCTCAATTTCCCTCAAAATCCCTCAATTCTCTACGTACATCAACTTCTCTCAATTTCCCTTTAAATCCCTTAAATTCTCACAGTACCTGAATTAAAAATATACAATATTTTTATAAATGTAATTTCTTTTTACAAGCTTTTATTTAACTTCACTTATTTGTACGTTTGTTCGTTTGTTAGTATGTCGGGCACAAAAATACCAAATTTAACGCACTTCCTTATATCATCCGATTGAGTTGAAACTTGGAACACGTATAGTATTCGGTATGGCACATATAAAAATTAATTTTAAAGTTCAAATTTTGGCCGATAGGGGGCGCTAAAGCTATTTTTTGAACCGTGTGAGGTCTGTTCTATACCTAGAAAGTTGAAATTTAGAACATGTATAGTTTTAGACACGAGGAAAAATATGTCAAACTCAGAACTTTGTATTTTGTCCGCTAGGGGGCGCATTTACTATTAATGGACCCTCTGAAGTGCATTCTTCACCTAGAAAATTGAAATGTAAAACATGTATAGTATTGGCGACGGGGAAAAATTTGTCAAACTTAGTACTTCGAATTTTCTCCGCTAGAGGGCACATTAATTATTAATGGAACCTCTGAAGTGCGTTCTTCACCTAGAAAGTTGAAATATATAATATGTATAGTATTGAAGACTGAAATAAATAAGACATACTCAGAGTTTCGATTTTTCATTGCTAGAGGGCGTTAAGTACGTAATCCTATATCGAGGTAACCACTGAACCGATTTCTGTAAAAGTTGGTGCAGTAATTCTTTCAAGCACACAAATTAATGTAGTTCAGAAGTAGTTCCAAATTTTATCAAGAGGGGTGTTAAAGGCAAAACTTTATATCTCGGTAACCATTGAACCGATCTATGCAAAACGTCATTAAGTGACTCCTTCGGGATCCCAATTTAACATATTCTAGTGTATAGGTCGAAATTCTATCGATAGAGGGTTATAAGAACAAAATATATCTCGGTATCTACTGAACCGATATATGAAAAATTTGATACAATTATTCTTGCGGGCACCAAACTTAACATAGTCTATAGTGTAGTTCTAAATTATATCAATAGAGGGCGTTAAGATCAAAATATTATATCTCAGTAACTACTTAAACTAATCTCGACAAAGCTTGGTACAGGAAATCCTTGGGCACTAACATTTTCAAAGGCTAGAAAGTAGTTCTAAATTCCATCGTCAGAGGGTGTTAAGAGCAAAAATTATAACTTGGTATCCGCTGAACCGATCTATGCAGAACTTGATACAGTGACCTTCACGCAACCAATTTCACATATGCTAGAGTGAACCAAATTTAATCGGCAGAGTGCATGGAAAGCATATAGTAATTCTTATAATAAAAAATAATAATATAATATAAAAAGTTCTAATAACGTTCTAAAACTGTTGCAATAATCAATTAAGGTTCGACATTGGAACATTTTATTCTATGGTCATTGAAACAGTTTTATCAAAATCTATGTTTTTTTTTTCAATAAATAATTCCAATGTTCATATAATGACTAAAATAAAAAAACTTTTAAAGCTTTAAAAAAATTCTGTTCTAAAAAATTAAAAATAAATTTACGAAAAATATAAAATATATTTATGTAATGGATACATATTAACATATTATAAGCAATAAATTTTAAAATTTACTAAGAGGTTTGTAAATACAAAAATAAAAGCGTGCGGCATATTATAAACAATAAATTTTAAAATTTACTAAGAGATTTGGAAATACAAAAATAAAAGCGTTCGGCGAAAATATTAAAAACTACCAGCATATTACATTCGTAAATATGTAGCCTAAATATGACTTTTATATTATACATCAAAAACCTACAACTCTTTATACTTTATATATCGCAACCGCTCAACACACTATAACTCTTCACGCAAGATTGGCAATATAGACAAGATTGTATAGGAGATACCACGTCCCTTTCTCCAGTCACACCCAGATTCTACATGGCCATTATAATGTGAAATATGAGCTTTTACTTCAATTTTCAATACTATGTACTACTTTTATAAATCAAGAGTTATAGCATTTTAAAAGGCTTGCTTATTTGACAGGTGCCACACACCTCTGTGCAATTACGACTCTTTCTGGCCAGGAGATATATAACGTTAATCTACATCATTTAGTCAAATTTCATGACTTAAATAAATATTTCTAATTAAAAGTTCAGTTTTGCCAGATTATTCTGAGGTAAAAAAAAATAACACATGCCAAAAAATATCATTGGGTATCAGTATTGCTTACAAAACTCATAAATACTTCCATACAGATCTACTCGTTTTTTTTTTTTTGGAATATCTATCTAAGATCCACAGCACTCAGACAGACTATATCCATTGTACTGTGAAATCTATTCCCTACAATTTTGTGATTAATATCACCACGAGCGCCCATGCCCAAGCCGGGATTCGAACCCGAGACCTTCAGAATGCAAGTCCAGCGCGCTACCTCTGGACTGCTGAAGCCGGCTATCAGCACTCCAAATTATATTAAAAACTATTGCAAAGTTGAATTTAATTGCAAAATTTATTAGTGCTAGAGTTGGACTATAATATTCAATAATTTTGCCGCACGCTTTTATTTTTGTATTTACAAACCTCTTAGTAAATTTTAAAATTTATTGCTTATAATATGTTAAACATACCCTACTATAAATATATTTTATATTTTTCGTAAATTTATTTTTAATTTTTTAGTACAGATTTTTTTAAAAACTTGTTTTTTAAAAAGTTTTTTTTATTAGTTTTTTTTACTTCACACACAAATTTTCAGTTTTCAGAATGAGCATTTTTACCAGCGGTGTATTTTCTCATGCGGGAAATATTCCTTTTGGAGAGAAATAAATTCTCTCGAAGGAAAAAAAAATCTTAATTTGGTGAGAGAATTCTCATATCCCGCAAATGCTAAAAATTCTCATAAACAGTATTTTTCTACAAAACTGACAAAGTTGCGTACTGCTGATTTCGATAAAGCACATTCCCCATAAACGGTACAAATTTTTTCACAATCCTGCGAAGTGAAGTCTGGTTCGAAGTGATATTGTATAAAATAGCCATTTCTTTTTAAGAACTTTGGCTAAATTTTAAAACGCAATTCCTTTGGACTAGGGGTTCTAATCCCGAAGCATTTTGGCAATCCCGGGACTTTCGGGATTAGAAAAATAATTCCGGGATATATCCCGGATTATGTCCCGAATGATTGCAATTTGTATTACAGGTACCAAATAAGTAAATTTTAATTAAGTAAATAATTAATTTACATAGTGCTGCTAGAGTTTATCACAAGAAAATTTGAGTCGGAAACAATTTCCTGTGTTTGAGTATTGCAGATGAAGTTAAAAACACTTTAAATCAATATTTTACCATCTAAATAAAGCTGTTTTGGACCGAAGTAGGCTTAAAAAATTAGTGATTGAATCTATTATTGTCCTATGTTCGCGCATCGTCTTTGAAGTTTAAAAAGAACAAAAATTTTACATTTTCTCAAGTTAAACCTGTCACAAATATAATTGTGTTTATACATTCTTTATAGAGTTGAATCCAAATATGTTAACGATCCATTTCTGTGACGTATAGGAAAAAAATCCTAAAGTCTGCCAATAATTGAATTTCACTCATTACATTATATTGTTTGTTATTTATTGGCAAATATTATTATTATTATTATTTATTGGCGTACGCGCATTACAACTGAAGGTAAAAAATAACGTTAAAAAATAATTTTATGTTTAGGGTAATAAAAATGTATTTTGTATCAGAATAGGTTCCAAAAATTAGAGTTTAAATCTATTAATGTCCTCCCAAAATTTCAGAAATTTGGAAGTTTAAAACACCAAAAAAATCGTAATTTTATTTGATAAAACCGGAATATTATTCACAAACAATTTTATTTACATGGTAAAAAAAAAATACGAATTTGTTTTTAACATTTTTTTCGATCAAATTTTTATGTAACTTTTAGGCCGTATTACAATTTGAAATTAAAATATAAGTTTGATTTCGATCCGCACTATTAAACATATAGTTTTGTGAAAAATACTAGCAGCGGTTTGAAAAATAATTAAAATATGCTAACGACTGCAAATTTAAAATTTAATAATTTCAATATTTTCTACACGTTTTTTTGATTGACAATCCCGGATTTCATTTCGGGATTTTCGGTACAAATATTCTCCGGGATCCCGAAATTTCGTGATCTCGGGATTGGAAGCCCTACTTTGGACTAACTAAATAAATGTTCCTATGTTGTTTTTTTTTATAATAGTCTATGGACAATAACTTTTCAACCGAGCATGACTTAATTTGAATAAGTGTTGCCAAAGTTATGCTACTCTAACCACATCTGTTGGAAAATATCATAAGAGGTTAACCTTTATATCTGACCTCTTATTTATATATTACTGTAATTCAATTATTAAAAATATTTTAAAATTCAAAAGTCTCAAAATAAAAATGTCGAAAACCGGTCGAACTAGGTAATAAAATCTGTTGATGAATACGGTCATCTCCTGTACTATAATTTAGTTTTAATGGTTACCTACACATAACACATACTTTTATAATATACATGATTATTAAAAATGAACCAAATTTTTAAATGTATTGCCTCACATTGAAATTAATAAATACTTCATTATCTCTTTTAGCGGAATATGAACAAAAAGCTGATGATCTCCAATCGCAAATTCAAGATTATGAGATTAAATTACAAAAATATAATCAAAATGTCGAAGAACTTCGAACTCAGTTGGACAAAGTTTCAACAGAGCGTGAGCAACTTTTTGTTGCAAGGAATGCTTGTGACGAGGAGTTGGTCAACATGCGTCGCGAGAAGAATTCTGTCATAGACGAACGTAACTCCTTATTAAAAGTTATTGAACGCAAAAACACCGAATTGGAACGGCAACAGCATGAAACGAAATCCTATCAGCAGCAATTAAATTCAGCTATCAATGCAAAATGTGAAGCCATTGCACGATTGGACGAAATTGAAAGTAAGGAAACGGCACTTGATTTCAAAGAGCGTCGCATGGATCAGGAGCGTACGATGTTGCAAAATCAAATCCAAACATTATCTGAAGATTTAAACCGCAACATCATGGAATTACAAAAAATTAGGCGCGACAATACAACGCAACGTATTCACTTGGAAACAAAACTGTCCGAAAAAATTGAAGAGTTGAAAATTGTGCAGTCACAATGCGAACAATACAAGGAAACCATTGACCATCTAACACAAAATGTCCAAGAACTGTCTTCAAAAATGCTGCAGCAGAACGAAGAAGCCAATAAGATGATGGAGTATTACAAAAAGGAACTTGAAGCAAAAAGTAAATTAGCGTATCTGTACAAGAGCAACTCCGAAGACACTGATGTCGAAAGAAACGAACTTGTCTCTGCAATTGCGGATCTTAAGCGTATGTTGGCCGAAGCAAGCGATCAGTATGGCGAACTGGAGACCAAATTCAAAGCCACCACTCTGAATCACGAACAGGAACTGGAGGAAAAAACTAAGGTTATCGAAGCACAAAAGAGTGAGATTGCACATGCCAATGATTTGCTCAAAGAGGTTCAAAACGAGACAATGGAGAGCGCCATTTCTAAAATAGCGCCATCTGCAGCAATTGCTAGTCGCTTGATTAGATCTGATATGTCACTAACCGAATTGTACTCCCTGTACGTCAAGACTTCAGAAGAGCTGGAACTGCAGAAACGTGAAAATTCGCGTTTGAGTTTGCAACTAAAAACTATTCTTCACGAACTTGGCGAAAATGCACCTCATTTGAAAAAGCAAGAATTAGAGTACGAAAAACTTATTGAGACGACCAGTATTTTAGAACATCAGCGTGACGAACTGCTCGTTAAAAAGGCGGATATGGAAGAGTTATTGGAATCTGCACATTCCAAAATAAGTCATTGGGAACGGGAAAACAAAAAACTTAAACATTCACAAAATGATTTAAGCCGACAAGTATGCTATTTACTGAAGGAGGTAGAGCAGGTCAGTTTAAATTTTATGCAATTATTATACATTAGTAATGCTGTGAACTAGTAAAATTGTAAACCGCTAAAAATGATGTTGAGTTATATTTTTATCATGTGTAATTATTTTTTTTTTAATTTTGTTCATATAAGGATTTATTTCTTTTATTTGCAGCTTCGACTTGGCTTAACTAATAATAAACCTACATACTTTGGTAACATGTCTACAACAGGGGATGTCATATCGAAGAAGCTGGTTACTTTTAGCAACATATCTGATTTGCAAGATAACAATCAAAGGCTGCTTCTACTTGTGCGTGACTTAAGCAGCAAGTTGGAAGAGGCCGAAACTATAAAACATGAGCTAAATGAATCAACATATAAGGAGAAAATTGAAAACTATTCAAAGAAGCTGAAGACAATGCAGGATACACTAAACCAACAGAATAATACTGTATCTACTCTTCTAACGAAATGTGAATGTTACAAAAAGAAATATTTCGATACGCTCAAGAAGTATACTAAAAAAACTGCAGAAAATGATGGCAGTGATTTGGATGACAGTGAAATGGTTGACGATACTGATGAGAGACAACCTAATGCAAACACAAGCACAATATCTAAGAACGATACCACAAAGGAAGATAGCAGTGATAAACGTGTTCTGGAATTAGAAAATCAATTAGTGGAAATGAAGGGACAATACAAAACAATTAAGGAGCAGTATGAGTATTACACTCAAGAAAAGAAGAATAATGAAAAGATTTTGAATGAACAGTTTGATTCTATGCGCACTGAAGTACGTGAATTAACATCTACCAATTGTAAACTTATGTCGACCGTCGAGTACAACAAAGAGCAAATAAAACTGCAACAGAAGAACATTGCCACCTACAAGCAGCAAATAGCCGCTCTGGAGGATCGTAATAAGAACTATGAGAACACGATTGTGAAGCACGAGCTTTCTGTGCAATATTTAAAGGACGAAGTCATGAATTCACAAAAGGGTCACTCAGCAGCTGAAGCTGAAACGAATCATCTTAGACATGAAAATCGATTGCTGAAGGATACAGCGGCTCGTCTTCAATCCGAGAAAGAGGGATTCCATCGGGAACGACAAAATCAGAACTTATTACTTAGCAATTTGGAATTAATAAAAGCTAATCTAGAGCGCTCTGAAATGGAGGGTCGTTCCCGATTAGAGCAGCGCCTAGATGATACTGTACGTGAGTTGTCGGCACAAAGACGGCGTTTCCAAGAAGAAGAGGATCGATTCCGTGAACTAACAGCTGACTTACAACGCCAAACAGAAACCGCTAAGAGTCACATGGAAGAAGAAAAGCTAAATGTTAACAAACTCTCTACAGAGCTGAATGCTATGCGCGATGAACTCTCTGTTAAAACGAAACAAATTACCGAACTTAGCAAGAAACTGCAAGACATCCTTACACCCTCCAAGAACGACAACCCAATTATGCTGGCTAATAAGAAGTCGCGTGCGCTGGAAGTTCAACTGGAAGAAACTAAAATTGAAATAGCTTCTTTGAACTCTGAATTAGCAAAGGCCCGTGAACATGCTGATCAGTATTACAAACTATCTCAAAGTGCTGAAGTTGAAATCAAAAATTTGGACGAAGTGCACACGCGCTCTGTATCGAACGCTGAGGCTGAACTTCAAATCCTCAGGGAATCAGAGCTGAATTTAAAATCACGTGTGGAGGAATTGGAAGCAGAACTCCAACTTACCACAGTCACAGAATCAACAATCGCCAATGAAAATGAGCAACTGAAAAAATTACAAGACGAGCTCAAAGATACATTGCAAAAATTGAGCGAAACTAATAGATTACTGCGTTCAATTCGAGCGAAATACACAACATGCATGGATTCTCTGGATGGCGTTGAGAAAAAATATGCAAATGAAATAATGTTGCATTCTGCAGATATTCAGGAAATGTCAAAATTGAAATCTGAACTTTTAAAGGTATGTTTTCCCTTTTTAAATAAATGTACGTACGCTTCAACTTAGTGTTCACGATTCGGGTAATGTTTTTAAGCAGACTATTCTTTATAATACAATGATGGGGATATTGCAGTAACATGATAAGCCACAAAAACAAAATATCGATATGATTATTCAAAGAAAAATTTAGATATAAATAATCACAAGCAATTTATAACCGATTTTAATATTTTTATTACTTGTGAATATTGTCAAAAAAGTAGTGAAGTATAATTTTAAAGTTGCCTTTAAATTGTCAATTGCCTTTAAATTGTCAATTAATAACGTTTTTTTTTTCATAGTTCAATCAAGCGAGTGAACTCAAATGTGAAAAAAACACTTATACCCAACTTAATTCTTTCACTATTTCAAAACAGATGGCGCTACTATGTTTCAGAGCAAACATTTTACATGTAACCAAGGTTCGCAGACAAAATAATATTTGTTACGTAAAAACACTAAAAAAGTGACAAAGTATAAATGTGGTAATGGTTATAATTCTTTCCATATGAATAATTTTCATACTGCATCTATTTTTTATGTTTGTATGACAAATTTTAATTGCAGAAACCTGTCAAAAAAATAGATTAAGGGGACATCTATGAAACAGTACAAACACAAGAAAAAGTACTAAGTTAATTCCACAACCACAACATTTTTAGTTCAAATGAATTGAACCAGCTGCCATATTGGTTCAATTGTTGTTTTTGCTTTACGTATAAAATTAGAACCAGTTCAAGTATGAAAAAAAACGCAGCTAATAATATAAAATTTGATTACGATTCTTTAGTAGTCGTACAGGTGTTATCTCATTATCTCATATTCAAATTAATTAATCGTTGGATTTCAATGTTCCCTATATATTTTTTTGCCAATGTGAACTCTAATTCTCAGTTAACTTAAAAATACAAAAAATCCACCTAACCAATCTGAAAAAAACTATGGTTTACAATTAAATGTTTTTGAACATTTTACTATTTTTGATCGATTTTTGATGCTTTTCATACAAATGATTTCTAATTCCATTCAAGTCGTTCAAAGCAAGGAAGTTAAATTTTATTGAAAACAGTTGTTTGTATTGAAATTCTAAATTTAAACGTTTGTGTGAATAATCTCTTATATTATAACTTTAAATTAATATCGTGTACCCTTCACTAAAACGGAATACGTTTGTAACACAAAGAAGACATAACTAAAAGAGCTAGATCAGAATTTACTACAATTCTTTTATACATTTGCAAGTAGATTCCCAAATCAAATTTACACTTGTTTTTAAGATATTTTTCGATAACTTCAACATTCGAAGTTCAATATTTGTAAAACTAATATTGTAATTTAAATAAAAAAAAATATATAATTTAAATGAATAAAATAGAAAATAGTGATCAGCCTAAGTTCTTCTGCACTGTAGCACCAAACTATTAATTTAACTTGGTAAATTAGTTTAGTCGTTCTTTCACGGGTTTTTATACGGTTATCATAATTTAAAAAAAATAAGTACATTCAATTATATATTTTATTTTATATATTTAAAATAATTTAAAATATTTCGAAAAGCAAGAATTTATTTCTGACTAAAAAACATTTTTGAAAATTAAAAAAATATGGGTTTTTGAGAAAAATCTTCCTCAAATCTAGATCATGTGATAATGGCCTTTAACCTTTGGATACAAAAATAAAATTATATACCACATTAAAGGCTATCTTTATTCCTTTCAAATGATACCTAGTTTTAAGATAAAGGCAATTAAGTTATCCCACCTTTCTGATTTTTGGCATGTTTGAAATATTCTTTGGGTAATAATTGTCTTTAATGGGAATGGTTTGGGAACGAATTGTCCGGATCAAGAGTTGTTTATAACAGCAATTTTTCTAATATAGTTTCAGGATCAAATAAATGAATTGACATGTCAACGCGATTCTGCTACATTTGGTCTCAATGAATTAAAGAATTCCAACAACGAGCGACTCGAACTGCTTCAAACTGAGAAAATGGAGCTTGAGAAACGTATTATTGATCTTGACATTTTAAACACTACTTTACATGACCAGATTGAAGCACTTACCAAACTCTCAGTTCTTAATCAATCATCTGCTGGTAATGTCTCGATGACGGACAGCCATGATGCCAATACGTCCAATCTTAATCAGTCGCATAGCGAAGCTGACATCAAGAGCAATGAGCAATTATTGCAAATTATAAAGTTTTTGCGCAAAGAAAAGGATCTTTCTGTGGCAAAGCTTGATATAGTCAAAGCTGAAAATGTTCGTCTTCTGTCTGAGCACACTATTTTACAAAAGAAAATCGATGAATTAAATGGTTTTTTGAATCAAGAACGCACAAAATCAGAGACAATTACAGTGACTGCATCCAAGCACGAAGAAATACTACGTAAAATTGAAACGCTGAACGCATTAACCGACAGCAACCGCATCTTACGAGAGGAGCGTGATTCGCTTTCTACTCGTGTGACTGAGCTTAATACGCGAATTGGTATCATTGAAGATGAGCTGTTCCCGCTGCAGAAACAGAACAGGGAATTAGTTTCCAAGGTGGATGAAATTACATCTGAAAATAATTCACTGCGCACCGAAGCAATAAAATGGCGTCAACGTGCTAATGTGCTAGTAGAAAAAAGCAATAAGAATCCTGAGGAATTCAAACGTCTGCAGACTGAACGCGAGAATCTAGCCAAAATGCTTACGCACGAAAAGGATATTTTGAAGCAGGCAACTGAAGAGCTCAATACCATCAAATCAGAGAAAGCACGCATTGACACAGAACTCAGTTCTCTGCAGAAGCAGCTGCAGTTGGTCAATGAAGAAAAAAAGAAATCCGTGGATGACTTTAATGTGTTAAAACAAACAAATACACGGATGGCACAGGATGTAATGGAGTTAAAAAATAAACTGTTGCAAAAAGAGGAAATATTGCAAAAGCTCACAGAGGATTTAGAAGGCAAGGAAGCACAGCTTGTTGATACCAAAAACAAGGAAATACAAATCAGAAAAATTGCAAAACGTTACAAGGACTCTTATTTGGAATTGTCTAATAAGACTGCTTCCGCTACCAGTACAGAGACCACACAGGACACAATGGAATTGGGATCCAGTAATGTGGCAGAGAGCAGTGTGGGCGTAGCAGCCGCTGCTACCGCCACAAATTTGGAATTGGTGCAACTACGCGGCACAATTGAAAGTCTCAGCAATGAACTGCGTACATTGCAAGAGGAACATGAGAAATTACGCAAGGACAACGAAGAGCTGAAAGCATCTGCTGAAATAGAGGATCGCTCAAAAACATTGCTAAGAGATGCAAGATCGAAAATTGTGAACCTGACAGAGTCGAAGCATGCAGTTAGTCAAGAACTAGTAGCAACAAAATTGAAATTGCAAACCTGTGTACAAACAACTGAAGAGCACGAAGCTGCTATCAATGCAGTTAAGACACAGTATGAAGACACATTTGCGCGCATGGAGAAAGAGCTTCTTGAGCAAAATGCTCACAGCAAGGAGACACTTACACGCTTGACGCGCGATAACGAGTCGCTGCTAATGCGCGTCAACCAACTTAGTCGACAGTTAGGATTACAACAATCATCGAAACCATCGACCAGTTCTGGTACTATATCGGATAAAAGTTCCATGTCCGAATCTTCACCGCGTACAGCAAATGTGAAGCCCATGTCTGGATCTACTACTGTGCAGCAGTCGGCTACTGTTACGCCCTGGCGTGGCAGTGAAACGCCGTTGGCTAGCATTCGTCCAATTTCCGTTCAAAATAGTAGAACTGCTGCAATACTACCCACAAGTCAGCAAAGCTCTGGCAGCAGTTCAACGTCGACATCGTCATCTACGACATCGACAGCTGCCGGCAGCAGTAACACTGCGCTTGTCCCACCTCAGCAGCAGGTGCATACGACCGCCAGTAACTCCGTCGAATCTATGTCTTCATCGCCGACCTCTTCGCATACCGATTATATGCCCTCGACCAGCACCGCTTCAGTAGCTGTAGCTACGATTCCTCCAATGGGCACAGCTACAGCAGAAAGTTCACAGGAAGCGGAGAGTTTGCAACAACAACAAACAAATGAATCACAGGTAATTTGTTAAAAATTACCACCAAGGCATGTAGTTTATGTTTATGCCTTTCAAACTTTTTTATTTTTTTAGTTGTCGGTGAGTGGTGTCCAACAAGTAGTTGCTTTGATATCGCCGCGTGTCGAAGCCTCTTCACAAAATACCCCCAATCCGGTTTCGCAATTGCAACCGGAAACTTTGAATCAACAGCCGAGCACATCCGGTTCGACAAGTTCCTCCTGTCATATAGCTGTGAGCAGCCATAGTCGTCATCCTTCATCTAGCAGCAATGTCACGACTACGCAAGCCGGTTCTTCTGGAGGTCACAAACGCCCACGTGAAATTGAAGGCGACTCATCTACCAGTGCTGATGAAAACGGTGGGCCTGAAATGTCGAAACGTACACGGTGCCAGAAACAATCAGGAGAAGCTGCAGTACTTGTCGGTGTATCTGAGAGTGGTGTTGATGTGGAATACCAAGTACCCACTTCTTCGCAACGTGATCAAGAAGATGATATTGTTGTTGTCGACTCCGAGGAAGAGGAGGAAGAAGAAGATGATGGTGTTGTGGACGAGGGAACTGCCGAGGCAGATGATGGACCAGCAGAGGTCGATGGTGAAAATGAAAGATACGAAGACATTTATGAACAAGACCAGGAAATGGATGAAAACGATTGCCCCGAAATTGACGAATGCAATATTCAAGCCGAACCCGATAACAATGAGGTAGATGTTGATGAATGTGTCGATGATAAGGTTCATTGCACCACGGAAGACAACCAAGCGGAGGTCGCACCAGATGACAGCGGGGCCAGCACGAGTCAAGCAGCGGCTTTAACATTGGCTCGAAGTGAACTACAAGAAAACAAACAGCAAAGCCAGACTATTAGCAGCGGTAGTTGCGAGTCCGCCCCAAATGTTTCTCAAGCGGGTCCTTCCACCTGGAATCAAGCATCATCCACATTTGCTCGTCAACACAGGCCAACGTCCAATGTGCTTCTGCAACAGGAAGAAACAGACGGTTTAAATAATGAATTTAGCGACAGTCATCACTCTGATAGGTAATGAATACAATGTGAATTATATTCTTTTATGTGTATGTCAAATGCTAATTTTTTGTGTTTATTATGTGGAATGTTGTTCTGTGATGTTTCTGTAATAATAACGTAAAACAACAATGTTAGCCTGTAACAAATTGCTATTTTTATTTATCAGATATGTTTGCCTTTGCATTGTAGAAATATATTTATAATCATCCAAAAAAATATAAAAATCGCTCACTTGTAACATATTTACAACAAAACTTAGGGCCAGCACGGTTAAAGACTAATTGACTAACGGCCGATTGCATACAACTTTTAACTATTCAGAAACTACTTTATCGATATTTCCAATAATTTTGTATTCTTCAATTAGAAAATTGCCACTTCCTAATTGAATTAATAAAAACTGGTTGGAAATGTCGATAAAATAGTGCTTTTTGAATTGTAAATTTTTGTCTGGATTTCAATCATTATTTTGTTAAAAATTAATATCAATTTTGTAGAACAATTAAATTCATTAAAAAAATAAATTTATTCAATTAGTAAATATTCCGACAAGACCTTTTTTAAAACCAACATTAAATCTGATATTAATATACTTCTCATATTAAATTTAAATTATACAATAATAAAAATATGATATTCTCACACCAGAGCGGTAAACGGCACGGACGCGGTATGACAATCAACTATATATAACTCATGTACTCTTAAATCAATAATATTTTCGATAAAAAATCACTTAAAATCGCAAAGACGTATCTAATTCGCACGCACAACTGTTGCAAATCAATTGTGTAGATTAGCACAATAAAGCCTCACATATACGAACTAGCGAAACCACCAACTCTCCTTCATATAAAATTTTGGAGACCATTCTACGTTGTTCTTGTTCAGCTTGAAGTTGAAAACTTAACATGGCTTTGCTTATGAAAAATGTACATAAATACATGGTTTATTTTACTATCTAATACTGTTTAAACAAAATCTTTAAATTGATTTATATTTTTAAAGCTTCAATGAAGATATAACATTGACACAAGGTAATGATGCTAAGCCAGTTGAAAATATAGATGATGTTTGTGAGGAACCTATGAATATCGAAGAAGGCAGTTCCGATGAGGCCAAAAAGACCAAAAGCAACATAAACTTGCCAATTGTAAAAGAAGGCACTGATGACGAAGGGGTCGCCGATGAAGCAGGGACTTTAGTTGACGAAAACGCCGAAACTGAAAGTATGTATACCTCTTTCTATATATATTCTGTTATATATATATATATTTATCATTTGTTTCAAAAGGTCATAATAGTAATGGAGCCACTCAATCTGAAATACAGGATTTTCATCAAGGCCATCTTGAGGCTCCCAACGAAGAAAATGAAGGTGTTGATGGTGTATCTTCTGAGGGTGAAAAACAAGCAGTTGAGGACGACATAGAGGTATAATAAACGTTTCACACGATGTCTCCACCAGATATTTTGTTGTGAAATCAGTTTAATCTGATTTCACTGCCGAGTCGACTTAGTCATGACACATATCAAAATTTTTTCTACTTCTAAAGTGTTCCATTTTGCGCTAATTTAATCACTCAAAGTTGCATTTATTATGAAGTTTGACAATTTTGTTGAGTGTTGGGAGTGTAAGCGTGTTTTATAGTTATTACAAGGGGAAGTGTTCGATCGAAATACATGGCCTGATTCCAGCAGGTTCACTCTCGTCTCTCAATAGAACCACCCATTACAGACATAATTCGTTGCTCGGTCGCATGATACGTTTGTGGAAGGATCTCCTTGTGTCCGTTTTTCCTAGACATTCCTATACATATGAGCAAATTCAAGCCAACATCCATCACACTTCAGCTTTCCTCCCTTAAATCCTAAACCTTTCCAACAATAGGGGACATCCCTTGAGCGTTGGTTAAGCTATTAAAAATAATACTTCGACCGGTTGGTCTCTTATACCACATTTTTGAACATAACATAACAGAATTTCTGTCATGTGGAGACGGTAGAAAATGTGAATGCAATACTATATATCAATTTCATAAAAAAAATAACAGGAAGAGGGACGTGAAGCGGAAGCATCTACTTCGCCGTCAATTACTACGCGATCTAAAACTACCAGAGGTTCGGCAGCATCAAGACGTCCTTCCAGGGGATTTCAACGTGGTGGAAGACCTACTCCTATAGTTTGGCAAGGTAACATTTTTTAAATGTTTAACTAAATTAAATGTTTCAATAAATGTTATTATTTAAGATGCGCCAGGTGCTATGCGACATATGCAACAAAATCCAAGAAATCCCGATCAACCGGGGAGCCCATCAAGAGGTTTTCCCAATCAGAGAGCTCAGCGAGCGCGACGTATGCGAAGACCTGCAGGAAATTATGGAAACATGCGATATTCATAAGCAATTACATATATGTATTTTCTATTTTAGTTTCATGTAAATGCATCGTAGATCGCATACAAACACTTAACTATTCCCATATGTACTTTAAAGTCTCATTAATATATATGTGTCACATTACTTTAGGTAGCTTGTATTTAACAATTATTACATTTTCAGATTTTATTCCGAACATATTTCTTATATTTTGGAGCTCAATTAATATTTCGAGGTTTGTGGTTTTTGTAGATTTAAGTTTCAGAATTATTTAACCATTCCATTGTTGTGAATATGGTGGAAGTTAGAACCAACATTTTGAGATAATCAAAAACCTATGTTGAGCTCATTTGTGCTGGTTATGCTACTAATTAAAATTTGAAGTTATTTTGGGTTGAAGTTATTTTGTATTAAATTGTTTTTTTTTCGAATTTTGTGCTGGATTTTACTCAACATATGCTGCTTGTACTATGAAACAACAATATGAATATATTGGCTGCATTCAGAACAGTCAACAGTTGCGGACAGTTCAACAGTTAATCATGGGATTCAAAGCGGCGGGAGTAGATTCAAATTCGATTCATTTTTTCGGAGTAATTCTCTCGAATCAACTACCTTATCTACCCTCTAAAAACACCGAAAACAGCTGTTTGCTGTCAAAAGTGAAATACGCCATAATGTTGTCAGACATGAAATTATATGATTAATTAAAGATGCTCTTCTGAAGAATCTTCTGCTGTATCATTTATAGTAGATGGATTGACGACAATTCCAACACAACTTTCACCATTTGAACGCCAGAATCAGTTACTGGTACGCAATCCCGTATGCTTAGTTGTATCACGTCCTACTCTAAAGGAATGAACAAAATTTGATTATTCTCACTGCCAGTTTTTTTCTTATCTAGGAACTTTTTGCTGTCAGGATGTGTTTTTAAATTACGAATCACATTCTCAAGCTATCATGTATACACAGAATATATACTAACATATACAAACTTTACGTAATGACAGCAAACAACGACGCTGTGCCGTGAGCGCCGATAAATTGGTTTCGTATTGTGAACAAAAAAAGTATTAAATGCAAAAATTTTATTAGAAAATCATCATTATACTGGCTGCTTCAAGATTTTGTATTAATAACATGAAAGACGATTTTATATTAAAATAACATTTAAGTTTCAATAATTATTCCCAAATTAGCAGCCAAATTGATTTCATGCTTTAACTTGATTGAATAATTTTGTTTTATTTAATTACGAATTTATTTAATTAAGGATTTTCATCAATATTAAATAGGTTGTCTGTACTACGTACGATATATATATATCAATTGAATAAACGCATCCGTAATATTGAAGTGCACTGTAATTTTCGGGGTGTTAGGAAATCTCACTTGATTAACACAATTCGTAATATTGACGAACGCGATCATCGGTTAACATTTAATTAATTTTTATGTCGTATTGTATTTACGTTACTTTGTGTGTTATGTGACCATTTTTTCAATAATATAGATATTATGGGCTTGTGCGAATTCGACTAAATTGCGTCGGTAATGCAGTGTTCGACTTTTCAATTTAACAAAATTTTCGAGTAGACTCAATTGGATTACAGCTATATGATAATCGATTGATTATGAACTCGAACAATTACCGAATGGAGATCGAATGAAAAGCTGTACAATTTAGTCGTATTCGCACACACCCTATATTCTATTACGCGGACTGCTATATCGACTACCGTCGCAGTTAATCCCAGGGAATCAATAATAATGCACTTAAGAACATTTCCCGCCTTAATGGATAACCGGGATTCCATAATCCGCATAAATATTATATTAAGGGTGTGTGCGAATTCGAAATTGCTTACTAAACTAAATTTTGTCAGTAATGCAGTGTTTACTTTTTCAATTTAGCAAATGTTCGAGTAAACTAAATTGAACTAAATGGAAAGACAGCAAACAGACATAATACTAATAGTTTGGCACTACAGTCCTATAAGGACTTAGACCGAGCTCTCCCACCACTTTGAGCTGTGCGTGTTATATTTGTACTCAAAGTGGTGGGACCTACAGTTTATTGCCGAATCCGAACGGCGGGTGAGAGCTTTTCATAGGCAATGTTTTACTCTCGTAGGTTTGCCATTTACTGCCGAGGGGTAGCGCGGTATAGAAAAATGTTTCTATGAAAAGATGTTGTTAGCTCCAGTCCAGGCTTGAACCGGGGACCTTTCGGCTCGCAGTCCAACGCACTAACTACTGAGCTACCGCGACTACATATGATAATCGATTTATAAGAGACTTTAAAAATTACCGAATGGAGATCGAATGAAAAGCTGTAATATTTAGTCGTATTCGCACACACCCTATATTCTTTACGCGGCCTGCTATATCGACTCCCGTTGCAGTTAATCCCAGGGATTCAATAATAATGACATGCACTTAAAAATATTTCCCGCCTTAATGGATACCCGGGATTGCATAATCCGCATGAATATTATATTTAGGGTGTGTGCGAATTCGATTAAATTGCTTACTAAACTAAATTTTGTCGGTAATGCAGCGTTTACTTTTCAATTTAGAAAATTTTCGAGCAAACTAAATTGGAAGACAGCAAACAGACAAATGATAATCAATTAATTGGGGACTTTAACAATTACCGGTTACCGAATGGCAATCGAATGAAAATCCGTACAATTTAGTTTAGTCAGCAATTTAGTCGAACTCACACACACCCTTAAGTTAGAAACAACTCTTTTGTTTATAAATATTAAAGTTGAAATGTCATTGCATGTTATCGATAACAAACGTAGCATAAATAAGTTGTGAAACTGATGAGTAATTTTCGCTTGAATGGATTGCTCTCAACATGTTTAGTGAGGGGGTCTCCATTTTTTCCTTCGAAAAATGTTTACCCTACATTTTAAATCTATAACGATACAACGCCGGATTCCCAAATGCTAATAGAAATACCGAACATTTTTAGCGTTTCAGCTAAACAGTATTTTTTAGCTTAGCAGCTCGAAACTTAGAATCGTATTTTATCTGAAACTCGGTGCTTTTTTTTAGTATTTTAGCGATAAAATTTTAACTTTAGCTAGGAGAAAGTGGGAAACCGTCCCCCCTTGTGGGCACGTTTCAATCAGTTTTTGCGCCAATCTCATTCAGTTCACTTGTTAAAATGATCTTTACACTAAGAAAACAAGATGTTTATGAAAGTCTTGCTGAAACTATCCTTTTAAATTTACGCCTTGTAGCAAATATTCAAACATCCCATAAGTTTCAATAAAGTTGCTGCAAAACTATTAATATTTTTTGAATATGACATATATGCAGATAGTTACGTTTGCCACAACAGCAATGAAAATTGAGATATTTACAGTTGACTGATAGCAAACATCCTGAGTTCTTGGACATTTGCTGCAAAACTTTTGAGGCATTTTGACATTTGACTACCATAAAAAAAGAAAATGGTGTACTTTTTCTTTACCCTCGACTTGACGGTGCGTAATCGAATATGCTACGACGGATACTTGCTTATTGCTCCGTAAACATGCCGTCAATGACGGTATTGTGATTCCGTGTGTGTCGTAGGCTCCGTATAAATGTTTCTTGTGTTGATATTTAGGGTTGTGATATTTCTGACAATCATTTTTGTTTTCTTAGGGTGTGTGCGAATTCGACTAAATTGCTGACTAAACTAAATTGAACGACTTTTCATTCGATCGCCATTCGGTAACCGGTAATTGTTAAAGTTCATAATGAATCGATTATCATATGTCTGTTTGCTGTTATTCAATTTAGTCTGCACGAAATTGAAAAGTCAAACACTGCATTACCGACAAAATTTAGTTTAGTCAGGAATTTAGTCGAATTCGCACACACCCTTAGTGTATGTTATGAAAAACATGTCAATGTTTATTTTAACGGTCGTTAAAGGACTAACTATAATTTACATGTGCTGGCATACGCGAATATCAAATGAAACAAAATACAAAACTTTTCTTAAGTTTCGAGCAATTAGATCGGCTCGTTCCGTACGGAAATTACGATTTTATTTCATTTTGACATTCTGGCATGTCAGCACATTCCCATTATTTTTAGGCCTTTAGTGTTTGTGTTTGAAAAAATGAGTTATGCGAAAAGATTTCTCAGTGTATATTTAATATATTAATATTAAAAATAAATCAAATTTCATTTTTTATTTTAAAAATGAAAACATGACATGTCGAATTTAATATTGGACTCTTCTATCCATTTAATTATTTATTTTTCAGTTAAATAATATAAATCATAAAATAGTCGTTTTTTTTCTTTAGCACAAAATATAAAAAACCTTTTCATTATATTTGAGTTTAAAAAAAATAATTTTTATTACTGATTATGGAATGAATCATTCATTACATATTTTATGTATGACCGGAGGCTTCTGATTTACTCATTCTGCGTTCAAGAAATTACCGGCCTATGGCCTGCATAAGTAAATCGGTGACACGGTGCACTACCTCTCTGAATATTCATCTTACTCTACAAAAGGAGAATCAGCCCCATTCTTTACAACCTAACAGGCCTCTTATATTTTATAAAACTAAGCAAATTCATTAACATTTTGGAACTGGACGACAGCAGTTTGGAGTTCTATTTTACAAAAAATCTGCGCACCGTGTCATTTTTTTCGAAATCACTGGTTCCGAGCAACTTTATTTTAAATTTTCACCTAGGTTTAATTTTTTTTATCTTCGGCCTATAAAGATGACATTCCCTGTTCTTTGATAAAAAAGCATGTATGTTAATTTTTTTGTTTTAGTTTTAATTTATCATTAAAAGTTATAAAAAAAAACAATTTTTTATTTTATGATCTTGGGCGTTCTTTTTTCTCCTTATAAAGGGCCAATAGGGAAACGTTTGCAACCTTAACGACCTTAAAACGTACACCGGGAATATCACCGACAGCGTGACCTTTACGACCGAAACCTGCAACCAAGACTTCGTCGTTTTCTTCAATGTAGTTCAAGCTACCATCACGGGGTACGAAAGCTGTGATTTTCTTTCCGTTCTTGATAAGCTGCACACGGACGCATTTGCGAATAGCAGAGTTAGGCTGCTTAGCTTCAACGCCACTAAAAGTAGAAACAATTGTTAATTATTCTATTCAGTCAACAATATATGCACATAGTATATTAGATTCGTTGCTCTATAAACACGTTAACAACTCACAGTATAATCCTGTGATTTGATTTAATCACAATTCACAAAAACACAAAAGTATACTGCGAATCGTCGAGCGCCAACAACAATGCACCAATTATAAACTACTTCATTTAAAATAAACGAATGCAAGATTTAATTCACTTACACTTTTTCCAGAACGATTCCCTTTGCGTGAGATGCTCCACCGAAAGGATTGGCCTTCCATCTTGTACCCAAATGAGCCTTTTTGTAATCTTTGTCGGCCCAACGCTGGTCACGACGATGATTGACGTGCTTTCTAGCTGTGCGGAGACCTCTTGGTTTACCTGGAAAAACACAACACAAATTATTCTTTTGTTTTCCGTTTAAGGTTAGGACATATCGATATTATAGGCGTGTCACAATATTCTTTGAAATAATATAAACACTATTCACTTTAGGAGCTATTTTAGTACAATTTATTCGCCTTTTCACAATAATTTAACCAGAGATTTTTTTCATTATGACGGATTACAATTTACATTATTTTATGTTGTAAGCTTGAAAACGATCCATTTTCTAACTACTACTTAAATTCTTAATTATTTATTAATATATACATCAGCTTCCTCACTCACATCGTATTTACTTGAAAAAGTTAAAAAAAATGGCATTTATTTCGTAAAATAATTTCAATTATTTAACTCACCCATAATTTCCAACTATCTCAAGCAATGGCGGAAATAAAAGAACGTTTTTTTTCTCATTTTGTATCGATCTATCAAAATTTGAGTACAACAACAAGAGTTTCGTTAAGTTGCCCGTAATGTCAAACATGGGGTGGTAATTTGTTCGGAAAGTTATGTTAGAAAATCTATTACTATTTACTGTGTACTATTTACCGTATACAATTCATTATACGTCTAAACAATTCACAACAGACAAACATATTTTGTCATATTACAATTGAAAATAAAATTCTGTAATGACGGAAAACAAATAAGACGCCGTGCGTGAACATGTCAAAGAATCTATTGATTCTTCATAAATTAATTTCTTATACTGACCAACAAATAATTATATAGAATTTTATCAAAAAATCATAATTAAATTCGGCTGTTTCAAGACGATATTTTGATGATCATGAAAATGATTCAATACTTATACCCGAATTCGCAGACAAATTTATTTCATGAAATTTTACTACACCGAGAGAAACTGTAGTTACTAATACCCAATATGCAACATGGTAAGCCTTTGAAAAAATAATCATAATTGCCTTTATGGTCTAGTGTGTTTTTCAAATCAGTTTCATATATAAAATAAGTTATATTTTTAGCGTTACTCATACATATATCATATATTATATATCAATAGCTAATGAGCAATTTGTATTGAATAAATATATTATTTTATTTATATTTGTATATTTATTTCACAATATAACTTAATTAATGAATTTCCTATTGTTTTCGGCATGTGAACATTTTTGACGTTTATTTATATTGAAATAAAGCAATCGTTGACTTTGATTTCTATGTTAAAGACAATTTTCTTTGAGTAATTTTTCATTCTGAAAATATCGTTGATGTGTTAACAATAAATTTCTTTATTACTTTTTTTTTTATAAAAACAAAAGTGTGGTGTATATTATTTGTGAACCGGAAGCGAAAGAGTACAATTTATTTCTGCATGTATCCATAATTGTTGGCAAAAAACTGGCAACCGAACTGCTGATAGACATGAGGTTGCCGTTTGTCATTTATTTTGTTGATACAACACTTACTCAATCGCCGTAACAAATGCACGAATGTCAATTTTGGCAGAATGAAAAAAACAGTCATGAGGTTACGACAACCGTACGTGCAGTTGCGCGGACTAACATTTCGGTTGTAGAAAAGTAAGGTACGTTAATTTTAATGACATGAGGTTACAACAAATGAATTTCGGTTCCAACACTGAAACGTTGGCTCAATTAACCTTATGCCAAAAGAGGATTTTTCTGTGTGTAAATTTCAATAAAGTTTCAGCAAAACTATTAATATTTTTTAAATATGACGTATATTCAGATATTTACGAGAAGTTTGCCACAACAGCAATGAAAATTGAGATATTTACAGTTGACTTATAGCAATATTCTGAGTTCTTGGACATTTGCAGCAAAACTTTTGAGGTATTTTGACATTTGACTACCATAAAAATGAAAATGGCGTACTTTTTCCTTACGCTCGATTTATCCACAACAATGAAGTAAATCAAATGGTGTAAAAAAGTGCCAACTCAAATATTACATTTTAATAGTAAAAGTAAAAATAAAATAAACTGCGATTTAAATTAACAAAACCTGTTGGAAAATATTTCTTTTCAGAGTTTACTTTGATGACCGCATCACCGGTCGGACTTGATTCTTCTGCGAAATTTCAAGTCGTTGTACAATTTTACCTTCGAAGGATTTATGACGATGGCGATGTATAAACAGTAAACTGTTTTAATTCTATAATAATTAAAAATACATTTGATTCATTTTCTTTCAATTCAATAAAAATTACTCCGCGAATTCTAATGGGGTACCTTTTCCAAATATTCATCAACTATCTTCCTATTTAAGAAAGATGTTTAATTGATGGTTGCCATACGTAATTGTAAATTTGAAAGATGGTTGCTAGCAACATTTATCGTATTTGACGGATGTTTGAGAGATGGTTGTCTCAAATAAGATCTAAATAATTTGTAAATAACTTGATATTTAGGGCTGTGATATTTCTGGTAATCATCTTTGTTTTCTTCCATTCATCCATTTTCCTTTTTTATGGTAGTTTAATGTCAAAATACCTGAAAATTTTGCTGCAAATGTCCAAGAACTCAAGATGTTTGCTATCAGTCAACTGAAAATATTTCAATTTTCATTGCTGTTGTGGCAAACATATCGTAACTATCTGCATATATGTCATATTCAAAAAATATTAATAGTTTTGCTGCAACTTTATTGAAACTTATAAGATGTTTGAATATTTGCTACAAGGCGTAAATTTAAAAGGATACACCCAGAAAAAAATCCCTCAAATCCCATTAATATTGGTCAATCGGACAATTATTAATTTAATAGTATACAAAAAATAAATCTTTTCATCTAAACTCAATGGCAATGTCATGGTATTTTCTAGTATTTAATGGTATTTTCCGTTAAAATAACAATTTATCCTATTGACTATTTTTAATAGTAAAAAACTATTATTTATATAGTACTTTTTTCTGGGTGAATGTGTGAAAAATTTTATTATACTATAAAATAATGTTCTATCACGTCAGTATTTCTAGACTTTCATAAACAGGATAGTTGCAGCAAAACTTTCATAGTGTACACTAAGAAAACAAGATGTTAATGAAAGTCTTGCTGCAACTATCCTTTTAAATTTACGCCTTGTAGCAAATATTCAAACATCTCATCTCATAATTAAGGATTAACCAAATATTTGGGGGCCAATACCTAGAAATACTGACGTGATAGAACATTATTTTATAGTATAATAAAATTTTTCACACATTCAGGATATTACATATAAAGCCAAATCCTTGGCACCGATAAAGGATCATTCGATTTTAAGCTATGAATAATTTTAGTATTTTGCAGTTTTATATGAAATAAAAAAATACTTTTCAGTGCTCAGTATTAGAGAAACTATAGCTCGTACGGCTTTGACATATTTAGCTACTTTTTATGTAGCCAAATATTTTTTTCATGGACAATATGATACATTTGCAACTCCTTAATATAAAATTAGTCGATTATGTAGATTGATCCTTTGAAAATCATATTGGTATTAAAAGGACGTGATAGAAATATATGAAGCCTTGGATTGGTTCTCAGACAACAAAACCATAACTACTACAGTTTGCTCAATAAACCAACGTTAATATTGCGGTCACTATAGGACTTTTATGGTCATATATCTCGTAAACCTGACGTGATAGGACATGTTTGTTTGGTAAAATTACGTCAGGTTACTCTAGGATTCTAAAAAAAATGCCAAATCTTCGTCACTAAATTTAGTGTCGCACTATGTTATTATAAACTATTAATTAAATAAATTACTTAAATTACAATTATTACATTTAACTTATTATTATTAATAATCAAATATTAATATAATTATTTTATTATTAAAATTGTTACCAATTTTGGTAATACCATTTTTACCAAGAATTTTAATCATTACCAAATTAAAAATTATAAATTAAAAAATAAATCATATCATCAATAATTTATTTTTTATATTTCATATTTTATAATTTATAATTTATAATTTATAATTTATAATTTTTATAATTTATAATTTATAATTTATAATTTATAATTTATAATTTATAATTTATAATTTATAATTTATAATTTATAATTTATAATTTATAATTTATAATTTATAATTTATAATTAATAATTTATAATTTATAATTTATAATTTATAATTTATAATTTATAATTTATAATTTATAATTTATAATTTATAATTTATAATTTATAATTTATAATTTATAATTTATAATTTATAATTTATAATTTATAATTTATAATTTATAATTTATAATTTATAATTTATAATTTATAATTTATAATTTATAATTTATAATTTATAATTTATAATTTATAATTTATAATTTATAATTTATAATTTATAATTTATAATTTATAATTTATAATTTATAATTTATAATTTATAATTTATAATTTATAATTTATAATTTATAATTTATAATTTATAATTTATAATTTATAATTTATAATTTATAATTTATAATTTATAATTTATAATTTATAATTTATAATTTATAATTTATAATTTATAATTTATAATTTATAATTTATAATTTATAATTTATAATTTATAATTTATAATTTATAATTTATAATTTATAATTTATAATTTATAATTTATAATTTATAATTTATAATTTATAATTTATAATTTATAATTTATAATTTATAATTTATAATTTATAATTTATAATTTATAATTTATAATTTATAATTTATAATTTATAATTTATAATTTATAATTTATAATTTATAATTTATAATTTATAATTTATAATTTATAATTTATAATTTATAATTTATAATTTATAATTTATAATTTATAATTTATAATTTATAATTTATAATTTATAATTTATAATTTATAATTTATAATTTATAATTTATAATTTATAATTTATAATTTATAATTTATAATTTATAATTTATAATTTATAATTTATAATTTATAATTTATAATTTATAATTTATAATTTATAATTTATAATTTATAATTTATAATTTATAATTTATAATTTATAATTTATAATTTATAATTTATAATTTATAATTTATAATTTATAATTTATAATTTATAATTTATAATTTATAATTTATAATTTATAATTTATAATTTATAATTTATAATTTATAATTTATAATTTATAATTTATAATTTATAATTTATAATTTATAATTTATAATTTATAATTTATAATTTATAATTTATAATTTATAATTTATAATTTATAATTTATAATTTATAATTTATAATTTATAATTTATAATTTATAATTTATAATTTATAATTTATAATTTATAATTTATAATTTATAATTTATAATTTATAATTTATAATTTATAATTTATAATTTATAATTTATAATTTATAATTTATAATTTATAATTTATAATTTATAATTTATAATTTATAATTTATAATTTATAATTTATAATTTATAATTTATAATTTATAATTTATAATTTATAATTTATAATTTATAATTTATAATTTATAATTTATAATTTATAATTTATAATTTATAATTTATAATTTATAATTTATAATTTATAATTTATAATTTATAATTTATAATTTATAATTTATAATTTATAATTTATAATTTATAATTTATAATTTATAATTTATAATTTATAATTTATAATTTATAATTTATAATTTATAATTTATAATTTATAATTTATAATTTATAATTTATAATTTATAATTTATAATTTATAATTTATAATTTATAATTTATAATTTATAATTTATAATTTATAATTTATAATTTATAATTTATAATTTATAATTTATAATTTATAATTTATAATTTATAATTTATAATTTATAATTTATAATTTATAATTTATAATTTATAATTTATAATTTATAATTTATAATTTATAATTTATAATTTATAATTTATAATTTATAATTTATAATTTATAATTTATAATTTATAATTTATAATTTATAATTTATAATTTATAATTTATAATTTATAATTTATAATTTATAATTTATAATTTATAATTTATAATTTATAATTTATAATTTATAATTTATAATTTATAATTTATAATTTATAATTTATAATTTATAATTTATAATTTATAATTTATAATTTATAATTTATAATTTATAATTTATAATTTATAATTTATAATTTATAATTTATAATTTATAATTTATAATTTATAATTTATAATTTATAATTTATAATTTATAATTTATAATTTATAATTTATAATTTATAATTTATAATTTATAATTTATAATTTATAATTTATAATTTATAATTTATAATTTATAATTTATAATTTATAATTTATAATTTATAATTTATAATTTATAGTTTATAATTTATAATTTATAATTTATAATTTATAATTTATAATTTATAATTTATAATTTATAATTTATAATTTATAATTTATAATTTATAATTTATAATTTATAATTTATAATTTATAATTTATAATTTATAGTTTATAGTTTATAATTTATAATTTATAATTTATAATTTATAATTTATAATTTATAATTTATAATTTATAATTTATAATTTATAATTTATAATTTATAATTTATAATTTATAATTTATAATTTATAATTTATAATTTATAATTTATAATTTATAATTTATAATTTATAATTTATAATTTATAATTTATAATTTATAATTTATAATTTATAATTTATAATTTATAATTTATAATTTATAATTTATAATTTATAATTTATAATTTATAATTTATAATTTATAATTTATAATTTATAATTTATAATTTATAATTTATAATTTATAATTTATAATTTATAATTTATAATTTATAATTTATAATTTATAATTTATAATTTATAATTTATAATTTATAATTTATAGTTTATAATTTATAATTTATAATTTATAATTTATAATTTATAATTTATAATTTATAATTTATAATTTATAATTTATAATTTATAATTTATAATTTATAATTTATAATTTATAATTTATAATTTATAATTTATAATTTATAATTTATAATTTATAATTTATAATTTATAATTTATAATTTATAATTTATAATTTATAATTTATAATTTATAATTTATAATTTATAATTTATAATTTATAATTTATAATTTATAATTTATAATTTATAATTTATAATTTATAATTTATAATTTATAATTTATAATTTATAATTTATAATTTATAATTTATAATTTATAATTTATAATTTATAATTTATAATTTATAATTTATAATTTATAATTTATAATTTATAATTTATAATTTATAATTTATAATTTATAATTTATAATTTATAATTTATAATTTATAATTTATAATTAATAATTTATAATTTATAATTTATAATTTATAATTTATAATTAAAATCAGATTATTTCATACACTTCGTTAAAATATTTTTGAAAAAACATTGTTATAATCATGTAATATATAAAAACAAATATAAAAACTGACTACTTTTCAAAAACCAAAAAAACCTTTTTAAAATTCAATAATTTCTGTTAAATAAATAATTTTTTCCAAAATAAATATTTTACTGTAAAACTCATGAAAAATACTTTCTAAAGCAGTCATAGACATTTACAATTAATCAACTCTGATAGAAGTTATAAATAATTCAAAACGAGCCTACGGGGTCAAATTGCCATATTTGGACCCCAATATCTCGACATATTTTTTTATCGTGCTTCTAACCATTATTTTATAAAAATTATTAGCGGGGTTTTTTTTTATAAATCGAGGGACAATGCTCGGCGTAGAATGCTTTACTAAACTAAACAAAAATATTATATTAAAGTAAAATAAAAAAAGCTAAAACTAAAGTGCTTTAACTCTTATTGTTTTATATTATTAAAAAAGAAAACAAATTATATTAAGCACTTCATTACATTTAAAATGTTTTATTTTATAATAGCCATAACCTATTAAATATTACAACATTACCGTTAATATCTTATCAAAAATTACACAATTCAACAGAAATTTTAGCGGGTAACAATATACACGTTTTTGAGTTTTTTGAAAAATAGTCAGATTTTATTTTTATGATTTTCAGCGAAAGCTCGTCTTTATTCAAAAAAATTAGGTGTGTATAAACGAAAATAGGAATGTGAGTATTGAAAGTTCTATATAAGTTTGAATTCGCGATACTAATGTTTTTCATTTTCGTGTTTAAAAGAAAAGACAAGCTTTCACTTAAAATAATAAAAACAAATATAAAAGCTAGATACTTTTCGAAAAAACTCTAAATTGTAATTAAAAGGTTCAAATGACTTTTGTTTTTAAATAAATATTTTTTTGAGAATCTCATGAAAAATACTTTCTAAAGCAGTCATAGAGGTTTACAATTGAGGCAGTCTGATACAAGTTAAAAATAATTCAATACAAGCCTGCGCGGTAAAATAAGTCATATTTAAACACATATATCACGTCATTCCTCCTTAACAGGTTTTAATATAATATGTTGCATATGTTACATATATTACAAGTTCACAAAATTTCATTCAAATCGGAAGCAAAAAAATGTTTAGGCATGTACGCTTGACAAGTATTCACCCATGGGTGACAATGCATAATAATAATAGTTTGGCGCTACAGTCCTATAAGAACTTATGCCAAGCTCTCTCACCATTTTGAGCAGTGCGTGTTATATTTGTACTCAAAGTGGTGGGACCTACAGTTTATTGCCGAATCCGAACGGCGGGTGAGAGCTTTTCATAGGCAATGTTTTACTCACGTAGGTTTGCCATTTACTGCCGAGAGGTAGCGCGGTATAGAAAAATGTATCTATGAAAAGATGTTGTTAGCCCCAGTCCTGGCTTGAACCGGGGACCTTTCGGCTCGCAGTACAACCCACTAACCTTGAGCTACCGACGCTACAATAATATGCAATAGGTCGAAACGCATGGAATAAATGGAATGTTTTTGTTAAAAATTCCAGAATTTAAATTGCTGGCAGCATATTAGCACCAAAATTATGTTTCGAGATTGTAAACTGTATAAAGCCGAATTTGATGCTAAATATTTTGAAACTAATTCAAAAATAATGTTGCATCAATATGTCATATATGAAATGAACATGCAATTGTCCATACGGTTCGTAACATTGCAATGAATGTTTCTCATAAAAATTGTGATTTTTCATAGATAACCAACTACGAATATGAATAACATTTAAACATAGATATATAAAAAATAGCAAATACTCAGGTGTTTCTGAAACACGTTTATTATTTCAAAGGTTTAAAAACGATTTCATAAAATTAGAAAAAGATTTGATTAATTTTGAGAATGCATTCGTTTAATTTGCAAATAGTTTTATTTGAATCGCAAAATTTCGGTTTTATTTAATAATGAATGTCATATAGGGATACTAAAGACAGACTGCCCATCTTTTATTTTTAAGAATATGAAATACAAAATAAAAAGTTTTAGTAATTTTTATATTCAAAGAGTTTTGAATTGAGCTGTCGAAAAGTTTCAAATAATTAATTTTAAAATTACAAATCAAACATTACAAATAATTTCTGATACAAAATGCTTCGATAGCTCTACGTACAATCAAGATCTCACGAATACTACGTTACACGATGTACCATGACATGCGCCCATCTCTAACAGATAACACTTAGAAGTATGCATATACCATTCGTAAATGGCAATACGAATTTCTTTTCTCGGATTGTGCTACATACGTACATAAACTTAAGTCTAATTACATATTTAAATTAAATGTATTTATTTACACTTCTGTTTCGCTAGATTCACTTGATTTTGATGGTGATTTTTTTTTTCTTAATATATATGCATCCCTTCCTTTAGATTTACTTTTTTTTCGTGAACTTCTATTGGAATGTTCTTTATTTAGTTCTTCAATAATATTAGTGATTGGTTTTGCATTAGTGTTGTCCAGGTCGTAATTATTCCAATGAACAAGTTTGCCAATTTTATTTTGTTTCTTTGATTTGTTATTAAATGTAGCAGCAGTATCATTAACATCAGCATCACACATTGCAGTGGCTTCGGATTTATATTCTGCACTGTTAACACTGTAATTGCCTTTAAAATAAAAATAAAAAAAATTATTTATTGAATTGTTAAGAATATTTATTGTTTAAAACTATGTTTAATTTTGATTTTGCTTGCGCTGCCTACCAATTTTCATATACAAAGACATCTGATTTTTTTATGTTTGGTTTCCATTCTATCACTCGTCATCACTATTTCGTTGTGATAGCAAGTGAGTTCAAATATATAAACTTTTGCTATCACTCGTTATCTCTCAATATATATCGCTTGTTATAGTACGGTGAAATTGTGATGAAGAGTGATAGCATGCATTAAGCTGATGTTTCAATAAGACCAGCTTGGTTTCAAGGGAGATGAACAGGCCCGTAGCCATGGGGGGTTCCGGTTCCAACCAAACAAATTAAATGGATTCCGGTTCCACATATTTTTTTATCAATGGTTCCGGTTCCAAAAATCCGATTTCTGTTCTTTGTGATCCCTGCTTTCATTTAACTCTATTTTTCAAAATTTTATGATTCGACCTTTATGTTCGAACCTCGATTTCATAGAAAGAGTCAAATGTTCCCAAAATCCAACTACGTCGTTGGACTTTTGTTGTAGTTGGGAATTCGTTAAGTCTCAAAATGATACAATTTGACAAAAAGTGTCCACTGACGTAGATCCTAGTTGAACTTTAATTTGATCAATATACTCAATAATTTTCTTTTCCCTATAAAACTTATATAAAAAAATAGAAATTAATATTTTATAAATTTTAAATGAAAATATACCACCCCATTCCATAACATGCTAATTTGATTAAGGCTATTTTTAATGTTATTCCATTTGGGATTCTTTATATCCTGTCAAATTTTACCAAAAATGTCCCAAATTATACCAAAAATGTTCTTAGCATAAATGAACAATTTTGAAAACTTACAATCCATATCCACTGGAAGTTTTTGAATTTTATAATATGGGAGGGTCCATGATACAACTATAAGGTAGCAGAATAAAACAGAGTAAACGACTCTTGTTCTTCTTAGCCGTCCCTTGTTTCTGTCAAACGTCCCGAGTTTGTGTTAAACGACCCGAGCTTGTGTCAAACGTCCCGAGCTTATGTCAAATCGACAGACAACATTTTGCACAACTTTAGTGAAATTGTCATTTATAAATAAAAAGTGTAATATAATAATTTATTAAACATATTTAACTTAAAAATAATACGCGACGCGTCGCGAGTTGAATCAAATAAAGCAAGGCTGAACATTGTATTGAACTGCAAGCATTCGCGTTACAGTAGTCGACTGCAATGTCACATTTGGCCAAGTCAAATATTAATCGCAGCATTCGCATCAGGCAGTGATCGCGCACGTTGTCTGCTTTTACATGTTTTGAGCATGAATCTTGGCTGTATTCGGACCGCAATCCTTTA
Source organism: Dryomyza anilis (assembly GCA_951804985.1). Lineage (NCBI taxonomy): Eukaryota > Metazoa > Arthropoda > Insecta > Diptera > Dryomyzidae > Dryomyza > Dryomyza anilis. Next base: position 46,399,240 of record OX638133.1, on the reverse strand, counting down.
GTTGGTGACATTGCACTCCCTGCTAACATATGACGGATAGCGCGCCCTCAGTGAAGACTGGCGCATCGCTCGGAAGCAGTTCGTCATACTCTGCGACAATAAATGTCATCGCATTCGGAGGCGTTAGCGGATGAGAAGAGACTTATGGGACAACAGTCGGGAACAATCGCACATGCTTCATCTCCTTGTGGCAAGATGGAATCGCATCTCCGAAAGTGCACACCACAAATTTTCGTCGAATCTTTCAGGATTTGATTGCAGGCAGCGTCCCAAAGTCGGTGCATGTTTTCATTTTTTGGCACACGGAAAAATTGGATGCTTCCACTGCGCCAGATTTTCCCTCATATTTCAATAGTGCCTTTTACCATTTTCAATTAATTGCATGATTAAATAAAGCAAATGAAAAACAAATTTCCAGAGTTCGGAAATACTCACTCACGTTCACTCATGCTCATGAACGTGAACACAAATTTCTTATCGTTGCTTCACAGTTCATGAACACTCGTTGCCTTAGATGAGTACGATCAAAAGTGAATACTCGTTATAGATTTGAAACACGTTGCTCGTGAACGAGAGTAATGATATTCTTCAGTTTACTCTTTATTCACGAAGGTGAAGCAACTAAAAATTTCTATGTTATTCATATTCATAAGCGATAAAGATGAAATTTAGCAAAACTTTTTATTCACGCTATGTATGTAGTTAAGTGTTGCATTTTGGGGTCATGACCACACAAAAGTGGGTAAAAAAAAACAATTTTTTACAAAAAAAGGCGTATTGCGAAACTCGATTGCGGACATCATGGGTTGCCTAATGGTACCACTCCAAAGTGGTCATTGACCACTCCAAATGGTACCATTAGGCATCCCATGATGTCCGCAATTGATTTCCGCAATAAAAATTTGTTGGTCAAAAATTGGTTTTTGGACCCACTATTGGGTCATTGACCACTCCAGAAGGTACCATTAGGCATCCCATGAAGTCCGCAATCGATTTCCGCAATAAAAGTTTTGTGGTCAAAATTGGTTTTCGGACCCACTGTTGGGGGTCATTGACCACTCCAAATCCAAACCACTCCAACCATTCCATAATGTCCGCAATCGATTTCCACAATAAAAATGTTTGGGTCAAAAATTTCTTTTTTCCCCACTTTTTGGGATATGTTTTAATTTTCTTCAAAGGCTACACACAACATGTGAATAAAAAGATTTGCCAATTTGATTGTGAACACTTTTGAATATGAACAGAAGAAATAATAATTTGTTGCTCATCTCTTATGAGGAGTAAAAATGTAGCGAATGTGAGTACTCGTGAGCAGCCAAATTCTGTTCGATAACGAGTGTTCACTTAGAATAACGAGTAAGTCGGATTTTTCTTGCTTACTCGCTCGTGAAGTGTGAAGAAAAATAATGAATTTTTATATTCATTTATGAAGATTTGTCGTGAGTGAATAATTTTGAATATTCATATATGAATATTGCGAAAAACATTTTCTTTGCATTTTAGTTTTTCGTGAAAATATTGAGGCATTATTTTCGGATGGGAATATTCCAAAATAAATTTGAGATTTGAAAATACATAATCCGAAGGAATAAAAATGAAAATAAATTAATTTATATGCGCAATTGTATTTTCTGGAACTCTCTTTTAAAAATTAATATATTTTTTCAAAAATACCCCCGAACCAAAACCCTGGCTACGGGTCTGCAGATGAATAAAACGTTCATATGGCGCAAGACTAAAATTAAAATCCCACGATTGAAGCAAAGTTTCAATAATTAAAACAATTTTGTCAAATATTAATAAATGGGGGGACATATTTCTGTAGACTCAAATTTATATCAACAGGAAATTTTATTTTAATGTTAGTTTCATACAAAAATTCAAAAGGTATCAACCAACCAAATTGCGTTGACTTTTCTTAACGACTCGAGCATCAATCATGTGATTCGAACGTAATACTGTGCATTTTCAAAAGCTATTTTTAAAACAGCGGCAATTTTCAAAAATATCTGGTTATTTTTTATTTTTGTACGTTATCCATAGAGTATACATTTTTAATAGAAATTCCTTCCGAGTTTGCTGGTTTGGTTATGTGGAATTGGAATTTTACAGATTGAAGTTAACAGAGGAAAACAGTTCACAAAACTGGATCTGTCCGCGGATAATTTGCAACCAAACTTACCAAGATATATTGCAATTCAACGCCTTATAAATTTTAATTATTTTTCTGATCAAAAATGTGGCAGAAAACATCAGAATATTGATATAAAAATGTGTCTGTTGACAGCATTTTCGTTTCAATTTCCACATAACCAATGTTTGAATTTATTTGACAAAAGTGACAGCGAAACCACCTGTATGGACACTCTATATCAAATATATACTCTCAGCGTTATAATTTTACCCAAAGACAAAAATTTCTAACTACTGGGTTGTTTTCTATATATATTTTTAGCATGAACAAATATTCAACTGGCAGTGTAAAACTGAAAATTATTTCTAAATTTCTGATATGTTTTTTCTTATTTTTGTCTAAACAAATATTTTTTTTGACAAAATACGTGCCCAAGTTGAACATTGTACGAAATGCTACCTAAAAGGATGTCTTTCTAATGTGAACTTATTTGCATTCTCAAAACGCTATCCGAAAGGTGAATTTCTAACAAGTCCAATTTGCATCGTTTTTTAATCAGCTAAACGAGCCAGTATTTCGTACTCGGACATGCAACCATGTTATGTTAAATCAAATATTTTCGTTTTCGGCTTCTGTCAAAAATTTAATAAACAGAAAATTTTACGATGCGAGCTGGCATGTAAGTTAATAAGTTTAATTTTTAAACATAATTTTATCATTACGGTTTTTAGTAATGTGCAACCATGGAGTGAAGCAGACCTGGGTACCTCAAGATTGCTCCAGAAAATCGGCGCAATCTTTTTTAAAGTCGAGAGGCTTCTCACCAGGTCAAAATCTAGTGAGAAATACAATCGTTTCAAAACGATTCGATTTATTTGTATAAACAGTGATGTGAGTAAATTCCTTCTAAAGTGAAATTGGAACTTGTCAAAATGAAACGATTCAAACGTTCAGTATTTTACAGAAACATTAAAAATGAAAAGACGTCATTATGACGTCAAATCGACAATAGTAGGCGACAACTGCGATCGAAAACAAATACAGAAACGAGCTGATATAAAAATGTCAGAAGGGAAATTTGACAAAAAGAATATTTTTGACGTCATCCTTTTCGCATACTTTTTGTTGAGTTAAACCGGTCAGTTGATAAAAAGACTACTTTTAAACAATAACTTTAAGACATCTTTATGCATACCATAAGACACATCATTCAGATAAATCAAAAAGTCAACATCCGGTCAATCATTTGTATTACAAAAAGACATCTTTCTCGTAACATTTTGGACAAATTTCGGACATCGATAACATTTAAAAAATAACTTAAAGACATCTTTCAGGCATAATTTGTCTAGTTGGGTAGGAGAAATTTATGTTTCATGTCTGCGATAATTAGTTCGAAAAGCAAAAATTGCCGGGTTCATAAAATAAAACAGTGAGGCTAAAATAGTAGTTTTGAAATAGCTGCTGTTTTGAAAAATAGCTGGCATGCTTTTATAGTTGTAAAATATAACAATTTTCTATTTGAAATGCTATGCGTTTTACAGTCAGAACCAAGAAAGCAACGCAAGTCGTATTGAAACATTAGGTTTAGATGCTGGAAACATAAAAACAATCGCATTTCAACGTTTATACAATCAGTCATTGGGTGTTTTCGTAAAATGACCTATATTCCGAGTATTGTCAAAGTCAAACGCAATCTATACTCAATTTGAAGATTCTGATTAATTTACAAACAACTTGAGCATCAGTTGTCATATTCATATGAAGACTTGTGTTTGGGAAGTTGACTTCAAAGTCAGTACTGTTCAGTCAGTTCGATAAACGAGCGCGTCGGTTGTGTTCTGAACAACTGACTTCGATAATCTGAACGAATAATCAAGCACAAATTACGGACTCTGAATGTTCAGAGTTATAAAAAGCAAACAATAGTTCGAGCTCAATTCAGAACTATGAAACGAAAACACCCATATATTCAATCGATTATTAAACGAATTGTACACGATATCATTGACACGTGAAAAATTGGCCTCTTGAAAAAATATATATATTTTTTTTATATATTTAAATATGATTGCAGTCATATGAGCCAAATTTCAAAAAGTCCAAAATTTGATATATACTTAAAAGCAATATAAAAGCAAAATAAATGAGATTTTCCTTATTATAAAACGAGCAACAGTAATTTCTCGTGGTGGAAATATTTTGCAATCTTTTCAAGAACATTTTACATTGCTAACGTTGAACAATTCTTGCGACCATATAAAACAGAATGTTTATGAAAGACTTTCTGCAACTATCAGTTTACGAATTAAAACGACACACTGCTATTACAAAATTAAATTTCAAACATTCACCCCACACAAATTCCTGGAACAAACTAAACTTAATAAACAAAGGGAATTCAATACACAGTTTTCAAGTATATTTAAAATTGAAAATTAAACTTTTTACAAAATATGGGTATATAAAAAAAATAAAAAAAATTCCACGTCCATTTCCATGAATGGTCGCATGCAACCAATCAAAAAATTAATGACATGTCCCAATAAAAACTGACTAGCCCATACTAGTTCAGTTGTTGGCTGACAGCTTCAGTAGGTTAGCAAGGGTTTGATTTATTATAGTTATGAATAGTGGGCAGGCGCCTTCCCAAAGCCTTCAGAGTTCAAGGGCAGAACTTGTTCTCTTCTTTGTAGTTCATCAAAAATATACAAAAATCGCAAAAGATTAAAAGTGAGATTTTTTATTTTATGAAATATTCGACTGGCTCACTCACACTTACTCACGGAAAAAATTGTACTCACGCACACTCACTTATGGTTTTTTTTTAGTCCACTCACTCACAATCACATGAGCAATATTTAAATTCAATCACAATCACGTGTGATTCACGCTATAATCTGCTCACGTGCCCATCTCTACCCTGTACCTCATAGGTATAGGGTATAATTACAATAGACTGAAGTCAAATAATGTAATATGAATAAACTTGCAGTTTGATATATGCCTAACATAACCATTAAGGAAGGTTAGGTTACATGAGTATGGAAATTGTAATAGTTGGTGTGATGAAGTTAGTGAAAATTGTGAAAATTATAGTCGGTCTAACCGATTATAAATATCCTACACATATGTGATGTGTGCGATTATCATAGGTCAGCAGGGTTTACGAATCCTAAATATAACAACAAACTTGCAATCGTTGAAAAATTTAATTTCATTTGATTACCCTTATGTACAAATAGGTAGGTGTATCGAATTTTTATTTTTTTTTCGGGAACCACAAATTGGTTCGCGGGAAAATATTATTTTTATATATTTGAGAAAAAAAAGTTCACTTAAGCCGATATAAAGTAAAATTCACCTGTAGATGTAAGTTTATGTTTAAGGTATATGGACATATGTGGTCGATTCAAAGGTCACAATGGACCAATCAGGCCCATTGCTCAGACGTAGGTATATACGTAATCTAAATTAAAAAAAAATATTGATCTACTTCTTCTAATTTTTCTCTAATAGTGCTTTCAACATACAGACGGACATAGCTAAATCGATTCAGGAGGTCATGCTAATTACGCTATAATGATAAAAAATATGCTTTATCTCGAAGGAAAATTAATGAATTTACTTAATTTTTTTTGTGCAAGTAATATTTAAATAGGACTAAACATATGTAGAGAATTTTATATGGTAGATAAAAAGATATAAATTAAATAGTTGTCGTACTGGACGGGACAAAAACGGAAGTGCATTTTGAAGTTCATATGGGTACTCGAAAAAGTCAGCGAATTTTGCGTATAAATTATTTTTTTGAATTATTTCAAAAAATTTGTAGTTTTTTTTACAAATTAACCAACGCTCAGGGGATGCCCCCTATTCGTGCAATGCACAGTGTTGATCTGAAGAAGGGATTATAGGTTCAAAGGAGAAGGAAAGATGGAGTAGTGTCGGTGGATGTTTGCTTTAAATTTCCCAATATTAAAAATGGGAAAAACAGACGCATGGAGATTGTTCCACAAACGTATCGTGCGACTGAAGAACGAATTCTCTCTGTAATGCGTGGTTCTGTTGGGAACCGTGTGGACTACGAAGGGGTGGGCTTGGTTCGATGGCCGAGTAATAGGAAACTCGCACCATGGGTGCAAATTTCCGTTCATTAGGCAGAAATTCGCACCGGTGCGAGTTTCCACTCATATAGGCAGACATTCGCACCGGTGCGAAGTTCCACATATTGAGTGGAAATTCGCACTAAAAAAAAATTAATCAAGAAATTAATTTGAAGGAACCAAAATATGAACATGGAACCCATACACTCGGAAGGTTATCGATGTCTGCACCATCAATGCGGCTCTTAGAGGCAATAGTGAAGTTTTATGGAATTAATCGATGGTAAACATTATTAGTTGTTTTTTTCATCGATATTCCAACTGACGTTCTCATGGACGGCATTTATTGTGTTTCACATTCTGCTAATGATGTCCTTTGGAGGTCAATAAAAGTACGATGGACTCTCGTAATATTTTTAGATTCAACTTTCAAAAATAAAATGTTATAACACATATAAATAAAATCAAAGGGTTTGATGCAAAAAAGGGTCAAGTCCATATTTTTTGAAATTGAGTTTTTAATGACAGATTTTTTTAAACAAAAAATCGCAAAATTGGCTATTTTAAACAGTTTTTATTAATTTTCCATCTAAGAAAAAAAAAATGGACTTAACCCTTTTTGCACCAAACCCTTCAATTATTACAATTTTTTTATTTTGGTAAGTAATTTCTTCGAAATAAATATAGGTGCGAGTTTCCGCATATTAAACGGAAATTTGCACCGGTTCAAATTTTCTAAATTAGTGCGAGTTTCCGTACATTAAACTGAAATTAGCACCGGTGCGAGTTTCCACTCATATAGTAAAAACTCGCACTGGTGCGAATTTCCGTTACCCCTCGATGGCCTAGTATAACGAGAGAACACACGACCTGGTGGGATCAGGCCATGTATTTCCCTCGAACACTTACCATTGTAATACCTATAAATCAGACACACCCTACGGTCCTTCGGTGCTCAAGAGAACCAATAGAGGATGAACTATTTTCATCCCCTATTAAATATATTGCACGTTGTTGGATTCGATCCAGGAACTCCGCCCATATGTGCGAATTGTATTCCATCTTAGGCCGAATATAGGTGGAGTAGACAGTGCGCAAGTCAGCAGGAGTGAAGTATGTCTTACACCGTTTCAGAAAACCGAGGCACTTGGCCGCTTCTTTCGACACATCAAACATGTGATCATTCCAACGGAGGTCACATTGAATTGATATACCCAGAACGTCAAGAACAGCTGACTGCGCAATATCCAAAGGTCCCATATTGAGGGGAGGGGTAAATCCATACTTTTGTGAGATATCATACAACATTGGGTCTTGCTTGCATTAATGCGCATATTCTCGGAAATATCAAAAACATAATAGAATTCGTTGCACATAAAACATATTATTTTGCTCGTCAAAAACATTCTCAAACTTAAAAAAAAATATATTTATTTTCGTAAAGCAAAAATATATATAATAGTTTTCGTAAGAGGCGTCGATATATAATTTTACATACCGGATATGCTTCCTTCAGGGTGTTACAAACGGCGTACCAAACTAAATATATCCTTTCACTCTTAGTCTAGCGGCATAAGAAGGCAATGGTCGCTCTAAGTAAAATAAGTAGGATACATACATTCCGCGCAACGTGAATAAGGCCCGTTTTTAGTGTACTTAAATTTTGCACCATATGCAAGCCTAATTATAATGCATTCAAAATTGTGGTATGCAGTTCGATAGATTAATTCAAATCAAATCTTATCCAATATACGAAAAGCATGTACATTTTTAATAATTATAATAGTTTGGCGCTACAGTCCTGTATAGAACTTCGGCCGAGCTCTCTCACCATTTTGAGCTGTGCGTGTTATATTTGTACTCAAAGTGGTGGGACCTACAGTTTATTGCCGAATCCGAACGGCGGGTGAGAGCTTTTCATAGGCAATTGTTTTACTCTCGTAGGTTTGCCATTTACTGACGAGAGGTAGCGCGGTATAGAAAAATGTTTCTATGAAAAGATGTTGTTAGCCCCAGTTCAGGCTTGAACCGGGGACCTTTCGGCTCGCAGTCCAACGCACTAACCACTGAGCTACCGCGGCTACATTTTTAGGCTACTTTAATTTAAAAAAGCTTAAACTACTGTTTAATTAGACTTCACTTGAATAAGGCCAGTTCAAATAATTAATGGTTACTTATCGTCCTTTATCTACAGAATATCTATATATTAATATATTACCAGTTGGACCAAAGAATCCAGCGTTGCTCATAGCACTCCGTCTTTTCTTAATTCTTCTCTTTGATGTGCCGTTATCAGATACGATTGATTTTTTTAATGTACTTGGGAAATGTTTAGATGGTTTGGAATTTAGTTTTGATGGAATAACATCTTGTATATCTTGATTTTCAAAATCTTCGGAGATAGGACTTGTTATTCGCGTTATTGGTGGCTCATCTGAACTATAACTTGTACTTAGAGGGATTGTGTCAATATTTCGATGGTCTACAAAATTTTCATAATCCAAATTTGGTATGAAAGCTTTTTTCTTTCCAACATTAATTTCGTCCATATTATCTGAATTATCTTCAATCTGTAGTAATAAATTGAATGTATAGTTATTATTTTAATTATTCGTTTGACAAATGTATAAATATCATACCTCATTGTGTATACAACCTCTAAGTATGATTTCCGGTCCTCCACCATACACACGACGCAAAAATAACCATAATGGACCACTTATTTGGGCATAGTCCGAACCGGATTTTACATTTCTAATAGGTGGAGTTAAGCAACCGTCATTAGTAGCTGCAATTGTGGAATTTGTGATGGAGCCAGGTTCAGTATTTGTTATTCCTCTCGCGAACATCTGCCACTTACGTAGCCATGGCATTGATATGGCAAATATGGAATTATAGTCGTCGACTTCGTTGTATTTGGTAAAGATCGCCAGTTCATGTTTTTGTCGTCGTTTTAGAATGTCCGCAGCTCGTTTGCATACTTCACACACAAATAACATATTAATTGCAGGTCCACCTCCAAATTTTTTGTAGATATAATCCCACAGCTGTTGCGATATCGGTACCGCAATTTTGTTCATTACATTGACTTTATGGGGAGGTAAGCCACCATGTTGACATAAAATAGCCCAATTATTAATTGGACCAGGTTCAGCAAATGTATTAAATCGAGTGATCCATTCTCGGGACACATAAAATCTTATATCCGACACGTGAGACGGATTTGTATTAGATATGTCTCGTGCTGTAGATCGTATTAAATCCATTTGTGGATTTATTTTGCGGTAGAACAGCACATATGCTTGGCAGTTTTGAACGGTATCAATGGGAACCTCTGTTACGTGTTGGTCGTCAAATTCGTACCAATTGTTTGTAAATTCATTTCGAGCAAAACACGTGTAGTGACCTCCTCCGACTGTACCGTAATGACATATTACTGATACAAGATTGTACATAGAAACATTGGATTTGCAGTCTTTATGTAAATAAGGTCGCATATCAAAGCACTCCATAGGGAAATTTATATACGAGGATATTTTTGAGCTGTATGATAGATCATGACGAAAGCGTTTGAGATGAATGCATAGAGCCTCAGGAAGATTTAAAATTCTTGAATACTTCACACCAGCTCGCAGTTTTTTACATTTCTCACAACTAAAATTGAAGTTTTTTACTTTTGTTAATGGTAATTCAAAAAGAATATAATTCACGCGAATACCAGTATCGTATACAATGCAGTGCATAAACATTATACAGGAGTTAGACCATGACGAAACGTATCGAGTACTCGACAAAAATATTACATGGAAATTGAAATTGAGTTCGTTACGATATCAAAAAATCTTTCTACAACGATATAGTTAATGATAACCTTGATGAGAGCAATTTCTTTCCAAAACACTATCGTTAACGAATAGTAATTTATAGTGAATTACGATAATAATTATCTTTTCGACATATTTCGATTTGTTGGGTATTATTTAATTCGTCATCCAAACTCGCAGTTTAAAATTATATTCAACAAAATACACTCACCTATACATGTTGTCACCTTTTAGTTCGTCCGCACTAAAAAAGGATGCCATGCAATCATGCAATGTTATCGAGGGCCCCCACAGCCACGAACGAACTATATTAAACATCCATGTTATCCAACTATCTGATTTTACAAGTTCTCCTTTAGTAGCAGATAACTGGAAACGCTGATTGTATCCAATTGGATTACTGATTTGCGAACTGATACACTGATCCTGATGCAAGACATTCAAATAATCTCTGTTTGGTATGGGAAGGGAAAGGTCCTGGAATGTTTCCTCACGTGTTGACACTCGATCACATGTAAGGCATTGTACTGATGACAACAATTTCCCGTCAAAGACATCGCTTATAATAGAGCGTTGAACCGTATTTGTTTCAGATGTATTTATTTCATTGCTTTTCTTTTGGTATCTACTTGTGTTGGCATTGGATCGATCTCGGGATTGTGGCATTCTTATTGGATCCAAGAACATTTGGTCTTGTTGCAATGAATCGTCAAATAAACTCGATTGTTCAGATACACCACTATCGCATGTTTCATATTCGGCTTCCGATTGTGTTGCTGAATCAGTTTGCGAGTTCACAGATGAATTTACATCCACGTAATTATTTTCTGATTTTTTTCTTTCCTGTTTACAATTGGTATAGTTCGAAGACCACCGTGTATTATCAAATGGTAATTTTGGTATTGACTCTTTTAGCTCTTCGTGCAACTGATCCATAAAACACCTTAGAAACTCCTGGGTATCATGTTGTTGGAATCCTCGAAACATTGAGTGTACACTTCGAATTGCGTATAGTACACCACGGGGAGCAATATAATCTAAAATTATTATATCTTAATGATCTACTAGAAAACCGATAAATCATACCTTTGGTTTTGTTATTTTTGCACCAAATGTCCTTTATAAGATGCAAATAGCTTTTTGAGAGGCCTGTTCTAGTACGGCGAGCGGTCAGTTCTACTGTTAGCTCAACAAGATCAGCGCAGTCAATAAAATAATAGGTCAGTGGCATAATGTTACTCAAGGCTTGCAGTGCGGAATTCATGTAACATGTATTTGCAATGTTTTGTAATCCCACAAGACCTAACATTTTTTTAGAATAGTTATCAGTGTTGATTAGGCAAGAATTGTTACTAAAAATGTCCGTTTCAGTGATATCTGCAGGCAAATTAACCAAGGAGTTCGGTTTATTTCCCAATAAAACTTCATTTTCACAAATATAACACCAAATTCTTTGAGATGAAAGATTCATATGAACGCAGTGTGAATTGTTGATCTATTAAAATATAAAAAATTAGTTATAAAAGTATATTTTAATGGGCAGGTTGAATTTGAAAAGATCGATGGTGCATTATAGAATTGTGCATATAGAATATATTGTAGTATATGTATTACATACGTCCTGCAAAATGAATTATATCGTCGGTGATACTGCAAAACCGCCTATCTCCATTTTCGAATACCTCTTACAAAATGAATTTTACAGAAGAAACAAAACTATTTTCAGTCTCAATTCTGCACTTACCTCATACAAAATTAAGTATGTCATAACTTATAATGGCATTTATTCAATTTATCGATCAACATATTATTAATTATTAAAAAACCCGATTATAACACAAAATTAGGCGTAATATTCAAATGCAGTTAGGCGGTTTTGCAGTTTCACCGACGATATATTATGTTTAAAAAACCTTAGTTTTGCTATTTTGGTTTTCATTGTTAATTTTTATATCGATATACATTTTAAATGGAACGATTTTATAGTCGATGGTACGATGAAATTAGACTATGGGTTTTATAATCGTGATTTAAACAGTCCAAAGTCCAACAGTCCATTAAATGTTTTCGGAATTCAAATATGTAATAACCCAGTATACCAAACTGTTTCGATATCGCAACGACAATGTTGCGAAATGTCGAAGATTTTTTCCGATATCGATGACATTTCTCGCAATGATAATATAGGAAAATTCATACCGACATAATGAAGGTTTCTCATTGCGAGAATTATTTCAGAATCGAACCGTTCTAGAAGCTCTTGACGACAGAATGGGGCTTTCAGATTGGTTTAAATAAATGCGTCAACTATACATGTCATCCGCAATGACAATAAAAAAACAGAAAAAATAAAAAAGAAATTTTTTTACCTATCTCTATCACTCTATTTTTTATTATGTCCTTCGCATCATAGTCGGCACCATCGCATTAATATATATTTTTTTATTCTATTGAATTTAATTTCGTAACACAATTACTAACCATCATCATTTTCCATTGCATTTTATTTTATATCAGTTGCTCCTACTGGGAACTCTATATTAATTTGTCGTATATTATTTTCATATTCAATTTCAATTTAAACAAAATAGTTTTTTTTTTTTATTTCTGAACGAAAATATTTCTGAACATCAAAAACAAAAAGCTCACTATTTTCATACATTTATTTTTAATGAAATAAAGTGAAATTAACATAAAAACCAGTTGGGAAGGTTAGATTACATGGAAAATTTTAAATTTGGTGTTATTATGATAGTTAGAATTATCAAAATTATAGTCGGTCTAAGCCCTACACATATGTGTGGTTAACATTCAAAGTGGTATATTGGTCACCAGGGTATACGAATCCTGAATATAGTTACAAAATTTCAATCGCTGAAGAATTTCCATTCATTTTATACCCATATTTTCAAATGGGTAGGTGTACCGAATTTCGGTATTTTTTTGGGAACCACAAGTCGTATCGGCGGAAAACATTATTTTCGTATATTTCAGCATGACTTCAATATATATTTGACCAAAAAAGTTTTTATAAGCACGTAAAATTGATCTGTAGATGTAAATTTAATATGAGGTACTTGAATATAAATAGTCAGCTCACAGATCGCACATACAGCGTAGGTATATAAGTAATCTAAATTATGATTTTCATTTATCTAACTCTTCAATTGTTTAAGTAGTAGGGATTTCAACAGACAGACGAACAGACAGACGGACATCGGCTCAGGAGGTCATGCTGACCACAATATATATACTTTCCATACCGGAGATGCTTCCTTCTGGGTGTTACAAACGACGTACCAAACTGAATATACCCTTTCACTCTAAGTGTAGGGTATAATAAAAAATAACGTCCACTCTATTTATTTTAAACAAAAATAAATACAGCCATAAGGAAAAGGTCACTGGACATCTAGAACAAGTCGCAATCATGAATTTTAACATTTATTAACAAAGAAACGAAAATCGTTGCTTTTATAATAATCAAATTGACCTAATTCTTGCGGACAATGACATTACTTGAACGCAAAAGGGTGTTCCAACTGTTCGGATCCAGCAGACGAAAGCAGGCATGTACCTGAAAGGAGGTACAACTGAATACGAAAATCTTTAAACATTAGTTTCGATATAACAACGAGATCAATGTTTTTTTCTCGTAGACATTTCAGAAAACTTCTAAACAATTGAATACAAAAATCATTAAACCACTTCGAGAATTGTTCGATAAACTGGAGGCTCCGAGTCATGGTATGCTGGGAATACTCTGGATTTATGTCATTTTAATGGGAATAGAGATATAATTAATAACTGTGTTAAACGGTCCCTTATGAGTTAACCTAAATGAGACAACCAAAATCGAAAGTTCATAACAAATTTCAAAAAAATATATGCTTACAATTAGGTACACCTTTTGCGCATTTTTGGTTACAACTAAGTTATTGTGGTCAATTTGTAAGCTAAAAATGGTCCTATATCCCAAAAATAACAACACACACTTGTAAAAATAAACATCTGATGTATTTTTCATGAAAAAAAAAGTTTTCTTACACAAATGAAATCTTTTGATAGGAATGACACTTTTCATACGTAACTTTATATATTCAGCAATGTTTTGTATATAAATATATTGAAGTGTAAAATCACACACTTCAATATATTTATATACGGGCCATTCCACACCAAATGGACCAGCTGTTGGAACTCACCTTCTTCGATTTCAATGAAATTTGGGCAACTGATAAAGCTTATTGATAAAGGGAGAGATATGCATTGATCAAATTTTTTTATTTTTTTCGTCCACTACTTCCAGAGATACAGTGGTTCAAATTTACAAATAATGGGCCAAGCATCACTATTATATGGTTGTTCATATTTTAATATCTCTTAAAGTAGAAATGCTAGAAACTCCATTGTTGGCTCGTTTTAAAGCTCATAGAACAATATTTTATACCAAGTAAGTTGTAATTTCTAAACTTGAACATGAGGCCATCCTTGCACTTCAAAATGGATGTCCTTAAAAATTACCCTTTTTATATTTCGGAAAGCTTGTTCTATTAGCTTTAAAAAGAGTCATCAATGGAGTTTCTAGAATTTCTAGTTTAAGAGATACTTAAATATGTACAATCACACAAAGGTGAATGTTGGCCCATTTTTTGTGACTTTGAGCCACTGTATCTCTGGATGTGGTTAGTATATATTTGGATACCCTTTATCAGTTGCCCAAATTTTATTGAAATCGAATAGGTAAAATCTCAAATTTGACTTTTTTTGGTCGATTTGATGTGGAATGGTCCATACACAATTTATATTTAATCCTTAAATGACCACTGGTTCCGCCAGGAACCAACCTACTAAAATCAAAAATTAGTTAAAAAAAAACTTTATTTTAATTTCCCGCTGCGACTTGATCCAATTTGCACCGAACACCGCTTGAAACAAGCGTCATTCGGCAGCTGTACGACCAGTAAAAGGAACCAACCTGGAAAAAGGCACTTTTGTGACATTTCGTACTTTCGAAAATTTTTTTTTGTGGTGAATTATTTTTTAGTACTTTTTATATAAGCATTATATACATTAAGGATTTATAATATAAGTATAAACAAGATAATGATTTATGGTTATCCAGAGCAAAGTCCAAAATAAAAGCCAAAATTACTATACATGTGAATAAAGCATGGCTGGCATATTTTCTTCACTTTAAAAAAATCAAATTTGTTTGTACTTTTTTGAGTTTACTCACTTTTTCAGGAATATTTTTTTTTTTTTTAATATAAATTATAACTTAAGAAATATATGAGTGCTTTTCAGAGTACGATTTTTTTTTGAAAATTTAAGAATTGCTAAATGAAATCTCGGAAGAAGTCGAATATGAAATGATCAAAAATTTTAAAAGTAAATCATTTAGTAGTCAGCAATAAATGATTTCAGCGGTCAACAACATATTAGCCAACATCGGCCTTTATGTAGAGCCACTCATATAGCTGGATTTTTTTCATATGCTTGTAGGTTTGCCATTTACTGTTGAGAGGTAGCGCGGTATAGAAAAATGTTCCTATGAAAAGATGTTGTTAGCTCCAGTCCAGGCTTGAACCTGGGGCCTTTCGGCACGCAGTCCAACCCACTAACCTTGAGCTACCGACAAACGTGTTATAATATTATAACATAAAAACGGCTAAAACATATTCGTTTTGACGTCATTCTGCATATTTCTCAAAAACTGAAGCGAACATTAAATGTGTTATAACCTTTGACAACCGGAAGTGTCTTTTAATGTGTGTGATTTTTTTGAAGTAAATTTCAATTTCGACATTTAAATAAAATAAATTATACAAAAAAAATCCTTGATTGTTTTAGTAAATTGTTAGGAAAATATAATTCTTCTATACCATAAAATTAATATGTATGATTGCTAATCTATATATATATAAAAGAAATAGTCCTGATTGACTGACGTTGACCATCAACGCCCAGCCCAAACCCTTAGTCCTAGGAACATGAAATTTGGACAGGGTGTTCATGGAACACCTTATAATTCTTACGACTATTATAAGTAATTGCAATGTGTACTTATAATAGTCGAAGTCATGAAATTTGGCCAGTGTTTTATATTGTGGTTGTTTATCATTCTCTCAAATGTGGACAATTGGACAAAGGAGCATCGCTTCTCCTCTATAACTAAAATTTTAAAGAGGCTATAACTGCTGACCAATTAAGAGTATAGTTATAAAAATCGAATCAATCGTCACATAGAATGTGGGCGGAATTGTACAACGGGGCGTGGCACCTCCCATATAATCAAAACATTAAAATTGCTATAACTCCTGACATACTAAGAGAAATATAAAAATCGCGACGTAGGCATGCACTAAAAATGGAAAAATAGGGCGTGAATGTATCCACATTTAAAAAAAAATATTTTTGTATTTACAAATATTTAGCACGGGCGAGGCTGTGCACGGGTCCACCTAGTTGTAATTGAAAGAGTACATTATAAAATTTATAGTACAACATATTGTATTAACAGTTTGAATATTGTTGAACTAATAGTACGCATGCAATAGACCTATTCGATGTCTAGTCGATATTGATATAAAATAAATTTTCGAATTCGTTACGATATCGAGAATACATACGTTAACGATATCGTTAACGACAATGCTCTTTCGAGAACGCTATTGTTCTGGAATCGTTGACGATAGTCGAAAATAAAATATTTTTTTCGACTATCGTCAACGACTAGTTAAATGGTCGCACAGTTGATTAGTTACACAGTCAACAATATACTTAATTAGTCGCACAGCGTTATGAATGTCATATAAATAGTAAAAAATTGTCTAATACATTTATCGAACTTTTTATTTCGTACTTAACGGATGTCTTAAAACTCATCCACATGAAATCCGAAATTTTGGCCTACTTTTGTAATTAAATGCCCCTCTATGCAGTCTACTTAGTATGTCTACTTATTTAATGTTATTCCATTTTTGGATTTTGTATATCGAAGTTTATTTCTTGTTGAGTTTGGTACCGAACGGTTGATCATATCCAATGTTATATTCAAAAATATTATTAACATCAGACTATTTAAATAACTTGGAATGTACTATTATTGTATGACTTGGCATTTTATTGAAAAATTCCAATAACATTTTGGGGTAAATAGTGCAAATTCATTTGAAGCCAACACATATTTTGAGTCATCGTCCCATGTGAGGCACATCTGAAGATTTACGCAATGTGTCTACTCGAATTTCAGTTGAACTTTTGTTTAACTCAAGTAAACTTACTTGAAACAATCCCACCTGAGTAAAACCTGCGTTTATCCCTACGAACGATCGAAAAATACTCCATCTTACATTTAATTTGCGAAGTGTTGTTATATATTTAGTATTTATTTAATATTTATTACTACACTCAATTAAATGCATGTCACGAATTCGCCGATTTCTTGTACGTCTTTTTTAGTTCCATAAAATAGAACCTTAAAAACTATAGCCTCACAGCGTTACCAATAATCAAAATATAATGTACAGCTTTAACGTCGGTAGATCAAGGTTAGTGCGTTAGACTGGGACCCGAAAGGTCCTAGGTTCAAGACTGGATTGGCGCTAACAATCTCTCGCGCTACCTCTCGGCAGTAAATGGTAAACCTACGAGCGTAAAACATTGCCCATGAAAAGCTCTCACTCGCCGTTTGGATTCGGCATTAAACTGTAGTTCACACCATTTTAGAGTACAAATATAAAACGCACAGCTCAAAATGGTAAGAGAGCTCGGCCTAAGATGTTAATGGACTGTAGCGCCAAACTATTATTATTTAAAAAAAATGGAAAGTTTTTTGACAAGTATTACATACAAAAGTATGTCAAAAGTTGACTACTATCTTAAGGTGGACATAATTTCTCGATATTTGGTAATGGTGTCAGACTTGGTACTCTTTAAATATTATAATACAAATCTGCTGTACTATACTTTGTTGCTGATCGACTTAATTCAAATCCTTATTATATTGTTGAGATTTTAAAAAATCATGACAAATGAAAGTGACTAGGAAATGATATTCCAATTGAATTGAATAACTTGCCTTGAAGTGTTGTGTGCTGTGGTCATTGGCTTGTTCCGAGCAGCCAATGCGATGACAGTTTCGCTGTAAGCATACCCATAAATTTGGGCCTCTATTATCACAGTTCTCACACAAGTAATCCTTCGAAGAAAGAAAATATAGAAAATGTAATGAGATTACTCCTGTGGCTACAAACCCTTTCTTTAATGTCCAAAACTGCCGAGACATTCTTGGTCATGTGAGGACAACTCGAACTCATTTTTAACGCTGTTTAGCGCACTTTACATTCAAAATATTAAGTTTTATTAATAATTGTAATCCAATAAAATAATAAAGTTCAATTCTGACGAACATTTATCATAGTTGCCACCTTAGGGTATAAATCCCACAAAAGTATTTTTATCAGATGTGAAAGTAAGGTTTGCCATATCATGATGGAAAGATATACGAGCCAACAACGAGTCGAAATTATTAAAATTTACTACTGAAATTCGAATTCGTATATCTTTTCATCGTGAAATGGCAAACCTTACTGAAGAGAAATGTCAAAATAGCGGCAAGAAATATGGAGTCGTTTGCTGTCCCTGTCGCTCTACTTTTGTAGCGTTCCTGTTGAAAAACCCTTTATATGTCACACAACGGCTTGTTCGTTTAATAGTTCGGAATAAAGGTCGAACTCTTAAAAAAGTGGTTTACAACTTTTGAATATTCGAAACTAGTAATTTATGTTTTTTTTTCATATTAACGAAGTCAAGAGTTGAATCGCTATCTCGTTTTCGACTGACATCAGATTTTTCGTAAAATAAGAATATGACCACCAGCGTTGCCAGTTTTGTAGGGAACATATACTTTTGCGTTTTGCTTAGTTTTCATTGTCATATTTGTTTTCTTTACATTAATGCTGCATTCAGCGACCTCAGCTGTTGCTGGACTGCTGTAAATAATCGCTCACTTAGGCACGGTTTCTCAGTGCTCACTTAAGTGCCGATTTTTCCTCAAACTATACTTAAGTGTGAAAAATCGTTTCACAGCACAGAATTTAAGTGCCCGATATCCTCCACTTAAGTTATACTATATATTATATTTTTATGACAGAAAATTGAATATAATTTTGTTTTGTAAACAAAAACATTTGTCATATATGTCGTGCTGCCATATTTTTTAAAATATATTTGTACGCATTTGAGTGGAGACTGAAACGCAAAAAAACTTATGTAGACAAAAAATCTTAAATTTTCCCTCAACTCAAATTTTGCTTAAGTGCGCACTGTAATACCAGGCCTTAATATAAAAAAATATTAATATTTTATTAAAGTTGCATAACACTTAAAGAGTTGGAACCTAATTTATCAATCTAAATTCCATGTTTGTTTATAAATACTTAAGTTAAAAAGTCATTGGATGTCATCGATAACAAATGCAGCGCAAATGTGGACGTATAATTGTAACAAGTGGCGACTGCTCCCCAAATAGCACTATCTCTTTAATAAACGAGATTCCTATACAGTAATTTTTACAGTATAAACACTGTTAAAGTACTTATAGGGCTTTTATATAATTCAAACGGCGTAAGTATATGTCTATATAAAAGCTATGTAGATGCCGTGTAAATGCTATTTGATTATTCTCAAAAGGTTTATAGAAAAAAGGTTTATTACAACTTTTATACAATAAAAAAATAATTATATATAAGTTTTTTAAATAATATCATTAATTTTTTATATAGTTTTGTTGAACTGAAATTATATAAACTTAATTATACTATTTAATTATATTATTTATAACTGAAAAAATATGATTTTTATTTGACCAAGCCCGGGTGGTAAATTGAACTCTCTTCCTTCAGATTGCAAAGCCAGTACACTTCCACTCAACCTCTGTCCATTAATAATGTGCAAAAATATATACAATCAATTATCATGAAATATGTCTACAAATATTTAATTTATGCTCCCAAATTATATCTAAAGATATTTGAGCGAATATTCGTAACAATCATATTCTCTCCCTCTAATTTACGAACGTGTCAATAGTTTATATAAACATGAACATGCCATATTAAGTCAAAATCTATTGAATTACAGGCATATTGTTTTTTTTTGTTCAATTTTTTTTTTAAGAATTACCTATGTTTATTATATAAAATTGTATGATTTATAAAATAAAAAAACACACAAGAGTATAATTTTAAAAATACAAATGGTCTTTTATTGTCAATAATACATATTTTTATTATTATGAGTCTATTTTTCTAAATTTTAAATTTGGTGGGATTTTTTACGGTATTTTTTAAACAGTATGGGATATTTTGTGGTATTTTTAAATAGCAAAGGTATTTTTATATTAAAAAAATGTGTGGTATTATTTATTTTTTTTGTGGTGGGATTAAGATATTTTCTGTGCGATATATACCTGGCAACTATGGAAGAAAGGCATGTAATCCATAGAAGCCACCTTTTGGGATTAAGCCCAAAAATGAGATATCTAGATCACAAAGGGAATTGGGATTTCCCATGGGATTTAAACTTTAATTGGCATTTTTTCCCTAATGTGAAATGTTTCCTTAAGTGAATTTTCATATATATTTCTGGTTTTTAAATATAATTATATCTACTATTTTTATTGACAAAATTATATATATATACCAGTGTAGGGCATTATTGAATAAATTTTTATTCAAATAGATGATAACAAATACTTTTTTTATTTGTATTTTTTACTTTTCGTTCAAATATCAAATTTTTATCTTTCATCTTTTTATTTGACGAGACAAATAAATTATTTGATATTTGTTATTTCTTAATTAAAATAAATTTATTTGAAATGTAAAATGAAGCAATAAATTAAAACAAAATTTGAAAATTATGTTCCAAATGATCGCCATGAGAATTCGTGCCATCATTATTAGAGTTAAATATACCAACTATAATTATAATTGTAATAGTTCACGCTCGGCTCAGAGCTTTTCGTGGGCAGTGTGGTTTGCCATTGTCTGCCGAGAGGTAGAGCGGTATATAAAAATGATTTTTATAAAAATATGTTGGTCCCAGCCATTATCGCTGAAAATATCCTTAAAAAGTACGTGGTTTTTAATTCACATTTTAATAAAATATTTGAAAACAAAATCATTTGTATTTTTATTTGAACTTTTCAAATAACGAATAAAAAGATAACAAATAAATTTAATTTATTTGTTATTTGTAATACAAATAAATCAAAATTTATTTGTCACTCAAAATAAAAATAAATGAAATTTATTTTATTTTTTTTATTTTTTATTTGAAATAATTTTTGCCCTACACTGATATATACACTTACAGCTATTAACTACCACAGTATATATACGAAGCAAATAATTATTATTAATACGACCGTATCAATGGCAGCATTCAGCGACCTCAACAGCTGCGAGACTGCTCAACAAACTAATCGCTCACTTTTATAGAATGTACCGCTACCTCATGTATCAATTTACAAAATTTCATGCTGGAAAAAATGGCGACCGCTCACTAAACATGTTGAGGGTAGCATACCAATCAAGCAAAAATTACTTAACTGCTGAGGTCGCTGAATGCAGCCAATGTGTTCTCCGTTACAATTCATTGGAAGTTACTACTTACATGTTGCAAAATTATCGTTAACAACAAAAGCGAAATGAAAAGATCTCTTGTAAATTTTCATATATTTTTTTGTAACGTTAGAATTTTTTTCCATTAATTGAGTATTAATATAACATTTTAAATTAGCTGACAATGTTCTTTTAATGATTTTAATTTGGAATTTTTGGGATTTCTTGATTTACGTGGTATTTTCAACTCCAATTGGGAATGTTTTTACCAAGGGGTTTAAGGAATTATGTTTGTACTCCAGCCATGGGACAATGGGAATTGAAGGTGTCTTCTCTGATGCAATCGTCGTGGAACCTGTATTAAGGTAGGGGTTGTATTATTAGTTCAATAAACCTTTACATAGTGAATTTAATAGGACTTATAAAGACCTACTCTTATAGTAGTTACACGACGTTCATACAGTTTTATGGCATATAACGTTTACTTTCTCAGTTGATTGTGCTACTTGGGTCACTAAACATGTTGATGATTTCATGATTTCACAACTATTGAGGTTGCCGAAAGTGAATGTAGTCTATGAGTGCGACGCAGAAACAGTACAAAATTATTATTTTCATCAACCATGTCAAATGATATCAAAATGCCAACATGTCGGTATTTCTTTAAATTTTGCCATGTCGAAAAATAACAAATTTGAGAATTTTTCAAACATAATGAGTTTCGAAACTGACACAAAATTGCATAGTAAAAACTAAGCATTTGTATGATCTGGTAATTACCACACGAAAAATTACCATGTGTACAGCGTAACCAATAAGGAAAAATTAAGGTGTGTGAAAATAATTACACTGCACAAAAAAAAATACTGCTTAATTTATTAAAATACTAAATATTAAAATATTGTACATTTATTATTATATTAAGTATATTTAGTGCTATTATATAATTATAATTTTTTGTGGTACGATATGTTGGTAATATGTAGTATTTTGTTTTATATTGGTATTTTCTGGAAATGTTGGTAATTTAGGGGAAATCTTGGTAAATTTTCGGTGTTGTAATAACTGAATGCACCGCTATCTCAGCTGTCATTAGTATTTTATTAAAGTAACACACAACTCTTTAATTGATTAAGAACATATTTCCAATCTAAATTCCATTTTTGTTTATAAATATATGAGTTAAAATGTCATCGATAACAAAGGCAGCGCAAATGTAGCGTAAAAATTTCATGCTGGAAACGTGTTGAGGGTAGCGTGCCATTCAAGCACAAATTGCTCAACAGCTCGACAACTGTTGAGGTGGCTGAATGCAGCCAATACGTGAGAATTAGGTGTGGTAAAATGAGAATTCTTGTGGTATATTCCTCGGGCGATAAGTCTGGCAACTATGATAATGACAGAAAATTGGGAAATTATTTTACTCTTTCGTCAAAACGACTGGTGAATTTAGAGAATTATATTTGTTTGACTTACTGCCGAAATCTAGAAATTGATTTGCAAATCGATCATAACATATATAAGTTACATGCTTAGTAAATGTATAAAGTTTAAATTTGCTTCTTAAGATTGAAAAGTATTAAAATTTACAAATCGATTTTTTTTCACAAAGTGACTGAAGTGTTGCAAGCGCTCTGTACTTCATCATGGATACATAGCTTTTTATAGTATCCTTTACGCTGGATTTAACATATTATTAATCGAACACCAAAGTGTTGTGCAAAATTAGGTAATGGGTTGATTTATAACTTTTAAAGTTTTGTGTATAAATAATGTCAATTTATTTATGCAGTATTTCTATGCATGCCGCGGAAAGTGTGGGAGCCTCTGGTGGCATCTCATACGACGGAAAAATTGCAGGACTATATGACCTGGAAGAAACTCTTGGGTCTGGACATTTTGCGGTGGTTAAACTTGCGCGTCATGTTTTTACTGGAGCAAAAGTTGCTGTAAAAGTGGTTGATAAAACAAAGTTGGATGATGTGTCCAAGGCTCATTTATTTCAAGAAGTGCGGTACGGTATTCTAAAAAATGTATCGAATTCCTATAGTAATTCCATGTGGACATTGATTATAGATGCATGAAGTTGGTGCAACATCCAAATGTAGTACGTTTGTATGAAGTTATTGACACTCAGACGAAGCTTTATTTAGTTTTGGAATTGGGCGACGGAGGAGACCTATATGATTACATAATGAAGCATGAGAGTGGACTGAACGAAGAGTTGGCAAGGAAATATTTTTCGCAAATAGTACGAGCAATTTCTTATTGCCATCAATTGCACGTTGTTCATAGGTCAGTAATAATAACAAACATAACATAATCAATAAAATGCAATAAATAACCAAAAAAGAACCTAGGACAAGTTCTCTATGAGCTGTACGTGCTATATGTTTACTCAAATGGGCCTACTATTTAATATTTACCCTTGGTGGTTTGCCATTGTCCGCATAATTTTCATTTTCGAACAACTAAAAATAGAAAACCATATATGCGTAACGGGCGTGGTGGACATACATCGAATTTTAAAAAACAAGTGATTTTTGTATAAAGAATATTTTTTGAAAGAAAAACTACAACAAAATATGGGCGTGGCACTATCCAGGGAAATTTTTTGTAACACTGTGCAGTTGACACAAATTTTTCTACAACAGAAAAAATGATATATAAAATGATATATTCTTTTTCAATAATATAAATAAAAAAAAAACTTTTTTATGAATAATTTTGCTCAAAAACCGAAACGGTTAAAAAAAAAAATACGAAATAATTGCTATCCATACAAAACCCTAAAAAATCATGTCTTTCCCCGCTGATAACCCTTTATTTTAGATAATCTTTTATACCATGGGTGGCCAAATGTTGCTAACCGCGGAGCTAGTTCAAATGTCAATGAATTTAAATTTATTGTACAATTCACCAGACGAAAATTAAATTTTATTTACACATTATGAGTTTGTATAATATATATATTCGTTCGTATAATAATAAGAAAGAATAGTTTGGCGCCACAGCTATGAAGAATATATTCCAAGCTCTCTCCTCATTTAAGTTGTGTGTATTATATATCGTCACTGTCATGCCAAAGGGGCGAATGTACATTATTAAAAATGGTGGAAAATCAAATTTTAAAGTTTGAAGTGCTTTAAAAATCAGCAAAATTATGTTTTTTTTTCAATTTTTCCTTGTTATTTTGGTTTATTTATGAATTATTATAACGTATATAAAATATCTTTGGATTTGGACAACTTACTGGACTATAAATACGGATTTTGTGAGGCTATATCCTGATCAAAACGCAAATATTTTTGTTTTTTATGCTATGTCTTATTATTAGCGCAAGGTAAAATAGTATTGTAAAGACATTAATTGTTTGATTTTAAAGCACCTATCTATTTGCATCATTATTTAAAAATATTTTGCCAAACATAAATTGCAATTTGTGTCTAATTTGTAATTTACAGGAAAAATGTTTAAAATCATGCTTTAAAATCAAACAATTAATGTCTTTACATTACTATTTTATTTTGCACCAATATAAAGTTATAGCAAAAAAACGAAGACATTGAAAAAATTTAAAATCTTGTCATGGCAAAAGGCCGAATATTTTCTTTTTCGCCATAACTTTTTATTGATACGAGATACAATAGTGGTGTAAAGGCATTTATTGTTTGTTTTTAATGCAGCTATCGATCTGCATCATTATTTAAAAATATTTTCTTGCAAATAACAAAAATTCGAAAAATTCAAAATCTTGTCATGCCAAAAGGGCGAATCTTTTCTTTTTCGCCATAACTTTTTTTGATACGAGATAAAATAGTGGTGTAAAGGCATTTATTGTTTGTTTTTAAAGTACCTATCTGCATCATTAATTAAAAATAATTTTCTTTACATTTTTTCCTGCAAATACAAAAATGACAATCTAATGTTTGTATTAATTAATGATGCAGATCGATAAATGCTTTAAAAGCGAACAATAAATGTCTTTACTCCACTATTTTATCTTATACCAATAAAAAGTTGTGGCATAAAAGAAAAGATTCGCCCTTTTGGCATGACCAGATTTTCAATTTTTCCAATTCGCCCTTTTGGTTTTGTTGTTTTGGCTGAAAATATTAAACAAAACGATACGCGATTTTGGCACAGTATACTTGAGGAAAAACTACATTCGAAAATGTAAAAAAACGCAAATTTCAAAAATTGCACATTCGCCCCTTTGGCACGATAGTGACGAGGCATTGTTTACTCTCGGAGATTTGCATTGTCTGCCGAGATGTAGTACGGTATAAAAAATCATTTTCTATTTAATGTTGTTGATGGTATCAGGTCATAGTTTGGACGTGTGCTATTAGCTCGTAGTCCAGCGCACTAAGCAATGAGGCACCGATGCTTTTAAATTACATCTAAGAGAAATTTGTAATATCTTGTATTTAACAAAAAAATATGTTGAATATATGAATGATACATTCATTCATAATAATAATAATATTTTGGCACTACAGTCCTATAAGAACTTAGGCCGAGCTCTCTCACCATTTTGAGCTGTGCGTGCTATATTTGTACTCAAAGTGGTGGGACCTACAGTTTATTGCCGAACGGCGGGTGAGAGCTTTTTCATAGGCAATGTTTTCTCTCGTAAGTTTGCCATTTACTGCCGAGAGGTAGCGCGGTATAGAAAAATGTTTCTATGAAAAGATGTTGTTAGCCCCAGTCCAGTCTTGAACCGGGGACCTTTCGGCTCGCAGTCCAACGCACTAACCACTGAGCTACCGCGGCTACTTCATTCATATATGGGCATTTTCTGGGGTTCCGGACGGGATATGTTGTGATTAAAATGTCGGATGCTTTCGCGTGAGACCAAATGTCGCAACGTTCCATTTATAATTACCCATGATGTCCTACCAGAGAATGTCCAACGTTGAAGTTCCATTTTTACTATCATGAAATAATTAATACGAGTCTTTTCTTCTAAGACATACTTTTATTTAATGAAAGTTTTACTTATAAAAGAAACACGTCTGCACTCTAAGGCAGTTAAAATCATAATGCTTAAAATCTAAACTATACCTCTACTCATCACCTCGGTATCGTGCGACTCACGAACCCCTTGCTTATACTTAGTTCTTAAAACACAACTCATAAATGCAAGCAAGCATATTCTTAAATCTACGTACTACTAAAAACCTCCTGAACCCCACATCGGATATTACTAATGTTGTGAAATCATTAACTGCGAAAATTACAATGTGCTAAATTCTTAACTGGTTCCCATGCTGGCGTTAATCTTGACTTAAATTACAACCAATGCTTTTGTTGTTGTTTATAACCAGACGGCACACTTGCTAGCGTGTGTCTCGGATCAAATTGCAACCAATGCATTTTTCGTTGCTTTTAAGCAGACTTAATTTTATCTCCTGAAAGTATGCACTCATAAACAGTATGCACTTGTTCCAGTTACGTCGTTGACGTTATGTTAAGTTAACATGCATCTGTTATTGTGCTTTTAGATTTGAACTTTATGTGCATACTGGTTATGTGCAGACTTTCTTAAATACATAAAAAAAACGTTTCTGATTCACTACAGATATTCGTACGCTTAAAATCTCTTAAAAATTACAAAAAATTAGAGAATTCTATACAGTAGATCAAAAGATATTAATTAAATAGTGATCGTTCCGGACGGGACAAAAACGGAAGTGCATGTCGAGGTTCATATGGAAATGTCAAAATAGCTGAAATCATGTGCTTTCTTTGTACATTTACACTTTGTTTCTAAAATGTATAGTTTTTTCATAATAAATCACAGAAAAATTCCGGACGGGACATTCCGGACAAGACAAACGATTTTTTGGTAAAAAATAATTTTGTATGTGACAATATTAATAATGTTTTTTAAGTTTTTTAATTTTTTTTACTATTTTTGAAAAAAAAAAAAAAAAATCATATTTTTATACTATTGAAAATGTCGAGAAAATTCAGATTTAAAAACAGAGGATTCAACTATTTTAATTTTTAATATGATAATAAATGTATCTTTTTGGTTCCGGACGGGACCTTTATACAAAAATCAAAAATTTTCCGTTATTTTAGTTTCTATGATTATTTTTAAGCTTTAAAAAATTAATTAAGGTTGTCTGGAAAAATAAAATTATGTATTTGTATGGTTTTAAAGTTAGTTAATTTGATTACTCAAAGTACATGAACAATTGGTATATTTACAAGATGTGTAGTATTGTAACTTTATGAGTATTTTTTTATACGTTACCGTTAACGGAGTAGAATTTTCTTTTCAGATTTTTAGATTCAAATATTTACAATTCCAAATCCACCGTTATTTCAAAGATTTGAGCATTTTTAATTTTTCGTGGTTGACGGATTGTACAACATATCAGCAGTCGTCATGAATCACTCATTCTATTTTATCTCGTCTATTTTTAAACAACATTTTACAACAATAAAATTGGATTAATAAAAAAATAAAATTGTAGAATATTGCAATCTTTAAAAGTGAACGTCCGGTGCTCATTTTTATTTTCAAGTGGCTATAACTTTTAGTGAAGATTTTTTTAATTTAGTGGTTTGTATTCCTCCAACTAATTAATTATGGTTTTAGAGTTATTAGCCTCTTATGAAAATTGAAACATAACCTCATATTGTAACGTAACCCAGAGACTCATATTCAATATATTAACGATGTGTTAGTTAGAATATCAACAATTGCTAAAAATATTAAAAAGCAGTTAAATATGTTAACCACGAAATTCTTATTAAAAAATGGAATTTTCCGGTTTATCCGCTACTTGAGTTATCTGTCATGTCAATAGTAGTGTTGCGACAATATGGACCAATATGTACAAAATATGTACAAATTTGGAAGGAAGTTGTCTGTAGTACGAAATCGTATCTTATATCGGTTGTCCACAATTTCGAATACCGTCTATCGACATAAAAGAGAATTTCACATTCACTTTCTTCATATAAAATTATATATGTAATAGTTCATAATGGTATTTATCTAATGCTATCCAAATATCAATTAAATACCTACCTATCAATAAAAATATCAATTATAAAACATCTCTATTTAGATAGGCGGTGTTAGTACAATATATTTGGTTCCGATTGGTTAAGTAGATTGGTGCCATTGATAGGAATGAAATTAACTAAAATAATGAATGAAGTAAAAAATAATAAAGTGTAATACTGAATGAAGATGTTTTTTAAAATGAGTTTCTGTAAGTTTAACGCTGCTGTTAGGTTTGGTCAACATTTTTATATATATCTTGATAACTTTTTAACGGTGCAACATATCAACTTGAAACGTCACAAACACAAAATAGAATCGAGAAAACTAGAAACTTATAAGTCTTATGTTAAAAAGAAAAAAATTTGGTTTATTGCATATATTTTTTCTCTTAAAACAAAATATAGAACATTTTTTTTGTATTTATTTGAAATAAAAAGCAATATTCCCCAGTAAAGACAAATAGGTCTATAGGAGTATAACGCCTACTTTTAATGTTAAGACGAAATTTGAATTTTAATTTACAACCTTTTTTTATTAGTGCCAATTAAAGAATTACTTAATGTTCAATGACTGAAGCTAAAAACAACCCGTGCTAATTTGAAACGAATTAAATTTTTGTATTAAACATATTATATTTCTATAAAATCACTAAATATTTGATGACAAATCATTATATTCAATGACTAAGTGCCACCTGTGTGGCATATTTCCAATAAACTTATTTTAGTATTGCTCCCAATTCCAATTTAGCCATTTCTTCAAGATCAGCTAAATTTCTTAGTTTATTCTGGTTAATTTTCATTTTTAAATGCTCCCACAAATTTTATATATAATTAAAGTACGGACTGCATGAAAGCCAGTTTAATAAGTCAACCATTATGACCTGAAAACAATTTTTTTGAACCACGTACTGTATGTTTAGAATAGTTATCCTTTTAAAAAATTGATCTAATCGGCAGGTTTTCGTCAGTGAAAAGTTATATTCCGTCGTTTAGTGTTGAAATAAACTGAAAATGATCCATACAACTCTTAATTTTAATAATGGGTCAAATGCCGGACCACGACTAAGCTCCCCAAAGTATAATGCTTCCGCCATCATATTACAAGAGTATGGTGGGCTAAACGTTTTTGAAAAGAGTGTTGTTTTTGACGAAACTACGATAAACAGAGGTCTGCAGATGAAAAATCATATTTTCGACGACCGCGATCAGAAGCGTTTGAATACAGATATACCATCTCTACTCTTTAATATGGTGGTGGAACCGTTATGTTTTGGGGTGCTATGTCGTGAACTGGTATTGGACTCATTCATAAAATTGACGGATAAAGGATAACGATTTTAAACTTATGGAACAAAAAAGTGGTTTCAGGTCGAAATTGTGGACTTATTGGACTGGCCTATGTAGTCGAGTGGGAGCATTTAAAAATAAAGGTTATCCAGAATAATGTGGGAATTTACGCTGAATTGGCGAAATGGCAAAATTAGAATCGGGAGAATAAGTTTGAAATAAATTAATTGCAAATATACCACACAGATGGTACGTAGTCATTGAAAATATTAATTTTTCATCAAATATTTAGTGATTTTATAGATATAAAATATGTTTAATGCAAAAAGTTAATTCGTTTCTTATTAGGTGCACGGATTGTTTTTAGTTTGTGGGCTATAGTCATCGACCATTAAGTAAACCTTTGATTGACACTAATAAAAAAGGTTGCATTTTTAAGTTAACATCTAGAAGTTAAAAACAAATATATATAAAAGTAGTTATGACCTGAGATAACATTTGAATTATAGCGATGGTTATGTTTGTACTTGGTGCGTTTCTAATTAGCCGCTACATACGAAAGATTAATTGGACCAACATTTTAAATAGTAACCTGTCTCTCAGGAGTAACCTTTTCGGTTTGTTGCATATTTCAGGAAACAACTAAGTAGGCATTGTTATAAAATTTTATAAAATATATATTTTGAATAATCTTTAAATTATATTTTCATTTTGTTCTGAATATAATAAAAATAATGTAATTATTTTTTTATAAACTTTTATTTCGTGTTTTTTTTTTAAATATCACCTTTTAATAATACAAAAAGTCTTCATAATGAAAACTTATACAAAATATTTTTTTTGTATTTAGTCAAATCGAGCCCAGCCTTTTTTTAAAAAATAATTACCAAAACACCTTTTTTTTATTTATTTGTTATTTCTTATAGAGATTTAAAGCCGGAAAATGTGGTTTTCTTTGAGAAACTTGGTGTAGTAAAACTAACTGATTTTGGGTTCAGTAATAAATTTTTACCAGGCCAAAAGTTGGAAACATCTTGTGGAAGTTTAGCATATTCTGCACCTGAAATATTGTTAGGCGATTCGTACGATGCTCCTGCTGTTGGTAAATATATATTTTCATTAATATATTTCAATTTCATTGTTAAGTTCTTTTTTTAAAATTCTTTCATTAAAGATATTTGGTCACTGGGTGTTATACTCTTTATGCTTGTGTGTGGCCAACCACCTTTCGAAAGAGCAAATGACTCGGAGACATTGACCATGATAATGGACTGTAAGTATACTGTGCCTCCACATATATCATTGGAATGTCGCGATTTGATAGGATCAATGCTGGTTCGTGAACCTGAAAAACGCTCTACATTAGAACAAATTTCAAAACACCCATGGTTATTGCATAATTCTTCAAATGACAACATTGATTATCTACCATTGGTCAGTAGACAAGAATTAAGCGAAGAAGATCACTCATTTATTATACAGAAGATGATAAATGGAAAAATAGCATCCAAAGAAGAGATCGTACAGTATGTCATAGTTTTAACTGAT
This sequence comes from Dryomyza anilis, assembly GCA_951804985.1. Taxonomy (NCBI): domain Eukaryota; kingdom Metazoa; phylum Arthropoda; class Insecta; order Diptera; family Dryomyzidae; genus Dryomyza; species Dryomyza anilis. The sequence goes on along the minus strand of OX638133.1, from coordinate 46,367,679 downwards.
GTATAAAATAGTATAAAAAACAACATTTTTATTGTAGGTCATTAGATAAAAATCAGTACAATCATATTACGGCTACATACTTCTTATTGGGGGAAATAAGACTTCGGAAACGCAGAGAGGAGCAGATGCAACGATGTCCCCAAAAGGCTATATCAAATGTGTTATCAAAGTAAGTTTTATCATTCAAAAAGTTTCACATACTTAGCTTTGTAAGTGGGTAAAACGAAAAACGTTTTAATAAAAATTATAATAATGAATTTAGATAATATGTTTGATTTTTTACTTGGAAAATCAAAATTTTATAGAGTTAAGGCTTTTCATACATTAAAATATATATATGTGGGTTGAATTGGTGGTGATCGTATTCTATTTTCGACTATTTTTTGAAGTCTCTTGAAAAATATTGAATATTAAAAAAATGTTATTTTTATATTTAGACAAAATTCAATGCCAAAAGTTTTAACAACTGATGCTAAAAACATTACGGACAACAAACTTGTGGTGCCTATCAATATTGAAGTATCTTCGCCTAGTTCTTTTTTAGTAGAATCCACACAAGTAACTATATTCTATTTGTATGTAGAAATTAATCTAACATATTTCTATGCATAGGATAAACGCAACCGAAAATGCAGTATAGTCCGAGAAGAAGACGAAGACGAGTCGGCTTGTGAGTACTCAATTGATAAGAATAAGTTAAAAGTGGACACAACACGACATGAATCTATATCGGAGGGTCGACTTAATCAGACAGTGCAGGATCATACAAACACTATTCCAACGACGGTGGTTCCTATTGGTCGTACTTCGAAAATGACAGTTTCAGTTGATGCAACTTTAGCCGAAAAACTCAATCAAATTGAAATACAAAAAGATGTAAAGATGATAAAAGTATCAAGTGACGATGTCTACTTAAACTTACCTTCAACATCCTCCACGATAAATTCAACTTTGAGTGGCATAAAGGATCTTAAGATTTCTAAGTTAAAACAACTAACTGCTACAAGTAAACATCCGGTTTTAACACACAGAAGAACTAAAATAAACAAAATCCAAACACAATCGTGTAGCAGTTCAGAAGCCTCTGACGATGACACAAAAACACGCAGCAAAAAAAAGATTAATAAATTTGTTGGCGACACACCAACTCGGTTACGTATGCATAGGCGTGATTCGCATGACGATTCTAGTGATTCGCAAGATCAAACCACGTTGCAATCTGGTTCACATTCGAATGCAACCAATTTAATTACTTCAAGTGCTAGTAATTCTGGTGGAAACAAAGGCGATCAACATCAAACCAAAGAGGTAATTTATATATAAATAATACAGCATATTCTTATAGTGCAATTTATTTCTGTACCGTGTAATCGTTAAGCTTCAAAGTATTTCGTGGTTACTATTAAACTAAATTCGTATACATTGATTGTATCACAAATATATGAATTGTAACTATTTCGATCTACTTCGATATAGCTGCCATTCGTTCCCTTTTGAGTCAATAAAATAAGAAATCAAAAAATAAGAAATCAAAAACGACATTTCATAAAAAAAAATATGAAAACAATAAATACATATGTCAAACCCCAGTATACCACGGCTCGGCTTCGAGAAAATATGGATCTCATTATTATATCGAAACTAATTTTTAAATATTATCGTATTCAGTTGTTTAGAAAGTTTCTCAAAGTGTCTACGAGAAACAAATGATCATGTTCTAATATCGAAACGAAATTTTGAAGAATTTCGTATTCAGTTATATTATTTGTATAATTAATTCAAATAGTATTCAAATAGTGAACTTTGTTTTTTAGTTTTATTTTTGATGTGAATCATGATGAAAGGTGGAGTCATGATACAACTACCAGGTAGTAGTAACAAAAGTTGCTCCCTCTCAACTAAAAATGTAAACAAATAGAAAATAAAAACAAATGAAAATGACAGTAAATTTAAAATTAAAACTTTCAAATAATTGTTATATTTCCTAAAGAAAAAAAACAAAATGATTGGTATGCAACAGGAACCAGAGCTATTTAGTTTTGCGGTTCCGGACGTTATTAACCCGATCGGAAATGCTCTCCCGCACACTTCATACAATGCCACGAACATTTCCGATCGCAGGGGGAAATGCAGGAGCTGCACACTTGCATCAATTTTTTACAAAAAGCCCTTCGTCACGGCCTTGCAGTTTTCCCGGGACCTACATGCATGCGGGTCACGAAATATAAAAGCACAAACTCGAGACCGTGTTTCTAAAACACAAACTGCAGAACCAGCCCCCAAAAGCAATGATGAAACGGTAATCAATTCGTGCGCAAATATTTCTCTCCAGGGCTATTACAGCTAACGAAGGGCACTTGCAATATAGTGCCAAACGATCCAATGTATTGAAATACATGCGATGGTCGATGACGAATTGAAAAGCAGCTTCATTTAATTTTTCAAAATAATTAAACATAAACAAAAATTATTGAAGTTTGAAAAGGAAATAAAAAATACAAAAGTCTTGATAAAAAAATTTTAAAATAGTTTGACAGTACTTTGGGACTTCTGACATTTCGGTAGGCACAGAAGTAGAACAAGAATAAATTTCTCTTTTTATTCTAGTACCTTATAGTTGTATCATGGGTGGAGTAAGCATTGAGCAACTACTAGTTGTATCATGATTGAGACGAAATAATATTTTTTAAAACAAAACCAGTCGCTTTTGAATGTTAGATGCGAGCAGACGTGTTTTTCTTTATTTTAAGATTTTTTTATATTTTAATTAAAAAAAAAAAAATTTGAATCAAAACAAAATATGAAAATTTCTTTTTCTTTAAATACAAATTTCAATCTCTGCAAATTTGAATAAAAACAAAATATTCAAAAATATGTCGAACAAAACTTGCCTAGGGTCAGATTGATCGTACCTGTAAATATTTGTATCACGGGTGCATCTATTGAAAAAAGTACATTAAAAATTGTTTTATTTATTGGAAAATTTTAAATTTATTTGTGTCAACGTTAATATTTATTGCATGCTTGAAGTATATATACACTGACTTCATAAAGTCTCCGTACAGATACGACAATTTTACATATCTCACTAAATAATCATGTTATGAGTTTTAAGTTAGATAAATTATATTTTGTTATAATGGCGCATTTACAAGAATATAGTTTTATTACAAAACATAAATATAATAATTTAAAAATAGGAAGAATAATTCAATTTATTCGATTGGTACAAAAAGTAAACGAAAAAAGTTTCCGTACAGTATAATTTATACAGTAAAAAATATGTTTTCTATAAAAAAATATGCACATTAATATGTAGTTGATCATTCTCTATTCATAATTACTTTTTTTAATCGGTTCTTCATGAAAATAGCCAGCTTAATTGTTGCTTCTGACTTTATTTTTTTCCCTTTCCTCAATTAGTATCGCCTTAAGCTTTTTGGTTGCTTATGTTGTGCTGTCGATTTTTTTTTTCTAAGTGGTCCCACAAATGTTCCATCGGGTTGAGATCTCAGAACTCAACGGGATGCTTCAACTGATTTAGGATATTGTATAGGACCCACTCTTTCATCACTCCCGAGTTGTGTTTGGGATAATTATCCTGCTGGAAGTGGTAAAAAGGCCCTATATCCAATTTATTGACACTAGATTGTAGATTTTCTTTTAAAATATTTGAATATGCAAATTTATCCATTCTAATATCTATGAAAACAAGAATACCTACTCCGGATGAGACCATACATCCCCATACTATCACAGTACCGCCTCCTAATCCTAAACACATCTCTGGAGTGGGGAAAGAGTTGTTGCTCAAAATGTCCCAAATCCTGAGTCCCCGGATCTCAACCTGATCTAACATTTGTGGGACCACTTAGAAAAAAAACTTACTTAGAAAAAAAGCACAACATAACCAACAAAGATCAATCCAGAAACGACAACCAATCTGGTTAATTTCATGAATAATAACCGATTAAAAAAAGTAATTTTGAATACATATTGAATGTGCATATTTTCTTATAGAAAACAGATTTTTAATTGTATATTCCGTATAGTAAACTTTTTATACCCTACACCTATGAAGTACAGGGTATATTAACTTTGTGCATATATTGTAACGTCCCTTAGGAGGCGTGTCCGGTATGGAAAAGTATATATATTCTTGATCAGCATCACTACCCGAGTCCGTTTAGCCATGTCCGTCTGGCTGTCTTGCTGTCCGAATACAGAATAACTTGAGAAATACTGATCAGAATGCGATAAAATTTCGTATTATTATATTTTAGCCAAAAGTAGGAACCGAGTTTGAAAATGAGCCAAATCGGTCAACGGACACGCCCACTTCCCATACAAGTTACTTTTATATATCTCTTTAGGAACTAATAACTCGAAAAGTATTCAAGATATAGGTATAAAATTTAAAACGTATTGTTATAATTCACTTAAAAATATTTGGTCCAAAAATGGGCGTGATCCGCCCACTTTTTTTTTCATTAGTTCCCGGGTTTTCATAGTGAAAATTTGATCCGCAAATTATTAAAATCAAATCTATTAAATATTAGACTTTCAAAATTTTAAATATAGACGCTGTCCGCCCAATTATATGTTTCTATTTTTTTTTAAATTAGTTTTTTATACTTTTATATAAATTTTTAATTTATGGGAATATAAGACGTAAATTTCTGATATGTGAATAATATTCGGAGGGTGGGGAGATTCAGCATAATTAAAATCTTTAAAATTAAGTTATGCAATTAAATATCCCACATTAATATCCCCATCAAAGGTGTAGGGTATTCCATAGTCGGGCCCGACCGACTATACAAATCCGCCATATGTGACCGAACTTACCCATGTGACCTAACTTTCCCAACTCGTTTTGTTTACTTTTTGTATCAATCGAATAAATTGAATTGTTCTTCCTATTTTTAAATAAATATATTTATGTTTTGTAATAAAACTATATCCTTATAAGTGCGCCTTTATAACAAAATATAATTTACCTAACTTAAAACTCATGACATAATTGTTTAGTGAGATATGTAAAATTGCTGTAGCTGTTTGGAGACTTAATGGAGTCAGTGTATATATAGGTTAAATACCAAATCGCAACGTTAGGTTAGGTCGTGCTTGCGTTGACAAAAGAGTAGAATTGATAGAAAACAATGATACAAATCGAAAGTAGAACTCATGCGTTTAATCGTAAATTCTCACGAATATCGTAAACGCATCAGTAACGAAAAGTATAGCTACTCACTACAAGGGCGTGCGTTTGATAATCGTTATTTCATAGAATTTAGTTTCATAAAAAAATGATTTGAAAAACAATAACAAACATTTCATTTTAATAAAAAAATTAAATTTTAGTGCTCAAAAATTGTTTTGTTATACCACAAATATAAAAAATGGGACGAAACCGTAACGCAAAGCTCAATTGGGCGAACAAAGATCGTAACACCTGAACAACGCATAGCCAAATTCGATAAACGGACAATCGACCTAACGAAATGTTGCGATTTGGCCTTAAGCCATCTTTCAAAATTCAAGCGTCATTTACATGTTTTGACAACTGTTTGAGAGATTCAGCATTTGTTTACGAAAAATTTAAAACAAAGCATCAATTCTTTGTTAACAGGCTCATAAATACAAAAAAATATCAAAAGTTTCACATAAATAAATCACAACATTCTTAAATTTTTTAAGAGCTCAATAGCTCAAAAAAAAAAACACTGCAGTGCTCCAAAAGTGATGCCGTCATCTCACGCGAAAAGCTTCTACACGAACAAAACGCGTGGAAAAAGGGACTACTCTACCATAGAGGTAGAAAAATTTCTGTGAAAAATTCGTTGAAGAATCAGACGACATCGTCAAACTTTTATTATGAATGGCCAGACCTTCAGAAGAATTATTTGCAAATAGTTAAACGCTCTCAGATAGTAATCAACCACTGCCCGCCGTCGACCTTATTTCTATTGCAATGCTGGAGATAAATTTTTGAACTCGGCCAGTTAAAAACTCCTTACAAATCTCAATATTAACACAGTCTCTGGGCCAAGTGTTGAAGAAGTGCGCCTCGCCGTTACGTAACCTTTTCTACATCTCCTACACGACAGAATTTTTTCCATCTTGTTGGAAGGTTACCAATGTTCAACCAGTTCCGAAAAGGGCGAGTCTACGAATCCTGCCAATAACTGACCCATTGCAATATGCTCTGCGCTATCCAAGGTAATGGAAAGCGTAATTAACATCCACCTTGTGAACTATCTTGAGCTCAACGAATTACATAGTGAACGTCAATATGGTCTTCTCCGACAATTGAATTCACCTTTTCACTTGTGTATATGATCGCTCAATTCGAGTTGCGATCGATGGTGTTCTTTCAAAACAACACTTCATCAATTCCATTGCTTTCCATCGAGTTTTCTCCAGGGTCTTTCAGTATGAGTTGCGGTGGATGGTGTTTTGAGAATCACATTCCATCAATTCTGGAGTTTCGCAGGGTTCCGTCCTATCCCCGTCCCTATTTCTGATATTTATCAATGACCTGACTCGGAACCCAATACATTCCATTGCAGTTTACAGTAACGTTTGTCATTCATATTCGTTCAACAAGCGCCTAAACTCTTTTGAGATTGAGAGTAAAAAACGCACTATGACAGACACACTTAATAATGACCTTAAATCAATCTCCGAGTGGGGTCTTGCAAATAGAGTTGATTTTAATGCAAGCAAAACCCAATTTTGTCCCTCAATTTGGGTGCTGTAAATATTGCGGAGTCAGCTGGTCTTGACGTTCTGGGCATATCTATTCAATGTGATATTCGTTGGAATGATCACATATTTGATGTGTCGAAAGAAGCGGCCAGACGGTGTTAGACATACTTCACTCCTGCTAACTTGGGAACTGTCCACACTACCTATTAGATATGTCCTTATTTTTCGAAATTTGAAATTTAGCACTGGCACGCTCTCATTTTGTTCATTTATATGAAAAATTATTTTGACAAAAAATTTTAATTAATTGGATAACGGTAACCTGTCCCTCACGAGCATTTTCGGTTTGATACTTTATTCAGAAAAAAACACATTTTCATAGTTTACTTTTCACACAGAATCCAATTATAAAGGTTTGGAAAAACTAAGCATCTAAGCAGTAAAACATCTTTACAAATTGGCGTTTGCAGTTTTTTGACCAGAGGTCCCGACAAAAGGATATAACACAAAAATAAGACAAACTTATAAAATGTATGTTTTTCTGCTTTACCACCCCGTACATGAATTATTATTATTCTTATTAGTACTCCGATACTTCTATAAATTTATCAAAAAAAATTGTTTGCTTTAAACTCTTGGTTGTGAAGATATCCGCGAAATATTATTAAAAATGAGCATTACAAAGACTCTTATAAATAAAGAACTAAAATTTACAGATATTGGAGCATAATCATAGACAATTTAAAATAAAAAATATTAAAATCAATTTGTCAAAAAAGTCGCACTCGACTTTAAATTATCTATGATTATGCGCCATTATATTTTACTTGTTTTAGTTAGTTTGATTGATTCTCTAAGATACCTGTATTAACTTTTGTTTTATACAAAATCATTTACTGCGAAAAAGGATTTTTTTTTCCTTAAAAAAATACATACTGATTTCAGCCTAACCAATTAATGAAATAAAGTTGACTTTAAAGAAAGTAAAAGTTTTTTGACAAATAAATATTAGATAATGTATATAAAAAACCGGGACAGTGTCTTTAGAGTCGATTTTATTTCGTTTATTGGTTAGGCTGATTTATTAGAGCACGAAAATGTTATAAGGTCATATATTTCAGGGTAAGTCAAATTTGAACTAGTTAACTAAGTAAAAGTGTGTAGAATCATTAATATAAATTACTCTTACTAATAAGAATATTATGTAATTCATGTACAGGATGCGACAGAAGAAAAACATAAATTTTATAGGTTTGTCTCATTATTGCTGTATATCATTTTACCAGGACCTTTGATCAAAAAAATGAAATCGCCAAAATGGTTAGAAGACTACAGTCTATAACACTGTCCGACACTATATAACACCATCCGACACCGACATGAAAGTACGTGCATAGTAATGTATATCATATTTTCATAATTAATGTTTGAATTTTTTTTTGCGGAACATATTCTGTAGCTGAGATCTCTCTGAGTATGTGTATAAAAACGGTTTTATTCCCATTTAAATTGGTAATATGAGATATTAGAAAAATCAATTTAAATTAATTAAATACAAAGAAAAGCTTTAAACTAATTGATATCAGACAACCATTTTCATATTCAAACTCAGTAATGTCTCAGCTATGAAGTACATCCAACTTTTTCAAATATTCTACCAAAAATTTGATATGCAATTACTATTCAATTGCAATTAAAATCCTTTAACAAATTGATCTAGAAAAACTGGGCTCCACATGTATTTTATTTTTTAGCGTACTTTGAGAATATATAGGATTTTCTCATGTGTGCAGCCAAAAGTTGAATTTTGTCGTACGGTGTAATAGTACATAGTCAATTTTTCAATATATAATTATTTGGATTTATAATGAAATGTGAAACAATGATAATTTATTTATTTACTGAAGTATTCATCAAACCAAAAATGCTCGTGAGGGACAGGTTCCCAGTATCCAATCGATTTAAAATGTTGGTCAAATAAATCTTTCGTATAAATAAACAAAATGATAGGGTACCATCTAAAATAACAGAAGATCTTTTTTTTCATACAAATAAGGATCAATCTACTACATTAGTTTAAAAACGTAATTTAAATTGTTGGACTTGACCCAGATTTGCCCCAAAAAATTGTAACAACATTTTGTTTCATATAAAAATAGCATTTTATTGTATAAAAATTATATTTATATATTGAAATTTGTGGTTTTAACCTTCAGATGCATTACCACCTGTCGATGTCATTCTCATACCAATGATATTTGCGTGTTTTAGTAAGTGGTAGAATCGGTGCCCGGACATAACCCCCAATTCTAATTTAGAGATTATGTCCGTATAGGAACGCGGACATAATCCCCAAATGGGAATTGGTGGTTATGTCCGCCGAGATCCACGGACATAATTCCAAAAAAAATTCGGTCATAATACCCAATAGATTTTGTTGCTTAAGTCCGCGTTACTATGCGGACATAAACCTCTAAAAAATATGTTCGATGCTCGGTTTTTTTAAAATTCATATTTGGCCTGCGGCGCTTCACTTTCACATAAATTCTAAAAATATCAAAATAAAATTATATCCTTGTTTTATTCATTAATAAGAAGAACGAAATTTTATTTCCAAAAAATCGCACGTTCCTATGCGGACAAAATCCCCAAATTCGAATTGGGGGTTATATTCGCATATTTTTGTTTTATTCACTAAAGAGAAGAATGAAATTTTATTTACAAAAAATCGCGTGATTTTTTGGAAATAAAATTTCGTCTGCGGCGCTTCAATTTCGCATAAATTCAAAAAATATCAAAAGAACATTATATCTTTGTTTTATTCATTAAAGAGAAGTATTAAATTTTATTCAAAATAAATCGCGCGATTTTTTGGAAATCAAATTCGCCTGCAGCTCATAAATTCAAAAAATTCAAAAAATGAGAAGACCAACATTTTATTTACGAAAAGTTTTAGTTACAAATTTACAAAAATTGTATTTAAAAAATATCAATAACAAACAAATTTAACAAAATAAATAAATTCGATTTAAAAAAAAAATCAAAAATATAAAATCGGACATAACCGCGAATTCATAGTTGGACATAAACTCCAAATTGGAAATTCGAAAAATTGGGGGTTATGTCTGAATTTGGGGGTTATTTCCGAATTTGGGGGTTATGTCCGTTGGGGGTTATGTCACGGCACCGGTAGATTCATATATTCATCATAGGCAAATGCTTCTTTTTCAACGGTAAAACATTTTCAACATTATTTTTATTGATTGGCAATGATAAATTTATGAAATTCAACATTGATAGTATAATTTTGTTAAAGGTATAAGTGATTCGATTAGTTTTTATTCGAATATATTGCGTAATGACGGGTCCGATCGGCGGGATAAGATGCTTTTTCAATGAAATGTTTTACTGTTGATCCGCCGCGAAGTAGCGTCTATTAGAAAAACATTTGTATGTTTGTTCGAATCCGCGACCTTACTGCTCGTAGTCCGACGGACTAACCAAGTCGGCCAGTGACGCTTATATGATTAATGGAGTTATTAAAATAATATATTGTAACATTTGTATATAAATAACAATAAATATTTTTCAATGGGTGTCTAATGTAATATTTTTGAATTTTACAGAAAAGTAAAGCAGAGGATACAAGAAAGTCGTCCAACACAAATTCTAAACAGAAGAAACAAAGTAAGGAACATGACAAGGCGACAAATTCTAATAAATCTGTTAATAATATTCGACGAAGACGCATTCGTGAAAGTCAATCACTTGACCGAATAACAGAAGCTCAAGAATACGAACATCGGTATCGTCAACCGGCCGTATCCAGCTTTCTTAGCATGGATACTGTAATGGAACAAGATACCGCCTTGCTGAATGAGGATGAGGTTGAGCGGTGTAAAACTGAAATAAAAACAACTGCATTGGGTTTGGACAATACTATGCAAAACAGAGGGAATAACTTCATGAAACTAAATTCAATTAATGAGATTGAATTGGTTTTTGATGTAAATTGCTTAACGAAAGCAATTCATGGTAATGATTCGACATGTTTAGTTACTATGAAGAAAATACGAAGGCTAGGAAAATATTTCCCCGTAGTAAATTTCACTAAATTCAATTAATAATGAACAATAAATAACATATACTTGTAACTATTCTCAATTTCTTTGTATATTTTAGTTCATTCACAGTATTCATGTTTCTTTTTTGCAATATTATTCGACAATTTCAATGGTAAAAGTTATGTCGACAGATTTAAAAAAAGACGCATTACTTCTTTTAACGTTTCAGACATAAATTAGAACAAGTTATTTAAAATTTATAATAAGCCAGCTATGAAATTTAATTCGCTTTAGCTCTTCGATTTTTTAATAAATATCCTTGTTTAAGTAGGGTGGGTTTTGTTATTATTCGGAATATTTATTTAGTTAGTCTTGGCCAACTATATATTTATCAACGCTTTCGAATATCTGCATTTGAACAATACAATTAAGCGCATATTTATAGAATTTATATTTCATTTGATTTTTTGACAGTTTTCTCATAAAATAATTTTGAGTAAATTATTTAAATATCTAGATCAATTTTGTCTTAAGTTATGACCTATAATGTTTGCACATAATTTTATAATAGATTTTTATTTCTGACTCGAATTGTATTAAGAGGAAAATACTACTTTAAAATTGTAAAAAATTAAAAAAAAAAATTGATTTTATCTGTAAACATTTTTTAATAAAATAATAATTAATATGACAAATAACAAAACAAAAAATGTATTTATTTTTCGCCTATTAAAATGTCTGACACAATTTTGGGAACTTGGTATAATCCAATGAATTCTGGATAAAACTTAGTTCTGTGCAATTAATCTAATTGTTTATAAATCTGAATTCTGACAAATTATTTAATCGATTAATAAAGAGTTTCCATTGAGTCATATACGAAGACTGTACTTGGGATTCAAAATAGAATTTTTATTATATTATTACTCTATTTTAAGGTCGACTATTTTTGATTAACAGTGTTAGTTTTACGACCAGTACGGCCAGAGTGGAATATAATATGCCACTAGTGCCATATTTTCAAACTAAAAGTGGAATATATTTTTCCAAAAAGAACATTTTTCTTAAAATACTGTTCAAAAAAATTTAATCAAGTAGCTTATGCCCTATAATTCAATTGTAACAGCTTTGGAAATGATTGTTTTGAATTATTTATTTTGGAAAAGATTAAAATATAAGGAGAAGTCTAAAAAAGATTCTGGATTTTGCAATATTTGTGTCAGAAGAGTAATTAGATTATCCAGCTAAGTCAGGAAGTAAATGAAAGATTAGATAATTTTAGATCAACGATTCGGCAGAAGATTCTATAGGAAAATTCTACAACCGATGACGTCTGCGAATCTATCCGTGTAGAATTATCAAGTTTTAGGGGAATAGCGTGAGAAGAAATACATGATTTGACGCGTAACGTACCTCCAACTAAACCAAATATAGAACAATGAGTGATACCGAAATCACAGATAATGCTATACAAAAGATTGTTACTAGATTTCCATCTACGTCCTCTTATAATATTCTCTCCCAAATGTTTTAAATCAAATTAAATCTGGGTTCAAAATGGTGTAGTGCATGCACAATTCAGTAACCGACTTCTGTTAGTTACCATAGCTTCTCCTACACAATTGCTAGTCTCACCTTCACGTTGGGGAACCCCGTTAACCCGAATAACCAGCTGAAGATCGGGTGTGCAATCGCGTAAGTCGATACTCTACAATCGTTTCAACGAGAGCTGTGAACGATATCGTTTACTCGGTTGCAGATTCTTGCTTCACGTAACATTTAATCGATGCTATCGTTTTGATACTAGTTTATTCTACTACTAAGAGTGAAAGGGTATATTCAGTTTGGTACGCCGTTTGTAACACCCAGAAGGAAGCATCTCCGGTATGGAAAAGTATATATATTCTTGATCAGCATGACCTCCTGAGTCGATTTAGCGATGTCCGTCTGTCTGTCTGTCCGTCTGTCTGTCTGTTGAAATCCCTACTACTTTTAAAATTGAAGAGCTAGATAAATGAAACCTCTTACTTAGATTACTAATATACCTACGCTGTATGTGCGAAAATATATATTGATATCATGCTCAAATACATGATAATAATGTTTTCCGGCAAAAAGACTTGTGGTTCACAAAAAAAAAAATCGAAATTCGGTACACCTACCCATTTGTAAATATGGGTATCAAATGAATGGAAATTCTTCAGCGATTGAATGTTTGTAGTTATTTTCAGGATTCGTATACCCTGGTGACCTATATATCACTTTGAATGGTAACCACACATATGTGTTGGGTATTTATAGTCGGCTTAGACCGACTATAATTTTGATAATCCCAACTATCATAATTACACCTACTTTAAAATTTCCCATGTGATATAATCTTCCCAACTGGTTATTATTTAAATAGTATGTTTTGAACTCTAAAATAAATTTGTAACCAGTTGGGAAGGTTAGATCACATGGGAAAGTATATTAGTAATTTAAGTTATAAGTTTCATTTATCTAGCTCTTCAATTTTAAAAGTAGTAGGGATTTCAACAGACAGACACACAGACGGACGGACAGACAGACGGACAGACAGACGGACATCGCTAAATCGACTCAGGAGGTCATGCTGATCAAGAATATATATACTTTTCCATACCGGAGATGCTTCCTTCTGGGTGTTACAAACGGCGTACCAAACTGAATATACCCTTTCACTCTTAGTGTAGGGTATAATAAACATTTTTTTATAAACATGCTATTTATTAAAATTTTTGTCAACTAACGCAAAACAAAAATTATATGAAAACTATACCTCAAGTGATGTGGAGCAGCTACTATCGTCAGTTAGAAAGCGTATAGACATACGTGGTCGGGGACAAACGAGACAGGGATATTGGTCCTCCAAAACGGGGGTTGTGCGTTGGGCTTGAATCCCACTACGGAAAAAAGAAAGTCAGCGAATACAGACGGAACATGCGTCGGATACCGCATCAAGGCTAAATACTTCTACATCAGTTTATTTGTGAGGCACTTCCCCTCTCGATGATATATGCGCGCAGTGGACATACGTCTCCCGCTCAATGCGTACGGCTGCCGAAGAGGTTCTTGGATTCTAACGCCCAGTACGGAACAAGTGGTACGATGAAGAGTGTCGCGCAGCCACTGCAGAGAAAGACGCTGCATATAGAGCTACCCTGCAGTCGGTAGTTACGCGAGCCGCGAAGGAGCGATACAGAGAGAAGAGGAGGGAAGAGAAACATCTTTTCAGGCGGAAGAAAAGAGAATTAAAAAGACGCGAGTGTGAAGGTATTGAGATGCATGGCGACAGGAACGAGGCTCAAAAGTTCTTGCAGAAGATAAGACGCCTGACCGGAGCTTTTAAGACCGGACCCTCTTCCTGTCAAGATGATGACGGGAATCTAGTAGCAGATGTCCAACGTACACTAAGATTATGGAGAGAACACTTCTCCGATCTTCTAGCAGGCGATGATGACAACTACTCCTCCGACAACCCCCGTTGCTGACGACGGCGTTGACATACCGCCGCCTGTCCGTGATGAGGTCTGCACAGCCATCAACAGGCTGAAAAACAACAAAGCCGCAGGATCGGATGGTCTGCCTGCTGAGTTGTTTAATACCGGAGGCGATGAGCTCAGAGCATGCACCAGCTCATCAGCAGAATCTGGTTAGAAGAAAGCATGCCCAGCGAACGGAATCTCAGTATACTCTGCCCAATCCTTAAGAAGGGGGATTCCACGATACGCACCAACTGCCATGGGATAAGACTCCTCAATATCGCGTATAAAGTTCTAACGAGCGTATTATGTGAAAAACTGAAGCCCATCGTCAACAGACTGATTGGAACTTATCAGTGCGGCTTCAGACCTGGCAGGTCCACCATAGAACAAAATTGCGGATATCCTGGATAAGACCAAAGAGAGGCAGATCGACACCAACCACCTTTTCGTCGACTACAAAGATGCCTTCGACAGTCCGATAAGGAGTCGCCTATACGCCACCATGTCTGAGTTCGGTATACTTGCGAAACTTATAAGGCTTTGCAGGATGATTTTGAGCGACACACGTTGCTCAGTGAGAATTGGGAACAACCTCTCCGATATGTTTAATACCGAACGAGGTTTCAGACAAGGCGATTCCCTATCGTGTGACTTCTTCAACCTAATATTGGAGAAGATTGTAAGAGCTGCACAATTCCATCATAATGGCACTATCTTCAACAAGAATTTCATGCTGCTCGGGTACGCTGATGATATCGACATCATTGGGCAGAGCGTACGAGCAGTCAGTGCAGCATTCTTCAGTTTAGAGAGGGAATCGCGTCGAATGGGTCTTACGGTGATCGAGGACAAGACGAAGTACCTAGTGTCAACAAACAAAGAGTCCCGGCGTCTTGGACAATATATCACTATTGACAACCACAACTTCGAAGTTGTGAAGGATTTCGTCTTCATAGGTACCAGCATCAACAAGGAAAACAATGTCAGCCTGGAGATTAGCCGAGGAATAACTCTTGCCAACAAGTGTTAATTTGGGTTCAGTAGGTAATTGAGGAGCAAAGCCCTCTCTCGACGGACAAAAATTACACTCTATAAGTCGCTCATCATACCAGTCCTTCTTTATGGCGCTGAGGCATGGACGCTTGCCAACACGGATATCCAACTTTAGGAGCGTTCGAGAGAAAGATCCTTCGGAAAATCTATGGCCCGTATGCCGTGAAAACGAGTACAGAATCAGATGGATCAACACCTTGTATGAGCTCTACGCCGACATTGACATAGTCAGGCGCAGTAAGATCCAGCATTTATGCTGCCTTGGACATGTCGAGCGTAGGGTTGAAAGGTGCTCCAGCAAGAAAGGTACTCAATTCTGTACCCAGTGGTGGTCAACGAAGGAGAGGGTGTCCGAATCTCCGGTTGAGCGACCAAGTGCGAGACAACCTGTCGCTTTTACAACGCGCCAGCGCGCGCGTTGTAAAAGCGACTGGCGAGGCATAATTTCTGCGGCCGAGACCCTTCATGGGTTGTAATGGCCAAATAAGTAAGTAAGTATTTTTTTTTTCATTTGGTTCCTTTGTTTGTGGGACGAGCTTTATTATGTATATCGTCGTTGTAGAACGAAAAGTCACCAAATACATTTTTATGAAAAACTTAATTTTCGAGTTTGTTGATTAATATTATAAAAAATAATGCTGCATTTTTAAAGTTGACAAATCGAATTAATAGGTTTACATTTTCTTATCCTGTGGTAAAAAAATAGAGATCATCGATTATAAATTGACAGATTTATACAGATTTTTGTAAATGAATATTTGGCATTTTGAAAATGTATTTGGTGTCTTTTCGTTCTACAACGACGATATGTTGAATTATTACTTTGCATTTTAAATATTTATTTTAATTAAATTTTTAAAAGTAGTTTCAAACTATTCTGAAATTATTTTTTTACTTCTGCCAAATCGTTTAAATAAAATAAATCTTTCTTCATAAATGGAATGTGCTGAGATTGTGCTTAACTGTGATCAGGATTACTCTGAAGCTTGCACACAACAACTAAAAGAAGCTCAAGAAGTAGTTGACCCTTTGAGTTATTTAAGAATATGAAGCAGTTGGAGTTGTACCAAGAAGAAGCGATAGAATGCGACAGAAGCCGATCAAGCTGTCCGATTATTATCTCTCACTATTTGAAACAGTTGATACGACATATTGCAAATATACTCCAACTTCGTATGCAGAAAAATGTGAAGATCGCGTTCAGAGGCTAATAGCTATAAATGCAGAACTAGATTCCATGAAGAAGAACATTTTGGGAAATTATAGACAAACCCGCGGGCATTAAACTTATTTATTTAAGATTAAAGAAGATGCAAATGGAAATTCTGTGCGGTATAAAACACGTTTAGTTGCAAAAGGATTTTTGCAGTAGTATGGTATCTATTATGAAAATAACTATTCCCCTGTGGCGAAGTTAAAAACACTACGAATACTTATGGTAGTTGGAGGTGCTAAAGGATACTACTTCCATCAACTAGATGTCTAGACAAGATTTCTTCATGGAGAATTAAATGAGAATATTTATTTAGAAGTACCCGAAGTTTTGAAGTTAAGAAAGACGCTTTATGGATTAAAGCAGAGTCCCCGGTGTTAGAACGAAAAATTTAACAAACATTTGTTAACTCTGGGTTTTATACGATCACAACATGATTACAGTCTATACACCAAAGCAATAGGTAACGTAATCTTATTGTTGTTGCAGTATGTAGATGACGTCATAATAACATCGAACCATGGTTGAAGTATATACAGGTTAAATCATCTTCAAAATTCAGTCGCCATTTACTTTTTTTTGAAAACTGTTGAAAGACTCAACATTTGTTTACGAAAAATTTAAAAGAAAACATCAATGCTTTGTTTACAAATTCATAAAAAAATTTAAACTTAAAATTTTAAAATAAATAAATTACAACACTTCGGTAATTTTCAAGCTGTCTTTGGGCTCCAGAAGAACGCCGCAGAGTATAACAAAAGTGAAAAAGTGAATTTGTGGTGTGAAATTTGAATAAATTAGCCAATTTAAAGTGCAAAAAACATAACCTTGAAATAAAGTTTAAAATGACAATTAATTGTTGTATTTTTTAAATTTTCTTATTGACATTCTCAGGATAGTGTATGCCAACTAACTGTCTAGATGAACTAACCTGTATATACTTCAACCATGACATCGAACGACGAAGCTGAAATATTAAGAATAAAAATTGAATTAGAATCAAAATTCTAAATGTCAGATTGTGGAAAATTATGCTACTACCTTGGAATCAAAGTCGACTACAATCAAGAAGATAGTGTTATGATGTTGGATCAGACGAAGAGCATTGAAAACATTGAAAACATGTTAAAAATGTTTGGAATGTCAGACTGTAACAGTTCTGTAACTCCAATGGAAAAGGGTATTCAATTACAAAAGGAAGTCAACACAAAACCCATATAGAGAGCTGGTGGAAGTCTGATGTATTTAATGGTAACTGTTCGTCCTGATTTTTGCTTTGCTGTGTTAATATTAATAATAAACAAGAAAATGATTTTTGGTTATCCAAAGCATAGTTCAAAAAACTATCAACATTAATAACTTTTTTTTATATTATTTACTTCTAAACATAGTATTGGAACTCTGTTATTCAAATAATTTGAAAATATCAGTACTTCATATTTAAACTTTGCGCTTTCTTATTGGATTCTCAGTTTTTTCCTATTACGTACCCTTTTTCATAAAAATTATGGTAAATTCTGCTTTTTTTTAAATTTATATGTAAAATATACCAGCACCCTAAATCTTTACATTTTTTGGACGGAATCTGTGTTGATACTGAATATTTTATAAATAGTGCATATTTTGAAAATTAATATTTTACGAGTTTAGATTCAATTATCTTAAAAACATATCAATATTAGTATGTTTTTAAGATATTTGGTATATTGTATGGTATAATGTATGTATTTATCTGTTGAATTAAATAATATTAATATAATAACATTTGATTACCTTCTTAAAAATGTTATTACCTTAATAACAAAAAAAAACAATTGTCAAGTGCTTCTTAATGTGACGTCAAATTTTTCATTTATGGTTATATTCAAATTGATACCTTTGTATTGCATTTTAAGAATAAGTGAAAAACAATATTTTTGAAAAATGAAAATGTTAGTAATTTTTAATACAAATAATTTAACATTGATTAAATGGTGCTAAGTCATGTTTCAATTGCAGTATTGTGGGAAACATTTTCTGGGGTAAAGTGGGAAACGTAATGTTTGTTGTAATTTTAGTTAAAATATCGTCCTACGATCTGTCGAAACCTAAAAATGTTTAAATTTTAAAAGCATTAAAATGGCAAAACTATTTTTGGCCAAAACAAAAAATGTCGAAAAATATTTTAAAGCTGGAAAATGTCGAAAAAAACTTTGAAAATAAATATGCACACATTTTTTTTACTAGAGGAAAAATGTCGAAAATTAAAATGTCGAAAAATTAAAGTGTTGAAATACAAATTTCAAATCTTATTTGAGCCATTCCACATCAACTCGATAGGGGTTGCAACTCCCCTTCTTCGATATCAGTGCAATTTGGGGTTTCGAATATACATTGATAATTTTCGCCAAGACTGAACTCAGAATTTTGGTGTCTGTGTTACGAATATGTTATTTTTTTAAATTATATTTAATTGTAAATTTTTTGCTTACTAAAATATTTTTCTTACATAAAAAATATGAATTTTTTCGACATTTTCTGTAATTTTATCGTTTAAAAATGATTTCTTCATTTTTAGTTTTCGACATTTTATTTTTCAACATTTTAGTTTTCGACATTTTGGTTTTCGACATTTTTAGGCAGTCGGAGTTTTCTCGGTAAGAGACATTTTTCGAAATCGGAACGATATCGAAGAAAAATAATCAAAGTTTAAGATTGATTCGAAATAATATTCTGACTAGGAGTAAATGCGCATTTTTCGTATTTTCTTAACATAACTACTGAGATGTTTATGACTTTAAAATGTTTCTTCTTATTTTTCATGTATTACCATTATTTTTTTTATTACTTTATTACAATTTTGTCTATCCTTCAAATAGTCGAGTTTATAAAAAAAATTAAACATAAAATAGAAAGACTAGAATTTGGAAAAATTTTGAAATTTACCACTTTACACATAACATATTTCAACAAGGCCGTAATTGAGCTATTTTTAAAAATTGCTCACAATCAATTAAAAGGCATAAATGGTATTCTATTAATGCAAAATGTTAGATTATGAACCATGGAATAGACCCTTTAAACAAATTAAAAAAGAATATTCAAATGTAATTTTTTTTTTGGAAGAAAATCACTTTACCGAAGATATGACAAAGTATTTGTCACAACGGCAATGATAATTGTGATATTTACAATAGATTCACAGCAAACATCCTGAATTGCAGGACATTTTCAGCAAATCTATTGGATTTTTTTGACATTTGGATAATATAGAAAGGCCATGGTCGTATTTTTTCGGTACTCTAGAATTATCCACAACAATTATTAAATAAATCCAATGGTGTCTAAAAGGTTTAAATTCAACAATCTCATTTTAATGGTAAAATTGAAAATAAAAATAACTGAGATTGAAATTTTCAACACATGATGAAAAATGATTTCTTTTCAGAGTACACCTTGCTGACAATAACGCCACCAGACCTGGTGCAAACATGTTTAAAGTCGTTGTACAATTTTACCGTCGATGCCGATGCATAACAATGATACTGCATTAATTCTATAATGAATAAAAATTCATTTGATTGCTTTTATTTCAATAAAAAATACTCCGCGAATTTTTATGGAGTGCCTATTCAAAATATTCCGCAATTCATATTTGTAAGATGTTTAATAGATGTTTGCTATATATAATCGTAAATTTACAAGATGGTTGCTAGCAATATTTATCGTATTTTTCGGGTATTTGACAGATGGTTGTCTCAAAGACGATCTAAATAATTTGTAAATCACTTGAAATTTAGGGCTGTGATATTTCTGGTAATAAATTTTGTTTTCTTATATTATACTACACTCAAAATAAAATCTGCTTAAAATCGAAAGAACTTTCTTATACTTATGATAAAATTACGAATATTAATTGTTTATTTAACGAAACTATTCGAAGATTTTATCTACGAAAGCCATTCGTAATAATATGAACGATTCGTAATTTATGGAATATTGGTGTACCTTTTTACGAATATATTCGTACATTTTACGAAAGTATTCGTACTTTTGACGATACATTTATGAAACTTATGAAACATTTAACGAATCTTTGGCAAAATACGCGAATATCTTTTGAATATCTATTGTTAAAAAAAACAGACGATGAAATGACGATTCATAAAAATATGAAAAATAAGAAATATGATACTTTTGAAGACGATTCATTCATAAAAATATAAAACATTATGCACTGATTCGATACTTTTTCACTTTAAGCACAAACAGAACTCACACAGTATACATTTTAAAATTGTTTGTATTTTATAACTATCTGCTTGCTACCGTGATACCAATTAAAATAAAATGCAGCTCCAAGTTGCTATTTGACGCAACTGATTTCTGTTTTTACTAATGATTCGTAAAAAAACACGAATGTTTCGTAAAGTTCAACATATAGCCTCAAAATTTACGAGAGGTTAGTAATTTATTCGTAAAATATAAAGCTCATTCGTAAAATATGTTATTCTTTCGTAAAAAGTTGTAAAAGAGAATAATATAACGAAAGTTTCGTAATTTAAACGAAATATTCGTAATTTTGTTATTGTTTTAATTTTATGAATTGTGATTCGAAATATATACGATTTGTTCGTAAAAAATTTGGAAAACAAATACAAATTACAAATATTTCGTGTATTCTACGAATTATTCGTGTATTTTACGAAATTAAAAATTACGAACAAATATTACGTAAAATGTCCCAGAAAATTTTTTGAGTGTATAATTCGTTCTAAGATATTCGCAGATATCGTAACGAGACAATGAAATTTATTCAAAACGAGAACAAAGATTCTGGATCGATATCGTCGAAGTTATTCGAGTTGCCGAGCATGGCAGACTGGAAATGTATTTTGTTTTCTACTAAAATAAATAAAATAAAATAAAATAAATTAAAACAAAATAAAATAAAATTGAAAATAATCTTCAATCGAGAATACATTCTTCCCTCAAATATATTTTCAAAGTTGAAACATAACTAGAAACATTAATAAGAAATTTTTACTGCATATAAGACAACTATAATCTGAAAAATAAACTATTATATCGTCGTTGTAGAACGAAAAGTCACCAAATACATTTTCCAAAAGCCAAATATTCATTTACAAAAATCTTTATATATCTGTCAATTTTTAATCTATGATCTCAATTGTTTTACTACATGATAAGTAAATGTAAATATATCAATTGATATTTTAACTTTAAAAATGCATCAATTAGTTTTATAATATATTGATGCATGTTACTATTTTAACATTTATGCACTATTGGGGGATACGATTTACTTTTGCGTGTACAGCGTGTCAAGAAAAAACATATCGAATTTAATTCACTGTTCACGCAAAAGTAAATCTTTTTCTCAACAGTGAAAAACTGTTGCAAAACATTAACATTCAACCGAATGCTTGTTATATAATTCATAGACTTTTTTTTTCAAATGATAAATGACCAATAAAAGATTTTGTAATGAGGTACAAAATTGTTCTCATAACGATTTATTTTTTCAGTGTAGATACACATTGAGTTTAAAATTTTGTTTACAAATATTCATAGTATTTTCAATTTGGTTCAAATACGCTGTACCCTTTTAATATAATTCCTGAACATTGGTTCTCGAATGTTTAGTCTTACTTTGTACAAAATAAATCGTGGATCATTTTCACGAATAGTTTGTTAATATTTATTATTTTTCAATAAACCCATAGGTTTACTCAAACTATTTAGGTAGCAAAATAAGTTAATAATCTAATCTATATTAAGTAATATTACTAAAAGACCCGATTTTTTTTATTTTGTGTAAATTATAGCAAATGTCCAGTAGCTTCATACACGTTTATGTAGGTTTGACCCCCGCTGACACTCATTACTCAGCTCGCAGCCATTCAATTTTTTATGTCTTTGACCCGGGGACATCACTTGCCCTATTTTTTCTATGGTGGATGATAACTTATTTGCGAATACGATTTGTGCTGTGTGTGTTGTATGTTACTGAAATCGCTTTTAAATCATTATTTTTTATACGGTTTTTATGTCTTTGTGATGCACTGTACGAGTTGTTATACTCGAAATAAAAATTTAGTTTTCATCGACAAAATTTAAAAATTTTAATTACGATAGATATATAGAAAATCTACGTTGTTTGTATAAGAAAATGGGCATGATCGGTGATTAAGTAAACTTTTTTGGTCAATATAAATATTGAATTTATGCTAAAATATATAATAATGTTTTCCCGTGAACCGACTTGGGGTTCCTGAAAGAAAAATCGAAATTCAGTACATTAAGAAAACAAGATGTTTATGAAAGTCTTGCTGCAACTATCCTTATAAATTTAAGCCCTACTTTCACATGTGACCTAACCTTCCATACTGGTTTAGGCTTACTTTTCAGATATCGATATATCGGACCCCCAACGCAATGGAGCTATAAATGTTTTTTGAATTAATTTGAACATACATAAAAATATTCCTTGTTTTTACCAATATATTTGTTTGAGTATATTTGGTGTTGGACATGAAATTGGCAAAAAGTAACTCTATTGATTTATGATTTATTGGCGCAAAATTGAAAGGACAAAGTGTCAATTTCATATCAACACACACACAAACACAATTCAATTGTGAGCGATTCTTGGGGTGTTTGAATGGTAATGGAAACAAAAAGGTGACTGTAATAATATCAAAATACTACTCTAATCTTTGGACGATTTTAAATGTTGTTTCGTTTTCGAGTTTTCTGGTTGTCCTGCTATTAAGCTTTTAAAAATATTTGCAAATATAGTTTTTAAATTGGGGGTTGTTTCAATAGGTTCATATTTTGCTTTATATATAATTACATTTAATGCCATCTAAATAGAAGAATGTAAATGCCACGTTTTTCATACACTTTTAGTTGAACGATTTCTTGATAAATATATAACGCAGGCTCAAAATTTACCATGGTACATCAAATATTTTTTATTACTTTTGTTTAAAATTTAATCGTTTCGCATTTGAATACGCTATTGTTTTGCTTATGAGGGTTGTATAATGATACAAAAAATCATTTCTCGTAAATATTTTCTATTGTCAAATTGTACTTAACATAATAAATATGTAGATTTTTATTTTGAAGATTGTCGACATTTTTTCAATTTATTTTAATTGGCTTGCACATAAAATTTTAGTAAGATTGCCCAAAAGATTATTACACCAATAATTCTGACTTGAAAAAAAATACAATACACATGAAAAAAATATATCTTGTGTAAAGTTTGTTTTAGTTAACATTTCATGGAAATAAACATTATTTAGTAAATTTCAGTAAGATTTTTTTTTATTATTAAATCGTTTTATTAGCTCGCTTTCTTGTCTGTTCGGTACAAATTTTGTAATTGATTTTAAACTAACTTCGCGATGAACTAGAGACTTGAAATTTTAAACATAGCCTAGGACTGGATTACAATGCAATATTGTAATTTCTTTGTCTGCCTGTTCGGCATGACTTTGTAGCCATGGTGAAGTTGGAAAAGAGATTATTTATACGGACCATTTCGGATAAAGCCAAGTTCATCATTAGTGATCTTTGTGTGGTTATGTCATGTATAACATCAAACGTTTCGTATATACAATTTTTTTATATATAAATTAATAATAGTTTGGCGCTAGAGTCCTATAAGAACTTAGGCCGAGATCTCTTTCCACTTGAGTTGTTAGTAATCAACCTGGTGTGACCTACAGTTTAATGCTGAATCTGAATGGTGCACAGTGGTAAAAAATGTATGTTTTCGGAA
This sequence comes from Dryomyza anilis, assembly GCA_951804985.1. Classification (NCBI taxonomy): domain Eukaryota; kingdom Metazoa; phylum Arthropoda; class Insecta; order Diptera; family Dryomyzidae; genus Dryomyza; species Dryomyza anilis. The sequence continues at coordinate 46,343,340 of OX638133.1, read as the reverse complement.
AAAAATCAATAACTTGGGAACCAATAGAGATAATTGAATGACATTTTTTTTGTATTATTATTGCGGATCATATTTAATATATTTTGGAAATTTACATTTTTTTAAAAAAATGTTATAACCGCCGTAAAATACGTCTAATTATGACATTGATGTATAGTGGGCGTACCCGTTAATGAAATGAAACCATTTTAACATACTTTATACTTATTTATATACTAGCTGGACCCGTGCACGACTCGTGCCAAGATTTTCTGAATTCAAAGATATGGAGCAATTTTATTATTATAAAAAACATTTTATTATTTATATGAGGGGTCCGTGCTTAGCTGTTGAAATTTTTTTTATTGGTTTTATAAATGTGGTAACCAAATAATTCTCCGCCAAAACAACTTTTCTCAAAGACAATTTTTTCTCAGATTGCGCTTCTCCGCAGAATTATTCCCAGTAGAAATCTTCCCGGAAAATCCACATAGAACGCTTTCCCGTAGAATTCTCAACGTAGAATTCATCCCGGTAGAATTGTTCCCGGTAGAATTCTTTCCCGTAGAATTCTTCCCCGTAGAGTTTTTCCCAGTAGAAGTTTTAGTGTGGTGGGTTTTAATGTAGTGAGTTTCGGTGTGGTGAGTTTAGATGTGGTGAGTTTAATTGTGGTTAGTTTTGGTGTGGTGTTTTTAAGTGTGGTGAGTTTTAGTGTAGTTTATTATAGTGTGGTGGGTTTTAGTGAGGTGAATTTTAGTGCGGTGAGTTTTAGTGTGGTGAGTTTTAGTGTATCGAAATTTGAGTGTTGTGAGTTTTAATGTGGTGAGTTTAAAAGTGGTGAATTTTAATGTGGTGAAATTTTAGTGTAGTGAGTTTTAGTGTGGTGAGTTTTAGTGAGGTGAAATTTTAGAGTGGTGAGTTTAAGTGTGGTGAATTTTAGTGTGTTGAATTTTTGTGTGGTTAGTTTTAGTGTGGTGAGTTTTAGTGTGGTGAGTTTTAGTATGGTAAGTTTTAGTGTGGTGAATTTTTGTGCGGTTAGTTTTAGTGTGGTGAGTTTTAGTGTTGTGAATTTTAGTGCGGTGAGTTTTAGTGTGGCGAAATTTGAGTGTAGTGAGTTTTAGTGTGGTGAGTTTATATGTGGTGAAATTTTAGTGTGGTGAGTTTTAGTGTGGTGAATTTTAGTGTGGTGAGTTTTAGTGTGGTGAAATTTTAGTGTGGTGGGTTTTAGTGTGGTGAATTTTAGTGTGTTAAATTTTTGTGTGGTGAGTTTAAATGTGGTGAGTTTTAGTGTGGTGAGTTTTAGTGTGGTAAGTTTTTGTGTGGTGAGTTTTAGTGTGGTGAGTTTTAGTGTGGTGAGTTTTAGTGTGGTGAGTTTTAGTGTGGTGAATTTTGGTGTGGTGAGTTTTAGTGTGTTGAATTTTTGTGTGGTGAGTTTAAGTGTGGTGAGTTTTAGTGTGGTGAGTTTTAGTGTGGTGAGTTTAAGTGTGGTGAGTTTTAGTGTGGTGAGTTTTAGTGTGGTGAGTTTTTGTGTGGTGAGTTTTAGTGTGGTGAGTTTTAGTGTGGTGAGTTTTTGTGTGGTGAGTTTTAGTGTGGTGAGTTTTAGTGTGGTGAGTTTTAGTGTGGTGAATTTTAGTGTGGTGAGTTTTAGTGTGGTGAGTTTAAGTGTGGTGAGTTTTAGTGTGGTGAGTTTTAGTGTGGTGAGTTTTTGTGTGGTGAGTTTCAGTGTGGTGAGTTTAAGTGTGGTGAGTTTTAGTGTAGTGAGTTTTAGTGTGGTGAGTTTTAGTGTGGTGAGTTTTAGTGTGGTGAGTTTTAGGGTGCTGAGTTTTAGTGTGCTGAATTTTTGTGTGGTGAGTTTAAGTGTGGTGAGTTTTAGTGTGGTGAGTTTTAGTGTGGTGAATTTTAGTGTGGTGAGTTTTAGTGTGGTGAATTATAGTGTGGTGGGTTTTAGTGTGGTTAATTTAAGGGTGAATTTTAGTGTGGTGAGTTTTAGTTTGGTTAGTTTTAGTGTGGTGAGTTTGTTTTTCTTTTTCTTTCCTTTTTTTGTTTTTCATTTAGTTTGGATTGTGGTTTTATGTGATTGGTTTTGTTTTTGTATTTTTGCTTTTGTTTTGTGTTGTGCTTTTGCTTTTTTGTTTTTACATTTTTTTTTGTATGTGAGTTTTTTGTATCATGTTCGTAGCTGGTGAAAGTGCCGAGTTATATCGTGTTTAGGTTGCATGGGAGGTGCCACGCCTCTTTGTCCAATCCCGCCCATATATAGCCTATCATTCCTTCCAGACCATACCGCATCTGTGGTAAAAATTTCAAGACAATCGGATCAGCCGTTTAGACGGAGAAGCGGAACAAACGTGATTGCTTTTGTTTTTGTATTTTTGCTTTTGTTTTGTTTTGTGCTTTTGCTTTTTTCTTTTTAATTTTTTTTTTGTATTTGAGTTTTTTGTTTCAAGTTCGTAGCTGGTGAAAGTGCCGAGTTATATCGTATTGTAAGTTTAGGTTGTATGGGAAGTGCCACGCCTCTTTGCCCAATCCCGCCCATATATAGCCTATCATTCCTTCCAGACCATACCGCATCTGTGGTAAAAATTTCAAGACAATCGGATCAGCCGTTTAGACGGAGAAGCGGAACAAACGTGATTGCTTTTGTTTTTGTATTTTTGCTTTTGTTTTGTTTTGTGCTTTTGGTTTTTTGTTTTTAATTTTTTTGTGTATTTGAGTTTTTTGTTTCATGTTCGTAGCTGGTGAAAGTGCCGAGTTATATCGTATTGAAAGTTTAGGTTGTATGGGAGGTGCCACGCCTCTTTGTCCAATCCCGCCCATATATAGCCTATCATTCCTTCCAGACCATACCGCATCTGTGGTCAAAATTTCAAGGAAATCGGATCAGCCGTTTAGACGGAGAAGCGGAACAAACGTACAAACGTACAAACGAACAAACAGATTTATTATATTAACTAGCTGGACCCGTGCACGACTCGTGCCAAGATATTCTGAATTCAAAGATATGGAGCAATTTTATTAATATAAAAAACATTTTATTATTTATATGAGGGGCCCGTGCTTAGCTGTTGAAATTTTTTTATTGGTTTTATAAATGTGGTAACCAAATAATTCTCCGCCAACAACAACTTTTCTCAAAGACAATTTTTTCTCAGACTGCGCTTCTCCGCAGAATTATTCCCAGTAGAAATCTTCCCCGTAAAATCCACATAGAACGCTTTCCCGTAGAATTCTCAAAGTAGAATTAATCCCGGTAGAATTGTTCCCGGTAAAATTCTTTCCCGTAGAATTCTTCCCCGTAGAGTTTTTCCCAGTAGAAGTTTTAGTGTGGTGGGTTTTAATGTAGTAAGTTTCGGTGTGGTGAGTTTAGATGTGGTGAATTTTGGAGTGGTGAGTTTAATTGTGGTTAGTTTTGGTGTGGTGAGTTTTAGTGTGGTGAGTTTTAGTGTGGTGAATTTGAGTGTGGTGAGTTTAAGTGTGGTGTTTTTAAGTGTGGTGAGTTTTAGTGTGGTCAATTATAGTGTGGTGGGTTTTAGTGTGGTGAATTTTAATGTGGCGTGTTTTAATGTGGCGTATTTTAGTGTAGCGAGTTTTAGTGTGGTGAATTTTATTGTGGTGAGTTTTAGTGTGATGAATTTTAAAGTGATGAATTTTAATGTGGTGAGTTTTAGTGTAGTGAATTTTAGGGTGGTGAGTTTTAGTGTGGTTAATTATAGTGTGGTGGATTTTAGTGCGGTGAGTTTTAGTGTATCGAAATTTGAGTTTTAATGTGGTGAGTTTAAAAGTGGTGAGTTTTAATGTGGTGAAATTTTAGTGTAGTGAGTTTTAGTGTGGTGAGTTTTAGTGTGGTGAAATTTTAGTGTGGTGAGTTTAAGTGTGGTGAATATTAGTGTGTTGAATTTTTGTGTGGTGAGTTTTAGTGTGGTGAGTTTTAGTGTGGTGAGCTTTAGTGTGGTAAGTTTTAGTGTGGTGATTTTTGGTATGGTGAGTTTAAGTGTGGTGAGTTTTAGTGTTGTGAATTTTAGTGCGGTGAGTTTTAGTGTGGCGACATTTGAGTGTAGTGAGTTTTAGTGTGGTGAGTTTTAGTGTGGTGAGTTTTAATGTGGTGAAATTTTAGTGTGGTGAGTTTTTGTGTGGTGAATTTTAGTGTGGTGAGTTTTAGTGTGGTGAAATTTTAGTGTGGTGAGTTTTAGTGTGGTGAATTTTTAGTGTGGTTGGTTTTAGTGTGGAGAATTTTAGTGTGTTGAATTTTTGTGTGGTGAGTTTAAGTGTGGTGAGTTTCAGTGTGGTGAGTTTAAGTGTGGTGAGTTTTAGTGTAGTGAGTTTTAGTGTGGTGAGTTTTAGTGTGGTGAGTTTTAGTGTGGTGAGTTTTGGGGTGCTGAGTTTTAGTGTGCTGAATTTTTGTGTGGTGAGTTTAAGTGTGGTGAGTTTTAGTGTGGTGAGTTTAAGTGTGGTGAGTTTTAGTGTGGTGAGTTTTAGTGTGGTGAGTTTTTGTGTGGTGAGTTTCAGTGTGGTGAGTTTAAGTGTGGTGAGTTTTAGTGTGGTGAGTTTTAGTGTGGTGAGTTTTAGTGTGGTGAGTTTTAGTGTGGTGAGTTTTGGGGTGCTGAGTTTTAGTGTGTTAAATTTTTGTGTGGTGAGTTTAAGTGTGGTGAGTTTTAGTGTGGTGAGTTTAAGTGTGGTGAGTTTTAGTGTGGTGAGTTTAAGTGTGGTGAGTTTTAGTGTGGTGAGTTTTAGTGTGGTGAGTTTTGTGTGGTGAGTTTTTGTGTGGTGAGTTTTAGTGTGGTGAGTTTAAGTGTGGTGAGTTTTTGTGTGGTGAGTTTTAGTGTGGTGAGTTTTAGTGTGGTGAGTTTTTGTGTGGTGAGTTTTAGTGTGGTGAGTTTTAGTGTGGTGAGTTTTAGTGTGGTGAATTTTAGTGTGGTGAGTTTTAGTGTGGTGAATTATAGTGTGGTGGGTTTTAGTGTGGTTAATTTAAGGGTGAATTTTAGTGTGGTGAGTTTTAGTTTGGTTAGTATTAGTGTGGTGACTTTGTTTTTCTTTTTCTTTCCTTTTTTTGTTTTTTATTTAGTTTGGGTTGTGGTTTTATGTGAATGGTTTTGTTTTTGTATTTTTGCCTTTGTTTTGTGTTGTGCTTTTGCTTTTTTGTTTTTAATTTTTTTTTTTGTATTTAATTTTTTTTTTGTATTTGAGTTTTTTGTTTCATGTTCGTAGCTGGTGAAAGTGCCGAGTTATATCGCGTTTAGGTTGCATGGGAGTTGCCACGCCTCTTTGTCCAATCCCGCCCATATATAGCCTATCATTCCTTCCAGACCATACCGCATCTGTGGTAAAAATTTCAAGACAATCGGAGCAGCCGTTTAGACGGAGAAGCGGAACAAACGTGATTGCTTTTGTTTTTGTATTTTTGCTTTTGTTTTGTTTTGTTTCGTGCTTTTGCTTTTTTTTTATTTTTTTTTTGTATTTGAGTTTTTTGTTTCATGTTCGTAGCTGGTGAAAGTGCCGAGTTATATCGTATTGAAAGTTTAGGTTGTATGGAAGGTGCCACGCCTCTTTGTCCAATCCCGCCCATATATAGCCTATCATTCCTTCCAGACCATACCGCATCTGTGGTAAAAATTTTAAGACAATCGGATTAGCCGTTTAGACGGAGAAGCGGAACAAACGTGATTGCTTTTGTTTTTGTATTTTTGCTTTTGTTTTGTTTTGTGCTTTTGCTTTTTTTTTAAATTTTTTTTTTGTATTTGAGTTTTTTGTTTCATGTTCGTAGCTGGTGAAAGTGCCGAGTTATATCGTATTGAAAGTTTAGTTTGTATGGGAGGTGCCACGCCTCTTTGTCCAATCCCGCCCATATATAGCCTATCATTCCTTCCAGACCATACCGCATCTGTGGTAAAAATTTTAAGACAATCGGATTAGCCGTTTAGACGGAGAAGCGGAACAAACGTGATTGCTTTTGTTTTTGTATTTTTGCTTTTGTTTTGTTTTGTGCTTTTGCTTTTTTTTTAAATTTTTTTTTTGTATTTGAGTTTTTTGTTTCATGTTCGTAGCTGGTGAAAGTGCCGAGTTATATCGTATTGAAAGTTTAGTTTGTATGGGAGGTGCCACGCCTCTTTGTCCAATCCCGCCCATATATAGCCTATCATTCCTTCCAGACCATACCGCATCTGTGGTAAAAATTTCAAGGAAATCGGATCAGCCGTTCAGACGGAGAAGCGGAACAAACGTACAAACGTACAAACGTACAAACGAACAAACAGATTTATTATATTAATAGGATGCACTAAAAATCCAAAGTTTTAAATATAAAGCTCTTTTAATTTTCTTCTTAACGTGTTTTCCGTATCATTCAGACGGACGGACAAATTGAAACCATTTTAACATATATATGTATTCACTAGAAATCCAAAGTTTTAAGAATATACCTCAAGTGGACATACGAATATTATGATGATATGCACATAATGATAATAAGCACAATTTCAATCAAAACATTAAAATACATATATTTGGACGATCAGCCTACGAAGTATCAATTATATATTTTAAAATAATCATGAAAATAATAATAATATATATGTTTATTTTTTATTCTACTTATAATTCTGTTACTGCATTATCTAGTTCAAGACATTTTTTATTAAGTTGACGTCGAAGACTCGTTATTTACGGATCCGACAGAATTAACAGTCTCATAATTTTCTTTAAAAAATCTTTCCATTTATTCACATAGTAACCGATTTTTATCAATTTTTCCCATTAAAATTTGGTGGGAAATTCTAAATTCTTTCATTTTTATTTAATATAATTATAAAGTCAGATCAGGAGTGGAATTGCGTAACTCGATATCGAACAAAAATGATAATTTTTCTATCGTTTTTATTTCACGTATCTCTATACACTATCGAACTGACGATAGTAGCTGCTCGACATCACTTGAGGTATCGTTTCATAAAATTTTTGTTTTGCCTTAGTTGACAAACATTTTTAATAAATAGTATGTTGATAAAAAAAAAATGTATTACAAAATTATTTTATAGTTGGGAAGGTTAGATCACGTGGGAAATTTTAAATTTGGTGTTATTATGATAGTTAGGATTATCAAAATTATAGTCGGTCTAAGCCGACTATAAATACCCTACACATATGTGTGGTTACCATTCAAAGTGGTATATAGGTCACCAGGGTATACAAATCCTGAAAATAACTACAAACTTTCAATCGCTGAAGAATTTCCTTTCATTTGATACCCATATTTACAAATGGGTAGGTGTACCGAATTTCGATTTTTCTGGGTGTTACAAACGGCGTACCAAATTGAATATACCCTTTCACTCTTAGTGTAGGGTATAAAAATGTTTATGGGAAAGTTGAGTAAAGAAAACTAGTATCAACACGATAGTATCGCTTAAAAGTTACGTGAACCAAGAACCAAGAATCTGCAATGGTTTCAACGAGAGCTGTGAACGATATCGTCTGTTCACAGCTCTCGTTGAAACGATTGGCGAGTATCGACTTACGCGATTCTACTACAGATCTCACAGGCCTCAACTTAATAATATTATGATTTATATTATAAAAAACGAATAAAAACCAAACAATTTATTTGACACTTGTTTTTTTCTATTCCTTTTGTTTGTTCTTTTCTTTTAACACTTTTTGTGCAAAAAAACAATAGAATCTTTAGGAGCATATAATCTATAAGAATTTCCAAGAAACTGAACTCCGTTAAGATGATCCTGAAACTATGCAATCTTTTTTGGGGTCAATAAAAATCTAGAATTTGGCTGTTTTTTGGTTTAAGTCACAAAAGTGGTAACAATTATCGGGGTCGCAAGCGCATTTTACAGAAATAGAAAGTAGACATTCTACACTTTATTTTGATATCAATTAGCCTGGATAGGTCAGGATAGCTAACAAAGATTTATTCTACTAAAGTTTGAGAATTTTTTGATTTTAACTGTTAAAATAAATTGTCCTTTTATAAATATAAAGGGCCACTTTTATCATTTACGATAAAAATATTTTAAAAAGATGAAGGTGTTCCATAAAAACATTATTAATTTTTTTTCATCAATTTTTACAATACAAATTTTATGCAACTTTGGCGATTTTTATAAAAAAAAAACTGAAGGTTATGCATATTTTTAAACAGCGAATGGATTATTAATATTTGGAGTTTTTGCTACACAATAGTTTGTTCAGATTTTGAAAATCATATGCATCAAAAAGGGATTTTTGACGATTAAAGTCGATTAAAAATCGATTTTTAATCTCAATTAATCGATTCTGAAAATCGAGTTACAAATAATTATTGAAAAGTCAATAATCGATTTTGAGTTTTGACTACTAATAAGTAATTTACTAGTAGATATGTTAGAAAATCTCAAGGTAGCGGAATGCGCTGATGGAGAAGAAGAAAATAATTTACAAAAAGAGACGAATACAAATAGTTAATTAAAGTGCACAAAAATTAAATATAAAATAACAATCATGAAAATGTAAATAAATATAATTTTTTTTTTAACTTTTTTTACAAAAACAAATCGTATTTTAAATCTTTTCAGCATTACTTTTAATCCCGTAGGATTACACACAAAGGAATACAACATGTATTGAAATGTAATACAGAGAGGTATTAGAAATATTTTTTTAATGTTTTATAATTATTGCAGTTCAATCTTTTTTTGGTTATATACACACTCCAAAATAGGTTAAAAATAACCAAATATTTTTTATCGTACATATATGCATTTCTACATATATGTAGAAATTTAGTTTTCTCAATTGTTAGGTCCAAAATGGAAAAACTCTTTTTGATTGCGACAACCATCTATGAGTGTAGAGAGCATAGTTTAGTGGACCATCATGTCGCAACCATATTTTTTTCTCAATGTGTGTCATTACAGTCAACTCTAAGAAGAAAAACTTTTCTGTTACGTGTTGAAAATTAGGATCCCATGAATTTTTATTTTCACATATACCATTAAACTGTACTATTTGATGAGACGCCTCTTTTTTTTTAGTCACTATTGAATCTTTTTAATAATTGTTGTGGATAATATTGTGAATAATATGAATACACTAAGAAAACAAAGATGTTTCCAGAAATATCACAGCACTAAATATCAATTTACTTACAAATTAATTAGATCGCCTTTGAGACAAACATCTTTCGAACATGCGACACAGATGATAAATATTGCTGACAAACATTAAAAAAAAATGTTGAACTATTGAGTGAAGATTTTGCTGCAAAAATATGCCGCCATTCAGGATAATAGTGGCACACATCTTGTAACATATAAAAACTAAAAAACTATGGAATGTTTGAATATTAGTTAGAATATTTGTTATAATTTCATAAATTTAAACTGATAGTTGCATCAAGACTATCATAAACATTATGTTTTCTTAGTGTACATAAAAATATTGTTCTTTTTAATATATTACTTATTTATTTATGTACTTTTTTATATTAGCCAAATGTCAAAATAAGCCAATAGTTTTGCTGCAAATATGCCGCAAGTCGGAATGTTTTCTGTGAGTATATTGTAGCTATTTGCTATAACCCAACTAGACAAATGTTGCCTGAAAGATGCCTTTAAGTTATCTTTTAAATGTTATCGATGTCTGAAATTTGTCCGAAATGTTACGAGAAAGATGTCTTTTTGTAATACAAATGATTGACCGGAAGATACCTTTTTGATTTGTCTGAATGATGTCTTAATGGTATACATAAAGATGCCTTGAAGTAAGTATCTAAAAGAAGTCTTTGTAGCAACTGAAAGGCAACCGGATTAAGTCATCTAAAAGCGTATCAAAACGATATGCCAAAAAGCGTAAAAAAAGTTAAACAATAACCATGCTACCCTTCTTCTTTGTTTCAAAACTAAAACAATATATTTAAGAATTTGAATGTATTTACTGAAACGTCATAGAAAAAATTCAGCGACATCAAACTGGAGTGCAGCTGTATCTTCAGCTGATCATAATAGAATTGCGGATTCAGTGTTCAAATTTGTCGATTTGAGTTGACCTAAGTCTTGACCAGGTCAGACCATCAACTTCTTATTTTGCTATATTTTTGTTGTTGAAGTTGTCCTCTTGTATCGTTGCAGTTGTGTTTCTTGTTGTAGATCTAATTTTCCAGTATCTGGTCACTTCTGCCCACCGGTCATTTGACGCTGAAAATCGCTCATGTATATAGCTTGTTGACCACAACGACAATATGCTAAAAGATATTTTTATTTGCGTACTATCTTCGCAGCATTGTACCACGGGTCAACAACTACATGGCCAGTTCCGATTTGTGCGACGGCAGGCAGATCTTCAGATTAACGAACGAGCGATCAGGAACTTCACCGACTTTGTCCGAGCATTTAAGCATTCTGCCGTAATGCTAATGGATGCACAGATTTTTTTTTAATTTTTCGTGTACAAGAAAATTGAAAATTAAATAAAATGTTGTTGTTTATTTTTTTTTGTCAGATTGAAAATTCACAATTGAAACATATTCTTGGTATCGTTACACTGCCTACAATAAGCCGAATAAGTCTACGGAATACTGACATCGTTTAGCTGACTAAAACAGGATGCAAATGGGACTTGTTCAAATTCACCTTTTTGATAGCTTTTTGAGAATGCAAATAAGTGAACATTAGAAAGACATCCTTTTAGGTATCATTTCGTATAATGTTCTACTTGGGAATATATAAAAAAAATACTAAAGTTGCAGTAAGATTTTCAAAAATGGCATTCATCTTAATTAGCAAATGAGACTCATCTATGATCTGTCAACATAACTTTTTTGCAGAAACATTATTATAATGACAGTTAAACATATTTATACCCTACACTAAGAGTGAAAGGGTATATTCAGTTTGGTACGCCGTTTGTAACACCCTGAAGAAAGCATCTCCGGTATGGAAAAGTATATATATTCTTGATCAGCATGACCTCCTGAGTCGATTTAGCGATGTCCGTCCGTCTTTCCGTCTGTCCTTCTGTCTGTCTGTTGAAATCACAATTACGGAAAAAGTAGAAGAGCTAGAGCAATGATTACTTATATATCTAAGCTGTCTGAACAAGAAAATTGGTATGATCGATCTATTGTGACCTGAGAACCGACCACTTATGTTCAAATACCTCATATAAAATTTACATCTACAGATCAATTTTACTGTATACGTGCTTAGTTAAACTTTTTTGGTCAAATATATATTGACATCATGCTGAAATACATGAAAATAATGTTTTTCTGCGAAAAGAATTGTGGTTCCCAAAAAAAAATTCGAAATTGGGAACACCTACCCTAGGGTGATTCAAAATTGGATCGAATTTTTATTTTCTCACGAAATCGCTCACCATGCGATCAGAAAAGTTGAAATAGACACACACACGTGCCTTTTTTCCAAAATCGATTGATGTTTAGATGTTGGAATTTCTGTTTTTGGCGATCTGAAAAACGTAAGTTGACTTCATGTGAAAAGTTGAATATCTCCCAAAGTTTAAGGAGTAAATTCACAAAATTTTGGGAAAAGTGCTCTAATATAATGTAGTTTCTAAAGCTGTTTGTACTTACTAATACACAAACTAATTTTAAATTCATGAATTAATATCAGTTAATAAAAAAAATCCGCTAATCAGTTGGTATCCAGTACACCCAATAATTGTTTCTTAGATATCCAATGTATCTAATAAATATGATTTAATCGCGGGCCTAGGTAAAATGTAGCTGTACAGATCATTTACATTCAGAAATTCGTATAAAACGCACGTTTTCAGAGATTGATTTATTTATAACTTTAGTATTGCGAGTATGGTTTCCAAAATTTTAAATACAGTCGAAAGAAAACATCGTAATCTTTTCACAAAAAATATAAAACCATAATCGGCAAAGGTATACCGTAATTATAGGTGATTATATAGTTGAAAAACGATTTTTTTTCATACATTTTTTTTCAAACATCAATAAATCAAATATATAATTGTACGATCGTGAAATGATTCATTTATTACTGATTTAATAAAATATATTTTATTGCATTTGGTTAGGAAACACCCAAATTAGAGACGATTATTCAATTCAATAACACTTTACTCAAGAAACGAGTATGGAGATATCCCAAGATATCCCAAACTTAAATGTAATATAAATCGTGTATGCTGATTTTGACTGCATACTCATACTCGTAACATATTTATGAAAATTTCTAATTTTAAGCCGCTTTGACCACGGAAAGAAATAACAGAAATTAAACAGATTTCATGTTATTTTTTTTTTCAAACAGATTCATACAGCGCTACCAATAATCAAAAAATAATGTACAGCTTTAACAAATAGTCGGCTTTTTGACAAATCTTCCATATAAATTTATGTCAAAATCGACCACTGTCTTAAGTTGGACATTATTTTTATTGGTAACGTGGATTATTGATAACGCTGATATTATTAGTTTTTAATATGGTACATTAATTTAATTATTATTATTATTCATATTGTTAACTGAACATGGATTATCTGTTTGATTGAACATGTTGTATCGTTATTGTAACAATTGTATAATGTTAGATATACATTGGATAACTTGTTAGAATATCTCGATGACTTGTTAAATTAAATAAAATGTATGTACAAAAAAAAAACGATTTTTTATTTTTTAGACTACTTTTGGATTATTTTTTTAGAATTTCGGATCTAATGATAAATAAGAAAGCGATATATGATTATCATGAGCATTGTCCAAACTAAAATTAGAAACTTTTTTCCATATTTATTACATTTTAAAATATGCGTTGTTGATAGTTTCCGTTTTTATTTATTTCTCGTTTTGTTGAGTAGTGTTATTGTATATTGGATAATTGACTCGGTTGTTTCCCTACCATAACATTATTTTGTTAAATACGTAAAAAATAAAGCATTTCACTATTATATAATTTTATTTTTGTTCTGTTGAGTAATTATATTTAAAATAAAAATGTGTAAAAATAATGCATTTTTTGACAATATAATAAGCTACAACTTCGGTACAACTTTACCAATTATGTGTTTTATAATTTATTGTGAAAATTTTCAGACGTATTCTTTGCACGATATATTAAATTTAAGACATCCTACTCCAAATACTAAAGGTATAATTAAATCAATCTCTGAAAACTTGCGTTATATACGAATTTCTGAATGTAGACGATATTTAACGCTATATTTTGCCTAGGCGGCCCGCGGTTAAATTTTATTTATTAAATACATTGGATATCTAAGAAATAATTATTGGGTGTAGCTGATACCAACTGATTAGCGGAATTTTTTCATTAGCTGAAATTAATTCATGAATTTATAATTAGTTCCTGTATTAATAAGTCGATGTTAAAAAAACAACAGTTTTAGAAACTGCATTATATTGGAGCACTTTTTCCACAAATGTATGAATTTACTCCTTAAACTTTGGAAGATATTTAACTTTTCCGATGAAGCCAACTTACGTTTTTCAAATCGCCAAAAACAGAAAATCCAAGTGCGCGACCTCTAAACATTAATCGATTTTGGAAAAAAGGCACGTGTGTGACTTTTTCAACTTTTATGATCCTATGGTGAGCGATCCCGATGACTTTATTTTTTTTGCACCACCTACCCATTTGTAAATATGGGTATCAAATGAATGGAAATTCTTCAGCGATTGAAAGTTTGTAGTTATTTTCAGGATTCGTATACCATGGTGACCTATATACCAATTTGAATGGTAACCACACATATGCGTAGGGTATTAATAGTCGGCTTAAACCGACTATAATTTTGATAATCCTAACTATCATAATAACACCTACTTTAAAATTTCCCATGTGATCTAACCTTCCCAACTGGTTTTGTTTTCTTTCAAACTACACAGTATTTTTATACACTACACTAAGAGTGAAAGGGTATATTCAGTTTGGTACGCCGTTTGTAACACCCAGAAGAAGCATCTCCGGTATGGAAAAGCATATATATTCTTGATCAGCATGACCTCCTGAGTCGATTTAGCGATGTCCGTCTGTCTGTTCGTCTGTCTGTCCGTATGTCTGTCCGTCTGTCCGTCTGTCTGTTTGTCTGTCTGTTCGTCTGTCTGTTGAAATCCCTACTACTTTTAAAATTGAAGAGCTAGATAAATGAAACTTATAACTTAGATTACTAATATACCTACGCTGTATATGCGAAAAAATTGGCGATCGGTCCATTGTGACCTATGATCCGACCACTTATGTTCAAATACCTCATATAAAATGTACATATAAAGATCAATTTTAATGTATACGTGCTTAGGTAAACTTTTTTGGTCAAATATATATTGAAATCATGCTCAAATACATTATAATAATGTTTTCCGGCAAAAAGACTTCTGGTTCACAAAAAAAAAATCGAAATTCGGTACATCTACCCATTTGTAAATATGGGTATCAAATGAATGGAAATTCTTCAGCGATTGAAAGTTTGTAGTTATTTTCAGGATTCGTATACCCTGGTGACCTATATATCACTTTGAATGGTAACCACACATATGTGTAGGGTATTTATAGTCGGCTTAGACCGACTATAATTTTGATAATCCTAACTATCATAATTACACCTACTTTAAAATTTCCCATGTGATCTAACCTTCCCAACTGGTTTAATTTAACTTTCTTAATTTAAACTTTTGTAACCGATTTCTGTATTTCGAAACATAGGACTTACAAAAAGTTAGATGTCATACAAATTTGGATTTCATATTAATTGTCATTAAAACTTTGAAATTTATTTAAAATTATGTCACATTCGTCTAATAGTCTTTCGTTTCGAAATAAGAAAAAAATTAAAAAATTTTAATTATTGAATCACTAAAAATACTGATTTCAGATATGCACATCCCAATAAAGAAACTGATTTTTAACCACAACTTCACTATAAAGATATTTGTGAACATTATGGAAACTTTCAGTTCAAAGCACCTTCCAGCAGCATCCGAAGCATGAGTGTGTCTTTGTTGATAAGAGTACAAAAAATTAAACTTAAGACCTCCATTAAATGAATCCTCTCAGCACAGTCGTCATCAACAACATTACCATCACCCAAAGCAGCCGTCGTGATGATCGTCACAGCATGTGTTCCACACCAGTCGAACAGTATGTGAAAATGTTGTAAAAAGTCATATTTAACGCGTTGCTCGTTGGGCACAATCTGCTTCGGTTCCATGTCGCCACAACCACCACCAAAAAGCTTATGAACGAAGAAGTGGCAGGAGCAATATCATGAACATTCACTCAAGGGCCGCGCACACACATTAAACACCTCCTAAAAAGGAAGCTACTGCCTCAAATATTATTTTTGACGACACAAATCCGATTTGTGAAAATATTGTTTCGTTGGTTATGTGTTCTGGTTATTTGTACTGCTCATTTCAAGCATTTCCACAACGACGAGAAGTATGTTACGTTTTCTTTTTTTGCATAAGTAAGTATTACTGATTGTATTCAGAAAGAGGGCAAACTTATACTAAACCTACATAAAAAGTAATGTGTTTTTTTTAATTTGTAAAAAAAATAGGTATGGTAAAAACTACTAGACAAAATTCTTATTTTTAAACCATCATAGTTGGACAAAAGCTCTTTGACGAAAAAATGTTTTAAAGACATTTTTAAATTTTTCACGCCAGACTTTCTCGTTTAAAACATCGTTGAAGGCATTCTGCAGGAATAAATTATTATATCGTGAAAAAATTATTGTAGCTTGTCGCTAGTGTTTCCACTGGGATCCGTACGAAATGTCGAAACCTAAAAATTTCGAAATATTAACAGCCAGTTATTGTATCTCGATGTGACTGAGTGCTCTCACATGTGAGTGCTCTCACATCGTCTGAAAAGTTGTATTTCATATCTTCACACATTCCGCCCGTCAAGCCCTTACGTTGATTTTGATGGATCTCACGTTCTACGACTCTCGAAAACATGTCTTGTTACCAGCAAACAAATTTCAGATAAAAAAAATTAAAATTTTATTTTAAAGTTAAGAATTTTTAATCTGGCAATACTTATGACAGCAACAAAACGAGACTTTATTCGAGAATCGAATATCGAATATCGATTCGGTAAACAAAAAATAGCTGTTCTGAAAAAGTTGTCAAAATTGTGTTTGTGTGTATTTCATAATTTTTGCAAATTTTTTTTAATTTGCTTTGTAAATGGGTTTATTGCATGAAAAGAAATGTGTAGTGTAATAAAAAATTATTTAAGATTGTTCTGCATCCTTTTTAGGAGCAATTAGTGCTTTGTTTCGTGAAAATTTTAGTTAACGGAGCCAAAAAAGCTGCCGTCTAATTTGACACAAAATTCGTGCGGTTTAGTTTTATGAAATACAAATTATTTCCTTACGTCGGCGCAAACCGTGTGACGTCAGACGTTTTGCGCTTTACAAAATTCAAAAAGCCAGTCACACGAGCGTGCGTGACTATTTGTGACAATTATCGAGATACAATATCTGGCTGTAAAAGCCGAATGCCGAAAAAATTTTTGGCCGAAACAAAAAATGTCGAAAAAATATTTTAAAGCTGTAAAATGTCGAAAAAAAACTTTTTAATTTGGAAATATCAAAATGCTGAAATACAAATTTCAAATCTTTTTTGAGCCATTCCACATCAAATCGATAGAGATATCAATGGAATGTGGGTTTGGAGATATGTATTATTTCCAGAGATACTGTTTCAGATCACTTTTTGTATGGTGGTTACACAGAGGGAAAAAAGTTCTAAAATCTAGAAGGAATCAAGAAGTATAAAGAGTGATATACAGCTAAACCGAAAAATCCTTTATTTCAAGAAAAGGATTTACTTAGTTGTCAAAAAAGTAACTAAGTAGAATTAGTCTTGAATTCAGTTATAAATTTCTTAGGAATCAAAAATGTTGTTGATGTTTTCGTTCCAAAATTAAAGGAACACGTGTTCGTATAGTTGTTGTTTTTTCGATCTTGCTTTGTAGCTATTATGTTTTGTTTTGCGCTGTCCGTCTGTCAGCGCCATCTGTTTGTTCGTTTGTGTGTATGTCGATATGTTGAAAGTAACTAAAAGGAATTATTTCGAAGCTAACATAAAAAATATATTTTAAGTAATTTATTGTTTATTTAGATTTTTATTACCTATATGTATTGTTACGAAAAGACGTAATTTGCTCCCCTGTGCAAGCAATCAACAATAATAAATGAGACGCAAGACAATTCAGCGCACTAAGCAATGTGTTAGAAAGAGACGGAAGATCATTCAGCGCACTGAGGCAGTGTGCGAGAAAGAGATGGAAGATCAGTGCATTAAAACACATGAGTGCGAATGAGATGCCAATAGCATGCGTCATTCACGAAACGAGTAGAAGGTTCTCGAAACAAGTCGAAGCTTGTCGAAACGTGTCGAACTTATGCATGCAGTATATAAGGCCGCGCATATGAGGCACTGTACTTCAGTTGTGATTTAATAGTGAACTAGTGCGTCTCGTGAGTGAACATTGTAAAGATAAATTGTAGTAATTCAGCAGTTGATATAAGTGATTATTCTTTAAGTTGTTATTTAAATTAATAAAGTTAATTAATACTAGTTGAAATAATACTAGTTAAAACCAAATATAAGTGCGTTTTTATTTTGTACACAATCCAGCGATACGAACTCGTAGAACAGATTTCCGTAGACTGAATTTTCGTAACAGTATTATTGCTCGGCTGAAAAACAACAAAGCCGCAGGTGCTGATGGCCTGCCTGCTGAATTGTTTAAGACCGGAGGCGAAGAGCTAATAGAGAGCATGCACGAGCTCGTAAGCAGAATATGGTCGGATGAAAGCATGCCAAGTGACTGGAACCTCAGTGTACTTTGCCCAATCCTTAAGAAAGAGGATCCCACTATCTGCGCCAACTACCGTGGGATCAGCTTACTCAATATCGCATACAAGGTTCTATCGAGCGTATTATGTGAAAGACTGAACCCCATCGTCAACAGACTGATTGGACCTTATCAGTGCGGCTTCAGACCTGGAAAGTCCACCATAGACCAGATTTTCACATTGCGCCTAATCCAGGAAAAGACCCTAGTAAAACAGATCGACACCTACCACCCATTAGTCGACTATAAAGCCGCCTTCGACACACAACGATTATACGCCGTAATGTCTGAGTTCGGTATACCTGCGAAACTTATAAGGCTTTGCAGGATGACCCTGAGCAACACACGTTGCTCAGTGAGAATAGGAAAAGACCTCTCCGAGCCATTTCATACCGAACGAGGTTTCAGACAGGGTGACTCCCTACCGTGCGGCTTTTTTAACTTATTGATGGAGAAAATAGTTCGAGCTGCGAACTCCGTCAAAGCGGCATATGCCGACGATATTGATATCATTGGCAGGAGCACACGAGCAGTCAGCGCAGCATTCTCCAGATTGGAGAAAGAGTCGCGTCGAATGGGTCTAGCGGTGAACGAGGACAAGACGAAGTTCCTTGTGTCAACAAGCCCGTGCGTCTTGGACAAAAAGCTGATTTTGACACCCACATGTTCGACATTGTGAAGGACTTCGTCTATCTGGGATCCAGCGTAAACAGCAACAACGACGTCAGCCTGGAGATCAAACGGAGAATAACTCTTGCCAACAGGTGCTACTTTGGGCTCAGTAGGTAATTGAGAAGCAGATCCCTCTCTCGCCGGACAAAAATAACGCTCTACAAGTCACTCATCATGCCCTTCCTACTTTATGATGCAGAAACATGGACGCTGGCCTCCACCGAAGAGAGAGTACTGGGAGCGTTCGAGAGAAAGATTCTCCGTAAAATCTTTGGCCCTATCGGCTTTGATAGCGAGTATCGAATCAGGATGAACCACGAGCTGTATGAGTTATTCGACGACATTGACATAGTCAAGCGCATCAAGATCCAGCGGCTTCGCTGGCTAGGTCATGTCGAACGAATGGATGAAAACACTCCAGCCAAGAAGGTGCTTGAATCAAAACTCGAAGGTGGACAGCGTAGAAGAGGGCGTCCAAATATGCGTTGGAAAGACCAAGTTGAGGACAACCTGGCAACGCTTGGTATTTCTAAATGGCGTCAGCGCGCGCAAAGCAGATCCGACTGGCGCGGCTTCATCTCAGCGGCCAAAACCGACCCATGGTTGTAAGGGCCATTTAAGTAAGTAAGTAAGTATATATATTTTTGTATATTAAATAACTTCTATGAATACTTAATTTAATTGAATTGTTTATTTTATTTTATTTGTATTATTATTATTATTATTTAATTTAATCTATGTATATTATTCTGAAACCGTTTACTTACCTTATACACTTTCTCATCCTCTGCTGCCTCTACTGTTGGTTATGTATTTACCTTCCGCACGTTACCCATAAGCATTGTATAGTGTATTTATATAACAATGGAATGAAATCCACTTGGTATTTATGCGAAATTGAATCCCAATTTATGTTTACGAACAAAAACCAAACCAATATTCGTAGGAAAATTAGTTTTATATCTTTAACGTTCATACATAAACAGACGGTTGCTTGTTTGGCTCTGCTTTGTTGTTGTATTCGTGAAAACTCACATGCAAACATTGTATATCATACCGTTTTTGAAGAAAAAACATCTGAATCCAGACAATTTGTAATTAGTTACTTTTTCATACCTAAGAACAACATGTCTAAATATCTATAAGAATTTGGCTTAGTTACTTTCAATAGAAGGACATGCGATATCGCAACACAAAGCATACGAGCGAATATTACAGAAAAGAAAGACCGATGAAACAGCAGCAGATACCTGAACACGTGTCCCTTTTCGTAGAATACCTCAACAATTTTGCGTGTTCTTTTTGGTTTTTGATAATCAATAAATTAACTTCTGAAAATCCAGTAGAATAAAGTTTGTTTACTTTTTTGACAACTAAGTAATTTGCTTTCTTAATATTCAGATGACAAATTCTTGAATTTTAGTAGTTATTATTGATATTAGTCAAAGTCTACTATTTTTCTTTCTAACCGAATTCTTCTCGAGTTTTAGAATTTTATTTCCATCCGTGTACAGATATAAAGACTACTTAATGAAACCTTATGTAAACATGTTAAAAAAAATTGGTATTAATATAATATGATCGAGATGTTATTATAAACCTTTTATAAAAAAATTGGAAACAAAAATTATTCTAATAAAATAAAATATTTCAATAAATAAATGTTAAACTCACATGTAAAAGAAATACATATTCTCAGCATTTTTAAAAATTATTGCAAAAATATTGTTTTTGAGGGCTCAAGGTCTTGCCAGATACAAAGTGCTATGTACTGGAGAGTGAAACAAACAACAAATGACAAAAACAAAAAGTTTTTGGCTGACCGTACAGCTGTTTCGGAAGCTGCCAAGCTTCCTCATCAGCGGTCTTCTGAACAACTTCTGCATAGCAAGGCCTATAAGATCATTTTGTGCAATGAACTAAATGCGAATTTAGTACAAGCACAAAACAACCAGGCAAAACATGCAAAAATTGCACCAACTTTATGCTTGTCAAATTTTAAATATCTCATTTAGACTCAATACGTTGACTTGTTGTCATTGCAAAAGTTATTGAGATAACTTTGATCACAAAACTATTATTTGTTTGGAAGTTCTCAAAATTTGTTAAAGCAGTTTAAGAAGGATTTAAATATACATTGAATTATATAAGGTTAGGATAAAGATAAGATCAGGAAGCCTAATCAGACAACATGATCAGGATATCAACTTCGTACAGCGACACGTTTTGAATCAAGTACTAATGAACCTGATCATTGCCTGATTTGAAATCAGGCTACCTGATCAGACAATGATTGCATCGTGTAGTAAAAGACAAGACTGTCATACAGTGGAAGTTACGAATTGCGTAAATGGTGATATGTGGAAATCTTAATATCATAATAAAAAATAAATAAAAATAACATATAATAAAAATAAATTAATAAATAAAAACAAATAGAGAAAAATTATAAATTAAATATAATCAGCCTAACCAATAAACGAAATAATGTCGACTTTAAAGAAAGTTTCAGCTTTTTGACAAATAAATGTTAGAGAAAATTGTCGGAAAAGTTGATTCTATCTTTAGAGTCGACTTTATTTCGTTTATTGGTTAAGCTGAATAAATACAAAAATATATTTATTTTAATTTTCATATATCAAGTCACGACAATGTAGACAGCACTATGGGACACAAGCTTAGTCTAGCTCGGCGAAAATGGAAATTAAAGTATGTTGCAGAAAGTTTAAAAATATGTCATTTTATTAATAATTTATGAGAACCTAGATAACAAACAAAAAATGATACACCCTAGTGAAAAAATCCTTCTGTAGACTTGCTTTAAGTCAAAAAATTAAAACAATTGCTTTTTAAGAAATAAAAATGGGTGACATTAAAACTGTCATAAATCTTTCAATATAAACTCTACATGCAGAGTATTAGTTTTATATAATTGGGAATTGAGAGAACTATCATCATGTGTATTAATAATTCCAAATGATATTCGTGATATTCCTGATTATTTCTCAAAAACATAAAACAAAAATTACATATTTTTTATACAAAAGTAGACATGGAAAAAAAGCTTCCAAATGCTCTCATAAATATTTTTACAGGCATAATTTCTGAAATGTCTTCTTTCTAACGGTGTTAAACATGCCTGCATTAGTTTGCCACACGTCATTTAAAATGAGTTTAAGTGATGAGCAAGTTTTTTTTTTGGCTTTTGCCAAAAAAATGCCATTTTTGCAATTATTTTATGAATTTACCTATTTTGATATATTTTGCCTAAAAAGGCCTTTTTACACTATGGAAAACCTTTTTTTTAATATTGTTTTCGATTTTCTGGTTGTATTAAAATAAAATATATGTGCGTCCTTTTATTGTGTACTTATTTTTGTATGTTCTTAATTTTGTGAACAATTATTTGAATTTGTTGAATGTAGTACTCAATGAAATTAACGAAGTAAACAAATTACATTTTAAAGATGAAAATATCTATAGCAAAGCATTATTTCTTAAGGTATGTTTATAATTTGAATCTCATGCTATGTTTTTAATTATACCCTACACCTATGAGGTACAGGGTATATTAACTTTGTGCATATATTGTAACGCCCCTTAGGAGGCGTGTCCGGTATGGAAAAGTATATATATTCTTGATCAGCATCACTACCCGAGTCCGTTTAGCCATGTCCGTCTGTCTGTCTGTCCGTCTTGCTGTCTTGCTGTCTTGCTGTCCGAATACAGAATAACTTGAGAAATACTAATCAGAATGCGATGAAATTTCGTCTCCATATATTTTCGCCAAAAGTAGGAACTAAGTTTGAAAATGAGCCAAATCGGTCAACGGACACGCCCACCTCCCATACAAGTCACTTTTATATAACTATTTCGGAACTAATAACTCGAAAAGTATTCAAGGTATAGTTATAAAATTTAAAACGTATTGTTAGAATTCAC
Organism: Dryomyza anilis; assembly: GCA_951804985.1. Taxonomy (NCBI): domain Eukaryota; kingdom Metazoa; phylum Arthropoda; class Insecta; order Diptera; family Dryomyzidae; genus Dryomyza; species Dryomyza anilis. The sequence continues at coordinate 46,320,882 of OX638133.1, read as the reverse complement.
CTATAAATATGTGGTCTAAAAATGGGCGTGATCCGCCCACTTATTTTTTTCATTATTTCCCAGGATTTCATAGTGGAAATTTGATCCGTAAATTATTAAAATCAAAACTATGAAATATTAGACTTTCAAAATTTTAAATATGAGCGAACCCATTTATATTTTTCAATTTTTTTTTTAGTTTTTTATACTTTATATACATTTTTTAATTTATGGGGATATAAGACGTAAATTTCTGATATATGAATAATATTCTGAGGGTGGGGAGGTTCAGCATAATTAAAAACTTTAAAATTAAGGTATGCACTTAAATATCCCACATTAATATCCCCACTAAAGGTGTAGGGTATTCCATAGTCGGGCCCGACCGACTATAAAAATCCGCCTCATGTGACCGAACTTACCCATGTGACTTAACTTTCCCAACTCGTTTTGATATGTTTTTAGGCTCCCTCTGTCAAAATTTGTTCAAATCATGTATATTGAAGAAATCTGTCACGTTTTAAACCATATTAGTGAAATCTACATATAAATGCCATTTTGAATGCATTAGTTTAAGCATTCAAAAATTGGAAACAAAAGGACTTGCAATATTGTAATGTGTGGAAGTTTACACAAAAATAGTTCATTGAAAAATGTAATAAAGTTTTCAATCGAAATTTTGCACAACAATTGAAGAGTTAGAATGAAACTCATAATTTAGATAACTTATATACCTACGCAGTTGTGCGAAAAAATTAGGCATATCGGTCAATTGTGACCTGTGATCTGACCATTTATATTTAAATAACTCATATAAAATTTACATCTACAGTTCAGTTTTACTGTATACGTGCTTAGGTAAACTTTTTTGGTCAAATATATATTGACTTTATGCTCAAAAACATGGAAATAATATATTTCCGCGAAACGACTTGTGGTTCCCAAAAAAAAAAAAATCCAAATTCGAATCGAAATTCGGTACACCTACCCATTTGTAAATATGGGTATCAAAGTTTGTAGTTATTTTCAGGATTTGTATACTCTGGTGACCTATATACCTCTTTGAATGGTAACCACACATATGTGTAGCGTATTTATAGTCGGCTTAGACCGGCTATAATTTTGATAATCCAAACTATCATAATAACACCAAATTTAAAATTTCCCATGTGATCTAACCTTCCCAACTGGTTTACTGTTTTTTGTCTTTTTTGCCAATTTTTTTGTGCAATTTTTACTGTTTTTTGTGACATTTTGCCTGCCATTTTTAACTATATTTTGTGCCCTGGTGATGAGAAATATACGAAAATCGTAAAATAATTTTACTAAATATTGTTATTTTAATATGTCAGTTTGCCTTTTCTGTCATTATAGTTGACAAAACTGGCTCATATTTGGTATGATAGTTTGGAATTGTGATATGTACCATAGTAGCTAATATTATCAGTATATCTCTTACGAAGGTCATGTTATATAGTTTAATAAGAATGGTAGGCGTGGCAGTTGGCCAATCACGCCCATGTTAAGAATAATCATTTGTAATTATAGTATGTATCTAAATACCAATTATTAAAAAAAATATTTCATTCCAAACAAAAGTTATAGTAATTTTACCATTTCAATTATATGACAGATGGGCGTGGCAAAGGACAAATCTTGTTCATTTTTAAATTGAAATCTATTCATAGTATACATAGTGTAAAGTTTCGTTAAGATTGGCGCAAAACTGTATTTACGGCGAGCTAGAATTAGGTTCCACTTAGGTCCCACAGTGCAGTGTTTTTATACCCTACACTAAGAGTGAAAGGGTATATTTAGTTTGGTACGCCGTTTGTAACACCCAGAAGGAAGCATCTCCGGTATGGAAAAGTATATATATTCTTGATCAGCATGACCTCCTGAGTCGATTTAGCGATGTCCGTCTGTCCGTCTGTCTGTCTGTCCGTCTGTCTGTCCGTCTGTCTGTCTTTCTGTCTGTTGAAATCCCTACTACTTTTAAAATTGAAGAGCTAGATAAATGAAACTTATAACTTAGATTACTAATATACCTACGCTGTATGTGCGAGATCGGTCCATTGTGACCTATGATCCGACCACTTATGTTCAAATACCTCATATAAAATGTACATATAAAGATCAATTTTTATGTATACGTGCTTAGGTAAACTTTTTTGGTCAAATATATATTGATATCATGCTCAAATACATGATAAAATGTTTTCCGGCGAAAAGACTTGTGGTTCACAAAAAAAAAAATCGAAATTCGGTACACCTACCCATTTGTAAATATGGGTATCAAATGAATGGAAATTCTTCAACGATTGAATGTTTATAGTTATTTTCAGGATTCGTATACCCTGGTGACCTATATATCACTTTGAATGGTAACCACACATATGTGTAGGGTATTTATAGTCGGCTTAGACCGACTATAATTTTGATAATCCTAACTATCATAATTACACCTACTTTAAAATTTCCCATGTGATCTAACCTTCCCAACTGGTTATTGTTACGACCATCGTAATGTCCCACAAATATTAGTCGACGATAATTTCAGAGATATTGGCGCTAAAGTTTTCGTCAACAATGAGCTTTACGACAATATCATCCATATATTAGTCGACCACAATCTTATGAACGGTGTCGCCCACATTGTCATCAACGACGATCAATGTCGCTTAATTAATCACACACGAACAAGCGGACATTTGTATGAAAATGTCGTACAGGAATCCCATATACGTGTCCACCAAGTATCTTCAGTGAATTTACACTGTCTTGTACCCATCATTAAAGACGGCCTACTCGCCTACTAGGACACTATTCAATTTCTATGCTACACCCAGAAAAAAATTACCTCAAATCCCATTAAAATTTGTCAATAGGACAATTATTGATTTAATAGTATACAAAAATATATTTTTTCATATAAACTCAATGGCATTGTCATGGTATTTCTTAGTATTTTATGGTATTTTTCGATTATAATAATAATTAATCCTATTGACTATTTTTAATAGTAAAAAACTATTATTTATATAGTATTTTTTCTGGGTGTACTTTTCGATTATTAAAATCTTCGAATCTCGAAGCAGGATTAGTCCAGAATTAAAATTTACAATAAATTGTTGGTGTATTTACGCAAAAATTCGTGATAAAACCTACGAAATATTTCGTAAAATCTACGAAATTACTTTTGTAAATTTATGATAAATTTACAAATATTATTTGCTTATTTTTCGTAACTATTCGTAGATTTTATGTTTGTTTCTTTTTTTCTTTTTTTTTTATTTATTTTTTCTTTCTTTCTTTCTTTCTTTCTTTCTTTCTTTCTTTCTTTCTTTCTTTCTTTCTTTCTTTCTTTGTTTCTTTCTTTGTTTCTTTGTTTCTTTGTTTCTTTGTTTCTTTGTTTCTTTCTTTCTTTCTTTCTTTCTTTCTTTCTTTCTTTCTTTCTTTCTTTCTTTCTTTCTTTCGTTCTTTCTTTATATATTTATTTATTTATTTATTTATTTATTTATTTATTTATTTATTTATTTATTTATTTATATATTTATTTATTTTAATTCAAAAAATCTAATACCATACTTAATACACTTATATTATTATTGTATTCTTGGAATTGCTATAATTATTTCAAGCGTACCGAAGACGGACTTTCAAATAGTAATGATATCATTAGCCAGAATATTCTACATTTATTACGTGCCATTAAATGCTACTGCTTTCATTTGAAATGCTGAATTCAACCATTAATTTCAGTGACATTTTATCATGATAAGTAAATTCTAAAATTTTTAATACAATCCAGATCTTTTATAAAAGATAAACAATTTTTAAGAAATGTATTTAACACTCATGCTATTTAGAGCAAATGTTGCGTGCCAATGTTTAATCAAAAAAATTCAATTAAACAAAACAGCACGGAACTTAACATAAGAACATAAAGCACCAAATCTGATACCTCTCAAATACGGTGTACACCTGGTCTGGACTGGTCAATTTAATAATGCAGCAAAACTGCAAAGATAAGAGTGGGACCTTAATGTTTAAACGTCAGGTGGGGTGGTCCGGTTTCAGTACATTTTAGAAATTTAATAATTTTATTCGAATGTTATTGGTTATTTGGACAAATCCCCGCTCTACCTGAAATCTGAAATATCTATACATTTTCTAGTCTTCTGTTATATTTTGTTATTTATTATATACTAGCTGGACCCGTGCACGACTCGTGCCAAGATTTGGTGAATGCAAGGATATGGAGTGATTTTATTAATATAAAGAACATATTTATTATGAATTTATGTGAATTTTAGAGTGGTGAATTTTAGTGTGGTGAGTTTTAGTGTAGTGAATTTTAGTGTGGTGAGTTTAGTGTTGTGAGTTTTAGAGTGGTGAGTTTTAGTGTGGTGTGTTTTAGTGTGGTGAGTTTGAGTGTGGTGAATTTAAGAGTGGTGAGTTTTAGTTTGGTGAGTTTTAGTTTGGTGAATTTCGGTGTGGTGAGTTTAAAGAATTTGGGATGGTTGGAATACCCAGGTGTGAAATATCATAAGATCACTACAAAGATCACTATAATATCTGTTGAAATACACCATCTGGAAAATGTACCTTCTATGGGGGGTGCCACGCCCAGTGGTCTAATACCGCCCACATTCCGCGAGACCGTTTAGAATGGTTATATATAACGCTGACCAGAATTTCATTAAATTTGCTATGCTAATTGTGGACATAATGTGTTTTTAATTTTTGGGTTATATGGGAGATGCCACGCCCACGCCACCAATCTCACCGAGATATAGCCTATACTCTGCCCAGACCCAACATACATGTTGTGTCAAAATTTGATTCAATTCGGTTCAGCCGTTTTGACGCCTATTCGGAACATACAGACATACAGACATACATACTTACATTCGCAAATATATAGTAGACTAGCTGGACCCGTGCACGACTCGTGCCAAGATTTGGTGAATGCAAGGATATGGAGTGATTTTATTAATATAAAGAACATATTTATTATTCATATCTTCCCCGTAAAATTCTTCCCCGTAGAACGCTTTCCCGTAAAATTCTTCGGGTAGAATTCTTTCCCGTAGAATTCTCCCCCGTAGAGTTTTCCCCAGTAGAAGTTTTAGTGTGGCGAGTTTTAGTGTGGTGGTTTTTAGAGTGATGAATTTTAGTGTGGTGAGTTTTAGTGTAGTGAATTTTAGTGTGGTGAGTTTAGTGTTGTGAGTTTTAGTGTGGTGAATTTTGGTGTGGTAAGTTTTGTTGTGGTGAATTTTAGAGTGGTGAGTTTTGTTGTGGTGAATTTTAGAGCGGTGAGTTTGAGTGTGGTGAATTTTAGAGTGGTGAGTTTTAGTTTGGTGAGTTTTAGTTTGGTGAATTTCGGTGCGGTGAGTTTAAAGAATTTGGGATGGTTGGTATACCCAGGTGTGAAATATCATAAGATCACTACAAAGATCACTATAATATCTGTTGAAATACACCATCTGGAAAATGTACCTTCTATGGGGGGTGCCACGCCCAGTGGTATAATACCGCCCACATTCCGCGAGACCGTTTAGAATGGTTATATATAACGCTGACCAGAATTTCATTAAATTTGCTATGCTAATTACTGACATAATGTGTTTTTAATTTTTGGGTTATATGGGAGGTGCCACGCCCAGTCCACCAATCTCACCGAGATATAGCCTATACTCTGCCCAGACCCAACATACATGTTGTGTCAAAATTTGATTCAATTCGGTTCAGCCGTTTTGACGCCTATTCGGAACATACAGACATACAGACATACAAACTTACATTCGCAAATATATAGTAGATAACACTGTGCGCACCCATTTTACCACCAAAAATGAAAGTTAAATATTGTTATGGATTTGGACATTCTGAGAACAATGGCGTTTTCTGCACACGTCCAGTTTCAAGGATATTTGACAAAAACGAAAAACCACGTTTCAAGAGGTTCAATGAATTGACAAATTTGACCCAACTATTTCCCTTACCACAAGATTATTGTAAAAGAGTCAAAAAATACGAGTTATTAATATTTCTACAAATTTATTATGCTTAAATTGTTGTTTGTTTTTCGACCTAAAATAGAGTTATTGCAAAAATATTGTTTTTGCGGGCTCAATGTCTTGCCAAATACAAAGTGATATGTAGTGGGCAGTGGGGAGTTATGCTTAATATTTTTTTATTATTCTTTTTACAAGCTTTTATTTAACTTCACTTGTTTGTACCTTTGTTCGTTTGTTAGTACGTCGGGCACAAAAATATCAAATTTAACACACTTCCTTATATCCGATCGAGTTGAAACTTGAAACACATTTAGTATTCTATGTGGCACATATAAAAATAAATTTTAAAGTACGAATTTTGGCCGATAGGGGGCGATAAAACTATTTTTGGACCGTGTGAGTTCTGTTCTTTAGCTAGAATATTGAAATTTAGAATATGTATAGTTTTAGACACGAGGAAAAATATGGCATACTCAGAACTTTGAATTTTGTCCGCTAGAGGGCGCATTTACTATTAATGGACCCTTTAAAGTGCGTTCTTCACCTAGAAAGATGACATCCTATTAATATAATAAATCTGTTTGTACGTTTGTTCCGCTTCTCCGTCTAAACTGCTGATCCGATTTGAAATTTGAATTTTGAAATTTTTAGCACAGATGCGGTATAATCTGGAAGGAATGATAGGCTATATATGGGCGGGATTGACAAAGAAGCGTGGCACCTCCCATACAACCTAAACTTTCAATATGATATAACTCGGCACTTTCACCAGCTACGAACATAAAGCAAAAAACTCAAATACAAAAAAAAAAAATGAAAAGCAAAAGCATAAAACAAAAGCAAAAGCCAAAATATGAAAACAAAAGCAATAACATAAAACTAAAATCCAAACTAAAGTAAAAAAAATAAGATAAAGAAAAACGAACTCACCACACTAAAACTCCCCAAAAAAAAATTCACCACACTATAACTCACCACACTGAAATTCACTACACTAAAACTCACCACAATAAAAATCACCACATAAAAATTCACCACACTAAAACTCACCATAATAAAATTCACCACATTAAAACTTACCACACTAAAAACTCACCACACTATAAACTCACCACACTAATACTCACCACACTAAAATTCACCACATCAAAACTCAGCACACCAAAATTCACTGCATCTAAATTTACCACACTAAAACTCACCACATTAAAACTCACCACACTAAAACTTCTACTGGGAAAAACTCTACGGGAATGAATTCTACCGGGAACAATTATACCGGGATGAATTCTACCGGGAAGAATTCTACGGAAATGCGTTATATGGAGAAGAATTTTACGGCGAAGATTTCTACGGCTAAATATTCTACTGGGAAGAATTCTACGGGGATGGGCAGTCTGAGAAAGAATTGCCTTTGAGAAAAGTTGTTTTGGCGGAGAATTATTATTTGGTTACTACATTTATAAAACGATAGAGGGTGCTAAGATCAAAATTTTATATCTCGGTAACCACTTAACTGATCTTGACAATGCTTGGTACAGGAAATCCTTGGGGAAATTTTCAAAGACTAGAAAGTAATTCTAAATTCCATCGACAGAGGGTGTTAAGGGCAAAAATTATAACTTGGTAACCGCTGAACCGATCTATGCAAAATAATAATTCTAATGACCATATAATGACTAAAAAAGGAAAAATAAAAAACTAATAAAAAAAAACTTTTTAAAAAACAAGCTTTTAAAAAAATCTGTACTAAAAAATTAAAAATAAATTTACTAAAAATATAAAATATATTTATAGTAGGTAGGTATGTATATTTATAATGAATACATATTAATATATGAAATAAATTAAATTCAATCTTATTCAATTTATATTACTAAGATATACGTTTATAAGCAATAAATTTTAAAATTTACTAAGAGGTTTGCAAATACAAAAATAAAAGCGTGCGGCGAAAATATTAAAAACTACGAGCATATTACATTCGTAATTATGTAGCCCAAATATGAATTTGTATTTGATACAGGAATACAATTATAATCATATTTATATATATATATATATATATATATATATATATATATATATATATATATCTTATACATCACAAACCTACAACTCCTTATACTTTAAATCTCGCAACCGCTCAGCACACTATAACCCTTCACAGTGTAAGGCAAGATTGTATAGGAGATATTACGTCTCTTTGTCCAGTCACACCCAGATTTTACATGGCGAAAATAATGTAAAATATGAGCTTTTACTTCAATTTTTAAAACTATGTTACTGTTATAAGTCGAGAGTTGTATCATTTTAAAGGGTTTGCTTATTTGACAGGTGTAACACACCTCGATGAAATTACGACCCTATATAACGTTAATCTACATCATTTAGCCAAATTCCATGACTTAAGTTAAGTACATAAATAAATATTTCTAATTAAAAGTTCATTTTTGCCAGATTATTCTGAGTTAAAAACATAACTCATGCCAAAAAAATATCATTGGACTTCCGATAGCAGCATTGCCTACAAAACCCATAGATACTTCCATACAGATCTACCCCTACTCGAAAATTATATTGAAAACTATTGAAAAGTTGAATTGAATTGCAAAGTTTATTAGTGCTAGAGTTGGACTGTAATATTCAATAATTTTGTCACACGCTTTTATTTTTGTATTTGCAAACCTCTTAGTAAATTTTAAAATTTATTGCTTATAAACGTATATCTTAGTAATATAAATTGAATAAGATTGAATTTAATTTATTTCATATATTAATATGTATTCATTATAAATATACATACCTACCTACTATAAATATATTTTATATTTTTAGTAAATTTTTTTTTAATTTTTTAGTACAGATTTTTTTAAAAGCTTGTTTTTTAAAAAGTTTTTTTTTATTAGTTTTTTTTATTTGTTTGCTCAATTACGACGTTTACGATTTTTGCATAAAACAGAGTTGAAATTGGTGAGATTTGTTAACTAATAATGTAAAGCCAAGAATAATTTTAATTGTAATCGTAGTTAAGGGACATCGAAAGTGCTAACAATTACAACAAAAATCATCAAAGAATGAGAGGGCGGCAAAGGTAAAATGTTTCACGATTGAGAAAGTTTTTTAAACTTTCAAATTTTAAGTGAAATTTTAAATTTATAAGTGTAAATTCATTTTCAAATACAGATCTACTACTTGCCATATGCCAATTGAAATCTAGATCATCACAATTATTAAAATGAAAATTGTAACCTTACCACAACAACACGGACCATCACAAGTGGCATACAATGCCTTTCTTTTATTTGTATTTGGGTTTATGGATTTCCGGCTATTGAAAGTGTTTGCATCATTTACATTTTAAAGAAGGGTTGACGAACTTATGCATTCATCCCTTTGATTTTTTTTGCCCTTCATTGTCAATGTTTATCCTTTAATAATCTTTGGCTATGCCGCTATATTAACTTTGAATATACTTTATAACGTTCACCAACATGAACATTATATATACCAGATATAGGTCAACTTATTTCGAAATATCTATATAAATAAATATATATATATTTTTTAAATTAGTAAATATTATTATAATAAAGATAAAACGTAAAATGAAACTAACAGAAAAAAAAAATCTTCAGAAATTGAAGCGACAAAATGTTTTCAAATATATTAAAGAAAACGTCGACTAAACTCAATATTAAAATAAAAGAGCCAAAACAATAGTCTGATTCGACAATACGAACAATTTCTTTTGACGTAGTGAAATCGGTCGAAATAACGCATAAAACATAACGAGTAGGTCAATTTACACCAAGTTAATGCAAATATATACTTCAAACAGATCGTCTGACAGTTACACGATAGTTTATTTGTCTAGTATTTTTTATCCCAATATGTTAGGGCTGATTATCTGTTTTTATCAAAGTATTTATAAACTAATCATAAAATCCTTTAGTCATGTATTCGACAGAATTATTTATATAACAAATATAAAAAGATTTGACCAGACCGACTGTAGTTCACGTATTGTTTTCATTTTGGCTTTGATCCTTGATTGTGTCGTCATATATATCATACAGTTGTTATAAAAATTCTGTTCAAGAATATATTCTTCAGTACATACATGCTTTTTTTTTTGGTAATCACCATTTGTCAACCAATTTCCTATTTTTTTAGCTTCTTTTGCAAAAATCACTTCTGTTTAATATCGAGTGGTTGAATAAATCGATAGACCAACGCCAGCGTGAGAAATTTATGTCCGGTAAAACATTTGCGACTGAAAAACAAATAATTGATATTCTCCAATCATTCACATTTTACATGAGAATTGTGGTACACTCACAAAAAATACCATGGAATTAATAGTTTTTGAATATATAAATTAGTATTTAAATAGATTAATACTATTAAATACAAAAAATACTATTAAATTATTTATAATTTAATATGAAATATTTATTTTTGGTATTCTATGAAATCAATAAATTTCGTATTGACTAATTTTTATGAGACTTGTAAGATATTTGTATACGAGTATGAATTATTTTAATTATTTGTTAATTGTAAATTCTGTTAGAATGTAATAATTATTTATAACTTTTTTCCATTAAAAACTTCAATAGTACACGCTAAGAAAAAGGTTTTCAGCACAGTGCAGGCCACTTCTTTCTTTTTGTATTTGAATGTTTATTTATGTATCACTAAATTATAACGCTTTCACATATTTTTGTCATTGATAGCTCAATTTCTTCGAAAGAGTGTAGATTTATTTTGGAATATTACAAACTGTATATCATCTGATTTTTTGATTTTTCAAAAATTTTTAAATTTTCAAATTTGATTTAATTTTTTGTTAAAAAAAAATCTTTTTCCAGGGGCCAAATTACGGCAGTCGTGATCGAGTTAAAGCGTTCGAAATTCTGGCGTTTGAAATTACCGCACTCGTTAGCGAACAAAAAATCAAAATTTTTGGGATGATGGCATTCGATAACGAACAAACATTCGAATGAACTCTAACGTAGTTCTACTCGATACATAAACTGCCATCGAAAACATTTTAAATTTAAACTTTTTCAACAGAAACCGTGTTGAATACAACATTTTTTGTTATTTATTGTCTATTACATATATTTATACTAAATGTACATTCCAATTTGCGCCCAAATAAGGACATGCCGCAAAAACTTAGGGTACTACTTATTGAAAAAAAAATGCATCGCGAATTCGAATTTGTATTGCTGGCGAACATAACAAACAAATTTATATATTTTTTTTATTTTGAATTAATTTTGATGACTTTTGACAAGTATTCCATTACAATTTTTAAAAAAGTAAAGAAAAATCTATTATGTTTTTTCAAAATTTCGATTCGTAACGTATCAAGTTCCGTGATTCGATACGATTGCTTACTCGATAACGACTGCCGCGATTCGGCCCCAGGTTCTCTTAAACCAGTAAACCAATTTAAAAATGTTTTGAGAAATGTTTATTGAGTATTTAATTGCCTTTTATTTTATATAACATTTGATCATATGACTTTTTTAGAAGTGAGATATTTACAAACATATGTGACCACCTTTACGAAAGCTGGGTTCAAAAGATATTGGCCGATATCTCGTGAATCAGGGAGTCATTTTATATAACACAGAAATAGTACACAGAAAAAAAAGTTCATACTATTTATGAATTTGTTCATCATCTTTATGAAGTTTTCATTATTACTCAACCAATACCAAATTCATCCAATTTATGAATCGTTCATGAAACCCTAATGAAAAAGTTCATAATATTGATGAACGCTTTCATAATATTTATGAAAAAATGGTATTTATGAACTTTAAACTATTTAAAAATAAAAAATAAACTTTTTTTTATTTTGTTGTATTATTTTTTATTTTATTTTACTATTTTAATTTATTTATTTTTTTAACTACTTATATTTTATTTTCTATCTATTCTTGCTGTTGCTGCCTATTGCTGCTGTTTGTTGTTGCGTGATGTTAAGTACCTGTGGTGCACATTTCTTTGGAGTTGTAAACAACAATGAAACGATTGGGTCTATTTGTACGAAATGACGAACAAAAACTAAGAACTGTATATGCTATCATCGACTATCGAAGCGTCGCGACAAGTTGTCAAAATATTCACTGCGCGTCATGCGGCATGACGTGTCAGTAAAATAATAATATCTATTTATAGAATTGTCAAAAGTTGCAGTTACACACATACTCAAATACCTACCTACCTACTTTGTGTTGTATTTTCTATTCTTCTTTTGGTGGACTGGTTTTTTATTTTTCAGTATCGCCTTGGAGGTTGCGCTGCTTTGCCTCAATACATTAATATGAATATGTCAATGAACGCAATTTCGCTCAAATTGTGCGATTCGTATATACGAAGAATAGTTCATAAATAGAATGATTTTTTCCATATATATTATGAACGATGTCGCAATTAACGGAGTTCATTGTAGAAGAATGGCTGTTGTGTAGAGTATTTAATAAATATTTCTCATTTACTTTTAAAAATTGTTATGAAAAATAGTAATTATTTTGTTTTTTTTATAATATTTATATTTAATAATAATTATTTCTGAATTTTCAATATATTTATCATAAATAATAATAATAATTATTGAATATAATTCGACTTTACCTTAATATTAATAATACGTAATTAAAAGGGTATATTATAAAATGTATGGTACAACATCATATTTTATTAACAGTTTGAATATTATTGAACTTATGGTTCCTATTGGCCAATTTTAAAAGTATTAATAATTATTTTCTATTGAAATACTATTAATTTACCATGTTTTTTTGTGTAGTTTATAATTCTAAAAGTTAATACGCCGAAATTTATCGATTTATGATAAAATTGTTAAATATTTTTTTCAGACCAATTTTTTCCTTGCGTCTTTTTGATTTCTTTGGAATTTAAAAGTTACAAAGTGTTCATAAAGGAACAATTTTTATATTGTGCAAGAATGTATGAAATGATGCTGATTTTGATATTTTTATATGAAGATTCACTGTATCATTGCAATGTTGTAAAATAGTGTGTAATAAAGTAAAATAGGTCAATAAATACCGCAGAACTGAACATAGTTATCACTTCCACGGTATTTTTTTTTAATGAACTTTGGTTGCTTGTTTGCATAAATCCTTCTGAACTCGGTGCAGTTTTATTGGTTGATATTACAGTCAAAATATGAGTATAAAATAATGCTGTCAAAGTATATGACACTAAATTCGTATTTGGAATTTCAGACAATTTTGCAATGAAATTGCATTTACATTGTTTTGATATATCCAACCAACCCAGTACTAAAACGATTTGGGCAAGTTACGTCACATAAGACGAAATTTATAGTCGGTCGGGCCCGACGGTCGGCTGGAATACCCTGTACTCTTGGATATATATTTGTATAATTTTGTGGGATATGAAAAAATGGATTTAAATTAAGAAAAAAAAAGTGAGCGGTTTACGCCCATTTTTGGAACACATATATTTAAGTAAATTTTAACAATAGGTTTTTAATTTTATAAACATTTCTTGAATACTTTTTGAGTTATTGGTTCCCAAAAAGTGGGCGTGTCCGTTTACCGATTTAGTTCATTTTCAAACTCAGAACCATTTTTTGGCTAAAACATATTGAAACAAAATTGTATCCGGTCAGACAGCAAGACAGACAGACGCACAGACGGATATGGCTCAACGGACTCGGGTAGTTATGCTGATCAAGAATATATATACTTTTCAATACCAGACATGCCTCTTAAGGGACGTTACAATATCTGCACAAACTTAATATACCCTGTACCTCATAGGTGTAGGGTATAAAAACAAAGGAGCAATCAGAAATTATTTAATATATTTCAGCCTCTAAAAAATACCCATTTTTAAAAAAATTAAGAAAGCACCATTTACTTTTAATTCTCATTAGCAGATCGAATTTTTTTTTCCCAAATTTGTAACTGGGCTTAAAAGTTATATAGTGCTGCTAGAGTTTACCACAACAAAAAATGCGAATTGCATATCGTCAGTGATACTGCAGAACCGCCTAACTGAATGTGAAAATTAAGCCTAATTTTGTATGAAATAAGTGCAGATTTGAGACTGAAAATAGTTTTGTTTCTTCTATAAAATTTCTTCTAAAAAAGAGGTATTCGAAAATGTAAATAGGCGGTTTTGCAGTATCACCGACGATATGATGTTAATAAACAATTAAAGTCATATTTTTTATCATTTAAATCAAGTAGTTTTGGATCGGAATAGGCTCAAAAACTTAGATTTATATATATATATATATTTATATATATATATATATATATATATATATATAAATATAAATATATATTTATATATATATATATCCTATTAATATAATAAACCTGTTTGTTCGTTTGTACGTTTCTACGTTTGTACATTTGTTCCGCTTCTCCGTCTAAACGGCTGATCCGATACCACAAATGCGGTATGGTCTGGAAGGAATGATAGGCTATATATGGGCGGGATTGGACAAAGAGGCGTGGCACCTCCCATACAACCTAAACTTTCAATACGATATAACTCGGCACTTTCACCAGCTACGAACATGAAACAAAAAACTCAAATACAAAAAAAATGTTAAAAACAAAAAAGCAAAAGCACAAATTACAAAAACAAAACCAATCACATAAAACCACAATCCAAACTAAATGAAAAACAAAAAAAGGAAAGAAAAAGAAAAACAAACTCACCACACTAAAACTAACCAAACTAAAACTCACCACACTAAAATTCACCAGACTAAAACTCACCACAATTACACTCACCACACCAAAACTCACGACACTAAAACTCACCACACTAAAACTCACCACACTACAACTCTCCACACTTACACTCACCACACCAAAACTCACGACACTAAAACTCACCACACTAAAACTCACCACACTAAAACTCACGACACTAAAACTCACCACACTAAAACTCACCACACTAAAACTCACCACACAAAAACTCACCACACTAATACCCCCTACACTAAAGTTTCCTCACACTAAAACTCACCACACTAAAACTCACCACACTAAAATTCACCACACTAAAACTCACCACACTAAAATTTCACCACATTAAAACTCACCACACTAAAACTCACCACACTAAAACTCACTACACTCAAATGTCGCCACACTAAAACTCACCGCACTAAAATTCACCACACTAAATTTCACCACACTAAAACTGACTACACTAAAACTCACAACACTAAAACTCACCACACTAAAAACCACGACACTAAAACTCACCACACTAAAACTCACCACACTAAAACTCACCACACCAAAACTAACCACACTAAAACTCACCACAATTAAACTCACCACTCCAAAATTCACCACACCTAAACTCACCACACCGAAACTCACCAAATTAAAACCCACCACACTAAAACTTCTACTGGGAAAAACTCTACGGGGAAGAATTCTACGGGAAAGAATTCTACCGGGAACAATTCTACCGGGATGAATTCTACGTGGAGAATTCTACGTGAAAGCATTCTATTCTGCGGAGAAGCGCAGTCTGAGAAAGAATTGTCTTTGAGAAAAGTTGTTTTGGCGGAGAATTATTATTTGGTTACCACATTTATAAAATCAATTAAAATACTTCAACAGCTAAGCACGGGCCCCTCATATAAATAATAAAATGTTTTTTATATTAATAAAATCGCTCCATATCTTTGAATTCGGAAAATCTTGGCACGAGTCGTGCATATATACATATATATATATCTATATATTTCAAGGATTAAAATCGTAACAGAAACCGATATCCGTTTAAAACCGTTTCATTTTTAAAACCGAAACCGTAACCAAAACCGTTATAAGAAAATCAGAAATAATCCAATATCCAAAACCGAAACAAACGGTTTCGGTTTTATACCGGTTTAAACGGTTTTTAAAAAAGCAATAAAAGAAAACATGTTTTATTTTATATAGAAGATCTTAAGTACAAGGCTTGTTTAAATGTCATTTAATAAAATTTTGAGTTCCCAAAATAATTTTTTTTTGTTGCACAAAAAATCCCATGTTGTTTTTAGAGAAACATTGTTTCCAAATAACAGTCTTTGGTTTAAAATTTGTTTTTTTATTCGTTTAGGTTTCAATCCTTGATATATATATATATATATATATATATATATATATATATATATATATATATATATATATATATATATATATATATATATATATATATATATATATATATATATATATATATATATATATATATACATATATATATATATATATATATATATATATATATATATATATATATGTATATATATATGTATTTTTATATATATATATATATATATATATATATATATATATATATATATATATATATATAATTGTTTGGCGCTACAGTCCTGCACAGAACTTCGGCCGAGTTCTCTCACCATTTTGAGCTGTGCGTGTTATATTTGTAGTCAAAGTGGTGGGACCTACAGTTTATTGCCGAATCCGAACGGCGGGTGAGAGCTTTTCATAGGCAATGTTTTACTCTCGTAGGTTTGTTTGTTTTTTTGATTATAGTAATATCAAGATATTTAACATCAGGGTATCAACCACCATAATTTTTTTACTCACCACACCGAAATTCACTACATTAAAATTCACCACAGCAAAACTCACCACTCCAAAATACACCACACTAAAACTCATCACACTAAAGCTCACCACTCTAAAATTCACCACACTAAAACTCACCACACTAAAATTCATCACACTAAAATTCACCACACTAAAACTCACCACACTAAAATTCACCACACTAAAACTTCTAGTTGGAAAAACTCTACGGGTAAGAATTCTGTCGGGGAGAATTCTACCTGGAAGAATTCTACGGGAAAGTCTTCTACGGGGAATAATTTTACGGGATTACTAATAATAATTATTAATAAAATCACTCCATATCCATGCATTTACAAAATCTTGGCACGAGTCGTGCACGGGTCCAGCTAGTTTAACATAAAGTTTATGCGGGACGATACAAAATATTGAATCATTAGGTATTGTATAGCATAAGTAAGAAAAATAATCGCGATCTTGGTATGATATTCAATCAAGACTTCATGATAACCATTTTTATATTGCAACAATGCCAATTCTCATATTATTACCGATTTGAGTTACGAGACTCCGAACAAGACTGCACACGTGACTGGTTCCTTATGAAACCAACCGACAACTGTAACAAGTCGTTCCTAAGCAGGGTGAATTAACACCTCGTGCAGTCCTTCAGATCCATCACAGAATTGGTCTTCAAGATACTGTTCTTAATCGGTCCCAATGGTACCAGACACAAAAAGGATCCCAAATAAACCGCTCACAAAACTGGCACCAGAGCAACTAGTCAGAGATATAAACTTAGATAAACCGGCCAAGAAAAATAATGGTCCTACTCGACCCTGAGGAAACTATGGAGACATTTTATAAATTTGTGGTGAAAATATGCAGTTAAATATATTTCTTATTTAAACTTTTTCCCTTTTTAAGAACAGTCACAAGTCCTCTATTTACCGGTCACGTGCTAGGTAATATTAGGGAAATTGACACCTTTTACGCAGAGTTCTGTTTGATTTCTTTGGTATTCCGCTGAAAATACTTTAGGTAATATTTTAAAATAGGTCCAATGACATTCTGGTTAATCTGGCTATAGTTATGACCAGTCAAACGCAAAAAATTTATTTAAGTTGTATATACTCGACATCTTCACAAATGTATTTCAGGTTCCCTCTGCAAAATATACAATACTGCACCGTACACTATTTCATACATTTTGCAATGGAGTCTACAGTATTATATGGAAGTCTCTCCATGGAGTATCAACGTCTTGGAAAAAAAATGATATTACGTCGCTTTCATAGTTTTATTCCATAGTTAATTTCCTTTGGCACTAAAATGAGAGACAAACATTTTCGTAATTCGAAATTTTTTGAAAAAAAGTATATAGTGAAAAAGTTTTTGTTCGATAAATAAAAAACTTTATATGAAATATTAGCTGTGTTTTTTTCATAATTTAAATTTGAGTTGGAACAAATTTTATACGCAAAACAAAAACAATTAGAGCTCGATAAATCTATCCAGCTCAAATTTGTTATTGTTTTGCGTATAAAATTTGTTCCGGCTCAAATTTAAATTATGAAAAAACGCAGCTATTACATAGTTTTCTTATAATTACATGGCACAACAAAAGAAATTATGCACGATCTTAATATGACTTCCCGATGGACTTCAAGATTCTAATCAATACCTCAACTCAGTTTTTTCAGATTGCTTTAAGTTTTTGAGTTATTACGTAAAACAAGTTTATGACATTTCTGGTGTTTTTCTACATATTTTGCACTTTATTTTATTACAGATTTGAGTCTTCGATCTGATTTATTGCGTGTTTTATTGAGAATACTTCAACTAATATTTTGAAATAAACCCAATGAATTCCAGATGAATCTAACAAATTTTTAACACCTACGACATTGGGTTTAAATTTTCTTTTGCGACGCTCATTTTTACATCAATATAATTTCATTGTCCTTAAACTATTCAGAAAAATGTATTTTCGGTTTTCCAAATTCTCAATCAGCTCAAGAATGACTAATTAACATATCATGCGATAATTTTCTAAATTATCGAATGGAAATATGTTGAACGAACTCGAGAAGTGGGTCTCAGATTGTCAATTACATTCGAGTCAGTGTAAATTTTTATATTTTCTGTATTTTCTTATGCAATTTTTGCATTTTAAATACATCAGCTACAAAACAACAATCATAACGCATAATTATCAATTAGATGTTCCGCAAATCCTTTGCACGTTTCTGTTGTCCCAACCCCCGTCGCGTAGTTTGCCCTGGTGAATATATTCAGAAAGATAATAATAACCTATTCAATTAATATGAATTTATTGCGCTTTTTTAGCACGATTACAAATTCAAAACGGCTGCGATAGATAAGCAAAGGTATAGTCTTGCCGTACCAAGGATATCCGTCACGACAGTAATTTGTCCTTTTGTTACGTCCTGACAGCAGCAACAAAAAGCACAAATCCCGCACAAAACAACAAACCAACCAAAACAAAACGCCACATTTACAATTGCAGCCGAACAATTGAAACAAAGAGCAGCGGCGCACGGCGCTTGACTTCTGGTGTAAATAATAAAAACACTGATTTTCAAGTCACGTGTTTGCCGACGCACAGATAAAGACTGACGAGGCAAATAAATTAATGGTTGGCACGCGCCAAGTTGCTGCCGTCGTCGTCGTCGCCACCGCTAAGCGGCTGATGAAACCAAGCCTGTCTTCCTTGCACCATCCTGTGTTCGCTGCTTAATGGAGTTGTCGCAAAGTGTTTGCCAAGTGCTTGATTATCATAGATGTGGCCTCAGTGATGACTGCTTCTGGCTGCCTGCCAGCCGTCGGCATGGATTTCAGAATCGGCGACCACCCATGGACACGCAATTCAGTGCATCATTGGATTGTTTGTTTGTATCATTCTTAGGCAGTGCTTTTGAGTATGTTACGAATGCCGCCATCATGTGCACTGTACGGAGTCCACTATGTGTGAATTTGTTATAATTGCGCACACGTTCCGCATCGCCTGTATAGCTTCCCTGGACGGCTCATAAGCTGCTTAGCGCACGCTAGTGGCGCCAGACGTTGCACTCTTTCATGAAATATCACTGAAATATACATCTAAAAATATGCCAATTAATTTTAAAAATAGCGTAATCCGAACTTTTTTTATTTTTTTTCACAATTGAATTTTAAAATGTGGTTATTTCGCTAACGTATCTACTTCCAGCCTAGAATAGTTTAACTTTATGGCCAAAGAAAAGTAAATTTTATAATTAACCTTTTTTTATCAAATTAAACATTTAAAGTATGTCCAAATTATGAAATAGAATCTACAAAAGAATTAGTAACCTTAGTATATTTTTTTATTTTACCATATTATTTGTAATATTCATTATTGCAAAACATAATTTTAAACTTATTTGAAGCGCTATCGAAAATATTGTCTACCATGTCCACCATATCGACGTACGATCTATAGTATTACAAAATAAAAAGTCAAAAGCAGTTTAAAATGTAGGACCATATTCAGCATGTTAAAACACTTCGAACTGAAGCGGAATTACGTTTTGTACACTGTTAAGAAATTTGTGAAAAAAAGTGTCCAAAAAAGGAGAGATTAAAATTGTTAAAGATTGCATTCGTCGGAATTGTGATAGGTCAGCATGAAAGCTAGCCATTTTTTTTTTAGAAATTTTTGGAACATTGTTATTTTTAAAGAATATTTTTTCGAAATTCGATATGTACTGACCATGTATTTTTTTGTTCATTACTTTCCGAGATACAGTGGCTCAAAGTTACAAAAAATGGGCCAAAATTCACTTTTGTATGGTTGTTCATATTTAAATATCTATTAAAGTAGAAATGCTAGAAACTTCGCTGAAGGCTCGTTTTAAAGCTAATCACGGTGCTCTAGAAGCAATCATAAGTATGACAAAAATGGGTATAAAAAGTACAAATAGGGTTATATTCATCATCATTTCTAGTTTAAAAATCCGTTTGAACCAAAATCCTACCATTTCCTTTTCTCAAGTTATCGTCATTTACATTCAATTTTAACGATTTTTTTAATTTGTCTCTATTTCTTATTAAAAATATTTTTCACAGTGTGGCAAAATTACAACTTTTTAATTGAACTCCGATTTTTTTTTTATTTTGTGCTTCTATATGGTCTACTGATAAAATTTATAGTATATTCTTATACACCTACACGTTTGGGTTAGACGCTATGGGCTCCGAAAGGGTTCAAAGGATAACAAATATATTTCGTCATTTTGTAGCGAAATGGTTCATAGTACGTTTCTATTGTCTAAGGAGCGATTATACGGAACATCCTAAGTATGATTTACACTGAACACTTAAAGTTTGCATCTTAACAATTAACCACTATTTTTAATTGTTCTCTATTAACAATTTCGTTAAGAAGTTATTACCTATGGAAAAAGTCGGATAACTATCTAATGTCTTTTGAGAAAATGTTCGTTTTTGAAAATGAGCTGGGGTCTCTAAACAACTAAATTCTCCAACACATACTATTTCTGAAATAAAAGCCTACTAATAACGAAAAATATTTCTAACTTCAATTTTGAATAACGTCTTAGAGATATATTTTTACAATAATTTTGGTGCAGTAAAAATTGCAGCAATTTTTAGTTAAAATTTGACGCTGATTCCGAAGAAGAAGTTACACGGTGCTACACAAAAGAGCACCGTGTTTTTGTCAATTTTTTTTGCCAAGTAATAATATTTTTTATTAAAAAAAAAAATAATTTTTTGTTTAGTTTTAATATTTTTTTACCTATATCTCGGAAACCAATTTTTTCTCCCATAAAATAAAATGTTTGTATTATTGCGCAAGGTTCTCCGTGTGTAATGCTGAAAAGATATTTTCATTATTGTCATTGGCTGGGATATGAAAAATAATACAAGAGCAAAACAATGGAAATACAAAAATGGAACGTATCTCAAAAACTAGAGCTAATATGAAAAAACCAACGCCATATTCGGAATCAACGACATAATTTTAACTAAGAACAGCTGCAATTTTCACTGAACCAAAATTATTGTAATAATATGTATCTAAGACTTTATTCAAATTCAAGTTAGAACTATTTTTCATTATTAGTAGGATTGCCTATATTTCAGAAATAGTACGTGTTGAAGAATTTATTTGTTTGGAGACCCTATCTCATTTTTAAAGATGAATATTTGCCATAAAGACAGTGTAAATCATCCTTAGAATGTTCCCTATAATCGTTCCTTCGGCAATAGAAACGTTCTATTAACCATTTCGCTACAAAATGACGAAATATATTTGTTATCCTTTGAACCCTTTCGGAGCCCATAGCGCCTATCCCAGACGCGTAGGGGTATAAGAATATACTACACTTTTTATCAGTAGACCATATAGAAGCACAAAATAAAAAAAAATAAAAAGATCAATTAAAAAAGTTGCCATTTTGCCGCACTGTAAAATATATTTGTAATAATAAATAGAGATAAATGGAAAAAATTGTTAAACTTGAATGTAAATGGCGATAACTTGAGAAAAGGAAATGGTAGGATTTTGGTTCAAACGGATATTTTTCTATTTGTAATTTTTATACCCATTTTTGTCATACTTATGATTGCTTCTAGAGCACCGTGTAATAGAATAAGCTTTTTGAAAAATCAAGTTATAACTTCAAAACGTGAACATGTGGCCTATGATAAAGTAATGTTACCGATTGGTTTTATATTATCATATGATACAGTCTATAAGTATAAAAAAATTGACTACGATATTAATTGTTAAAAGCATTAACAGTTCAGATTAATAAAATTCATTGAAAGGAAAACAAATTTGCAATGTAAGTTCATTATCGATTATTGTTTATGTTTGGAAGTATTAACTTTATAAATACTTGTTCGTAAAATGCTAGAAAGTTCAACAAAATCGGTAATATATTTAATAGGACCACCAATGAAAAAAATTTAACATATACTTGCATTATGAGCATGGAGTAAAATATGCTTGCTGTGGCGTATAATAAATAATTCAGCTTATAATAAGGAAAAAATGAATTTTAAATTTAATCGGATGATGATAAAATGGACAAGATTAAAAATGTCACTCAGATAAAAAGTGGTAACAAGAATAACAATGAATACATGATAAAACAGTCGTGGCTTTGGATGCTCGCTGTCTGCTGCAGTGCGTGTGAACGGTGACAGATTAACCGCCACTCTATGCACAGTCCTGTGGTGGTTCATCACAACTCCGGTTCGCCATAACCAAGCAAGCATGGTGACACTTCAGGCAGAATCATGTTTACACCGAATGCGCCCACAAACGCGGAAAATTGAATTTATGGATTTCACGCAGATAAAGTTTTTAGCAATAATTGTTTTTTACTAGAAAAATTACAGAAGGACAGACCGACAGAAAAACAATTTGTAACACATTTTGTTTTGTTTGGTTTACGAGGAAACAAGTGTTTTGTATGGAGAATAAGTTGGTGACCAATAAAAAAATCCAATTCCATATAAGGTTTTAAATTTATTTAATATATTTTCTAAATACATTACGCAACACCAACCCTACCATCGTTTACCTAAGGAAAATTTAAACAATACCGCTTAAGGTTAATAAATTTTGCAACTACACAAAGTCGACTTTATACGCCACTTTTGATCCTTTTGTGTGCTGTTATTTGTCGCATTTATTAGCACAGGGCTCCTGCTGCAAACCCGTGTGAGTGCCTTCATATATATGTTGGTGCTCAGCCGATTAGCATTCATGATACCATTCGGCCACAGACGACAATCCTGTCGACAACCTAGGCAATAATCGCATTTGCGTGAGACAATCCAAACCACAGTGAAGCCACCCCAAATATTTATTGAAATAAATACTATATGGGCGAACACGTGTCCGTTGTGCTGTTCGTCCAGCAAAATTCCAATAGATCAGCAGCAGTGTGGTGACTAGCAAGAGGCGATAATATTTTGCTATGTCCGTGTTTATGGGTAGACAATAATCACTGGTTCAATCTGAAAGCCGCTTATGTCTCCCAAATGCTTTTTGAGTTGAGTTGAGAACGATTTTGTAAATATAGCAGAATATGAAGTGTTAGTGAGCCTTTATTTTTATGGGTACGAACTGCTAATTATTTGTGTGGGGCGACAATGATTTATGTGTGATAAACGATTAAAATGGAATTTTAAATATTGGATGTCTTTGAAATTATAAACCGTATTTTGAACCGTCTTATCAATATTTTGAGGTGCTATGAACTAGCCTCCAATGAAATAACACCCAAAGAAATAAATCACAAGAATATTTTATAATAAAATAACCAAAATTACACCAATGAAATGAAACTCAAATAAAAAAAGGAGAAGAAACATCAAAAAATGTGGGTGTTATTTCATATGATAAAAAAAAGAAATTAAATAACTCGCAAAATAAACAAAAGAACCCCAAAATATAAAAATAAATGGCATTAGACAGTGGAAAATTAATTTTAAATTATTATTTTAAATATTAATTTATGTTATGTATTTTAGATAAACAGTGGTTGCCACAGAAACATATCAGTTGTTTCAGTTCAAAAAGTAGTATGTTTGCATAAAAACATATCTAAATATTTTTGGAAAGGAATCCTGAAAATAAAATAAAAAAATAAAATATTGTTTTTTTTTTTATTAATTTTTATTAAAAATCATTAAACATGCACAGTGGGAATTAATAATATTTGAATTCATATACAAATTTTTAAATAAAAATTGAATTAAAACTCCAAGTACAAGTATCAGTACACCCAAAGAACGAATCTGTTGGGGCAACCGTCTATTTTTGCCAACTGATTTATTTAGCTCTGTCATTATTCGACTGATTCAGTTGTTGCAACACCGCGTATCAGTTCACACAGCTAATGAATACAATTGACACAACCAATTTGTTTAGTTGTGGTATCCAATTTAATTATAAGAAATCGGCCAATTTTAACAAGCTCTAACGTGTTGCAAACACGAAGTCAGCGTCACAACAGCGTTCCCGAGATCGAACATTGCCGACGATTCGTTGTGCTGCTGACTTCGTGTTTGCAACACGTTGGAGCACAACAGATAGAAAGTAAATAGCAAGAACTCTGTACAATAGTATGCTCGTTGTTGAAGAAAGTATATTTGGGCATGAAAAAACCGAACAGTAACAACGAAGAAGCTTTAAAACAAATCCAAATTTTGTTTTACACGTGGCACGCGCTGTTTGCAGTACAAAAACAACGAGTGAAAAATCTGAAGCTTGTGCGACTGATGTTGTCCTGCTTTGGCATTGCAAAACAGCTGATTCCGCAGTTGAATCAAATAAATATTGGTTGCTACAACCTAATGTTATATCATTTAGTCAATATAACCAAATATCTGTTAAGTCAACTAAATATAGGTTATGTCTTATTTTGAATTTAGTTACCGTAGCAATGGAAACAAAAAGTATAAAATGGATAAAAAGTTTGTTTCCCCAATCAATGTTGCAGTTGCTTCAACTTATGTTGGTTACACTTCATACTATTGTTTACTACAAATGAATATCAGTTGAGGCTGGCTGCATTTGGAAGATGCAAATGAATATTCGTTGAAACAACTGCACGCCAAGCTATTATTTTTTTGTGTGTAGCGTTGGCAAGAAATTCACGGAGCCTGTTGTAAAGAACCATGCCGAATTCTGTTTGAAAATATAAAATTTTAATTGCATTTGAATATACTATTTCTTGGCAGTTTACTTGCTTATAACTATGTTTCAAAACAAACAGAAATGCTATTCAAATCTAATTATAACGTATGTTCGCAACGCTCTTCTTCATTCGATTATTTATCGACAGACGAAGTTGGCAACGTTGCGCAGCATTTTCTACCTACGCCATCTTTTGAACATATTGATGTTTAAAAACAAACAAAAAAGAAATTGGACTTAACCAACATTCTTCTTGTATATGAAGTTGGCACTCGTTGAGCAGTATTTTCTATCTTCGTTTCTTTTGTCCTCGTTTGAAGTATGTATTGGTCCTTTTAAACATACTGATGTTTGAAAAGAAACAAAAAAATGAAATTAGATTTAAATAAATGTATTCTTGCAATATTCTTCTTGTATATGAAGTTGACTCTCGAAGTTGACACGGAGAAAACGTATTCGTATCGGTAATACGATGTCATTTCTAAAATTTAAAAAATATACAAATTGTGGTACAAAAAGTGCAAATAGTAACAAATAATATCATTAAAAAATGCGACTTCTTTGCCGACACTATGTGCTGTACTGAGACTTGTAATAATAATAATAGTTTGGCGCTACAGTCCTGTGTAGAACTTCGGCCGAGCTCCCTCACCATTTTGAGCGTGTTATATTTGTACTCAAAGTGGTGGGACCTACAGTTTATTGCCGAATCCCAACGGCGGGTGAGAGCTTTTTCATAGGCAATGGTTTTAATCTCGTAGGTTTGCCAATTACTGACGAGAGGTAGCGCGGTATAGAAAAATGTTTCTATGAAAAGATATTGTTAGCCCCAGTCCAGGCTTGAATCGGGAACCTTTCGGCTCGAAGTCCAACGCACTAACCACTGAGCTACCGCGGCTACTGAGACTTGTACTTGTAGTTTTAATTCAATTATTTATTTAAGCATTTAAAATTTTGTATATGAATTCAAATATTATTAGTTCCCACTATGCATGTTTAATGACTTTAATAAAAAAAAACAATATTTTATTTTTATTTTATTTTCAGGACTCCTTTCCAAAAATACTTATATATGTTTTTATGCAAACATACTACTTTTTGAACTGAAACAACTGATATGTTTCTATGGAAACATATTTATATTTAGGTCGTTCCAAATCATGTTATGTTTTAAACATATTCATGTTTCGGTTCAAATATTTATTTTGTTTGGATGTAGTAATTATTATGTTTCTATTAGAACATATACCATTATAAGGGGCAACATCAAAATGTTTCCGTGGTATCATAATGTAAATCAGAGCTCATTACAACACTGTTGAAGTCTCAAGACAACCCTGTTTACAAATGATTTGTCAGGAAATTATATATTATGTTTACATAAAATTTCAAACATACATGTTAATGCCTGCAAAATTATGTTTGGGAGAGCCAATTTTTTTGCAGCGTGTGGTCATCCCTATTTATGTGACCACCACTGTAAGTGCCCTATACAGATAATAAGAATAAACTAACTTATCATTATTTTTTATTCTCATTTATATTTTAATAATATCATTTGAAACTACGAGTTTGACCGTTTTATAAGAAAATGAAATAAACCCCAAACATTTGAACTAACACCCAAAATCGTATAAAAATGTTAAGGGTTATATCCATTAATTTTCAGGAGTTATTTCATAGCGCCTTTGAAATACACTACTACTGCTACTACATCTTTATTTCGGCGTATTTCACTTTTGTTTTGCGTGTCATTTAATTTTTGTATTTATTTCATTATTTTATTGTTGGGGAATAATTCATGTTTTTTGGTGTTAATGTCAGTGAGCGTTATTTCGGCAATATCGGCACTATCGTACTATATAATATAAAAAAATTATATAGTGTATATTTTTTTTATTTTTCAGGTAAGTTTTCAGTATAAATTAATTTTTGTTTTATAGTGCAAGGTTTTCAGTGTCTCATAGAATAACAAAATATCAAAATTATGAAAAACCAGTTAAGAATGTTAGGTCACATGGTAAATATTGAAGTAAAGAAATTGTGGTACATAGTTGATGTGATGAAGTTAGTAAGAATTATGAAAGTTAAGTCGGTTTAAATATAAATAAACTATACATGTGTGATAATGTGAACGGTTACGATTTGGAGTGGTGCATAGGTCACCAGAGTTTACGAACCCTGAAAAATTAAAAACTTACTGAAGAATTTCCTTTTATTGGAGTTCCATATGTACGAATGGGTATGTGTACTGAATTTCGAGATTTTTCGTCAACCACTAATCAATTCGCGGTCTTTGAGAATAAGGTAAATATATATTTGACAAAAAAAGTTTACTTAAGTCGGCACAAACTAAAATACATATGTAGATGTAAGTTTTATGTGGTATTTGAACACAAATGGGAGTGAACCGACAGTTCACTCCCATTTGTGTCGGATCATGCCCATTTGTGTCGAATCATGCCCATTTGTTCCCATCCTGTTCACACAGCGATATACCTAAGCTAATCTAAATTAGGAGTTTTATTGGTCTAACTTGTCTAGTTTTTCTGTAATGATTTTAACAGACAGAAACACATACAGTCGCTAAATCGACTCAGGAAGTTATGCTGATCAAGAATATAATATATACTTTTCCTTATAGGCAAAATATGCACTCTACAGTTTTGAATGCATTTTGCAATGACAGTCGACAGTATTATGATGCAGTGTCACTGGGTGACTTCACTGCAGTATTTGTTTTATTGGTCTCAAATACTGCCAAAACATCAAGCCATTCCAAACATTCAATGTTTTGTAAAACAAACCCAAACGACAATACTGTCGCTGAACATGCAACGAATACAGTTGGTGCAGCGAGTGAGCGCAACGAGTAACGAGTGAGAAGACGAACATTGAAAACAACAACAAATCTGCCGCTCGGCATTCGCCAGTATTGCTGTATTGTGGACCACAAATGGAGGCCTTTAGTATTTATCCACGATCTTAGTGTGATTTTCCCATGGACTTCAAGATTCTAATGTCTTCAGATTAAATACAAATTCTCGTATTCGATTTTTTATTTAAATTTTCTTATATGATGCTTCGTTTAATCAATATAATTTTTTTATTCCATCAAATTATTCATAGACATTTTAACAAAATCTTAAACCAGTAGAATTCAGATTTACATAAATGTATTACTTTCCATGGGTTTGCTTTTTTTTACTGCTTATGTTTCATATCAAACAAAAAAAAGGTACATTTTTGAATCGAATTTGTGAATTTCACTTTAATCTCAGGACTTAAAGAGTGATTTGCAAAAACAAAATAAGAGAAAACATAGATTTATAGAACAAGTCTGATATAAGATATATAGTTTTATTTAATTATGAAAATCATAGATGTTATGCAATTAATAATAAGTACACCTAAAAATTAATATTTTTTGCTTTTGACTGGTCATAACTTTGGTCAGATCAATCCAAATTTCATGTAGTTTATTTTAAAATATTAGCTGAAGTATTCTCAATGGAAATGTGATCAAAAACTCAAATCTGTAAAGAGTTAATGACCAAAAAATGTAGAAAAACACGAATTTTGCATTATTTGTTTTACGTAATAACTCAAAATGGGATTTTAAATCGTTTTTGAGATATAGATTTAATATTTAATATCGGAACATCGGTACGGTTTCGATTCCGGATCAAAACGATTTTATATGGGATGTTTTTTATTTTCGAAATTAGTATTCTTCCGGTGCGGAATCGATGTAAATAGATTTCAAGATAAAATCTTAAACATTTTAAGCAGATCGGTATTTATCTTTCGTGTCGACAGAAGCTTTCAAACTTCTTCAAAATTCTGAAAATCTTATAAATTTTCGTTGACTTATTGTAAATGGTTATGCCAAATTTCAAGATGGTTATTTTATGTCGTCATATTTAACACGAAATTTTCGAATATGAACAATATATTAAGATTGTTCAAATTTGATCCAAATTTCAAATCAGTTTCGAAAATGTATAATTATTTAATCGAATACTAAAACTATCGCCAAATGGTTACAATATAAAATTGACTTGGTATTATTTTCATATACGCAAAAGTTCCGCTAGATGTTTGCCACAACTAATGCTGGCTACTTGACCAAATGAGCCTGAGCTGGAGAGACCTGTTTCAAAGATTGAAAACTCACTGCGCAGGCTCCTCAATTCTCAGAACACAGAACCCATGAATGAGAGAGACCACTTAGTAGGCGGAGTTGCCATCCGTCAAGTATATATCACAACACATTGCGAAATCCTCCTCCAATAGAATCATCGAAATGGAGTCTGTACCGCTAGAACAGAACCATGACTGAGGCTCTGTGCATATGGTCTACCAAAAGAAGGAAATTGATTGGGGGGCGAATATCGAGCAGCCACAAAATTCAGCCTGATATAACAAAAATCTCTTGCCGAAGGATGCGTGCATATGGCTACTACTCATATAATTGCTGTTGCTTCTGTTGGAAAATATGTTGTTGTAGTTGGCTGGAATATGTGGCCTGTATGTTGTTGCAGCATAGCAAAAAAGATGGCGATACGTGGGAGCATAATCAAAAATTGTTGCATGGAATAGAATTCACATCCGCTGTAGTTATGATGTCGAAGGGTTGTTGGCTGGCGCTCTCCGCCAGTCTGAGGATACGGTGGCCGGTCGTTGGGGCTGCTCCCACTGCAGCGATGCGATATCGCTTGCCAGCAACATACGTGAGTGTTCGCAACAACATGTGTGATGTGTGGCAATCCGTATGGACGATCTTTGGGCGCACATATGCAACCACATACGATACGTAAATAAACAGACTGAATTTGTTTAATTTTTTTTGTATTTTTATTTTTTGTTCACTGCTGTTGTAGTCGTTGTGTTTGTAGTTGTTGTTGGAATGATGATTACTATTGTGTCTCCCTTTGTACTATAATAGCACAAATGTCGCGAGTTGTCTAACTATATTGAAAAGTTTTAAAGGGACATTTATCTAACAATATTTTGCATCATTATTAATACTTAAATGTGCGAAAGAAATACTTTGAAACATAAAGGATAATTTAGTTATATATGTAGTTTTATATAGTTAATCCCATATAGTTATATCAAATCAAAATAATTTACTGTGCCTCATTTGAACATGGGCACCTTACCATAACGTCTACTTGACACCAACTCAACTCCGTTTGTCTTTAATATGATTTATGTCTTGTTTAGCTTTGATTGATGGTTTTGGAGTTTTATATATCGTTTTTTCTAAGGCTACGTTGGAAACTGTTTTGGCCGCAAGCATGATATTATTTATTTCAGAGTAAATTATGTGTGTTTCTTGGTTAACATAAAATATTTTCATAGCTCACATAAATATCCCTGTGAGATTAGTTTAAATTTAATTTATTCAATGAAATAATTTGACACGAGTCGATAATAATAATTATTATTTTATTTATTCCGACTATTAGGTCGATATCAACTTTTGACCATGCACAAAATAGTACGACCCAAAAATGACTATTTAAAAAAAGTGAATATACAACACGAGATAACGAAAATATTAAGAGTGAAAAACACTTTTGTTCTAATTTGATTCGACCATTGAGTAGGAGTAATTCA
The DNA here is from genome assembly GCA_951804985.1 of Dryomyza anilis. Lineage (NCBI taxonomy): Eukaryota > Metazoa > Arthropoda > Insecta > Diptera > Dryomyzidae > Dryomyza > Dryomyza anilis. Next base: position 46,289,905 of record OX638133.1, on the reverse strand, counting down.
TGGTTTTACGAAACCATAGCACGTTTTGGAAATGATCTTCTCAAATGTTTAAAAATGAAATTAAACATAATGTTTTAAAATTGTTTTTAATTTAATCACATTGGTTTTAAAATCGAGATTTCGTGCCATGACCCTAAAGGTATGCAGCATTTACATACATCTAGGGGCAGCATTTACGCATTAAACTGAAATTTTGTGCTCGATGTCACCCTGCCATATTATTCGTACACGGATAGAAAAAATGTGTTTGAATATGTTTGAATGTAATTAATAAGTAATACGAAATTACCATACATGTATTAGGAATGAAGTGTAATTAAATTATAACCGAAATTGAATTTATTTTTGTTCACCTGTAAACATTATTATATTGTCCAGCAGAATCTGTCAAATTTACCATAAATATGTTACAATACCAACATAAAATTTTAATTGCATTTGAATAAACTATTACTTGGCAATTTACTTGGTTAAAACTATTTTTCGAAACACAGAAAATGCTAATCAAATCTAAAAACAACGTATGTTCGCAACGCTCGTCTTAATTCGATAAATTACACCACACAACAAAATGAGAAAAAAAGTTTGCGCAATAAATTCCATTATTTTTGTATTATTGGAAATGACTAGCAGAATTTGAATATATGAATTAAAAAATTTTCTACGGATAGGATTACGAGATTTCGGGCAATAACTTTTGTACTGAACTTTCAAAAAGGCGGTCACATATATTTGTAAATATCTCGCGTTTAATAAAACCCATAAACTCAATTGTTATATCGAATGAAAGATAATTAAATATTCAATAAACATTTCTTACAATAGTTTGGAATTGGTTTACTGGTTTAAGAAAACTCTATATAAGAACTCGAAAGATGTAAAACGAAAAATTGAAAACGCAAGATGATGCACAGTTTGTAATATTACAAAATTAGCCTGTACATTTTTAATGAAAATGATGTAAAAATAAAAGATATCTATGGATAAGTTTTGAGAACACAAAAAATCATGTAGAAGCATTACAATTGAGTATTAACTAAAAAAAATCCCATAATATGTTTATACCCTATACTCATGGCTTACAAGTTATAAAATATAGTTTATATTTTCTTGGTCAACATCACTTTCCGAGTCACTTTAGATATGACCGTCTGTCTGTCCGCCTATACACGATAAATTTAAAAGTGCTATTCCGAATGATGTGAAATTTATTTTCAATATATTTTAGTAGAATAGTAATTCGAAGTTCGAAAATGAGTCGATTTAGTCAACTTAATCTACTACATCCACTACGAAATATGGGTTTACTTTTTACGATCACATATCTCGTTAAGTATTAAAGATAAAGTTGTAAAATTTAAAAATAATAACAAGCAATCATCTATCAATAGGTGCTCAAAAAATAATCGTGATCCGCTCACTTTTTTTATTTTTTATTTTTGTTCCTATTTGTATAGCACTCAATTATATTACTTTCACATAACTTTTTTTAATCTCAAAAGTTACCCATATATTTTTGTCATTTATAGCTCAATTTCTTCGACGGAGTGTGAACTAATTTTGAAAAAAATGTGTGTATCATCTTACTTTCTCGATTTTTTTCCATATTTTTAAATGAATTTTTTCTTAAATTTTTGTTGAAAAAAAAAAATGTATTTTCAAGTTTTTCTTTCGAGTTCTCTTAAACTAATGAACCAATTTAAAAATGTTCTAAGAAACGTTTATTTGATATTTAATTAACTTTCATTCGATATAACATTTGATCATATGTGTTATTAGAACGCGAGATAATTGCAAATATATGCGACCACCTTAATGAAAGCTCGGTCTAAAAGTTATTGGCCCATATTTTGTAAACCTTACCAAAGAAATATTATTAAACCATATTTTCGGAATAAGGGCATCATTTTACATAATACAAAAATAACCTTGACTGCTGCGCAAAATGGTTGTTGTGCAGTGTTATCGACTGACGAAGTTGGCAACGTTGTGCAGCATTTTCTACCGACCATCGTTTAAACATATTGATGTTTACAAACAAACAAAAAAATAATTGAATTTAAATAAGTGTATTCTTGCAACATTCTTCTTGTATACGAAGTTGGCACTCGTTGAGCAGAATTTTCTACCTACGGTCACCGAGTTGACACTCGGTGATCGGCATTTTCTGCGTACGTGTCTTTTGTTGTTCGTTGAGAAAACGCGTCGGTAATAATTTTGATATTTGTAAATTAAATAAATATATAAATTGTGATACAAAAAGTGCAAATAGTAAAAGAGTGAAATCCGCAAATAAAAATCTGTGTTTCGATTTTCAAACAGAATTTGGCATGTTATTTTACAAAAGCCTCCATGAATTCCTTGCCTAAATATTTAAATATGTTTCTATGCAAACATACTACTTTTTGAACTGAAACAACTGATATGTTTCACTGGAAACATTTTTATATTCAGGTCATTACAAATCATGTTATATTTTAAATATATTTATGTTTCGGCTCAAATATTTATTTTATTTGGATGTAGTAATTATTATGTTTCCATTAGAACATACTCCATTTTAAGGGGAAACATTAAAATGTTTCCGGGTTATTATAATGTAAGTCAGTGCTCATTACAACACTGTTATTATGGTTACATGGTTATGGTTACATGGTTATGGTTACATGAAATTCCAAACATACATGCCAAAAAGCCATTAATCGATTATTTATATCAAAACTATTTTCAATACACTATAGTTACTATGGCAGTTGAATTTGCTACCAACTACTAGAACTTGAATTTAATTATGTGCTATCTTAACATTAAGAATAAATCTGTTTCCTAACAAGTGAAATAACTTCCTCTTTGCTGTGGAACCATTGAACTATACGTATGTAAAAATAAATGAGTCTCTTATGACTTGACTCTTAAATTGAAACATTTTGGTTTTTTTCTTCTTATTTCTTTACAATCGATTAAATATAATTTTCGCAAGACCATTTCGACTAAACAATTATTAAACTAGAAATATTTAAATTTCTTTGCAAAAAAAACATATTATTAACTACATTTTATGAATAACTATTATATAATATGCTTTAAATGTGTGACTTTAAAATTGGGAATACTCAAGGATTTTCAAATTCGACCCTGAAACTATTCAACTTTTTAACTGTCAATTTTAACAAACATTTTTATCATAAAAACATGGGTTTTTTTAACTTATTATTCTGATATATTCTTTTTAAGTCAATCTTATTTACAGTTCCCATTCTATAATTTTGACTTCGTGCATAAGTTCTATTAGGGTGTTTTAAACTAACAACAAAAATTAGAAACACATACTATAATTTTGAATGTATGCCTTGTAGCAATTGTACAAATATACCAGAAGTATTGACCATCTACAAAACTCTTGTTATATTTTAAATAAGACAGGATGTTTGCCACACGTCTAAATGAAATGGTTTTATTTATCTATATATATAAAACTCTTGGTCCCTCTGTCAGTCTGTCTGTCTGTTTGTTCCAGCATCACGTCTAAACCGCTGAACCGATTTAACTGAAATTCAGCAACAGGATACTATGGAGTCCGGAGGGTGTCATAGGCTATATATGGGCGGGATTGGACAAAGGAGCGTGGCACCTCCCATACAACCTAAACTTTCAAAACGAGATAACTAGGCACATACACAAGCTAAGAAGATGAAACAAAAAACTAAAATTCACCACACTAAAACTCACCACACTAAAACTCACCACACTAAAACTCACCACACTAAAACTCACCACAATAAAACTCACCACACTAAAAATTCACCACACTAAAACTCACCAGACTAAAAACTCACCACACCGAAACTCACTTAAAAATTCACCACACTTAAACTCATTACACTAAAACTCACCACTCTAAAAATTCACCAAACTAAAAATTCAACACACTAAAACTCACCACATTAAAACTAACTACACTAAAACTTATACTGGGAAAAACTCTACGAGGAAGATTTCTACCGGGAAGAGTTCTACTGGAAAGAATTCTACGATAAAGCGTTCTATGGTCTGAATTGTCTTTGAGAAAAGTTGTTTTGGCGGAGAATTATTATTTGGTTACTACATTTATAAAACCAATAAAAACTTCCACAGGAAGCACGGGGCCCTGATATAAAAAATAATAATAATATTTTTTTATATTAATAAAATCGCTTTATTTCTATGAATTCACAAAATCTTGGCACAAGTCGTGCACGGGTCCAGCTAGTAATATAATAGTTTTGCGCTACCGTCTTGAAGAACTTAAGACGTTCTCATAGTGGTGGAACCTACAGTGTAACGCCCGGTCCAAACGGCGTGGTCAAAATTTATTCGTTTGCTTTCAGAGGTTTGCCGATATTTTCTCTGAAAAAAAAGTTGACATCGAACCCGTGACTTTTCGCTCGTAGTCCAACGCACTAACCAATCGAGCTACAATATACTCACTGCAAATATATGAAAAGACTCGATATATCTTTTTTAGAAAACTAATAGTTTAGGAGATTTTTGGGGTATATTAATTGTTCGCATTTAATAACTTTAAATGTTGCCTATATTATTATAGTTCAAGCGACAAAATCTCACGTCATTATAAAATTTAGGCGGGGAAGGCTATGCAAAGAAGAAGTACAACCAGAAAACTGCTTTAATTTCAGTTAAATAAAATTTACCTAGCGAATTATAATGGATTACCTTTTCCAAGTATTCCTCAATTCCTCGTATTTTCAATTAATACGAATTTAGTCAAATATATTGTGGAATTTGTTTCATATTTTAAAGATGTTTTTCTGAAGTATAATTTTCATAATTTCCATGTAAGTTCAGCTTAAATGGTTGGAAAGAGCTCGGCCTAGATTCGGAACTGCTATACCATTGTATTTTATCGTATATAACTGAAATTCGCTTTGTCTTTCTGACTATTGGTTCGAGCGTCACGCCTAAACTGCCGAATCGGTTTGACTTAAATTTATACTCAAGGATACTATGGTGTTCAGAGATAAAATAGGCTATGTATTGGAAAAATAAGGACAGCAGTCGTGCCTCCTCCCATGCAATATACATTCTTTAAACTCATATCCATATCCAAATTAAGTCAAAAGAAAAAGTACAAATCAAAAACGAAAACATTATCAAATTCAAAAGAAATGCAAAAATAATGCCGAAAATTATTGCAAAAATATAATACTAAAGCATTAACAACAGCAAAATGAAAAATACAATATCAAAAATGCAAATACCAAAACCATAAAAAAATAATTAAAACGAGTTGGGAAAGTTCGGTCACATGGGGCTGATTGTTATAGTCGGTCCAGCCCGACTATGGAATACCCTACACCTTTGGTGGGGATATTAATGTGGGATATTTAATTGCATACCTTAATTTTAAAGTTTTTAATTATGCTGAACCTCCCCACCCTCAGAATATTATTCATATATCAGAAATTTACGTCTTACATAAATTAAAAAAAATTATATAAAAGTATAAAACGCCCATATTTAAAATTTTGAAAGGCTAATATTTCATAGATTTGATTTTAATAATTTACGGATGAAATTTCCACTATGAAAACCCGAGAATAATGAAAAAAAAAGTGGGCGGATCACGCCCATTTTTGGACCACATATTTTAAGCAGAATTCTAACAATACGTTTTAAACTTTATAACTATACCTTGAATACTTTTCGAGTTATTTGTTCCGAAAGAGTTATATAAAAGTGACTTGTATGGGAGGTGGGCGTGTCCGTTGACCGATTTGGCTCATTTTCAAACTTTTGACTAAAATATATTGAGACGAAATTTCATCGCATTCTGATTAGTATTTCTCAAGTTATTCTGTATTCGGACAGCAAGACAGCAAGACGGACAGACAGATGGACATGGCTAAACGGACTCGGGTAGTGATGCTGACCAAGAATATATATACTTTTCCATACCGGACACGCCTCCTAAGGGGCGTTACAATATATGCACAAAGTTAATATACCCTGTACCTCATAGGTGTAGGGTATAAAAAAATATCTTTTAACTGTTTCTGAAGTAACTATATTAATATAAATTAAATTTTTTAATAGTATTGACTGATTAAAGAACAATTTGCGAATTTTTATCATTGAATAACAACATAAGTCGTAAATAAGTATATATTTTGTTTTTGGAATATGTCGACTTATTTTTAAACTTTTAATAAAATTAATTTTGGAATAATAACATAAGTGGAGATATGTTTATTGAATTATAACAAATTATTTTGGAATAACGACATAACTCGAATTATGTTATAAGAAAAACGATTTTTAAATTTGGAATAACGACATAAACTAAATTTTTTATAAAAAACATAATTTTAAAATTTGGAATAACAACACAAGTCGAGATATGTTGTTATGATTTCTTAGAAATTTTACTCAGACAGTTCAACTTTCGAGCGTGTAATAACAACATAAGTCTAGTTGTGTCGTTATTTCATGTGAAAAATGTGGCAAAACGAGTTATGCTGTTATGTTTTTCCCTTATAACTTTTGAACTAAAGAAGATAATATTACCAAAATTTGACTCAATATTAAATCGAATACCGGAAATAGGATGGTGGTACACACGACATAAGTCGAGTTATGCTGTTATGCATTGGGCCCACAGAATTTACTTTATTTTTGTAAATATGCACTTTGTTCCTAAAGCTTACAGTTATTTCATAATAAATCGCAGAATAATTCCGGACGTTCCGTATAGAAATTTGCACTACGATTTTTTGCTAAAAATAATTGTGTATATGACAATATCAATAATCATTATTACGAATTGAAAATTTATGTACTATTCAAATTTCCAGATGCTTTTTAAGTTTTTAATTTTTTTTTTTTACTTTTTTATATTGTAGTTTTACACTTATGTACGGACGGAACAGATTTGAATGATGTTTACATTTTTAGAAATACCCAGGAAATTCTGCTTTGGAGACAGTGGATTCAACTCTTTAAAAAAACTTTGAGTTTACTATGGTAATAATGTATCTTTTTGGTTCCGGACGGGACATCGAAAACCCTTATACAAAAATCCAAATTTTTCCGTTATTTTAATTTGTATCATTATTTTTAAATTTTAGAAATAATTATTAATGTTACCAAAAAAAAAAAAAACAGAAAAAAATATTTAGTTTCTGTATGTCTTTAAAGTTAATTAATTTGGTTACTCAAAATACATGAAAAATTGGTATATTTACATATTTCATAGTAACGTAACTTTATGAATATTTTTTTATACGTTACCGTTAACGGAATATAAATTTCTATTCAGATATTTAGATTCAGACATTTAAGATTCCAAATCCATCGTTATTTCAAAGATTTGAGCATTTTGAATTTTTCGGTTGGGGTTGACGTTTTTCTTTAATACAGTAAAAATTCCTGGATAACAATGTCGTGAAAAGCTTTACACAACATCTCAGTAGGAGATTGTTCTACTTGGGTACTATTTGTTACATTGAACACAGTTTCGGTACAAGTGCGTCTTTTTTCATCCGTCATTGGCCCTGTTTCAGAATCTAATAGTCAAAGGGACAATACAAGTTAGTTAAAGTCAACAAGATATCTCTCCCTGGAAGCAAGTTCATCAATAATATCTAATTTTTCAGTGTAATTTTAAACATAGTTTAAACTTTTCCACATGTTAAGACGTCTATAGTTAAATCTCATAATTAAAATGGCTGAATTGTCCGGGGATGATTTTTCGGCTTCCGCAAAACTCTAATGACTTTTTTGACATTTGGTGTTTTTGAATGCTGATAAGGAGTTTTAAACTATCCAAAAATTATTCAAATATCACTCATACGTCAACTAAAATATTTGCAGTATAATGAACAATTAGAACGTTGATACTTGACATTGATGTCAAGAATAGTGATGGTCAAAGTTGATACTTTCCAGTCACTGTTATAATAGTTAGGAACTACAGTTCTATAAGAACTTAGGCCGAGCTCTCTCGCCATTTTGAGCTGTGCGTGTTATATTTGTACTCAAAGTGGTGGGACCTACAGTTTATTGCCGAATCCGAACGGCGGGTGAGAGCTTTTCATAGGCAATGTTTTTACTCTCGGAGGTTTGCCATTTACTGCCGAGAGGTAGCGCTGTATAGAAAAATGTTTCTATGAAAAGATGTTGTTAGCCCCAGTCCAGGCTTGAACCGGGGACCTTTCGACTCGCAGTCCAACGCACTAACCACTGAGCTACCGCGGCTCCAGTCACTGTTACTACTGTTAATAATACTTTTGAAGAACGGTTAAAAATACCTGTTACTCAAAGGAAAGTTGTAATTTTGATAATTAGTTAATATTCGATTTGTATGCAACAATATAAAATGTTGACTGGATTGAATTTTACGGTCACTGCCTCTTTAAATAAAATATTGAAATACTCATTCTTATGAAAACCATAGTTAGAGGTTCATATGTGACAAGAAAGAATGACGATGTATTACTAAACATTAAATAATAATAATATATAAAACGAGTTGGGAAAGTTAGGTCACATGGGTAAGTTCGGTCGGGCCCGACTATGGAATACCCGACACTTTGGTGGAGATATTAATATGGGGAATTTAATTGTATACCTACCTTTTAAAGTTCTTAATTATGCTGAAAATTCTTTCACTCTGAATGTTATTTACATATCAGAAATTTACGACGTGTATCCCAATAATTTAAAAATTGATATAAATGTAAAAATATAATCAAAAAACGTTGAAAAATAAATGTGGTCGCATCAAATATTTTAAAACATATTTGGCAATTTAAGGCTAGTATTGCATAAATTTGTTATCAATAATTTGCGAATAAACTGTCCACTATGAAAAAGAGGAAAATAATAAAAAATCAAATGTAGGCGTATCACGCCCATTTTTGTTACATATATTTCTAGGTAAATTATAACAATACGTTTTAAATTTTATAAGTATATCTTGAATACTTTTCGAGTTATTGGTTCCAAAAGTGTTATACATAAGTGACTTGTATGGGAGGTCGACCAATTTGGCTGATTTCCATTGACAGAACTAACTTTTGGCTAAAAAGTCTTGAAACGAAATTTCATAGCATTCTAAGCAGTATTTCCCAAGTTATCGTGTATACGGACAGCTAAACGGATTCGGGTGTTGATGCAGATCAAGAATATATATACTTTTCCATACCGGCCACGCCTCCTAAGAGGAGTTAAAATATCAGCACAAACTTAATATACCCAGTACCTCTGTAGGGTATAAAAACTACTTCAAAAATTTAAAACTTCACATAAATGAGCCTCAGATGCTCGCATTGCATAGATATCTACCTTGTAAATAAAATGCAGTAATTTTAACATTTTATAAACCATACTTATTCGGCAGTTTGTAGTGTATCTTACACGGTCGATTTCATTATATACCTATTAAGTAATTAAAATTCAAACAAAATGTCAAATAAATTTTAAGATTTGTTGATGTCCTAAATATAAACTATTTTAGGTACAAATTTTGCATTTTATTTTTTCCAAAAAGAAATTTTAATCAAAAACGTGAGCGGAATATTAAAATTGGCACGTTTTCTTGCCCTCCGGTTTGCACATTTTGCTGAAAATTATTTTCGTTTTTTTAATCTGTTTCAAAATTATCGGTGCCTTTATTGATTTTTTTATTTTAAAGTTAATTTTATAACAAATTTGTAAAAAATATTAAAAGTCAAATGCAAATATTGCTATATTTTAGAAAGATTCTCTTGGGTAGAAACACGTAGGATATAAAAGAGTTAACAAAATATACCTACACAGAAAAAAAAATGTACATCATATTGATGAATTCCGTTCTTCAAACCATGATTCATTGTATTGAAGAGCCATTCATAATATTAATGACTAACACCATCAATGTTATGAATGCTATCATAAATATGAAGAACGCTTGGTAACTGTCGAAAAAGTGTTCTTCAAAATGATGAACTGTATGTGAAGAATACGTTTCATCATATTAGAGAACAAATACATAAAATACAACATATATGTTCTTCATATTGAAGAACGCTGTTCATTAAACCGAATTTCTATCAAACTATTATTTTTTTCGTTAATTTTTTGCCATACTTCTCAATTCTCAAGTAGTTCTTGTGTGTTATTTCTTATATAGTGCTTGCTCGACATGCATAATTAGTAAAATGTTTTATAATATATTTATTATAATTACAACTTTTTATTAATAAAAAGTTATATTTATAAAAAATATATTCTGAAAAAAAAAAATTTTTTGAATTTTTTTTTTTAACAAATTTTTTTTTCGAAATCAATTTTTTTTCGAACATTTTTTACAACACTTTTTTTTCGAATTATTTTATAAAAAATTTTTTTTTTTGATAAAATATTATGAACAAATTTATCAATATGACAATTCAAATTCATTGTATTGAATATTTTGTTCATATATATATAATGAATACATTCATTAATCTGTCATTTAATGAACGGCGGTAGTTGGTAGTTGGTGAAAAAATTTATAATATTTATGAATACATTCAACATATTGAAGAATGTTTTTTTCTGTGTAGTAGGTAAAGTACGTGCATTAATATCAACAAAATATTTTCTAGTTTGCACAAACAATTTGTAGTAGTTATGAATCGAGTTCATGAATATATTTTTCACATACTATTTATAATTTTTTTACATTTGAATATTTCTTAATATTGTAAACACAAATCATAAATATTAAGAATTCTGATCTTAAGTATTTTGTTTATACATGTATGAATCATTCATTAGATTTTCTCCAAAAGCTATATTTTTGTGCAATACACCTTTACTCATTTCTTAACAACTGCATCAAAGCACGTAAATTACTATTAAATTAAATGCCACAGTAGTAAATTACACAAAAGAGTTAGAGATAATTTTATATTTTATTTTGTGGTTTTCATGTCTTCAGAAAATTAATAACACAAACGTGATTTGCGTTTGTAAAGCTTTATAGGAGCAATTCATTGTAAAAGATATATTTACGTAAGTATTCTAAAACACTGCAAAGTGCGAGGGGTGTTATATATACACTCAAATGTTTGCCATAAGTATGACAGCGCTTAATATCAATTTACTTGCAAATCACTTAGGAGGATATAATCTTAGTATGCTCAGACGAACATTATATAGCGACAGATATTTGCGACACAAATCTTTAAAACTTATTAAAAATACGATAACTACACTCAAAAAACATTATCCGTATAAAAAAAGAAACAATTTAAATAGTATTAAACCTATCAGCTTTTAATTGGAAGAAATTGAAAAAATATGGTTCAGCTTAATGGGACTTAATGGGAGGGATATTTTCATATGAGGTGTTTTACTCTCGGAGATTTTTCATTGTCTGCAAGAGGTATGGTATAGCAAAACATTGTTAATATTGTTGATGTAGCAATCACTATTGTTCGAATCATTATCTGTCTACACCGCCGATGATTCAAAAAAAGGTAAAATATTAGAAGATCTATTGAAGGTATTTATAATGATAATAGTTTGAAGCTACAGTTCTAAAGAACGTAGGCCGAGCTCTTTCAACATTTGAGCTGTGCTTGTGTTATTTGTACTCAAAGTGGGTGGACTTGTTTAATGCTTAATCCGAATTTGTCGGATCGAAAAATGTTTTTTTTATGAAAAGAAGTTGAACGTCTGTGGAATCGAACCCGGGACCTTTGACTCGTAGTCGAAGGTCCCGGGCCACCGACCGACACGAACGTATTCACTCGGTGTAGCTTCTTGCTCTAATAGAAAAATGATTAACTTTATTGAATGAAATGCAAAAGCCTGCAACGGATCAGCAAACATCAATAGAGGAGCAATTCGAAGTCTCAATTCAGCAAATTATTTTAGACTATTCAATTTCAATTTTTTTTTATCAGATTTTAAAACTGTAGGCTATAAAAACTTGATCAATAGTTAAAAAAAAAACTCAAAAGGGCTTTTGAGCTATAGAACTAGTTTTTTTTTAAAAACAGTTTTTTGTAGAAAAGTTCTTAGAAAAGTTCGCAAATTCATATTCCTTACGTGTACTATAAAATTAAAAATAATATATATGTTTTCTTCTCAAAAATCCTCTATATTGCTATAGTCTGACATAATATTTTGTCTGCATTTTTTACATCGACTATGTCTTACAGCTATGGTTGCCAAAGACCTTCGTGTGTTTCAAACGGACCACATGTTGCAAACTTGGCAAAAATATTTCTTGTGTCAAGCACCATATTTACATGCATATGAATGTCAGGATTGCGACGAATTCAATCGCCACCCTATTATGTAGTCCTGTTTCCATATGGGTGCGCGACGGTTCAAGCGTTGGTTGTTTCGTCGTTGGTACCATTAACATCGTCTGTCATATTTTTACACAAATATATTAAAACAACCGAACTCCATGGACTCTCTCTCAGCAGTTCAACATATATAAATATCTAAATAAACATAACCCAGCATTTGCGATGGTTGATGTATCACCATATGAACCCCTTTCAGCTATGCTGAATATTGAAGAGATGTATCGTTTTGGTCCCGATTGTAATTTTGTTAAGTGGTCATTTTTCATTTGAATATTTCATAATTTCATAATGGATTTATGTTGAATAAAACTTTTGCATTGGTACTATGTAAAATCAGTCACACAGTCTTTATATGTGGTCACTTTACTGAGTAACACAGTCGACAGAGTGAAGTGTCGCTGTGATTTGTGAGTTGGCATGATTTTACTTCACAAAACGATGACCTTCTAATGAAAATAATACGGGGGGCCCCAAAGGGAAACTCTAAAAGAAATCGTAAATTTTATTTTAGCGTAAATTTTATTTTTCAACATCAAAAATTCGTTTTAAAACCAAAAGCGTAACCAACTATTAGTTGAAGCAATTGATTGGAGAAACAAACTTTTAATCCATTTTCAATTTTTTTATTTCCATTGCTACGGCAACTGAATTCAAAATGAGACCTAACCAATATTTATTTGACTTAACAGATAATTATATAACATTAAGTTGTAGCAACCAATTTTTATTTGATTCAACTGCGAAATCAGTTGTCTTATATAAAAGCAATGCCAAAGCAGGACAACACCAGTCGCGCAAGCTTTAGATTTTTCACTCGTTTTGTTTTGTGCTGCGGACAGCGCGTCCTACGTGTGAAACAATTTTTGGAATTGTTTTAAGGCTTTATCGTTGTTACTGTTCGATTCTTTCATGCTCAATTATACTTTCTTCAACTAGTGACATACTATTCTACAGAGTTCTTGCGATTTTGTGTCTATATGTTGTATTTCTATATGCAGCCCTAGCGCTCCAACGTGTTGCAAACACGAAGTCAGCAGCACAACGAATCGTCGGCAATGTTCGATCTCAAGAACGCTGTTGTGACGCTGACTTCGTCTTTGCAACATGTTGGAGCGCTAGGGTGAGGTAAAATGGCCGATTTCGTATAATTAAATTGGCTACCACAACTAAACAAATTGGTTGTGGCAATTGTATTCATTAGTTGTGTGAACTTATACGCGGTGTTGCAACAACTGAATCAGTCGAATGTTGACAGAACTAAGTAAATCGGTTGGCTAAAAAAGACTGTTGCCCCAAATGATTCGTTCTTTGGGAGTATGGGTATTTCCGGTAATATTTGAATGTTTTTATTAGGATGTCATATTGTTACTTTCGGAACCGAAATAATACATTTATTATCAGGTGAAACTAAAAAAAACGAGTTGGGAAAGTTAGGTCACATGGGTAAATTCGGTCACATGGGACGGACTTTTATAGTCGTTCGGGCCCGACTATGGAATATCCTACACCCTTGAACATCTTATATAATTTATAAAATTGGTATAAAAGTATAAAATAGCTACCCGTGAAAAAAAAGTTATATATAATTATATCAAGTCATGTATAAATATATATGGTTCCATATATGATCATATCTAATTTGATATGATTTCATGCATAATCGTATCTGATCATATATGATAGATATTAAATCAGATATGATTGGTATACTGCGATATATGGACACATATATGATCATATAATTGTATATAAGTTATATATTATATATAATTTATATGATCCCATATAAAATCAGATAAAACCATATATAATCATATATGACATATATGAAGCCATATATATTCATATATTAAAGCATATATGAGTAGATATGGAATCATATATGATTGTATGTTGTCCAGCCCAGCTAGTGACTCTTCCCACACTTTCCGAACACTGGAAATACTTCGTATTGTACAAAAGGAAGTTTTTTTTTGTAAAACAATATTGAGCAGAACAGCGGATTCGCGTTTCTTTGGTCCGAACAATGCATGTTTTTGTTATTGCTTTCTTCGACCACTTGTCTTTCAATAAATAGAATACAATAGGAAATTAACGTCTTTTACTGAATTTATTTCATTCCTTTTGCAAGTGCAACAACACCGATGGGGTCAATGGGCAAGTTTGTTAGTCAGAATCTTTGCATTTCTTGTTTAAGGTTTGTGTATAAAATTTAGCAGGTTCCATTATTTAACTTAAATCATGTTTCCACAGACATTTGCAAAAAATATATATCGTGGGATATATAATAGCCGTGGTCGAACCCATACGGAGGTCCCTGGTAAGTGTTCATACCCTTCATTCATACATTGTACGCGGTGTACACACATGTGAAACCGCACATGTATGAACCTGCCGTATGGGTCCGACTACGCAGTCGCAGTCCAGCCACAGTCGGTCAAGGCGTAGTCGAATACAACAGACCATCGATGCTGGGATGAAAACCCAGTCTTTATCCCGCGATGCTATACTTTTGTTGCCCCTAATGTTGACCATTATTGCTATCGAAGCAATAAAGTATATTTATAATTTATATATTTTTTAAAAAATTACACACTTATTTTTATATTTATGTTCATATATGGTTTCATATTCAATTATATATAGTTATATATAATTGGATAGAGACAAATTACGGATTTGAACATATCTGATCTCAGATCAAATCATATATGATTATATATAACCATTTTTTCACGGGTAATAAAAAAATTTAGAAAAATAAAAGTAAGCGGACCACGCCTATATTTAAAATTTTGTAAGGCAAATATTTCATAGATTTAAATATATATGTTTGAATGTGAAAAACATTTTATTTACATGTAAACATATTTATGTTTACATTTATTTTTGATGTAAAAAAAGTAAATTTAGTGTAAATTTACACAATATTAATTTTTTCCCTTTTTTTAATTACATTTTTTTATTTATATTATATTGTATAATTATAAACTTAAACTTTTATTTTTTTTTTATTACACATATTTTATATCGATGCTTCTTACGAAAACCCACACGTTTCAATTTTCTCTTACGAAAACCCACACGTTTCAATTTTCTCTAACGAAAAACGGCACTTTAAAAATAATATTTATTAAAACAAGCATACATTTATTTTATCCACGAAAAAAAGCATTAAATTGTTTTAGCCACGAAAAGAACTTCATTCACATTTTCTCCACAAACAGAAGCATAACTTTATATTTCCCACGAACAGAAACACATATATATTGTATCTACAAACAAAAGCACATTATTAATTTCACCACGAATAAAAGCATATATGTATTTTCGATACAGATATCCCAATAGACAATTTTGTGGGTAAGAAGTCACACAATGTTGATGATGGAGGTGATATTGTATTGTATATAACTAAATTTGTTGATTTTTCATTGATGACATGGTTTCCAGGTGTGTCACTGGACATTATTTGCTGAAACTGTTCCAATGAAACTATTCCATTAGGCATATATAAACAAGCAGGTGCGTCATTGTACTTTTTTGAAAAATGTGTTCTATTCATATTTGGTCAGATCCAATTCCACTTGCGTCATTGGACATTTTTTTGGAAAAAGTTCCGCCTTTGGGATTTGGCCAGAACCAACGTGCGTCTTTGGACATTTCTTGGGAAAATTTCTTCCTTTAGGAATTGGCCAGAACCCACTTGCGTCATTGGCTAATTATTTGGAAAAATGTGTTCCTTTGGGATTTGGCCAGAACCTACTTGCGTCATTGGATGTTTTTTTTTTTGGAAAAATTTGTTCCCCTGGGATTTGTCCAGAACGTGATTGCGTCATAGGACAATTTTTTGAAAAAATAGATGAGCTTTTTTTCGTAGCTAAATGTAAAAGTGTTTCTTTGCGTGGCGAAAATAGAGTTATACTTCATTTCGTGGCTATAAAACATATATGCTTCGTTTCTTGGGTATAATAGACGGTATAATAATACGGTTGTTTTCGTGGGGAAACTGAACTTGTGCTTCTTTTCGTAGTTTCGAAAAAGGTGCTGTTTTTCGTAAGCCAATTGAAACGTGTGGGTTTTCGTAAGAGGCGTCGATATATACTTGATAATTTTATTTCCATCTATTGTTCCTATTTTGAGTTCAGTGAATTGCGGATGAATTGGATATTTCACAAACAGCCACTGTCTGGTATTAACAGTAACTGGAGGTACTTAAACAAATTCATCCATTAAAAAGAACTTTTGAACTATATGAAAAGTATTAATGTGAGTGTTACTGAGTGCTAAAAGTAGGCAATGTTGTTATTTAATTTTGATTTCGTAATACCAAACATACTTATAATCAAAATAATTCTATTATGTTAAATTCGTTGTTATAATTATAATGTAATTAGATTTTACTCCTAATATTTAGATGGTGTTTTAAAATTACGTTATAATTACATTCAAGCATATTCAAACAAATCTTTTCTGTCCGTGCAGAGCAACATTACAACTAAAAAATGATTAGGATGTATTAATTCAAGTATTCTTAACAATATTAAATTAAAATGTAAAATATAAAAACAACAAATCATTTTTATTCATTGCTTTTTGTCAATATCATGAAGATTAAAAGTTTTCTGTATTTGCTCATATGCGGTGTTTTTGATCCTTAACTATGCGATAAAATTACGAAATTTTGCTTACACGATAGATAACTAGGCACCAGTAAATTCGTTGAAGTTACGGGCATTACATGATCAAATTGAAACTCTGCGTTGTAATCACCATGCCAGTAACATTCAATCAAATGCCCATAATATAATTCCTAGCTACTATTTCAGAAGAATGTTTTATAGAACAGATTATAAAACAAGTTCATGATTGGTCAGTGTATTAGGTTTAAGAGGATTTCAAACAGTATTTTTAAGATATTTGCCATGAATATTTTTTGTTTTTGGCGGATATTTAAAAGACATTTGACGCAAATATGCTCTGAGTTTGCAAGTTAACTCATATTTAAGGCTGGGGACACTATATTCGAATTTAGTAAACGCACATTAGGACTATAGTCATTGTTTGTGTTTAGATATTCCTTGATAATTTGTGATTTTAGTTTCTTTTTTTTTTTGGCGTCAACACTTCCGAGTTCACAATTTTAGGTTTCTCTTTGGTATGGAAAACATAAAAATATGCAAATTTTTATTATTTGATTATGCAAATGCGCTTCGCTTGACGATACTTGGCATAAGGACGTAGTAACGAGTGTTTTTTTCCAGATTTTTGTTTTGGTTTCGTATTATCTCTAAATTGCGTAAGTTTAAAAAGTTTACAGATATGCATACATACAACACATGTTTGTAAAAATGTTTTTTTTGTAAATAATGTTTTATGTATTTTATACACAAATTTTCTATTATTTTCGTTTATTGTTTTTGGATTTATCATGGATTCAGAACATTGAAGGAAATTTGTTATATGTACTTAAATGGCGACGAAACGTAATAAATGGTTCAGCGCTTTAAAAATATTGTGTTGAAAAATGGCTGACAACATTTTTGCTTGAAATACAAACATATTTAAATTATTTATTTAAGTACCTACTCAAAATCACTCTAAAAAAAATATTGAAATATTTTTTAAACCCTTCCTTAGATTACAGAAGATACTAATACATCTTGGTATAATTTTGATTCTAATTTAATCTTAAAATGTAATTTTATTTTTATAATAAGAGGAAATGTAATAATTTTAGTTTCAAAATAATTGTAACGATACAAATGTTGATATTGAATCCGAATATATTGTATTATTTATAAAATAACTTTAAATCATAAATCAAATAGTTTAGGGTTTAAGTTTTGAAATGCCATAGACTAAAAAACACCTTCCAATTAATAGTATTTTTTTGTTGCTATTAAAAACACCATTGATAGTTTTTTTGCTATTGAATTTAGTATATACGAAAACTAATAAATTTAATTTGAGTTTATATGAAAACATTTAAGTATATACTTTTTAATCAATAACACTTCACAACAGTCATTGTGCGAAGATATTAAGACCATTTTTGAATTATGAAAAATAACTCCCTCATTCCGAAAATATGGTTGAACATTTTTTCTTTGGATAGGTTCACAAGATATCGGCCAATAACTTTTGAACCGAGCTTTCATACAGGTGATCACATATGTTTGTAAATATCACGCGTTCTAAATAAGTCATATAATCAAGTGTTATATCAAATGAAAGGTACTTAATTTTTAAATTGGTTTAATAGTTTAAGAGAACTCGATAGCAGAACTAGAAAAAATATTTTTTTTCAGCAAAAATTTAAATCAAAAATGCATTTAAAAATTTGGCAAAAAAAACGAAAAAGTAAGATGATATAAAGTTTGTAATATTCCAAAATTAGTCCACACACTAACTTTATCTTGACTCCTTTACGAGATATAGGATCCTAAAAAGTATACCCATATCTTGTATGGAATGTGGTTGAGTACGTTGACAAATTTGACTTATTTTTCAACTTAAAATTATCGATCTATTAAAATATATTGAAACTAAATTTCATCGCATTCGGAATAGTATTTTTCAAGTATTCGTGTGTAGGCGGACAGACAGACGGTCATGTCTAAATCGAGTCGGAAAGTGAAGCTGTCCTTGAAAATATATTCTTTTTATATCGGTCACGCTTCCTTAGATGCACCAAAATATCCAAAGTTATCCTGCAACCCATGGATGGCATGGTTTCAAAACAAAAGAAAAATATTTTACACTTAATTTTAATGCTTTCACATGATTTTTTTGTCCTTAAAATGTATCCATAGATTTATTTTATTTTTACGTTTTCTTTGAAAATTTGCAGGCTAACTTTAGTATATTACAAACTGTGCATCGTTTCGCTTTTTCGATTTGTTTAAATGCATCTTTGATTTAAATTTTTGTCAAAAAAAAACTTTTTCGAGTTCTCCTAATTCAATCAAAGCAATAAACCAATTACAAAATGCTGTGACAAATGTTTTTTGGATGTTTAATTAACTTTCAATTGGTATAACACTTTATTTAATCAGTTATTTAAAACGTGAAATATATGAAAATTTATGAGATCACTTTTTTAAAAGCGCAGTTTAAAAGTTATTGCCGATATCTCGCAAACGCACACAGAAAAAAAAGTTCATACTATTTATGAATTTGTTCATCAATTCTATGAATTTTTCATTTTTACTCAACCAATGACCAAATTCATCCAATTTATGAATCGTTCATAAAACCGTAATGAATAAGTTCATAATATTGATGAAAAAATTCATGATATTTATGAACTTTAAACTATTTAAAATTAAAAAAATATATATTTTTTATTTTCTTGTATTATTTTTTTTTTGTATTTTATTATACTTTATACTTTCTTTATTTTATTTTATTATTTTATTTTTTTTTTTTTTTTAACTACTTACATTTTACTTTATATCTACTCTTGCTGTTGCTGCATATTGCTGCTGTTTGTTGTTGCGTGATGTTTCTTTGGAGTTGTAAACATCAAAGGAAACGATTCGGTTTATTTGTACGAAATGACATAGGAATAATAAAAACTTAGAATTTTATCTGCCATCATCGATTATCGACGCGTCGGGACGAGTAGTCAAAGTAATCACTGCGTGTCATGCGGCATGAAGCGCATTGATTGGTCAGTAAATTAAAAATATCTATTTATAGCATGGTCGAAAGTTGCAGGTCACCCATCCTCAAATACCTACCTACGTTGTGTTGTATTTTCTATTCTCCTTTGGTAGACTGTTTTTTTTTTATTTTTCAGTATCGCCTTGGAGGTTGCGCTGCTTTGCCTAATATGAATACCTCAATGAACGCAATTCATAACAATTATGAACGCGTTTATTATATAAATTTCGCTCAAATTGTGCGATTCGTATATACGAAGAATAGTTCATAAATAGAATGATTTTTTCCATATATATTATGAACGGTGTCTCAATTAACGGCGTTCATTCCATTTATGAAATTTTTTTCTGTGCATCCATAGACTTTTTTTTAAATCATATATTCGAATTTTGCGCATTTATTGCACTCATTTTTTTCTCATATTGTATTTTATATTTTCAGTAATTTTACATTAATATTAATACCGCATAGATGAAACATTCAACTAACCCTGCAAACGTTATCGGCAAAACTTGGTACAGTGATTCCTTCGATCACCACGGATTAGAAAGTGGTTCAAAATTCAATATACAGAGGACGTTAAGGGCAAAACATAATATCTCGTTAACCACTGAACCAATCTACCCAAAACTTGGTACGGTGGTTACTCAATCGGGCACCCAACTTAACATAGAGTATCCAACAGAAATTGACAAAATTCCAAATGAAATTGAGATTTTCCATTTGAAATTAAAAAATTTAAAATTGAATTGCGATCCTCTATTTTAATTTTAAAAAACCCAAAGAAATGAAGATTTTTCTACTGAAATAGAGATTTTCCATTTAAATTTGGCCAAATTCCATATAAAATGAGATTTTTTCAAATTGAAATTGAGAAAATTCGAAATGAAATTATGATTTTAAATTATAATTAAATGAAATTCAGCAAAACTGTTGATATTAAGGAAAAAACATTTTACCACTTCTTAAAAAATAATATATTAAAAAAATTAAAAAGAAAATTAAAATTTCTATACTTTTTCCAATGTTATTTGTATCCATCTTAAAAATCCCTGTATATTGCTTGATATATATCTTGAAAACTAATTGGCATATTTGCATTTAAAAATGTTCCATTATAATTTAAATAGATATATTTTAAATGATTTTTAAATCTATATTTAAAAATCATTTTTCGTTAAGAAAGAATTGGATCAGAAATTTGTTTGTCCTCTTTGATTTGGACAGTTAATAAATATTATGGCAAAGAACATTTTCTGTAATATTTAAATATTTTGTTGTTTGCAGTACACAGAGAGTTGTTAATCCTATTAGTCAAAATGTTTTCACCGCTAATTAGTGGCTTTCCAAAAAACATTTTCGCACCTTTCATTTTAAAAACAAACAAACTATGACTGGCAACAAATTAACAACCTGTACCCTGCAGTTCCACCGTTATTTATTAAATTTTCAACTTTTCCGACATGAATTAATTTAACGGAATGAAGTCAACTAAAAGTTTAAGCGGCAGAAAAACACCGCTAAAACCAACGCAACATGAAAATATATAAATTGTAAAAAAACAATACAGCTACAGTCGTTCGTGACCGGTATGAGTGGTGAATTAAGTTTGTTTTTTTTAGTAAGATTTAAAGAAAAAGGTTGAAAAATGGAAAATCAATTAATTAACACAACATATTTATCGAAAAATAAATGGTAATTGTATTGAAAAAAAAAATCTTTGTTGAATAAAGAGGTAAATACATCCTTTTTAGTTCATTCTGCTTTTAACCGAATCAGGCATTACCGAGAAAATTCGTTCGCCAGTAACACGCGACGTTTGTGGAACAGTCGCACAGTGTGAGATTTTCCCTATTTAGGTAGAGAAAAGTCATTTTTTTTTTATTTTGACAAATATTTAAATGAGGAATAATAGTGAATTGTCCCAATAAAAATAAAACTTAATAAAATGTTAACAAAATGTAAACAAACATATTGTAATGGGACTCCAAATGTCAATGTTTGAACAATGCCCTTAAATGCATGATAATAATTTGTTTATTTTGCATGTGCAAAACTTTGTTATGCTTAGTGATTTTTTCCAATTTTCTTTTGTTAAATAAAGTTGTCTACATGCACTTCAAACAACATTTAAAATTTACTTGAAAAAAGTTAAAATAATATTTTAATATTCGAATTTAAAATAATAGTTTTAATTGTAAGTATTTCAGAAAAAAGTGTCTACTTCTGAGAAGTTTTCTTTCTTATTCCACATTATTCCGATGTTTGATTACATTCACAATAACAATGAACATTTTCACTTTTAGGAAAACAAAATTCTGGCTGCACTTATTTGTAACCCCCATACACTTTTTTTCAAATTACTGCAATGCCTTCGTCTGTCTTTTGTAAGCAAATTTTTGATATTTGGCTAACAATACAAATAGTTTGCGAACTTTTTAATGCTAAAACGTAAGTGAACAGCTTCTATAAATATTTCAAGATTTAGTCCATTTTAAAATAGTTCATTTATAAATCATTAAACCAGTTAAAGTTAAAAAAGCTGGCTTAATGACAGAAATGTTGTCACTATTTCAAAACCTCAAAAATTTACGAAAAATTGGATGTAATAATATTCTTTTTTAATAATTTATTAAAATACAATATTAAATAAAGTTCTAACAATGCAGAATAAAAACAAAATTGTTCAATCCTTACAAAAAATACCAAATTCTGATATATAAATATTTCCAGTTACATGGTAAGTGGGCGTCGCAGTCGACCGAAATTTCCCAAAATATACCCAAATACTCCTTAGTGGATTAATTCACTGCGGTGAAAAAATTATTAGTCTACCTTCCCTAGCTTTTAAAATATAGGCTTTTGTCTAGCTAAATTAAAATGAAAATCGCACACTCTGAGTCGTAATCCGTTACTCTGCATTATTAGTCGAACAATACCGAGTATAGCAACGGACTCCTCATCGTTACCATTATCTCCACCTTGACTCAGACTTTCGTATATCACCAGATAACATCATGCGTGACAAAATGGTATGAGGCCGACGCCATGGCTGCCAGCTTCCGGCTGCAATTGTTTAAACAACTGGCATCAGAGATGAATTGGCTGAAAACACAAAAACACTGGAAAAGTTTTAGTTTGCATGAAAGTTCATTATTCGTGACAATGAAAACCGCAACGGCGGTAAAATATAACACATATTTGGAGACAGGGCCTTTTTTGGTCCATGACTGATATTTATACAGAGCTCCCAACGTGTGTTTGACATTCCACTTCACAAAAGCAATTAGTGGTCCGGCTTAAAAGTCTATAGGATAGCGTACTAGATGCGATAAAATATTGAAAAAAAAATTATTTAAATACACTTCCTAATCAAATATGGACATATAATGAAATTATATACAATTTTTGTTAAATTTTTACTGAAAATGCATATCAACCAATTTAAATATTACCTCAATGTAGCACTGAACACTGAGTGAGCAACATTACATACACCAGCGGTACATTTTCCAAATTAAACTTTGAAAATCATTTGAACTCATGATGATATTTTTAGATATTTCAAAGTACCCGACCGGAAATTTAATTCAGGATAATATCATTGTTTGAGCATTGTCATATATAAAGTATATGTGACTTTATATATGACAATGAGGTGTCTATTATTGCCTGATTCAGATTATTGACCAAGCTTCCCATTCTTACCCTTAAGTTGGAGTAATATTTAAATTCTTCTGAAAGTCCTTTTTGGGAATTGTTTTGCTTTCGAAAATAAATGTCAGAGCTATTCCAAAATCTTTCAAATTCTTTCGTCAGAATATTTTATCTTATTAGAATAATTTTGCTAACCGAATATTATTATTAAAGTTTAGCCGACCTGATCAGTATTATGTCAGGATTCCATGTACATATATTCGTATTCAGATCAAGAACGCGTATAAAAAGGCTAACTTTAAAGAATTTCTACTCGGGTACGTTGAATGACAGTTGCAATATGAAATATAATAACATTATTATAAAGTAAATAGGATCGTACTTATTTGTCCTTGTATTAATAATAATAATAGTTTGGCACTACTTAGGCCGAGCTCTCTCACCATTTTAGCTGTGCGTGTTATATTTGTACTCAAAGTGGTGGGACCTACAGTTTATTGCCGAATCCGAACGGCGGGTGAGAGCAATGTTTTACTCTCGTAGGTTTGCCATTTACTGCCGAGAGGTAGCGCGGTATAGAAAACTATTTCTATGAAAAGATGTTGTTAGCCCCAGTCCAGACTTGAACCGGGGGCTTTTCGGCTCGCAGTCCAACGCACTAACCACTGAGCTACCGCGGCTGCCCTTATATTACTTTGTAATTAATGTAATACAGAAAGTGGACCCAGAATCGAGGTGACTAGTTTTTCAAAACATCAAGATGACTTTTAAAACAGGACCATGATTACAAGTAATGACACCAACAATGTGAATGCATTGAAAACTTTCAAAATCTCTTTAGTCTCTGTATCATGTCGCATTTAAATTCGGTCACAGAGAACGCGGATATAAGGCGGCTGAATCTGACTGCATCTGTGTGCAAAATTAAAACTGTCGAGTTCAAAGTTTAAGCGGGATGACAGTCAGTTTGTGGAAATGAAAGCAGTCGCATCGCGGCGATGAACGAAGCAAAATGTGTCGAAAATATTATAGTACAGGAGGAGCCACAGCAGCATGGACGATGTGGCCGTAAAATAGCTGTGACACTTCCTGTCACCGTCAGTTGTTTGTTAAATATGCGGTGCAGAAGTCAAGTTTTTTAAATTACGTATATAGTATGCTAACCACGAAGTTTCATTACACGTATGAAATACAAAAAATCATATTGTTTAAATCAAGGATTGAAACCGTAACCGAAACCGTTATACGAAAATCAGAAATAAACCGATATCCAAAACCGATATAAACGGTTTCGGTTTTATACCGGTTTAAAACGGTTTTTAAAAATGTATACAAAAAACCAGGAAAACATATTTTATTTTATATAGAAGATCTTAAGTAAAATTTCATTAATTAAAACTTGGAGTTCCCAAAATAAACATTTTTGGTTGTACAAAAATTCACATGTTGTTTTTTGAGAAACGATATTTCCAAGACAACGGTATTTGGTCTAAAATTTGTTTTTTGTTTCTTTTATGGAATAAACAACAAAACACCAGCAACTCCAAGCAAAATTTTTACGTTAAAAAATGATTAAAATTTTAATAATATTGGTTTTTTATTTATTTTATTAGTAAAATATATAGGGGAGCTTAAGGTAAAGTGGAACAAGTTTTGAAAAGTACATTTGAATATTTTTTAAATTCTTTTAAAGGATCTATTCAATAGAATACAATTTATAAGTCTTCTAATGGATTTTTGACTGATGTTTCAAAACAGCTCAATTTCGGACATAAACAAAACAATGTAATGCAAAAAAAAAATGTAAAAAAAGTTTCAAATTATTAACATCTCAGTAACTATTTAAGGAAATACCAAAAATGAAGAGCAAGTTAGACAAGTTTAAAAAATTCAAGTATAAGGCAGATATTTGTTTACATTAGTGATGATTAAAAATTTCTTGTTCTTGCATTCTTGTTCTTGCATTTTTTTTTTGCAAGAACAGAAGCGAGAACAAAATCGAGATTTTGCAAGAAAAAGAACAAGAGCAAGTGCAAGACTAAGACTGCAAGAAAAGGAAGACTCTTGCGTTTTTTTATGATTTTAATGTATTTATTATGCTTTTAAGGTAATAATGATTTAAAAAAGAATTCATGATATTACTAAATATTGAACATTAAGTAACAATGGAAAGCGTGCAAAATATTTATGAACGTGAACATTAATGAAGAAGTGTGTTTTTTTTTTTTATTTTTGTCGAAATCTAAAGAATATAAGCATCTTAAAAATAAGGCCTGTGAAGCACTTTTGAAGCGGTAAATAGCTTTAAAAGTGCTTCAAAAGTCGCTTCAGAAAGACAAAACAGACAAAACAATGTTTTTTTCTCTTTTCTTCGCTACGCAAGTTCGTACATCGATAGTGCATATGCACTGTGCTATGCACATTATTATTTTTGTTTTACTTTTATATATTGTTTTTTTTGTTAATTGTAAAAATCATAAAGTAATAAAAATAATATATGAACATTTTCACAGTGTGATATATTTAAGTGATATATTGATTTTTGTGTTTTTCTTTTTTCACAAATCCGCTGATTCGTTTGAAAGTGCAACAACAACAAAAATGCGAATAAAGCAGCATCCAAGCTTTTTATAGAATTTTTGGCGGGACATTTTTTTGTACCACAAAGAGAACTCGTTGTTGTTGCCAACTAGATACATGTAGCGTGGTGCCATGCGTCTGTCCGTTGTCATGCGTGTGTCTGTTGTCATGCGTCTGTTTGTTGCCATGCGATGATACAGTATAGCAACGAAGAGTTGAGAAAGTGTGTGTATAAGAATCGTATTCGTTATTATTATATTCTCTTCTTTCTGTTAGTATTCGCTTTGTAGCGTTTGAGTTTGTGTTCGCATGGTGTTCGCAAAGAAAAATGTTACTATGCAAGATATTATTTGAGTTCTCTTGACATACGGTACGTATAGCATACGGATTTTTTAATCTGTGACGAAAACAGAAATATGCCTATACGAAATATTTATTGTATATCTTATAATGTATATCGTCGTTGTAGAACGAAAAGTCACCAAACACATTTTTATGAAAAACTTAATTTTCGAGTTTGTTGATTAATATTATAAAAAGTAATTGATGCATTTTTAAAGTTGAAATATCAACTAATAGATTTACATTTTCTTATCAATTGACAGATACATAAAGAAGTTTGTAAAAAATATTTAGCATTTTTAAAATGTATTTGGTGACTTTTCGTTCATTTTATTATGGCCTTGAGATTTTGAATTGTCTCGTCAACATCACTTGATTTATACAATTATTTTTTATTAGTTAATTAATATGCAGTTTAAGATATTTGTCTTCGATCTTTATTTAAAATTTAATAGATTAAGATTAACATTTCTTGCCTTGCTCTTGCAAATGATCATCACTAGTTTACATATATTGCAGTTCACAGAATTGTTGAATTTTAATTTCTTTGGCTTTTATGGATGAAAATTGTACAAAATTCTTCTTCTTTGCAATTCAGATCATATCTCAGGTGAAGTCAAAATGTTGCTTTTCATTGGTTTGTGGTCACGAAATTTTAAATTAAATTTTTGTCTTGGCGTAATCAATTAAATAATTCATATAACACAATATTTTTACTAAAATAACAACAAACATTGTTTAAATTACGTTTCCCACTTTACCCCAGTATCATAATTTGATCATAATTTAGCACCATATAAAAAATGTAAAATTATTTGAAAAATATGGAAATAAAGAAAATTTATACAAAAACCGAAATCAAAACCGAAACCGTAACCTGGAACCGGTATACCGAAACCGTTTCGTTATAAAAACTTAAAACCGAAACCGTAACCGAAACCGAAACGCGGAAAAAACCGAAACCGAAATCGAAACCGTTATTCGTTTAGGTTTCAATCCTTGGTTTAAATTATACGCATTATTATAGCTTAATTCTCATGCACTAAAATCTCTAAATCATGCGCATATAAGTATATGCACATTAAATTATAAAAAAAATCAAAAAAAAAAACCCGGTTTAAAAAATTCATTTTATGTAAACATAATATATAATTGCCTGATAAATCATTTGTAAACAGGATTGTATTGAGACTTGAACAGATTTGTAATGAACTCTGATTTACATTACGATATCATTTTGATGTTGCCCCTTTAAATGTGGTATGTTCTAATAGAAACATAATAATTACTACATCCAAACAAAATAAATATTTGAAGCGAAACAAATATGTTGAAAACAAAACATGATTTGAAACGACCTGAATATGTTTTCGTGGAAAAAACATATCAGTTGTTTAACTTTAAAAAGTAGTACGTTTGCATAAAAACATATCTAAATATGAAAAAAAAATTGAATAGAACAAAATATTGGTTTAGTCATTTTTATTAAAAATTTTTAAACATGTTCAGTATGGTAATTTATAATATTTGAATTCATATACACATTTTTAAATGAAAAATAAACAATTGGTTTAATTGACAGCATCAATGAATCCTGCATCCAGCCATCGCATATAGATAAGGCAAGAGATTCGAGGAGACATGCCGAAAAAAACATGCCGAATTCTGTTTGAAAATGATTTTTTTAGTTGTGAGTTTTGAAGAAAAATCCGTGTCGAATTTTGACAAAACTTTTAGAAAAACATTCAGGAACAATTAAATTAAATAGTGCACTATTAAATTATATACAATATTTTGTTACTGTTTGTAACACAATTTGTATATTTATTAAATTTACAAATGATAAAATTATTACCGATACAAATAAGTTTTCTCAACGAACAACAAAAGACACTTAGGCAGAAAATGCCGGCCACCGAGTGTCAACTTCATATACAAGAAAAGTTTTGCAAAAATACTTGTATTTACATTTAATACCCTACACTAAGAGTGATAAGGGTATATTCAGTATGGCAAAGTATAAATGTTCTTAATCCGCATGACCTCCTGACTCAATGAAATCCTTACTACTTAAAAAATGAAGAGTTAGATCAATGGATTTAGATTACTTATATATCTACGCTGTCGCAAATTTCAATATAATATTCTGTTTGTTTATAAACATAGTTTTAATCAAGTTATTTGCCAAGAAATATTTTATTTAAATGCAATTAACATTTTATGTTTGAATTGCAACATATATATAACACTTTACAGATTCTGCTGGACAATATAATAATGTTTACACATTGTCATATGTTTTTACAATCTGAACAATTACTTTTTAATTTCATTCAAACACATTCAAACAAATGTTGTCTATCCGTGTATAAATACAGTAGAAACAAAACTCCAAAGATTGCTCCACATTGACGGACGTAATGGTGGCATATTTACAAAAAAGAATAAATGTCCCGCCAATGTGCCCCTTTATTTAAACACAAACAGCATACCGTTTTTGAATGCATCGCCTATTTAATTAACTTGCCTTTTCAGGAAATTTATTTTTTTCAATACGATGAATAATAAACAAAATAAGTAAAGGCGACTTTAAAAATAGTTTGATGTTTTTGACCATTTTCTCAAATA
Organism: Dryomyza anilis; assembly: GCA_951804985.1. Taxonomy (NCBI): domain Eukaryota; kingdom Metazoa; phylum Arthropoda; class Insecta; order Diptera; family Dryomyzidae; genus Dryomyza; species Dryomyza anilis. The sequence goes on along the minus strand of OX638133.1, from coordinate 46,260,686 downwards.
CTGATTTTTAAAAAGTTGTTACATTCTATAAATCGTTTACATTTTATTTATTGTTTATTACAACTTATCAAGGATTTAACAGAAAATTATAATTATGTTTACATGTAACTCTAAACATACAGTAAGAAAACAAAGATGATTACCAGAAATATCTCGGCCTTAAATATCAAGTTAGTTATATCGACTTTAGGACAAACATCTTTCAATTGCTGGCAAAAATCTTTCAAATATCGCTATAAATCATAATATCGCTATTTATACATTGCATTACAACATTTGCAAATACATTACAATGATTAATTGTAATATATTTGCAAAAAAGTATTGAGTATTTGCAAATATTGCATGAGTTACAAAAATAGACTCAGAGAAAACATTCTGACATGAGAAACATTTGCAGCAAAACTTTTACTTATTTTAAATGTCGTTCTTAGTATGTATGACCGACTTATCCACATCAATTATTAAACTTGTCATGACACTCTTCATAAAGATGGTGCCAATGTGATGGAGTTCGGCAGATATTACAATATGCTCCATTATCAGGTTTAACAAGTCACACGAGAAGGAGTCGTCTTGTCTAAAACCACGTTCGGTATTAAAAGTTTCGGAGAGGTTGTTACCAATTCGCACTGTGCAACGTGTGTTGCTCTGGGTCATCAAAGTCTTATACGTTTTACAGATATACCGAATTCAGACATGGTGGCGTATAGACGGCTCCTTTTCGAATGTCAATGCCGTCGTCATAACTGGGGTTGTTGGGCTGTCTTCACTATCGGTCATCGCCGGCTACCACCTGCGAGAAGTGTCGCTCATAATCTCAATGTACCCTACAAACCTATTACCATCCTCGTTCTTACAGGAATAAGGTCTGGCCATCCGTACGCAGACGTGTGTCCACTGCGCATATATAATCGAGAAGGAGGAGTGTCTTGGCAAGCTCTGCGTATTTTAAAAATTATAATCGATTAAAAAAAATAGTAATTTTGATCGTTTGCTCTGCCAAATCATAAATCATTTTCTTAGAACTTACGGGAGTATTAGTTTTTGTTGGTATATTGTCTTTAGTATTGACAATTAAAAAAAATCGTTTACAGTTTTTTGGAAAACTAGTTGTGTAAGTATTTTTTTTATTCTAAAAATTATCTGAAGGGAACGTAAAGTTCGATAGTACTTTTCATAAAAACGTCACGTCATATAAATGTTAGGAAGGAAGTTTAAGTCACATGGATAATTCTGTAGTAGGGAAATTTTGATATGTTGTTTAAGTAAGAATTATGAAAATTACAGTTGGACTAAGCCGAGGCTACACATATGGGCATTTCGTGGCGTTCCGGACGAGACATTTGTACGCTTAAAACTTTCATATCTCGAAGGAAATTGAATGAACTTACTGGATTTTTTTGTTCAAATATTATTTCAATAGGATTAAACAATTGCAAAAAAACTAGAGAATTCTATACGGTAGATCAAAAGATATAATATAAATTATTCCCGACGAAAAAAAAAACGGAAGTGCATGTCGAGGTTCATATGGAAATGTCAAAAGGTCAGCAAATTTTGCGTACAAATTATTTTTGAAAATAGCTGATAATATGTGCTTTCTTTCCATATTTACATTTTGTACCTAAAATATATTGTTTTTTCTAATAATTCACATAAAAATTCCGGACGGGACAAAAAATTCCATATAGAGATTATCAGTATGATTTTTATTCTAAAAATACTTTCTGCGTACAATATATTTTTTTGAATTATCTCAAAACAGAGCTGAGGCAATTTATTTTATTTTTGTAAATATACACATTGTTTCTAGAGCTTACAATTATTTCGTAATAAGTCGCAGAATAATTTCGGACATTCCGTATGGAATTTTGCAATATGGTTTTTGCTCAAAATCATTTTTACGAAATAAAAATGTACTATTCAAATTTCCAGATGTTTTTTAAGTTTTTATTATTTTTGAAAAAAAAAAATATTTTTTTATTTTTTTTTATGTTGTAGTTTAACACTTTTGGTACTCAAAGTTCCGGACGAGACATTCGTCAATTAGCTGTCCAAAATTCTGTAGAATTAAACATAACTTTATGAGTATTTTTTTATACGTTACCGTTAATGGAATAGAATTTTATTTTCAGATTTTTAGATTTACATATTTAAGATTCCAAATCCACCGTTATTTCAATGATTTGAGTATTTTATATTTTTCGGTCGTGGTTGACTTTTTTCCTTTTAAAGTGGTTCAAAGGTCCTCATGGTTTAGGAATCCTGCAAACTTGCAGTCTAAATTAGTTTCTTTTGAGTATACGCAAACAAGCGCTTACCCCGGTAAATCGGATTCAGTAATAAACTCTAGGTCCCAACACTTTGAGTACAAATATAACACGCATAACATAAGTCGTTTTTATATATTTGAGCATAAAGTCAACAGATATCTTTGCGTATTAGATTTTTACAACAACCGAAGTAATACATTTTTGAAAAAGTCCTATTTTGAAGTTTAAATAAAAAGAAGGGGATTTTAACAACTAGACCCACGATGATCCAATGACTCGGTTAATTTGTTGATAAATTTATATTGTTTGATCGATGCTTTTTGTAGTTCAATATTTAAAACATTCAGCAACTTGATTAAAATGTACCTTCATATAACACCCTCAAAAAATATAAACATACACACAAGATTTAGATGAAAACCATCATTTAAAAAATATGATGATTTAAACTTAGTCTGCAGATACATCGTACAAGTAGCTAAAACTAACAATAACTAATTTATTTTGGAATAGTCAATAATTTACATTTTGTACAATAGACCAAAAAATTACCTACGTTATCCTCAAGTGAAAATATCTAGTTTCATAATATTGAACAAGAGGGGAGGTATTAATCGAGACTACAGTCAGTTTGCGCAGAATTGATCCCCCAACGTGTCATGAAAATTGCTTTTGTGAACACAACGTTTAACATTCCATTAACGTGGGTTAAAGTGTTTAAACTAATAAAATGAATAATATTTACACGAGGGCAATTCGGGGGCATTTCAGTGTCATGGTAAAAGTGAAGAGGAAATTTCATTTACGTCAAGGAAATTCAATGAGGCAGACAGGAGCGCACTATAGGGTCGTCATATTCGTCTGGAACATTTCAATATTTTTTCTTCTACTAATAATTTTTTAATTTCTGTTGTTTTTAACAGTTTTGTAGTTTTATTTAGATCTTTGTACTTTATTTATTTTCCGATTTACCCATTACGTTCCAGGCGATTACCGCAAGACAGTAAAACGGCACTTAACCACAGCTCTGCGGTGTTGCGGTAAATACTACTTACTTGCAGCCAATTTTAACTGTTTGCCATGATTCCAGCCATTTTGCGCCGACACGAAGATGAAGTCATAAAAAGAAGCCAGATTGCAGCCACCCTTTTTTTTGACGGAATTCAGACACAGCAACCATCCAACGAAGCGAGCATCACAAGCCCATTATGTCCTCAAAGAAACCCTTCAATGATAGGCAGCTCGAAATGAGGTAAATTTGCATATTGCTGCCGACGGGAGTATCTGAGAGTTGCCGTATCCCCATTATAACCCGTGGGAGCCCGCAGGGTCTCATTGTGTGTTCCAGCAAGTTGAATAATTTGTTTGCCATTATTACGGTGTTTGGTTACAAGGTGAAGGTAGGGGTGGAGGTTGCGGCTGTTGTGGGCGTGGACTCCGTTGGCAGTAGCTGGAGGTCTATTTTTATATGGCAGCTAATAAACAAGGATAAACGCTACGGTGTGTGTGTAAACGAGTGCGCTGCAATTTATTACGGTCAAAATGTTATTGTTTGTTGTTAGTGTTATTGTGGCAAACAAGAAAACAATCAGGACAACAAGGCAATAACAACAGTAATGACGTGTTGAAGAACGAATACATTGAGGAAGTGGTTAAACATGAAATGTGATTATTATGATTTTCGGATGGAGCTGTTTGTATATGCCACATACATACAGAGATGTTAACTTGTTGGATAAAGAAAACTGATATTTTTTGAATGAAATTTTAAATTTGTTTAATATTAGGAGGGAATTCGAATACAGAACAAAAACAAAATCTTTAATGTCATGACTTTAAACAACGAAATGATGAATTTTTCTTTAAAATATGAACATATTTCTTAAATTTCAATGTGTTTTTTTCACTATTAATACATTTATAATTCTTACACTCTAAATAAAACATGCATAAAATACACGAAAAAGTTAGTGTATTTGGCGAAAATAATCGTGGAAATGATTTAAGAAAAAATTCGTACATATATACTAGCTGGACCCGTGCACGACTCGTGAAAAGATTTTTTGAATGTGCTTCGTAGAATATTTCGCAGTAGAATTTTTCCCAGTAGAAATTTTCAACGTAAAATACTTCTCCGTAGAACGCTTTCCCGTAGAACTCTTCCCGTAGAGTTTTTACCAGTAGAAGTGAGGTAAGTTTAGGTGTGGTGAGTTTAAAGAATTTTGAGTGGGTGATACCCTGGTGTGAATGTCTTAATATCACTATGTATAATAAGTTGACATACAACGTCTTCAAAATGTTCCTTCTGTGGGCCATGCCCAGTGGTCCCGCCCATATTCGGCGAAACCGTTTATAATGGTTAAATATAACGCAGACCAAAATTTCAATAAATTTGCTATCCCAATTGCTGATATAACGTGTTTTTATAGCCTACACTAAAGGTGAAAGCGAATATTCAGTTTGGTACGCCGTGTGTAATAAACCTTACCATAAATATGTTACAATACAAACATAACATTTTAATATATCGAATATACTATATAGTTTACATGGCTATAACTATGTTTCAAAACAAACAGAAAATGCTATTCAAATCTAATTATAACGTATTTTCGCAACGTTCGTCTTCATTCGGTTAATTATCGACAACCAAGTTGGCAACGTTGCGCAGCATTTGATACCTATGTCCCTTTTGTCGTCGTTTGAAGTATGTATGGTACTTTTATGTATGGTCCTTTTTAATATATAAATTGTGTTACAAAAAGTACAAATAGTAACAATAGCGCAGTATATAATTTTATTGTTCATGCATGTTTTTCTAAAAATATTGTGGAAAGCCGACACGGATTTTTCATCAAAAAACCAAAACAGTGTTTCGATTTTCCAACAGAATTCGGCATGTTTTATTTACAACAGCTTCCGCGAATTCCTTGCCTACACTATGTCGGTAATGAGACTTGTACTTGCAGTTTAAAATCAATTATTTATTTATGCATTTAAAAATTTCTATATTAATTCAAATATTATAAATTCGCATGATTAATGATTTTTTATAAAAATTAATAAAAAAAAACAATATTTTATTTTCAGAATTTCTATCCAAAAATATTTAGTTATGTTTGTATGCCAAATCATGTTTTATTTTGAACATATTTATGTTTCGGTTCAAATATTTATTTTGTTTGGATGAAGTAATTGTTATGTTTCTATTAGAACATATCCCATTTTAAGGGGCAACATCAAAATGTTTCCGTGATATTATAAGTTAAATCGGAGCTCATTACAACACTGTTCAAGTCTCAATACATCCCTGTTTACAAATGATTTATCAGGCAATTATATATATTATGTTTACATAAAATTCCAAACATACATATTAATACATGCAACATTATGTTTGAGAGAGGCATTGTTTTGCAGCGTGTACTATCACAATTGTTATAAATTGTAATAAATGGAAACTTAAGCCCACACAAAATTGTATTCACTAACCGACGACGATAAAAAACGTGATTCCTTAAATAATGTGTATTTTAACACGCTGCAAAAAAAAGGGCTCTCCCAAACATAATTTTGCAGGCATTAGCATGTATGTTTGTAATTTTATGTAAATATAATATATAATTGACTGATAAATCATTTGTAAACAGGGTTGTATTGCGACTTGAGCAGTGTTGTAATGAGCTCTGACTTACATTATAATATCCCGGAAACATTTAATGTTGCCCCTTAAAATGGTGTATATTCTAATGGAAACATAATAATCCAAATAAAATAAGTATTTGAACCGAAACATAAATATGTTCAAAATAAACATGATTTTGAACGCCCTGAATATAAATATGTTTCCAGTGAAACATATCAGTTGTTTCAGTTCAAAAAGTAGTATGTTTGCATAGAAACATATTTAAATATTTTTGGAAATGATCCTGAAAATAAAATAAAATATATTTTTTTTTTATTTTTTTTTATTTTTATTAAACATGCACAGTGGGAATTTATAATAATTGAATTCATATACAATAAATGCATAAACAAATAATTGGTTTAAAACTGCAAGTACAAGTGACAGCATCATTGAATGAAAAATTGCACCAGCAGACGCTAAATCAGATGATCCAGTATCCCTTTATATTTGGTACAGTTACAGTTGATCTCAGTACAGAACATAGCGTAGGCAAGGAATTCACGGATGCTTTTGTAAAAGAGCATGCCGAATTCTGTTTTAAAATCGAAACACTGATTTTTATTTGTGGTTTTTTCACATTAGTATCAGAAATTAGATACTGCACTATTAAATTCTATATTATACATATATATACAAGGAATTCACGGAGGCTTTTGTAAAAGAGCATGCCGAATTCTGTTTGAAAATCGAAACACTGATTTTTATTTGTCGTTTTTTCACATTAGTATCAGAAATTAGATACTGCACTATTAAATTGTATATTATACTCTGTTATTATTTGTACTTTTTGTAACACATTTTATATTTTTATTTAATTTACAAATAACAAAATTTTACCGACGCGAACACGTTTTCTCAACGAACAACAAAAGACACGTGTGCCAACTTTGTATTCAAGAAGAATGTTGCAAAAATACACTTATTTAAATCCAATTTCTTTATTGTTTGTTTTTAAACATCAATATGTTCAAACGATGGCATAAGATGGCGTAGGTAGAAAATGCTGTACAACGTCAGTCGATAAATTATCGAATTAAGAGGAGCGTTGCGAACATACGTTGTGTTTAGATTTGATTAGCATTTTCTGTGTTTCGAAACATAGTTTTAACCAAGTAAATTTCCAAGAAATAGTTTTTCAAATGCAATTAAAATTGTATGTTGGTATTGTAACATATTTATGGTAACTTTGACAGATTCTGCTGGACAATATAATAATGTTTACACGTGAACAAAAATAAATTCAATTTCGATTATAATTTAATTACAGTTCATTCCTAATACATGTATGGTAATTTCGTATTACTTTTTAATTACATTCAAACATATTCAAATAAATCTTTTCTATCCGTGTATTTAAAAAAAAGGCAACACTGGACACTATTCATAATATGTATGTTAAAAATAATTCTATTTATGAACTCTGCTTCGATATAATAATCGCAGTTTATGTGTGAAACTGACATAATAAACGCGTTTATAAATATTCATGGAAGTATTCATATTCGGTATGTGCATGAAATATTACTGTTTGAAATTGCTCTAAAACTGATCGATATTGATTGTAGTTCAAACAAAAGCACTTTAAGATTTGACTATAAGAGCGGACTAAGCATTTGAGAGAACCGAATTTGTAGATTGGAAAAAGTGTTGGTTGGGGCAACAATTCATTATTCTCTATGTACCTTTAGTAAAGTCGCAAGAAAACATTACAATTTAATAATATAAGCATGTCGCAATTAAAAAAAAAAGTTCACATGGACATTGTTCTCACCACTGTGCTAATTACCACATCAATCTGGTAGAGTAAGAGGAAAAAAAGCATATCAAATTTAGATCGCGTGCAAAAATATGTTTCACCTTGTTAGCGCATTCAAGTCGAAAACTTATGCACCGTCCAGTGTAGATAGTTCATGCTTTGCAACGAGGCAACGTAATGCAACAATTAGTTCCGATTCCAGTGCATGTTTTAAACATAAAATCATCCCTTTGAACGTTCCTGTTCAGACCAATAAGCTTCGTGAATTGGATTTGTGCCAAGGCAATATTTTTGTTTCCGTACTGAAAATATTGGCACACTTTGGAACAGATTTAAAAACAGGAATACATATTTCTAAATTTGTAAAAATATTTCATGACTTGTATCTGTGTCTTCATAACTTTAGTCATGCACAAATTCTGTAGTGGTTGAGTGTCATCAGCTACATTTCTGCTCATGCACAATTGAATTCAATTCTTCCCATGAGAACAAAACCGCCTCGTCTTGCGGAACAAATTCTTACAGAGTTCAACGAATCGCACGACACAATTCAAAATATATTCATCATCATTCTTGACTTCGGTACAATGAGAATACTGTTCTGTCGTCCTTGTGAAGTAGGGTTGCTTTAGACTCCCCCAAATCAGAATACTGCTACTGATGCGATACAAATGAGCCACATCAAATTATGCTGATTTAGCGTATCCAAATCGTGTTACCATTTCATTCTCAGAGGATCACAAAGTGCTAAAGCGCCACATTGACATATCAATTGATGTGAGAAGTTTTTGGCTTCTGATACATTTAATGCTAGACATTTTATTCTATTGTTGATTTTTATCTACATTTGGTTCATACACACTTCGAATATTTAATTAGAAGAAAAATATAACGTTTCTTACTCAGATAGTAATAATTTGTTAAAACATATGATTTTGTCCCATGTTGTCCAGTCATTTAAATTACAGTAGTACAATGAAATAATAAGTTTGGTGCTACAGTCCTGAAGAACATAGATTGAGATCTCTCACTATTTGAGCTTTGAGTGTTATATTTGTATTCAAAGTGGTGAGATCTACAGTTTACAGACGTGGTTAGATCTTTTCATAGGTAATGTTTTACTCTCGTAGGTTTGCCATTTACTGTCGAGAAGTAGCGTCGTATAGAAACAAACTTATCTAAGAAAAAGCTGTTGACAGTTGCTGGCATCGACCGGGACCTTTTGTGGCAGCAACTTTTCGCTCGTAGTACCAATCGAACTACCGACGTTACAATGAAATAATAGAAATCATTAAATTTACATCACTGGGCGTATAGGATTAATATTTTGTGCATGTTGTAAGAAAATTTTAATTTTTTAGAAATTACTAAATAGATGTAAAATATTAAAGATATTGTAAAACTGATGTCCCAAAACTAGTTCAGCAAGTATACAATTTTGTAAGATAATTTAATTTATGATTAGACAGATCAACAAAAAATACCATTTCAGGGTAATACGAGGTCGCTGATCTTGATTCTTTGCTCCACTACACAGACAAAATTTTGTTTATAAATGGAATGAACGGTGTTAACTGAGACACTGTTCATAATATATATGAATAAAATCATTATATTTATGAACTATACACCGTATATACGAATCGCAAATTTGGTGCGAATAGTTTTTTTTTTGTTATTTTTAAATATTTTGAACTTTTGTATTATGGCTTTATAAACGATTAATAAATAGGATGAATTTGGTGATTGGTTGAGTCTTAATGACAAATTCATAACATTGATGACAAATTCATTTATAGTATGAATTTTTTTTCTATGTACGTCTGGGTACTCGCTGTTTGTAGTCAAATAAGAAGCATGTGTAAAGATAGTACAATTTAGGTGTCTTCAGAAAAGTTTTTTCGGCACCCTTTTTCTTTGGCACCATCTTCCCAAGGCTCGTCTATAACCATCTTTTGCGTATTTTAACCCCACTAATAACAAATTTTGATATATCGCGTAAACGCTTGAGAAAACTATCATACTTTCTTTGGTAGTGATGTAAATGTATCGATGAAGTAAGTGAGTACTTGATATTTGTTTTAAAATAGGTATTTGATGAGTCGTTGAGCCTACTCGTTACTTTACATTTTGTAATTTTATAAATTTCATATAAAAACGAGTTGGGAAAGTTAGGTCACATGGGACGGACTTTTATAGTCGGTTGTGCCCGACTATGAAATACCCTACACCTTTAGAATACCTTAATTTTAAAGTTCTTAATTATACTGAACCACATCGCCCTCATAATATTATTCACATATCAGAAATATACATCTTATATAATTTAAAAAATTGATATAAAAGTATAAAATAAGTAATAAAAAATTCAGAAAAATAAAAGTGGGTGGACCACGTCTATATTTAAAATTTTGTAAGGAAAAAATTTCATAGATTTGATTTTAATAATTTACGGTTCAAATTTTCACTATGACAACCCGGGAAATAATGTAAAAATTTGTTTTTTTGGTACAAATTTGTACCAAAAATAGCAACAAAATAAATATAAACTATATAAATTATTTCAATTTATGTCTCTCTGTTTATATTTTTTATGGATTTTCTATTTCACGTTGATAATATGTATTGGTAATTGAGGTAATATTAATCTATTATTAAATATATTTACTTCCTTACTATTCTTTTCCGTATTTTCTAAAATTTTACCCACGTATAGAAAAGAAATATACGAAATATATATATAAATATTCCACACCAATTCGAATTTAATAAACTTTGGACAACTGATAAAGAGTATCGAAATATGCATTAAATTAAATTAATAAATTTTAAGTTAATAAAAAATGTAATAAAAATAAATAGTTTATCAATTTGAACAGGTTTTACATATATTCTATTATTTAATAATAAGGTTTTTGTTCAGTTGTTATTTCGTATGTAATACGTAATAAAAAATAATAAATAAATAAATAAATAAATAAATAAATAAATAAACAAATAAATAAAATTAAGTTTAAATAAAAAGACTACACTAAGAAAAAAGTGACGTAATAAAATTAAATAAAATCTATTTAAATTTGATTAAAATACTTTTGTAGTAAAAAAAGTAATACTCTATACAAAAATATATTACGCGCGTATTCAATTTTAAATTAAATAAAAAGTATTTAATTTTATTGCGTACGTAATTAAATTCATTATTTCAAAAAATTATATTATAGAAATATTTTTAACATTATTAAAGTTTGATTTTTGAAAGTAACCACGTCAAAATTATGTAATACGTGGTCATGTTTCCACCCTATAGAAGTACCGTGAGTGATAAACAATTTCAAGAAAAGTTAAAAAATATGTAATGTTATCTTTACTATTTACTTCAAATTTTATTACGTACGTAATAAAAAGAATTTACTTCAATTTTAAATGAAAAGTATTTATATGTAAATTTATTACTTTTTTATTTAATTTTATTACTTTTTTCCCTCAGTGTACGGGTGAAAAAATATTAATTTGTTTTCTCTGTGTATAGTTGTTCATATTTAAATATCTCCTCATCGAGAAATGTAGAAACAGAATAAAATGCTCTTTCAAAAGGGCATCAAATTTGAAGTGCAAGGATAATAACCATTGGCCACATGTTCAAGTTTAGAAGTTATGACTTAAATTATCAAATATCTTGTTTTATTAGCTTTAATATGAAACATTATTGGTTAACAATCTGGAAACATTTGTTTTTTTTTTTACATTTTAACGATTTTTGTATTTTCAAGCCAAAATATTTTAGACACTGCCGTCTTGAGAATAGAATATATTAAAGACATTTGAAAGCATTTTTCCAATTTTAAATTGAAATGTTAGTTTTCAGATAATATATAATATTCTAAGATCGCATAAAACTTTTAACTTTTTTTTTAACTGAGTTAAAGTTTATCGATGGAAATCGATTAGTAACGAGTTGGGAAAGTTAGGTCACATGGGTAAGTTCGGTCACATGGGGCGGATTTTTATAGTCGGTCGAGCCCGACTATGGAATACCCTACACCTTTGGGGATATTAATGTGGGATATTTAATTGCATACCTTAATTTTAAAGTTTTTAATTATGCTTAACCTCCCCACCATCAGAATATTATTCATATATCAGAAATTTACGTTTTATATCCTCATAAATTAAAAAAAAATATATAAAAGTATAAACAACTAAAAAAAAAATTTAAAAATATAATTGGGCGGACCACGCCTATAATTTCCACTATGAAAACCCGGGAAATAATGAAAAAAGTGGGCGGATCACGCATATTTTTGGACCACATATTTATAGGTGAATTCTAACAATACCTTTTAAATTTTATAACTATACCTTGAATACTTTTCGAGTTATTAGTTCCGAAAGAGTTATATAAAATTGACTTGTATGGGAGGTGGGCGTGTCCATTGACCGATTTGGCTCATTTTCAAACTCAGTTCCTACTTTTGGCTAAAATATATTGAGACGAAATTTCATCGCATTCTGATCAGTATTTCTCAAGTTATTCTGTATTCGGACAGCAAGACAGCAAGACGGACAGACAGACAGACATGGCTAAACGGACTCGGGTAGTGATGCTGATCAGGAATATATAATTTTTCATACCGGAAACGCCTCCTATGGGGCGTTACAATATATGCACAAAGTTAATATACCCTGTACCTCATAGGTGTAGGGTATAAAAATGACAATTTCAATATGGAAACAAAAGCCAAAAAATAAATCTATCTGTCAAGTATAATTATACCTGCTAGTTATTTTTGTATACAAGCGGCCGTAAGACACTTAAATTTTCATGTTATCTGAAAGTATGAAATCCAAACAAATAACAGTTTATATGGGAATGTTAACATATTTTTTACATTGTTAGCTGACAATTAAAGTATTAGAGAACAATAACGTCGGCAAATATAATGTTGTTTCAGTTGAAAAGGCATTATGTTTGCCTATCAAACGACGACGAATGCAGTAAATATTATTCGACGAGAACTTACCGTACGCAAGACTGGTGTTGCCAAGAATAATTTTATTTAAATAAAACGTAACGGTAAAATGACTTGATTCTATTTTTACACTTCATAATAAATAATTACGATCTGAAAAAAAGTATTTAAAACTTTCATTTTTAAATTAAAAAATTGGACAAAATAACTTCGTTTGTGGATTTCATTTGCGGTAACGGACTTTGTTTGCACCAAACGAATTTTTTGTTTGATTTTTGAAGCAAAATAGTAATTAATAACTTTTGGATACTATTCCTATAAAGCAATCATCCAACACACACAATTTTTCATAAGCCAATATAAATTAAATATATGACAAATTCTTAAATTTACATACAATTTTGACCTTTAAAAATTGTTGTACAAATTTTAAAATAATGATACATAAAATTGTAAAGAGTGTCGAAAGTAAAACAAGATAGAGATATTCATTAACATTTTGCATTTTATTTCGTTTGAATTATCACACTTAAAACTAGATTAATACAATAATATATATATTTTTAAGGTTGTTTTAAAATATGTACAATAAGCGACAAGATGACCTCAATTTAGTGATTCGTAGGAACGAGATATAGAAATATCACTTTTTCTTTTTAAATAGATCCCGGAAAATGTTACAATCGAGATTCATAAATCTCGTCCCATGCGTATCGCTAAACAACCCAGAACATATTTTAGATTATTAGCAGCTACTTCCATAAAATATTCTCGAATATCTTTAAATATTTTATAAATATTTGAATCGACAAAACAAATAATTGCACTAGGCGTTAAAATTAACAATAAAAATTAATATCACATTTGAACTATAAGTATAGCCACAATTCTGGCACCACTCGAACTAAACTACAGCCTACTTAAAAGTATCCGAAGAAGTGCTTAGATCATTTGGACACCGCAGTGCTGCGCGCATGATGTCGATTGATGTGGCCACCAGCGCCGCTGATCACGTTGATTATCGGATCGTGACCAGAATTTGTGGCGGTCGCATCGCTCTCCTTGTCCTGGTGCGCGGTCATGTGGCGAGTAAGATGATGCCGCTCTCGAAAACTCTCGTTGCACACAGGGCACTTGAGCTTCTCCTCCCGCTTGCGACGATTCGGATCACAGGCAACCTCGCTCTTGTGGTGCGAACGCATATGGTAGACGAGATCACTGGTCATGCGGAAGCTAATGTTGCACTTGGCGCACACATTCTGTGCGGTCAGAGTGAACGTAGAGGCCAATGTCGGTGGGATGAGCGTTGAGAGTATGGCAGCGGCTGCGGGATTTTGTAGCGGTGGCGCCACTGCACCGGCGAAGGAATGTGCGGCGCCTGGCGGAAACGGAAAACCAGGATAACTGTGCATAAACTCGGGAGGCGCCCCACCTAAGTTGCTGTTGCCGTTGCCATTGCTGCCGGGTGGGCCGCCGACGTGTATTGGCGGGCGATACAACAGCTGCTGTTTCAGGCGCTGGCTCTGCGCGGCGGCAGCCTGCAGGGCATGCACCTGGTTCACTGAGTGGAAAGCGCCATTGAAGCTATACTCGGGACGAAAATTGTGATAAACAATATTCTGCTGCATATGCGGAGGTGCGGATGTGACTGTGTTGCTGCTGCTGCCGTTCGAGAGGCTGCCGTTTCCGCTGTTAGTGCGAGGCGGCGTTGTCGCCAGCGGCGGACTTATCGATGGGCAGCTAAGCTGGTCAGGGCTCAGTGGCGGAGGTGGTATCGGTGACTCCATGCGCGTGTTGAGTACTTTGGTGAAAGCACTCTTCATGGGCGGCAGCGCATCTGCATCGGTGGGAATAATGACGCTAGGATCGTCGTAGATACGTGGAGAGCGCACCATGATCTGTGGGTAACGACGGGTTTCCTGCATCTGTATAAACTCGGCGTGGTCGTGCAGGTGTTGCAGATGCATGTGCTGCTGATGCATCAGCTGGCGTGGCGATAGATCCGTCGGGTGCTGATGGCGCTCTAGGGCCTCGGAGAGACGCGCTTGCTTTTCGGCCTGCTTCTGTTGAATGCGCTCGTCGGGCAGCATGAGGAAAGCGACGTCAAATGAGCGCTTGAGCGTGGTTCTTCCGCTGGAAACAGCTGTCGTCGGAGAATTTATCTGAACAATGTCTTCGTTGTTGTTGTTGCTATGGTTAGATTTTGGACTCAAAATACGCGGCGGTGTAGTAGGCACCTTTAGGTCGGCGCGTGGTGCCATTGCGACATGATGTTGCAGCTGATACAGATGCTGCGCGGAATTATCCATGATCAGATTCATTTATGGATCTTCGACAACACAATATTCACAATGTAACACTTTTTTTTGATTTTTTTTTCCTTTTTAGTATCTACTAAATGCACATATTGCTTCACTTCAACTAAAGTTCAGTGTTACTTATTTAGTTTCATTAAATTTAGTCAGTTAATCGATTTGGTTTCACGAAATACACTTGGTTTTCTCATCCGGTCTTCACAAAGTCCAACTACTAACTGTCCTGACGCGACAATCTGCTTCCCTTTAAGTAAGATTTCGTTGCGGGCAAAATTTGGCAGCAACCACCGACGAACTTCCAGTCAGATTTTCATTTCTAGTTGGTTATCATATGCGCGACAATTGCACATCTGTGCGGATTCTACTTGGATATGGGCTGAATATAAAATACCACACCACACCAGAAACCAAAACCACAACAACAAACTCACCCTTAAACAGCTTGGTAGGTATGTTTCGCATTAGAGCAAACCCAGAGACCAAAATCATTTAGCATCCGAGTGATGGCTGGAGCGCCTGAAACTCTGCATCTGGTTTCCAAGTTCCAACATATTCTGGCACACAGCATGTGCAGGCACGCTGCTTGTTGCTGGTGAGCGCAAGTAGAGTTTATCTGGTTGGCTAAATGGTTGCCTGGCTGATTATGTACCTAAATTTTATGTGCTTCTGGCACATCAGGTGGTACAGTGGAGCCAAGAGACGGATATATTGAACTAATTTTATAAATAGAATAGACGTTGAACAAAACAATATCGTTTAAAAAAAAATCGACAACACTTAATTCTATATCAACGGCCATACTCTTTTATACGCACTTTAAGGTGTTATTTTTGAATTTATTTGAAAGATTTTATTAAATGATGTGTTATTGACATAGTAATTAATCAATAAGATAGTAATTAATCAATAATTAATCAATTCCCGTTGACATTCGTTTGAATATCGGTTGAAAATCGTGTGACTACAATTTTTGATTCATGTATCAAACTAAACGTTGATTAGGCTCTTTTGGAAAGTTATTTTTTTGTTGTCAGCATATAAATCATACGACAAAGTAAATCAAAACAAAAATATTTATTGAAAAAAAAAAATATATTGGAAAAAACGTTCGATTCAAAGAGCGAAACGAACGAAACGTTTGAAATACGTTATAGCAATTTTAGATGAAAGGGACTGGATCGTAATCACATGCTAATAAAAAGATACATGATTTGGGGATATTGTACTGATTTTATTAAACCATTCTAGACAAAGTAATCAATGACAATTTTACGTTACCTAAATAGGGGAAGCCTGGGACTTTAGGTGTATTATATAAAAATATACATATTTACATTTTTTTCACGGAACCAACCTATATTTATTATGTTTTACAGAAGTTTTTATGAAGAGACATATCACCAATAGTATTTCATGCGCCGATTCTATATTCTATAAATCAATTAAGTAGCTTTGTTGGCTATGTGGTAAGTATATATGTCAATCCCGGGATCCCGGGATTTAAGTTAATTCAGTTGCAAAAATCTCATCCCGGGATCATTGTTATATCCCGGGGTTTTTGGGACTACACAAATTTATAGTAAATAATTTATTGATTTAATTTAATTTAAATAATTTAAAGTAATTTAAAAGTATTTCAGTGATTTTAAAGACATTTCGTGAAAAAGTATTTCATTAAAAAATTGAAAAAACTGTAATCTTAAAAAACTAATAGTTAATAATTATAATATCATGATGGTCTTATTTTAAACTCATTTTTATTTTGAAGATAGTTGAGAGGTTTACTATTAACTTTGCTGGCGACTTAAATCCAGGTTTCGGATAGCAATAAAACTGTAATCGTTGTCTATGAACGTAACCTTCATTTATAACAAAATACCTAATGAATATTAATTGAAAACCCCAGTAATTATTTCATTCTTAAAAAAATTGATTCAAAAACAGCAGAGAATGCAAAATCGGGTCTAAAACTGAAATTTTCATTAATATAATAATTTCATATTATTATTAATTAATATCATATTGTGAGAAACACTAAATTCAATCATAAAATTTTCATTAGCTTTTTACAAAAGTCTTAATAATATTAAATTACCAATATAAAATCCACTCAAGAAATTAAGTTACCATAAATAAATTCACGATCCCAAATTGTTTTAATTTTTAAAATTATAACAATAAAAAAACACAAAAAAAATTGACCACTAAAAACGAAATTTTCAAAAAATTTTATATATATATATATTTTTATAAAACATTTCTTTCTAAAAATCAAAACTTCAATAAAAAAATTGATTATTCATTCAAAATTAAAATATTAATTTTAAATTTTTAGTAAAACCGAATTTATATAAAAATGGATGATATAGTGGCTGATTTTGTATACCATTCCTAATTTCCAATAAGGTGCTTTTGAATATATGTATGAGTTTTTTTGAGACTCAATCATTACAATTGTTTATTATTCAAATATAGATATGGTTATTTTACGCTTTCGTATTATATTTTTAAATCCCGGGATTTAATTTTTTTAGTCCCGAAATTTCGGGATTGAGAAATGGTCCGGGATTGACATCCCTAATGGTAAGTGTGCTGGACTTCAAGCCAAGTTGAAACCCCGCGACTGTCAACATCAAGAACAGATTCTGATTTATATACGACGTTACCTCTCGACAGACAATAGCAATACTCTATTATATTATTTTATACTATTATTTCAATATATGAGAACCAATTCAGCTATATAATCTAATCTTTTTATTGATTGTTTCCAAATCTATTTTTGACGTATGACATTTACTTTTTGATATAAAATATATTTGTACCACTGTGCCAATTGTAAATGAGCAAAATGCTATAAAAACTATTCGACTCTCTTATTCAATTTAAACAAAGGTAGGCGGAGTCATTTGAGATATTCCATGTGCTTTGTAGAGAGAGATACATTGCGCTCTGTAGTATTTCTCTCTCTCACACGTTCTCTCTCTTGTACCTTCTCATTCTCGCCAATGCAGGATCATAAATTCACTCCTTGTTTCATATTCAACATCTTTTTCGCTGTTCGGCAAGTGTTTGCGAACAGGTTGTTTTTGTCGATTTTTTCAGCATTGTTTTTAATGCTGCTCTCAATTTTCATATGGCCAAACCTATCCCATCCTCTCCCATAAGTACCACAATATAGTAGTTGTACCAAATATACATGCTGTTCGCGTTGAATGCTAAAAGATTCTAGAAGAGGAGTTGTTATCGGCTGTGCTGTTGTTGTCTAAATAGTCGGTCTCCGTGGGTCGGAGGGTGGAAATTGCAAGTTTTTTGTGTGACTCTATGGATGGCGCTCAGACGTATATCATGCACAGGATATGCTTCCTGCTTCCATGTTGTGCAAAATATGTGTGAATTTTATTATGTGAACGTTATGTTTATACGTCCAGTGTGTCCGACTGGACAATGCTCCATTCATAAGTGTGCGTGTTTCTGTGTGTGAGCACATTTTATATTAATTATAATTTGACACTATGTATTTTATTTTTTTGTATTTTTCTTTATTTGCTGTAGTTACAGATACTTGTGTTGCGCATAATTTTTACATATTTTCAGGTGCTAATTGCTCGCATGTCTCGCATATGAATTCCATTAATTTATGGATCGGTTAGTTGGGTAAATAGTTTTTAATAATAACTATAGAGAAAATTGGTTTTAGGGTAATTTTGGTACGAGAAACAATTTCCGAAGTCTATTTGTCGATTATTTGTTTGGTTTAGTCTTTAGATGTGAAATGTGAAAGGAAATGGTAAGGAACCACATGTTTTTATTCAAAGTAAATAATGAGTACATTAAAAAAAATATGAATATAATGAATCTATTCATCACGTGATATTTTTTGTATGCTGTTTTTGGCTCTTGGAAAACATAAATGCGATATCTGATTTTTTTGTACAATTTGTGCGACTTTTTAGATCCCCATTAATTATGATCCAACATTCTCTTCGTAAATATTAATCTCCATCGGATAGAACAGTGTATCGCAAGTTGAAGGAAAAATTCGGTTAATGGAGGAACAACGGGTCATTGGGACCTCTTGGTATACGTTTAGATTAATAAATCCAGCAATGAAATTCACTAATTTAATGAAAACATTTGCTATTCTTCGTTAAATCAGCAACTACGTTTGCTAATATGACATTTGTACGTCGGCGCAGTTTCATCAAATATATTTGCTTAAACTGTGCCGACTAAATTATTTGCTGCATTGAAGTACAAATATTCATATTAGCCAACGCAATTGCTTATATAACGAAGAATAGCAAATGTTTTCATTTATTTAGTAAATTTCATTGCTAGATTGATTAATGAAACCAATTAATATCGGTTGCTATATTTACGTCGATTATTTTTATCTGTGCAGTATTTATTTATACGGTTAGAAATTTTGGACTAAATTTTAATACAATCTGAATGGCACAATTTTTATTCATTGTCCTTTTTTAAAATTAAAAATATTTTTAGTTATGTTCCGTCATTTAGACGCACACGTGTGACAACAATTTTGAACAAACAAAAGAGAGACAGAGTGCAGAAAAAATGACAGCATTTTTAAAATATTTATCCTTTACTGTATTAAAATGTAAGTCAAACTGTACTCTTTTTTAGAAAAGATAATAATGAGAGAGACGTAAAGGGAACACGTATTTTTTTTGTATGGTACTCTATACTTTTTGTATTAAAAGTTGTACATGCTAACTTATTTATTCCAAAGTGTATTTAATTTTAATACAGATTTGATTACAAACAATTTTAATATTTGGAAATGTTTACATTTTAATTCAAAATGTATTAAAAATGTCTGTATTACAATTCATGGATTAAACATTAGTTCAAGATGTAATAATGTTTATATTACATAATAATGTTTAACGATGTAATAAAATATAATATACAAATATTATTGACTCGTTAATATATATTTAGTTTTCCAAAAATTTTGAGCGTAGAATCAAATTTGTATTTGTTAATATGACCAATGGAATTGTATTAATATGAAAAAAATATAATTTCACAGTATTTTCCCATAGGAATTTAATAGTTATATCCTTTAAAAAATGTGATTTTATATGACATTTAAAAGCTTTAAACTATTGAAATTATATTGTAACATATTTAAAACAATAGTCTGAATTATCAACTAATAATTGTATCACATAATAGTACAAGTATATTATCTTAATGTGATAAAATATTATTTAAAGGTGAGATTTTCGTATTAATAGGGCGTCACATTAATTTTTAATAGAAAAAGTGTGTCACCACTATAATATTAATAGTTCCTACACTATAATATTAATAGGAAAAATCCCATTGATTAACTTTAATAGTAAAAAATTGTTGAATAAATATGAATTCATATGGATTTCATATGTTTTTTCTGAGTTTAGTATTTGGAATTAGTAAGGAATGTAGCGTCGGTGGCTCGATCGGTTAGTGCGTTGGACTACGACTACTATTTAAGGAATATCATATGAAATACGGTACGTGAAATGAACTTTATTTATTCGGACTTTATTTTTTAAAAACGAATATTTTACTTTTAATTTTCCGACTGCATCTACTGTTAACAACTCTTTAAGGAATTAGTTACATGAAGATACAAACTGAACAAAAAGTCTAAGTTCAATTAAAAATGTTGTCATTTTAACGCACTGTATAATATCGTTTGCTGTTTTAGCAAATTCGTGGCATTCTTCTTTTCAGTACAATTTTTTTGGTATTTTATCAACCTTTTTATACCCTAAACCTATGAGGTACAGGGTATATTAACTTTGTGCAGATATTGTAACGCCCCTTAGGAGGCGTTTCCGGTATGGAAAAGTATATATATTCTTGATCAGTATCACTAACCGAGTCCGTTTAGCCATGTCCGTCTGTATGTCTGTCCGTCTTGCTGTCTTGCTGTCCGAATACAGAATAACTTGAGAAATACTAAATGTGATGAAATTTCGTTTCAATATATTTTAGCCAAAAATAGGAACTGAGTTTGAAAATGAGCCAAATCGGTCAACGGACACGCCCACCTCCCATACAAGTCACTTTTATATAACTCTTTAGGAACTAATAACTCGAAAAGTATTCAAGGTATAGTTATAAAATTTAAAACATATTGTTAGAATTCACCTAAAAATATGTGGTCCAAAAATGGGCGTGATCCGCCCACTTTTTTTTCATTATTTCCCGGGTTTTCATAGTGGAAATTTGATCCGTAAATTAGTAAAATCAAATCTATGAAATATTAGCCTTTCAAAATTTTAAATATAGGCGTGGACCGCCCAATTATATTTTAAAATTTTTTTAGTTCTTTATACTTTATATACATTTTTTAATTTATGGGGATATAAGACGTAAATTTCTGATATATGAATAATATTCTGAGGGTTAATATCCCCACCAAAGGTGTAGGGTATTCCATAGTCGGGCCCAACCGACTATAAAAATCCGCCCCATGTGACCGAACTTACCCATGTGACCTAACTTTCCCAACTCGTTTACTACTATTTTAGACTGTTTACATACTGGCCTTTCTGGGGATGCTGGACGTGAAATGTGTAAGCTAAAAACTGGAAAGAAACTTAAGTAGGGAGTTTACTTGATTTTTGTGAATGTATTATATTAATAAACCTAACATTTGTAAATATTTAATGTTCATGTTGTACTTTTAATCAGTTTCTACAGCACACATACAACGTCCTGCGAAGATTTTTAGGTACAAATAAACCCGAGCAAGTACACGCGTTTAAGTCTGAAATCATTTTCTGCGAGCTTATATTGTATCCGCATTTTATTCATATGTTGTACAAACTGTTAAGAAACAAAAGCTTTGGATCCTTCGAAGAGTCAAAGTTGGCAAAGGTCTCCATCCATCTACTTCATCTGTAAAATATATTTGTTATACACTTTTATAAGTATTTATGACATTTTTTCTTGAGGTAATCAAAATTTTTCTTGATTTATAATAAATACAAAATTTGATTTCAAATTTTGTAGCGTTTAGATCATGGAAGTAAAAGTTTATTTAAATTGTAGACTCAAATAAAAAGTATAAAAAAGTGTACAGAACATACACTATGATTGGGTAAATTAAAGAAGCCGACACTGGCATCATAATCATTATCCTTACAATTCGTTTAAGGGCCGGCAATTGTATTTTTTTGAAACTTCACATAACATGACAATCCTGAAGGAGTTCCTCGATGCTCTGTCATGTCAGAAAAGACTGACAGCATGATGATACTTTTTCAAATCAGATAATGCAACAGCAAGAACAACGTAGAATGTTGACAACCACCACATCTTTATATTTAGCAGTAAACCAAAAGGCGTGAAATTGCTTTTGTAGTGATTAAGCATGTTACACAAGGGAAAAGTGAAAAGGAAAACCCAGGCAGTCGAAAGCTACTAAAGCAGTTACTTCCTACAAATTGCTATCAAGATCGTGGGTTTTGTTATGAAGATTATGCTAAATGCTTTCATGCTATCAGAAAATACAAAAAAGCATCTTTAAATTGTTTAATTTTGCATTCGAGAGCAGTAATCAGTTTATTTTTTCGGGTTTCCCTCAAGGTTGTAATAGCAGGTGTCTGTTTAGCATTTAACCTTTTGCTTAAGGTTTTTTAGAACTACATAGAAGCAAATCGGTTTAATTTTATACTTATTACAGCACAAACTATTTAGTATGAAAAATAGTATTACAATTGAATCATCTTCATTACAACTCCCACCAATTGTTTTACTCACCCATCCGACAACCGTCACTAATTTATTCCGGTAGTCATTTGCTTGTGTGAGTGACACACACACATGCGTGGCATACAAATGAGCTGTCATTATGACACCTCAAAAGCATCTACTTGCTTATTTCCGTTTCCGTCTTTGCCAACATCAACACACGAGATACTACATATGCAGTCAAGACCTGATGCATATGCAGTATATAAAATTAATTTGTGTTTTCTTAGAACAGCAACTTACAATCATTAGTAGCTGTTTTTGTGCTTCTTATTTATGGCTAATTTATGTATAGAATATGCAATCTAGTCGAAGTCGGTGTAACCTCCAGATGGAGCTGAAATAAACCACATTTCTTTTGGATAGGGGAACAATTTGGAATATTATAAAATATTTTAAATATAATTTAGGCACATAACAGTTATGCCTATTTGTTTATTAACTATTATTTTCTAAATAAATTAGTTTTATTTAATGCAATTACTCATAAATCAAATTTTTATGAGTTTTCATTTCTGTTTATATCGGTAAGAATTTTTTATGTAAGAATTATGAAATGTGAAGTTTATTCATATATAGTTAAAATATAAACATTACATATAAAATGCTTTTAAAGTCAAAAATATGTAAGGAAAGTAAATTCGAATTGGCGAGACTTACAGTCAGTGAAGAAATTATTGTCAGAAAAATACTGAGATTACCCAAAACGAAGTTTCTTTTGGAAACCAAAACATAATATAATATTGTAAGCTCCTTTCATTAAAATTAAGGTACACTCAGAAGAAAATGTCCCATTAAGTACTTAATGGCACGACCATTGATTGTATGGTATAAATGGTTTTTTTTTCATAGTAATACAAAAGTTTTCTAATCAATTTGTAGTATTCGAAAAATTCAGTATTTTCATTAATATTTTCAATAATTTCCCAGTATGCCATGTCTCGGAGACCGTCGACACCTCGAAGCTTTCTCGTATAACTTCGATAAAAATGTTTGATCTCGTTGCTTTCTCGATTCTAATTTTTAAACATTTTCGTACATTCAAATTCTTTGACAAGATACGATATTTAAACATTTATCAAATCCATATCGCAATTTTTTTTCGCAGGAATCTCGAACGTTGTTCATTTTTTTCCACGATATCGTTTCGATTTCGAAAAATGTCTCTCATCGAGAAAACTCTGACAGAACGTTCCGATATCTACCTACCATCTAGGTTCAATTTGACGCTCGATATCGTTACGAGAACGGGTCCGATATCTTGTGATTTCTCCATCTACTCTCAATTATCTCGTAACGATATCGATACGAATGGCATACTGGGTTAGTATTTAAAATTTTTTTATTTTTGATTGTATACATAATATAGTTATAATGTTTTGCTCCTATAATAATAAACGAGGCATAAAAACATACATTTAGAAAAAAAAAAACTATAAAATCCATAGGAATTCCTATTGATTCAACGATTTTTTACTATTAAAATTAGTCAAGGGGATTTTTCCTATTAACATTATAATGTATGAACTATTGTAATGCAAAAACTAATTTGTCGGGCTCTAGGTCTACCAAATGCAATATGTATTTTGCACTGGTTCAAAAAACAACAACAGTAATTGACAAAAAGTTGTTGGCCGACCGTACAGCTGTTTCGGAAGCATTTTTTATGGTGGCGTCACACTATTAATTTTATAAGTTTCTACTATTAAAAATTAATGTGATAATTGTCCCATTGAAAGATTAGTTTATCACATTAAGATAATATACTTATACTATTACATAAATATGATAAAATTATTAATTGAATAACTCAGACTATTGTTTTAAATATATTGCAATATTAATTTAATAGTTTTAATCATTTAAATGTAATAAAGTATCAGATTATTTTTAAAGGATATAACTATTAAATCCCTATTGGAACATACTATTAAAATTATAGTTTTTTTATAGGTATTCAAAAGGATTGGCCTTATTAATCCGAAATGATATTTATTTAATATTGTTGATATTATTTTTATTTCAAGTAATATTGAAATAATTGATCCAATTGTTTGCAATTTGAGTTTCCGCAGAAAATGATTATAAATAAATGTAAACGAGTCAATAATAATGTTCATCCTATAGAAACAATATGAAATACATACGAATCAATAATTTTCTTCATATAACATTTTGATACTATAGTCCATCATATTAAAACAAAATGACAAAACTATAGCTACAATACTTTTCATCCTATGAACTTCGTTTTAATAATTCTATCCTATAGAAGCAATAAGATTTACTTTAAAATTAAAAGTACAATTAAAAACACGTACACCCAGAAAAAAATTCCTTCAAATCCCATTAAAATTGGTCAATAGGACAATTATTGATTTAATAGTGTACAAAAAATAAATCTTTTCATTTAAACTCAATGGCAATGTCATGTTATTTTCTAGTATTAAATGGTATTTTCCGAATAAAAAAATAATTTTTCCAATTGAATATTTTTAATAGTAAAAAACTATTATTTATATAGTATTTTTTTTGGGTTTAGGAATATGATTTTTTGTTCAATTTTACGATATATTTAATAAATAGTGATAAAATTAATTCAATAAAATGATGCAAAAATGTAAGCTTACCTTGAGAATGTACGAATGATGATCCAAATTACTGTAGCACAAAGTGATGTTTCCAGAGTGCCTATATGCCGTCCTGTCTTGATTGTACTTGTTTGATTAATGTTAATATACATTTTTAATAAAATGATAATGTATTTTTTGTTATACTAAATAAATTACATTTGTATTGCCCTGCGATGCTCACATACTTTTTTATAAATGACCTTGATATTAATATTTTAATACCTTTATTCTCTATGAATACTTATTAAATTTTTTTCTTTAAAAAACATTGAAAAAGTACTTTTTGTATTTTGAATGGTTTTATCACATTAATATAATAGTTTATTTTATGTGATTCAAACTATTAATAATCAATTGTATTGAACTATAAAATAAACTATTGAAACAATAGTAAAATTACTATTTTATCAATAGGAAAAACTATTGTTTCGTGTCCTGTAGAATCAATAGTCGTACTATTGGTTTTTTGTTTTCTGAGTATAGAAACATCCCGTGTCTGCCATGTCTCAGAGGCTTTGGGTGTCTCGAAACTTTCTCGAATTAACTTCGATAAAGTTCGATTTCTTTTCTAATTTTTAAAATTTCTCGTACATTCAATTTTAAGGGCAAGATGTGATATTTAAATATTTATCACAATGATATCGCAAGATATCGAAGCAATCTCGAACTTTGATTGTTTTTTTCTTACGATATCATTCCGTTTTCAAAAAAATTCTCCTACCGATAAAACTCCGACAAACGCATCGATATCTACTTACCATGTAGGTCCAATTTGACCCTCGATATCGTTACGAGAACCGGTCCGATATCGTGTGGTTTCTTCATCTACTCACATTCATCTCGTAACGATATCAAAACGAATGGAATACTGGAATGCATTCTTTGTAATAAGCCACAATAATAAACGCGACATTGGTAAGGACTCAATACAGAAAATAAATAATACACAGAACTTCTATTATGGCAACGGGCTTAAAATAAATGCAGACTCAAGTATGTATTACAATCAATTATTGGAAACTGAAGCGAACATCAAATGTGCTATAACATTTTGCAACGCTATAACATTTTGTGAATTTGATTTCGTAATTTAAATTAATTAATTATAAAATAAAGTAACTAAAATGTATTTTGGTTTTAATAAATTATTAGGAAACAATAATTCTGCTATACTATAAAATTAATAATATGTATAAATCAATATTTGTGTGTCTTGCTATTGTAATTAAATGAGTACATTATCAAATGTGTGGTACAACATATTGTATTCTCAATTTGCAAATCATTGAACTAATGGTACACCCAGAAAAAATACTATATAAATAATAGTTTTTTACTATTAAAAATATTCAATAGAAAAAATTATTATTTTAATCGGAAAATACCATTAAATACTAGAAAATACCATGACATTGCCATTGAGTTTATAAGAAAATTTATCCTATTGACCAATTTTAATGGTATAAATAGTTGATTTTCTATTGAAATACTATTTATTTACCATTTCTTTTTGTGGATGTACCTTATTTTACTACAACTAAATTGTTAGTCCAAACAGTATCCTCATGTTTGAATTTTCAATTTCGTAAGAAATAACATAATGATTTCAAATCGTTAGCTGAAAACTAATATACTCCATACAATATTAGGCGATTTCAAGATAAAACTATAAAAAGATAATTCCAGTCTCCCAGATCGCTTCGAGACTATTTCGAGATGTCTGGGAATGCATTCGATCTCGGTAACGATTCTCGTAGCTATGTCGAATGAAGTTTATTCGATACGAGAAAAAAACGTTTCTGGATTCGAATATCGAATATAGAGATTGATTCGAAAAATTTGGGATATCGATGCGATAAATATTTAAATATCGTATCATTTTCTTCAATTTAATTGTATGTAAAATTTAAAAACATAGTGATAAATCAACGAGATCAAACTTTTGTATCACAGTAGAGAAAACTTCGATCATCGAAGAGTTCCGAGACATGGCAGATTGAGTATTTACATTACTTTTCGAAACATGTACACGATAACTTTTTATATTTACAATTAATTAGATATTTTCTACAAACATATAAATTTTTATACCTGTTCATAGATCGTTTGCGGCAAAATAATTTCATCAGAAAAGTGCTTCAACTTAGCTTGCAAATGTTTACGTGTTTACTGTAAAAAATAACGTTTATCATAGAAGCAGTTTTTGGTTTTTCTGTTAGTCCTCAATGTGTGCTAAATACTTTTTAGATAATAATATAACATTTATATTAAACGCAAACATTAAACTTAAAAATAATCACTTAGAATGTTGCATACTTTTGGAAGCAAAACTTTCAAACTATTAGATTCAAACTGTAACATTTGAAACTTAAACATTCAAACGAATGTCCGTAATATAATCATCAGCTTCTTTCTCAAATTTGTATATAATAGATACTTGATAGATCTTGGATATTTTTGGAACGGGTTATTGATTGGTCAGGTACGTAAGAGTAATCTAAGCCGAGGATGGACGTCTGTTCATCCGACGACGTTAAAATGGGCAAACAAAACTAATGATTTAACAAAAAAACAACAAATAAATAATTTAAAAAATAAAAATTATTATATAAATAAAAAAAAAAAAAAATATTTGCTATTTACAAGCTTCACTTCGTTTACATTAAAAAGTGTTATTTACCAAGAATATAATCCACAAACGTAGTTCTTCTGTCTAATTTTTCGTTTGTGAGGAACGAGTTTTTTGAATGCGTGTAGATGAAAAATTATTAAACTTTTACGAAAATTAGTTTTTTTTTACATTTTTATTTACAATTTAAATTGTATATGATTTTTTAAATTAAATCTAAACTAATTAATTCGATTCAGTCAACTAATTTATGCAGATGTGATAACAGATATCTCTAAGAAATCAGTAGTTTCAATTATATTTGGAGGTTACCACAATCTCATAATCACTATTGGCACGACCGAATCAAAAGGTTGTTCCACATACTATTTCGAAAGGTACTACATCGCAACACATTTTGGTTTTCTGTGCGTAGCTAAAAGTTTTGTAGTAAATAAACTAGTCAAATTCTGTATAAATCATCTACGGAATTCTCGTCCTAAACACTTTGCATTATCGGCTTACGTGACAAAGCGCCACAACAACCACTCCATCCCAAAGCTGTGTCCTCGGGCAACCACAGTCTATAAAAGCTATGCCCTGAGACTTGTTAAGTGTCACAGTCTGCCATGGTCGCTTTGTTCTTCAATGTCAGCACATTCGCTCTCTTGGTAAATACAATGATTTTAATCCATTTAAATGAATGACAGTCTAATTGGAGGATTTGCGACATGGAAATCCTGCACGAAACACGCTGCAGAGTTCCGTTTCATTTCGATCTGTTCGCCGTGAGGACCGTAACAAGTTCCTGCCATATGCTTGGAAAAAACCACATGTTATGCACGGTCTTTAAACATCAGTCAAACAACCCTCTCTGCTAAGTAGAAGTTAAAAAAAATTCCGTTCGAATTTGATTTTAATGCGCGAAAAGAGCTTGAGTGCACCACGTCCTGCTAACCCTCATGAGGCTTGTTAAAGGCCTCGGCGGCTGTATTGAGGATAATGCGGTCGCAAATGCGCACAGAATGTTTATTTATTTAGATGAGGGTGAACAGTTGTCAAGAGCGTTTATACAAGACAATTTTTTTTTTGTAAAACCGTACGGTATTTTCTTTGATTTAAAATCAACGAATAAGGAAAGTTAGGTCGGTTCGCTTATAGTCAGCCAGGCTCGACTATGGAATACCATTGATCGATATATAAGTTTGGATAATTTTGTTGGAAAGTGGTATTCGGAAAGTATTATATTTTAGTTTATAACAACAATAGCGTACGTTTGGACCATTTTTTAAAAATTATAGTTGTTTAAAATATGTTTTCAGTGTTTAAGAATAATGAGAAAAAATACTATTTACTAAAATTACACCGAGAAAAAACTTTAAAATCACTTTAAACACCAGTTCAAAACACTTTATAATTAAAACTGTGCATGTATGAAAGTCAGCCGTATTTGAAAACGTATTTTTTTTGGGCTGTGCGATTAATCGAATAATCAAATTATATGATTAATCAGTTTCCCGATTAATTGATTAATCAAGATTTTCGATTAATCAGAACAATGATTGTTCAATTAATCAGGATTCTGATTAATCAAAATTGTGATTAATTGTTTAATCAGCATTTTGATTAATCAGAATTTCTGATTAATTAACATTTACTTTAATTTATAAATAAATTTTATATAAATATTTTTTTATTTTATATTATACTTTAACTTTTAAAATTAAACTTTTAATTCTGAACTGAGCTGGTGATGAATTTTTCTGTTATGGAATTTTATTTAAAATGATTTCTTTTTATTTTTAGAAATAAATTTCAAATTAATAAAAGTCCTTAATAATAATAGTACCTTGAACTTTGCCGTTACAATAGCTTCATACTCTTTAAATTTCTCAAAAAAATAAGAAAATGTGTTTGCTTAAAGGTTCTTGTTGGCATTTTCATTGTCAACAATTTATACATACAGCCTCAGGGACCTGGTCAAATCAGACCACAAATCCTTTCATCTAAGCAAACAAAGCGTCATCCGCTTAATTCGTCAAACATTAAACAAAGCCTTAGCGTATTGAGGGATTCCGTAATTCCAACAGCCGATCCTGTCTGAATACCACTATTGCATATGTTCAAATCCAATAAATCGTGGCCACACAAGCACTGGCTCACCCAGCCTGTTGGTCTGTCTCTCTGTCAGTCTGTCTGCATAACAGGCTGAATGCTTAGGGTCGTTGGCAGGACATTTTTTAACTAACGAGCAGGTTGTTGTATTTGAATAAGGCATTCGAATGTTTCGACTCAAAACATCCCTCAGTTCGCG
Source organism: Dryomyza anilis (assembly GCA_951804985.1). NCBI lineage: Eukaryota > Metazoa > Arthropoda > Insecta > Diptera > Dryomyzidae > Dryomyza > Dryomyza anilis. Next base: position 46,230,350 of record OX638133.1, on the reverse strand, counting down.
AATAAAATCGGTTTATTGTTGTTTTAGTAGAAAACCATGTTGAACGAACAAAAAAAAAACTAAGCACCAACAATTGGTAAAAGTTGCTGATGATCGGCAAAATCACTTCTGCAGCATTAATTCGATTTGCCAGCAGGTAACGTTGATGCCATTTCCAATACATAGACTGTCACAATGCGTCCGACCGTCTCTCGCCATCATCGAATCGAAGCTGAAACCGTATTTGTTTGGATTTGTTGTACTTTGGAGTTTCTTATCTTAAATGCTTCCGCTTCAAAGCGTTTCCAACAATTGCAACCGTTAGTCATGCAGTCGCGATATGTGCACCTGCGAGATATTTTTCAATGTTAGAATTGGAATTTAAAATGTGCCGACTTTGTATTTTAAAAACAAAACATAGAAAACCTCAATTATTGTCATTTATTTGCTCACACAACTTATCTGCGTTTAAATCGAAATAAAAAGTGTAGATTTTTCTGACATATGAATTTAATTGTGCGTTCCTAATGTTTGCGTCCGATACCAGCCACCCTGCAATCTCTGCCGCGCACACAAATCCCATTCGTGTTAGCAGTGAAAAAGTCACCAGAATGTCAAGCAGCAGCACCAGTTCCAGGCAAATTTAATATTCATACGCACTTGAAGCTTGAAGGATATACGCAGGATATGCAGCGTATGTTCACTCAACGAGAAACAATGAGACCACGCAATAAACATTAAGCATTTAGCAAAACAACCCCTCGCCGCCTTAAGCTATGCAACGCAATCAATCAGCGCTGCTGTCAGTTACTCTCTCTCTCTCTCTATGTCCTTCTCTGTTAATTCTTCTCTGGACGCGTTCACCCCATATTTAAATACCTGTCAACTGACTACACAATACGTTTTTGGTGCACAAATTGCTCTAGAAAACATTTACCGCACATATTGTCCAATGTTTCTATTTCGATATCACATTTCGACCCCGGGTGTAAATGCACCCGCAAGTAGTTGTAAAATGACCTGCTTTTGGGCACGATCCGGTGTCAGTCGGTTTTGATTGCACCCTGTGTTTTCCTTATCGACGGTGCATCATCTGATCAGAATTAAATACCACAGTGGGCACAATCTAAAATATTTATTTTTGTTCTTTTTGTAAAAATGTTGTAGTAATTTTACCGAAATTTGAAATAACAATTGATCAATTATTGCAAATTGCACAAAATTTACTTTCCCCAAATTAAATTTTACTGGTACGAGAAAGTCTTTGATATGGTGTGAATTTTCCTGGTTCTCGCATTGTCGTAAAGATATCTAAACGAATGACAATTGTGTAGTATAAAATATTTTTTAAATTTTACAACATTCCCAAGTTTCGACTTTGAATGATTTGATATATGGTAAACTTGCATACATACGCACTAGGGATGTCAATCCCGGAATTAATGGGTCCCGGAATTTGCGTCAAATTAGTTCCAAAAAACTGATCCCTGGATCTTCGTTATATCCCAGGATTTCGAGATTTTAAAAATTGTTATAGACAGATTTTATTAGCTTATTCAGAGGTCTTTTAATGTTCTTATTCAGATTTCTTGAAAAAGTACAACTAACATTAAAAGAACTGAAATCTTAAAAAAATGAATACTAAAAAAATAGTAAACAATAATAATATCGACCCTCCCATTCCATAACATGATTAGTCTAAAAAGTGAGGAGAAGCCTTCAAAGTTTTTTTTTTTCAATTATCATGGATTTTTAAAACAGATAGAAAGGCGATTTTTTTGCCGTTTACCCCAATATTTTTATAGAATTTTTATTAAAAACCTCAAATTGGTAAGTCTACTCAGAATATTACAAATTTAAAAGTTTTCAAGTAAAAATGGAACTAAAACTGAAACCGTTGTCTATAAATTTATTTCAATATTCGTATTAGTTTATAATTAATAGTATTACAAAATCTAATTACAAAAAATCCATTTGACGAAAAAAAGAGCTTTTACCATAGTGAGAATTTAATCAGAATAATCTACCAGTATAAAATCCACTCGAAATACATGAATACAAAAAATTTAAGAACAAAAAAATTTTGCGATAAAACCATATTTTCTTTTACATTTTTCTATTAATTTACACTGTTAATTAAATTTTTATCAAAAGCTATTTTTCACCAAAATAAACAAAAATAAATTTAATTTGTATATTTAATTAAAAAAAATATTTTCTTTGGGTTTGTAACCCTAGTTACCCTAGCTTTAAACTAGGTTATCCCAACAAGAATTGAAATTGTTGTTGACAAAAAATCATCATTGATGAATCTAAGTCATTGCTAGAGTTCGTCACATTAATTAAAATTTAAATATGTTTCTAATCAGACCACTGTGCATCATTCTGAAACTTTATTATTCCAATTTAACATCAAACTACAATAGAAATGATAAAAACTACCCCATAATTGAGTGATGCTCGACATGTTGTTAACATCTGTGCATTTTTTGAAGTCGTAGTTATTTTTATGAACTGGTGTCGCAAGTCCGAATGTACTGCGCTATTCAAAAATGTCACCCTGTCGTTTGCCTATTTAAAAAGTATTTAGTTTATTGGTGTTGATGGCTTTGTTAACTTTTGTGCCAAGCAATATCGATGAAGTCATGTCGATCTATGTTTCAGCCAGTGTTGCCAAATGTTTAAAAAAAATATATAGAAGAGCCTGGGGTAAAGTGGGACTCGTTCTGATTTTCATCCAATAAAGTACATTTTAATATTTTTTTTAATTCTGTTAACGGTACTATTTCATAGCCTGGTTCATGATTTTACTTTTTGCTTGAACAGATTACCATTTTTATGTCCTTTAATTGATTTTTGAGCGATTTTTTAAATCAGCTAAATATCGGAATTGTTGAAAAATGTTGGTGTAATGTGAAAAACATCAACATTTTCACCAAACTGCTATTTTATCTTTATATTTCATGTTTGTCAAAATTTTGCATTTCATTGCTATTTGTCCACGATTTAAGTTCGAATTTTGTTTGAATCTCTTTTCCCACTTTACCACTGAACATGTTTCCTACTTTACCCAAATTTCGCAATTTCAACAACACATAACACCATTTAAGCAATGTTAAATTATTTGCAAAACCCGTTTGTAAATCCTAAGATATAGAATATGCGAATTTTTAAACATACCGTCTTACTTTTTGATAGCAAACAACAGCACTCTAAAAAAAACTTTCATAAACATTTTCCTTCACTTGTTCTCGAAATAAAATAAATAGGTATTTATTTAATTCTAAGCAAGGATTGAAACGGTAACCGAAACCGATATTAGTTTAAAACCGATTCATCACCGTAACCGAAACTGTTATACTAAAATCAGGAATAAACCGATATCCGAAACCGTTATAAACGGTTTCGGTTTTATACCGGTTTTATACCGGTTCGAAATGTATAAAAACAGACACAAACCAATTATTTTAATTTATATAGAAGCTCTAAAATACAAAACATGTTTAAATGTCATTAAATAAAATCTGGGGTTCCCAAAATATAAACTTCTTGTTGTACAAAATATTCACATGTTGTTTAAAAATAAAATAATCCCATAAATTTGTTTGAAATTTGTTATTATACCCTACACAAAGAGTGAAAGGGTATATTCAGTTTGGTACGTCTTTTATAACACCCAGAAGGAAGCATATCCGGTATGGAAAAGTATATATATTCTTTATCAGCATGTCCTCCTGAGTCGATTTAGCAATGTAGTAGAGCTAGATCAATGTCTGTCAATGGACATGATCGGCCCATTGTGACCTGTGAACCGACCCCTTATGTTCAAATACCTCATATAAAACTTACAACATCTACAATTAATTTTCACTTTATACCAGCTTAAGAGAACTTTTTCAGTCAAATAGATATTGACTTTATGCTCAAAAATATAATAATGATGTTTTCCCCGGAAACAACTCAAATGAAAGAATATTATTTCAAAATTGCAAGTATGTAGTTATTTTCAGGATTCGATTAACTTTATTATCATATATGTGTACTAACTTCCATAATTCTTAAAAACACCAACTATCACATTGTCCTACTTCAAAATTACCCATGTGAACTAACCTTTTTACTGGTGTTTTGTTAAAATATGATTAACATTTTTATTTTATTGGTTCTTTAATACAAAAACCGAAATCAAAACAGAAACTGTAACTTGGAACCGGTATACCGAAATAATTTCGTTATAAAAACTTAAAACAGTAACCGAAACAGTAACCGAAACCGAAACTAGGAAGAAAAACGAATTCGAAACCGTTATAGGTTTCAATCCGTTATTATAAACATGGATGAAAAAGTTGATGCCATATTAAGAAGCACAAAAACATGTCCAAAAATTGCAATTTCCCAGATTAACCCATGTCCCACTTTACTACATATCGTCGTTGTACATCGTCGTTGTAGAACTAAATGTCACCAAATACATTTTTATGTAAATCTTAAATTTCGAATTTGTTGAAAATTATTACAAAAAGTAATTAATACATTTTGAAAGATAAAATACTAATTGATAGATTCACATTTTCTTATCATTTGGTACAAATATTGAACTCATCGATCAGCAATTGACCGTTACATAAAGGTTTTTGTAAATAATTAATTGGTTGGTGTTGGTGACTTTTACTTCTACTTAATAAGCAAACTCTTTGTCGTTTATGATTTATTTTTTAATACAAATTATTAAATATACAAATAATTGAAATTACCGTTGAATTACCGTTAAAATGACGTAATTTTCATTTAAAATTGAATAATATGGTTGATCAAATGGTAAAGCGACAATTTAATGATTTACAAAAAACCAGAACATAACAAAAAAAAAATTAATAAGTAGGGATATTTTAATAGATAATGTAATAAAGTTTATATTACAAACTATACGAATATACCTACTATACCGAGAAAGTGATAATGGGTGATGCAATAATAATTAAATGCGATTATCCTTTAAAGTGGCACAGTACAAACTTGTAATGTTAAGAAAATTCTAATTATGAGACGTTCATTTGCGTACTTATATGTTTTTTTGGGTATACGCAGATAAATAATATAGTTGCGACATGATCGCGACAACCATGCTTGGCTCTTTACAATCATAGTAAGTTATCACAATCAAAGTATAGTATTTTCAATTTTCTTTCGTTATAATCTTATTATTTATTATAATATGTTTTATAATTTGATTGGATTTCTGATAATTAAAAATATGGTAGATAAGAACCATGTTACGATTACGATGAAGACTGCCACGAACATAATATGGTCAATACCAATCATACCATGATATTGACTGATCATAATATAGTAATTTATTATTTATAACCATTTATTATAGAACACCATTAGTTGGTACGCGAAAAAACTATTGTATATGCTTTACTATAAAGGAAATTAAGTAGATTAAAAAAAGTTCACTTCCGGTAAAGTTCTACCATAAATTTTAAAGTCATATGAGGTAAAAAAGAGTAAAAAAAAGTCGTCACAGACAACTGATTTATCGATCACTTCTTGATACCTAATCGGATAATAAACTGAGTATGCGGTCAATCAGGACCAGTGAATTATATTAAAATGATGTACGAATGTCTATAAGAAAAATCATATTGAGTAGTACTATTAAACTATAATATATACTTATTTACAATATTTTTAATTGCTTGTGTTTATGTGAATTATGCAGCAGCTTATTTTGACAAAAAGTTTTTTAATTATGTTTAGTAATTAATGTAGCCGCGGTAGCTCAATAGTTAGTGTGCTGGACTGCGAGCCGAAAGGTCCCCGGTTCAAGCCTGGACTGGGGCTAACAACATCTTTTCATAGAAACATTTTTCAATACCGCGCTACCTCTCGCCAGTAAATGGCAAACCTACGAGAGTAAAACATTGCCTATGAAAAGCTCTCACCCGACGTTCGGATTCGGCAAAAACTGTAGGTCGCACCACTTTGAGTACAAATATAACACGCACAGCTCAAAATGGTGAGAGAGCTCGGCCTAAGTTCTTATAGAATTGTAGTGCCAAACTATTATTATATTTATTAAACTTTTTGCATTAAAACTGATTTTATATTTTTGTTTATTCACTTTTATTTATATGGCAACTCTAATCATCATTCGCGTTTTGATATGTAGAGTCTGTGTTTTGAGGATAACAAGGACTATCGTTTGAAGTAAGGTCCAAAATACATTTTGGTATATTACGAATTTAACATAGCTTCTTAATTATGACAGAAAACCACAAAAGAGTTCAAGGCAGGGGTGCAGCATACAATGATCGAATACGAAAAGGATTTAGTTTTTTGTTTAAAAATATCGACATATGTACGCAAAGTACTTTATCACCGCTGAATGAGCACTCATCCCTTATGCTAACTGTAATTTATTTTGTTGCAGAGCAGTGGATAAAATTCGATCTCTGACGCTGCGATGACAAGTGAGTTGTATATCTAATATGGCAGCAGCATATGCTGTTATACCACGGGCCGAATAAGTGATAAAAGAAGTCAATACTGTTGAAACCAGTGAATTTTAAAATTAAATAAGTCTTAAATAGGGTGAAGTTTGTAATTCTGAAATTTCTAAGCAACTTTTGATTACAAGATATTAATGACTATAATATATTTAATAATAGACCAGTCAACCAAATAATAAGAAAATTGAAATAGTTATTAGGACTACAAACTTTTGTGGGGAAATGTTTCAAACGTTTGTCACAATTAATATTGATATTTCTTTTGATGCCACAAATATTTTTCGTATTTGGAGGATACTTAAAAATGGTATTCTTTTGAAATTGTACTATTTTACAATAATTATCTAAAAAGATTTCTCTTTCAAGTTTATTGATTGATTTTGTATTTTATGAAAATCAGCAAAATTTATTTATGATAATGTAACTGTCAGTCAAATTCAGTTTTTCCCACTAGATTTCATCTTCTGTGCATTTTAGTTAATATATATTTTTTTTGTTCTTGTGTTTGTACAAGAAGGAACCTTTTATATTCATATATTTTGCGCATATTTAAAATATTTCCTTTCTGCATCATTATCATTTTATTATTTGGTACTTATTACCATATATAATAAGTATTTTATTTTTCTGTTTTACCTTGTCTATTGATTGAAATCGAAGTACAGCATAATATTGAATTTTAAACTAATCATGTTGAATATATTTACATTAATCCTATTTTGAAGTAGAACGAAAAGACAACTAATAAAATTGATGCATTGGGTGCAATAAGGGCGTTATGTGAAAAAGTAAGTTGTGAGATTTTTGCGTTTAAAGATTTTGGATGTCCGTATCTCAAAAAGTAATGAACCTTTATTATTGATTAAAATTTTAACTTTTAGCTTTATTATGCGCTTTTCAAATTTGTTTTAAAGCTCCGTTTAATATATAAAATATTGAATTGATTTATACGCCCTTATTGCATAAAAATAGTAATAATTTGTGCATATTGAGTTTTAGAGCTACAATCATTACACAAATTAAAGAAATAAAGATTATTGTGCATAGTCTAGATATACTTATTGATATGAATAGATATAGATATAAATTACGGTCAAAATGCCTCACAACTAAATTTACTCTGTTGAAAACTGACTCTGTAAAAAAATTAAAAATATAAAAATATATATTTTTTATATGGAGAAAACGACCCTATTGCATAAAACGACAAAAAAACTTTATGCAATCGAGCTGGGATTTCACAGGATGGTAGAAGGAACTGCTGGGATCATTCCTTGCTAATATTGCAAAAATGGCGTTATGATGCCCGACGCCCTTATTGCACCCAACGCTTCAATTTGTACACAGAAAATATTAATTTTATTGTTGAATTCCATTCCTTAAATATTGACCTGATGTATTGGAAAACATTTTATTATTATAAATAATACAAATGCTCCATGTTATGAATTCATTTATCAAAATGAGAATTTCGATCTTCAAATACTTCGTAATTTTAATCACTACAAAACTTCAATGTTATGGATTCATCATAATATTAATTAATGACTAAAAAAGAGTTCTTAATTTAAGGAAGTGTATGTGTTAATAATAATAACATACATTTTTAGGTGTGTGTGTTATATTTGTACTCAAAGTGGTGGGACCTACAGTTTATTGCCGAATCCGAACGGCGGGTGAGAGCTTTTCATAGGCAATGTTTTACTCTCGTAGGTTTGCAATTTACTGCCGAGAGGTAGCGCGGTATAGAAAAATGTTTCTATGAAAAGATGTTGCTAGCCCCAGTCCAGGCTTGAATCGGGGACCTTTCGGCTTGCAGTCCAACGCACTAACCACTGAGCTATCGACGCTACGGTGATAATACGTTTTAATACATGAATGAAAAAAAAACAAAGAATTTTGTAATTAAAACCAAATTTATATTAATACTTTTTTATTCAATTTTCTGCTTTGTTTGGATTTAGTTATTGATAACACTGTTCTACAAGAATTTTCCACAGACATGAAACTTATCAATTCCGGTAGATTTCTGTCTCCTGATTCTTGTTGCATACTCAGAATTTTCCCTATACGTCGAGATTTTGCAAAAAATCGAGTCAAAGTTGCCAAAAAGGGCATTTTTAGTACTTCATATCGCAAGTTATCGCACGATTTGGACATGTAGCAGATGCAAACTTTATCACAAAATTAAATATAACATTGCCTTTTGGATAATTGGAAAAAAAATCAGTATCCAGATATTAGTTTTTGCAGAAAATCAAAAAGAAATTTGTGTTACCAAAAAAGTGTGGCGGGAGAGCTCTCTAAGCTCTCTTAAAATGTTTTTTAATAGAGCTTAGAGAATTCTGATAAATTACTCTCCCGACAAACTTCTTTGGTAACACAAATTTCTTATTGATTTTTTTCAAAAACTAATGAAAACAGATTTTGGTTTGGCCAATTATCTGTAGGACAAGGTTCATATTTTATTTTGTGATAAAATTTGCATCTGCTACATGTCCAAATCGTGCGATAACTTGCGATATAAAGTACTAAAAATGGCCTTTTTTGCAAATTGACTCGATGTTTTGCAAAATCTCGACGTATAGGAAAAATTCTGAGTACGCAGCAAGAATCAGGAGACCGAAATCTACCAGAAATGATAAGTTTCATTTCTGTGGACGCCAACAACCCTCAATTTGTAGAACAGTGTAATTACTGTTTTATAATATTTTTTTCATTTTCTTCTATATTTAAAGTTCGTTTAAAAATACGTTTAAAAATACATTTATATAGGAAAAGTATTATTAACCTTCCATTATTTAAATTTAAATACTTTTTATTTAGACCTTATTTAAATACTTTATATTTCATTTTATTCGTACGTAATTAAGTATATTACATATGCAAAACATTTTAAATAAAATAAATATGATAATAAAAAATAAATAAAACTGATTTAAAGTTTCTTTCTTTGGGATATTGCAATGATCTAAATATTGTATATAAAAAATAAAAACAAAAATGTTTAAACTAAAATTAAAAGAAATAGCGCATAATCATAGACAATTTAAGCTCGAAAAGTTGAAACTAGAATCGACTTTTTTTAACAATTTTCGTATAGAATAACATGTCACAAATCTGATTTTAATTTTAAAGATGACTTTAAATTGTTACGATTATGCGCCGTGAAACGCATAAACGTTCCATACAGCTAGGGGCAGAATTTAAGCGTTAATTTTAAACATTTTATTCGAAGTCATATAATTCATAGCGATTTTTGGAGACAATTCATTTGAGTTAACAAGAATAATAAGCAATTGCAATGTTTATAAATGTTAGTAAAATATGTTATTTGCTTTAACAAATAAGAGCACTTAAATTGAAATTGCGAAAAAATACATAAAAAAAAATATTTAATACCTATATAAAATCGAAATTATTTAAGATAACCTTTTTTGTATGATAAAAATACAGCAACAGCACTCAGATAGGAATATATTTATAGGAAACAAACCAATAAACATAAATTAATATCTTTTCTTATTTACTTAAATTAAAAAAAATAAATAAAACAAAATGCAATTAAAATTTTAAAATATTTCATTCAAAATTGATTTAGCGAAAACTGATTGAATTAGATCATTTGAGAAAGTCCGCACATTTACTGTAATATCTATACATATTTTTGGCGTAGATCCCAACATTTTTTTATATTTTTAGCATTTGGTTATATTCCAGCTAACAAACCGTATATATATTTTATATGGTATATATTAGAGATGGGCACGTGAGTAAGTTTTGACACACACTCACTCACGCTCACGAGAGAATTTTTCAAATCACGCACACTCACTCACGGCCTTTTTTGCACTACACACAGTCACTCACAATCACGTGAGTAAAATTAAGATTCAATCACAATCACGCGTGATTCACGTGAATCACGCTGAATCACGTGTTCTTTTTTGATATTGTTTGTTGGTGAGATTGGTCGACTGAGCGTGGCACCTCCATTACAATCTACATCTTTAAAACGCATGATGTTAGGGATTTTGATAAAATATATCTCAATTTTTAACGGAGATGGACATGTGAAAGATCTTCGATGTGCGTAAAAATTGTCTCGAAAAATAATTCTCCGGTGAAGAATTCGTGTAAAATCTTTGAAAATTGTCTATGGAAAAGAATAATCAATAAAAGAATAGTCCAGGATACCAGGGATGAATTGACTTTGGAAAAAAAACTATTTTTGAAGCGATTTTTTGGATACTTTATTTATAACTCGAATAAAAATGGGACCCCACACGAACCCCTAGAATTAAGCTTAATAAACAAAAGGAAGTTAATACTGAGTTATAATGTAAAATTGAAATTTAAAATTCAACTTTTTACAAAAATGGATATATCGAAAAAAAGGCGTTCTATGTACATTTCCATGAACAATAATTGACTAGCCATTCTAAGTACGGCCGGTTTGCAGGGGTTAGATCAATTGTTGACCTTGCAACTTATTCTTAGTTGAAGAAGGGGGCGTATATGACGGTCGGATAGATAGGGTTTGATTTATTATAGTTCTGAAAAGTGGGCAGACGCCTTCCCAAAGCCTTGTGAGTTCAAGTTATAGAAAAATAGCAAAAAATTATTATATTTTTTATTTTATGAAATTTTCGACTCACTCACATTCACTCACGTAAAAATTGTACTCACGCACACTCATTCACGGTATTTTTGGTCAACTCACACTCACTCACAATCACGTGAGCAAAATTAGAATTGAATCACAATCACGCGTGATTCACGTGAATCACGCTGAATCACGCTCACATGCCCATCTCTAGTATATATACACCGAAGACATTTATGTCTTCGTTTTGAAAAATTTTGACATTTTGATCGTTTTTTAATACATTTGTATTAATTTGTCGTGATTTTACTACACAATGTATTAGAAATTCATTTTCAACATATTGCAGAATATTTTTGAAATACGTGTACTACATAATACATAAAATGTATTATGCAATTATTTTGTGTATTATAGTTTAAAAATTAAATTATAATTTTTTTACATATCTATAAAATATATTCTATAAATTTACTATAAATTCCCCTGTATACAAAAATATGTATCACTTAAAGTTAATTGTTTTTCTAAAAATTTGGTTAAAATTGAATTTATTATATAAAATCCTAAAATTAACAACCCTATTAAAATGTCTCTAAATATGAAAACATAATTTACTTTCAAAAACAGCCTAGTTTTGTTTATATTTTTAAAACCAAATGTTTAGCGTTACCCATAAAAATTTCCAATTTAAAATAATATTCAAATGTATATGGAAGACTTGTCAAAAAGCCACCAATTTGTTAAAGCTGTACACCGAAAAAATGACTGTAGCAAATTATATACATTTTATGTCTTTGTTTTGAAATAAATTATGACTACTACATTTTGTTGGTTTTTAAATACATATTGCACAAACTGTATTGATGTTTTGTTTTTGATCGCCGCCTGTATTCTGTTCAGGCAGTAATAGTTGATCTGACATCTTTATGGTTTTACCATGGTATGGTTTTACCATCGCATGGTTTTACCATAGCATATTATTCTTATGTGTTTTAACCGAAAAGAAACACTTAAGTGCTTGCCATTCCTTTGAGTCGTCAGAACTGATGATACTTAGTGGTACTTCCATCTTATGACCAGGAAATTTTTTGTTTTATTTATATTTTTATTTAATTATATATATATATTTATTTATTTATTTATTTATATATATATTTATTTATTTATTTATTTATGTATGTGTAGATTTTTTTGTGATTGTGGGTAACAATCTTTAGTTGTATTTGTACTATACAATTAAATAGTTTTCAGATTTATATTTCTTGTATCGTATTTTTGGTATTAAAAAAATTATATTAATATTCATTCATATAATTTTCCGAATTAATAATAATAAATATGTTATTTAATAAATTATCACAACAAAGTAAAACAACTATATATTATTGTAAAATTAAAGGCATATGTAGTAATTTCTTTACATATTTCTGGACGTATAAATAATGACAAAATATACGTTTTTTAATACATATGCATTGAAATTTTATATAGAAAAGCTGTTAAATTATGTAGTAATTTTCCATATAAAAACAACTACATCAGTTTAGTAAAAATAAATACATATGCTTTTGGACGTTAATCGAATACATATGTATTTATTTTAAAGGCATTTTTAGTTATTTTTAATACAGTATTTTTTTCGGTGTACTTTTGAGGTTATGTTTCAATTTCCATAGATGCTCGAAAACCATAATTATAAAAAAATACATTTTAGTAATTCAAAGTCACTAAAAAAGTAGTTGGAGGAATACGAACAAACCCACTAAATTAAATAAAAAATCGCCAAAGTTATAACCACTTCAATATGATAATGAGTGTCGGACGATCACTTCTCAGAATTACGTACAGGAAATATAATCGGCGTATATATAGCAACCGATATTAATTGCATTCATTAATCAATCCAGCAATGAAATTCACTAAATTAATGAAAAAATTTGCTATTCTTCGTTAAATCAGCAATTCTGATCGCCTTTATAAATATTTGCAGTCAATGCAGTAAATAATTTAGTCAGCACAGTTTTAGAAAATATAATTACTGAAATTGCGCAGACTAATTAATTTGCTGCATTGACGTACAAATATTTATATTAGCAAACGGAATAACTGCTTTAACGAAGAATAGCGAAGAACGAATAAAATCACTGAAGACTCTTGGGGACACGTATATGACTAATTAAACGACATTGTCGCCCAGATCATAATTGACGACAATGTGGTCCATGAGATTGTGTCCGACGAATATATGGGTGATATTGTCGTCATTTTTAAGGACATTAATTTTGAAGTGCAAGGATAATAACCACGGACCACATCTTAAAGTTTAGAGTTACAACTTAATTGTTCTAAAAGCCTGTTCTATTAGCTTTAAAACGGAGTTTTTAGCATTTCTACTTTAAGAGATATTGAAATATGAACAACCACACAGAAGTGATTTCTTGCGCATTTTTTGTAACTTTTAACCTGTGTATCACTGGAAGTTGTGGTAAAAAAAATGGTCAATGCATACCCTCTCGATATCCTTTATCAGTTGCCCAAATTTCATTGAAATCGAAGAAGGTGAGTTCCAACCGATTTGGTTGGAAATGACCTAACTATAATTTGCAACTGCAATTATGTTTTACGCTCTAATACATTTCAACCATTTTTGATTTTCTTAGTCTATTAATCACTGAATCACTCGATGTACTGTTTTTATTACACATTAAGGGCCGATTTCAGAATATCTAGTTAAATTTTAACTTCCACTTTAACCGACAGTTGGTGCAAAATTCGATTTCACAATCAATTGTTATATCTGTTTGTCATTTGAATGTTCTTTAACCAGCAGATACTTTAACATATAGAAAATTTTTCAGTTATATTTATAACTTACAAATTTTAACAATCCAATCAAAAAATTATGCTGAAAGTTAGGCTATCTGTCAGTTAACAAACTTACAGATAAATTTTAACGTAACCGAACATTGGCCCTAAATAAATTTTATTTAATATTATGATTATGTCAATTTTTTCTTAATGTTAGGTTATTATGTTAATTCTTTTAAATACGATGAAATTTAAAGTTTTGGTTAAACTGATTCAAGGATCTGATATACATACATTTTTTAATTTAGAAACCCCAGAACTGATTCAAAAATTCCGGGACTGAGCTTTTGCAAATCTACAATAACACAATAATTACTCAAATATAACAGAAATATATCTTCGGATATCTTGCTAAGTATATTTTTTATAATTAAATAAAAATGTAGCCATTCGGTGTAAATCCTTAACTGCATTTCGGGCAGATTTAAGCTGCATATTATTAATTCGAACTAAAACTTTAATTATAAGAAAGCATTAGATGTGAATTTGCAAATAATTTACTTCATGTAAATACTTTGCAGTATTTGCTCACAGTCGTATATTCCCATTAGTGCCCGATAATAATAGGCAGTGGGTGCTAAATCCTAAATAAACCAATAATTCCACAATGCAATGTGAAAGTGACACAAAAATTATTGTCAGAGCAGCTTGAAGCAACAGTATGTGCCAAATTTGCAAAATACATTTGCAAAACCTCCATAAAACCATTATATAGGGTTGTTATGTATATTCTGTTCGACTTTTAATATTTTATCGTTTCGATTTCGACTACGTTTTTAATTCAATTATTTTACTGTCATGGTGCTTCTTTTGCTACAGTTCAATTCATTGCCACCCTAACATAATTTTATTTATGACCTCGATAATTTTGGTTTCATTTTAGTTTCGCCCAAAAGCTATTTAAGTGGAAATTCGGAGTGGCGAAATGTAAAAATATTAATGCAAGAATTATATTAATATATCGTTCTGTAGATCTAAAAATTCTCCATTAAAAATATTTGACTAGAAAAAGTTTTGCAATCTTTAAAAATTAATATTATCATAAGAAAAGTTTTGTATACAATTTTAAATTCCAGGCTACACCCAGAAAAAAATCATGGTAAATTAATAGTATTTCAATAGAAAAACCACGATTTATACTATTAAAATTGGTCAATAGGAAGCGTACCATTAGTTTAATAATATTCAAATTTTTAATACAATATGATGTTGTACCATACATATTATAATGTATTCTTTTAATTACAATAAGCAAAACCTATAAATATTAAATGAAACGTATTATTACTTTTATGGTATAGTCGAATTAAATTTTCCTAATAATTTATTAAAACAAAAATGGATTTTAGTTAATTTATTGTATATTTTATTTTGTTTATATGTCAAAATGGAAATTCACTTATATAAATCACACACATAAAAAGACACTTCTCGTTGCAAAAGATTATAACACATTTAATGATCGCTTCAGTTTCCAATAATTGATTGTAATACTTGAGTCCACATATATTTTTGAATCCGTTGCCATAATAGAGATTCGATGTATTATTTATTTTCTGTAATAAATAAAACAAAAAGTTTAAATATAAGGAAATTACATTAAATACATTGAGTTCTTACCAATGATAAACGCGTCATAATGTCGATTATCACAAAAAATGCATGTGACTAATTTGAGCAAACACGCAGAATGACGCACAAAACGAACACGTTTTTATTCTTTTTTATGTATTTTTTGCCACCTTTACTATTATAGGAGGAAACCATTAAAATAACAGTATTTATTCTATTTAAAATAATAATATTGAAATATTTAAATTTATGGTGCTGAATTTTTCGAATACTGTCAAATTAATAAGAAAACTTTTGATTTAAAAAGAAAAAACTACTAATACATGAACCATAAGATCAATGGTCGTACCATTAAGTACTTAAAGGTATATTTTCTTCTGTGTGTATGCTCATACTTTAAATAGTGTAATGTACTCGTTTTAATTTATAATTTCCAGATTTATTATGAATATTGCTCATAAATCTATGTACCATTCATTACATTTAAGAATAATAGTTGTGCATTGTAACATAAAGTTATACATTTGAAAAAATATATTTACAATTTAGTCCGAACATTTTCTGTTATTTTTCATAAATAAAAAAAATTATGTATTTTTTTAATAATTTATTTTAAAGTTGGATGCAAAATATAAGAAAAATTCCACTATTTAATTTTTCTAATTAATTGTTTTTTTTGTTGTATTTTTATTTCTTACATAATTTTGCGCCTTTATATAACTAATTTGAGTATGTGTTTGTCCTGGTCATTACAACCAGGGTTCGTAGAATATTTTAAATACATTCATTCTCTAAAGAATATTCTCTCTGGGAATTTTTCATTTCATTCTCTCGCGAATTTATGAAATGATAAATTCATGTATATAAATGTTCTTGATTAAAAAAGAATCTTCCGAATAATTTTTTTATATTCCTATTTCATACATTTTATTGCATTTTTGGTTTCATTGGGATTTAGCAGAAACCATTTGCGTTATGGACATATTTTTGGACAAATCGTTTCCATAGGGATTTAGCCAGAACCCAACTGCATCATTGGCCTTTTTTTTTTTGGCAAATTGGTTCCATTGGGATTTGGCCAGAACCCGCTTGCGTCATTGGAACTTTTTTGGGTGAATCTGTTTCAATGGGATTTGGCCAGAACCCAACTGCGTCATTGGAGATTTTTTTTGGAAAATTGGTTGGCAATTGCGTCATTGGAACTTTTTTGAGTGAATCTGTTCCAATGGGATTTGGCAAGAACCCAACTGCGTCATTGGAGATTTTTTGGACAAATCGGATCCATTGGGATTTGGTCAGGACCCACTTGCGTCATTGGAACTTTTTGAGTGAATCTGTTCCAATGGAATTTGGCCAGAACCTAACAGCTTCATTGGACATTTTTTTGGACAAATCGGTTCCAATGGGATTTGGCCAGAACCCACTTGCGTCATTGGACATTTTTTTGGACAAATCGGATCCATTGGGATTTGACCAGAACCCAACTGCGTCATTGGACAATTTTTTGGACAAATCGGATCCATTGGGATTTGGCCTGAACCCACTTGCGTCATTGGAACTTTTTTGAGTGAATCTGTTCCAATGGAATTTGGCCAGAACCTAACAGCTTCATTGGACATTTTTTTGGACAAATCGGATCCATTGGGATTTGGCCAGGACCCACTTGCGTCATTGGAACTTTTTGAGTGAATCTGTTCCAATGGAATTTGGCCAGAACCTAACAGCTTCATTGGACATTTTTTTGGACAAATCGGTTCCAATGAGATTTGGCCAGAACCCACTTGCGTCATTGGACATTTTTTTTGACAAATCGGATCCATTGGGATTTGGCCAGAACCCAACTGCGTCATTGGACATTTTTTTGGGCAAATCGGATCCATTGGGATTAGGCCAGAACCCACTTGCGTCATTTGAACTTTTTTGAGTGAATCTGTTCCAATGGAATTTGGCCAGAACACAACAGCTTCATTGGACATTTTTTTGAACAAATCGGTTCCATTGGGATTTGGCCAGAATCCGCTTGCGTCATCGGAACTTTTTTGAGTGAATCTGTTCCAATGGGATTTGGCCAGAACCCACTTGCGTCATTGGAACTTTTTTGAGGGAATCTGTTCCAATGGTATTTGGCCAGAAACCAACAGCTTCATTGGACATTTTTTTATACAAATCGGTTCCATTGGGATTTGGCCAGAACCCACTTGCGTCATTGGAACTTTTTTGAGGGAATCTGTTCCAATGGTATTTGGCCAGAACACAACAGCTTCATTGGACATTTTTTTGAACAAATCGGTTCCATTGGGATTTGGCCAGAACCCGCTTGCGTCATCGGAACTTTTTTGAGTGAATCTGTTCCAATGTGACGTTAATGATATTAGAAAGGGAATTCTTATATTAAACTTTTAGTGTTCTCATCGTTAGGTAAGATTTAATCCAAATTAGAATACTTTGTGGAAATCCAATTTGTGTCAATTTTTCAAAAATAATATTATGATTAACTCTTTCGAAGGCTTTGCCGAAGTCAGTATAAATAACGCCAGTTTGTTTTCCAGCGACGAATCCTTGAATGACATCTGTGGTAAACTCCAGAATGTTTGTAACAGTTGATCGATCTTTTAGGAAGCCATGTTGTGCCGGTGTTATAATGGACGTCAGTTGGTGAGAAAGCAGTTCAGTAACAATTTGTTCAAACAGTTTGGGAATCGTGCTAAGTTTAGCTATTCCCCTGTAATTTGCAATATTAGTTTTGGAACCAGACTTATGCAATGGAATTATAAATGATTTTTTCCAGAATGATGGGAAATGCCCTGTATTAATTGAAAGATTGAAAAGTTTTGATAGAGGAACGAACATATTTTGTGCACAGTTTATGAGAACACAACTGGGAATATCATCCGCGCCCGGTGAAAAAGATTATTTCAAATATTTTAGTTACTTATTGATGGAATAGTAATAAAACTATACATATGTAATGGATGTTTGTAATCAGAGACATTGCAGGAATCCGAGGCGTATGTTGACTTGAAGAAATCTGCAAATATATTGCATATATCATTATCATTTGTGGATTCAGTATCATTGTATCTCATCATTGAAGGAAAAGATACAGAATTCCGTTTTGAGTTCACAAATTCATAAAATGATTTGGGATCACGTTTGAATCTCAATATCACTTTATAAATATAATTTAAGTAACACTTTTTATTAAAAATAGTGTAGTTATAGCGTGTTGTAGTGTATCTAGCTTAATTAATTAGAGAGGCAGCCTAACAAACGATTTTTCTGGTTGTATAGCTTTCTGAGTTCCTTTGTTAACCATGGAGGGCCATATTCCTTCGGACAAAGTTTAATTTTGGGTACGGATTAAGAAATACACTTTAAAACCCGGCTATAAAAATTTGTAATGGCAAATTCCATTTTTTGTATAGGACAATTAATTCTTTTTGATATAACTTTAAACCAATTAATTTTGTTTAATAACATATTTAATTTGTCGTAATTAGCACGTTGAAAAAGGTAAATGTATTTAAAGTGTTTTTTTGATGATTTAAATGACTCAATGGATTTCTGATGTAATACTGTAGTTAATTCTAGTGTTGGATGGTATCGATCCTCAGGCGTTGAAATAAGGTCAACTCGCACAATATTTGAATTAGAAGGATCATCAAATTAATATTAAATCTAAAATTCTATTACTAGAATTCATTATATTATTGATTTGGTATAAACACAGTTCAGCCATAGTATCCAAAAAATGAATGTTCCAATTTAGCGGAGAAGAAGGAACCAAAGATGAGGAGTCAATTGATGAATTCCAGGAAAAAGATGGTAAATTAAAATCTCCAAAGATGAAAATAGCGTCTTCAGATTTAAGTAATGATGTTCTTAAACGTATTGAATCCAAATGTTTTACATATAATAAGTACTCTGAACCAGGAGGTATGTAGGAACATATTATATAGAAGGATTTTTTGTTTACCTTAAAACACAGACACAAACTGATTCTATTTCGGAATTTATATTTATTTCTTCAGTTATTAATGAAGTGGATATTGCAAGTATAACTCCATCACCAATTTTATTTTCGCGATCACATCTATAGATTTGATATTTGTTGCATATGATTTCGGAATTTAATATATGTGAGCGTATCCAAGTCTCGGTAAATGCTATTATGTCATATGTGAAGTCAAAGTTATTTAAGTATAAAGATGAAAGTTTAGTATTTAGTCCACGGACATTTTGGTAAGCCATGGACATTTTCATGCAGCAATTAGTTATTCGTTTTTTGACTGATTTGTCAAACGAGGGGGTAGACGGACGATATTGTCTTGTCTGCGATCGTTTTTGTGGACAAATTCTCGAACAAGTGTATTTCTTGTCCAAAAATTGTTGTCCAGGATTTAATTAAATGCATTTTCAGAAATAATTACCTAAATGATGATATATTTCTAGTATATGCAAAGTTGAATTTATAAGTATCTATTTTTAATCTATCTATTTTTAAGTATCTATTTTAAATTTTGATTTAATATAGTAGTTGATGTCCACTACACTTGTGTCCGGTGCAAAACGTGATATAAAAACAGTTTTTTGAGAGGAATAATTCGGAGATCTTTATGTTTAATTAAATTTTGTTGGTCATGATGGACCACATTTAAATTGGGTTGGTCAGGAGGGACCATTTCTAAATTATTTTGATTTTGTTGGTCAGTATTGACCATTTTTGGCTTATCCGATTGATTTATATGTTGTGAATTTGAATTGATTTTAAAAGGGGAATCCAAGTCAATTTCAATTAAGTTTGGAGAAGTTATAGATATAGACGAAACACTGGAGAGATCTTTCAGAATATCGAGAACAGTTGTTGTCTTTTTTCCGTTTCGGCGATGAATCAGACGAACTCATTAAATTCAGAAAAAGATTTTACATAATTTTGAAATTTATCAAAGAGAGAAGCAAGGTCCTTATTAATGTCAGTGAAGGCTTGCTTAGTGTTTTTAAAATATTTATAAAAATTTATATCGATATGTTTGCATTTTAAACAGCACCAGCGAGACCCTTATCTATATATATAAAACTCTTGGTCCGTCTGTCGGTCTGTCTGTTTGTTTGTTCCAGCATCACGTCTAAACCGCTGAACCGATTTAACTGAAATTTCGTAACAGTATACTATGGAGTCCGGAGAGTGTCATAGGCTATATATGGGTGCGATTGGACAAAGGGGCGTGGTACCTCCCATACAAACTAAACATTCCAAACGACATAACTCAGCACATACACAAGCTAAAAAGATAAAACAAAAAAACTCAAAAACAACAAAAAAAAAATATACAAAAGCAACCACACCACATTAAAACTCACAACAATGAAACTCACCACACTAAAACTCACCACACTAAAACTCACCACACTAAAACTCACCACACTAAAACTCACCACAATAAAATTCACCACACTAAAACTTCTACTGGGAAAAACTCTACGGGAAAGCGTTTTAGGGAGAAGATATAAATAATAAAAATGTTCTTTATATTAATAAAATCACTCCATATCCTTGCATTTACAAAATCTTGGCACGAGTCGTGCACGGGTCCAGCTAGTTGTCACATAAAGCGTCAGCGACACGAGCACTTATCCCTATACACTTTATGTGAAGCTGTTGGGTTCTGGCCAAATCCCATTGGAAGAGATTCACTCAAAAAAGTGCCAATGACGCAAGTGGGTTCTGGCCAAATCCCAATGGAATCGATTTGTCCATAAATGTCCAATGAAGCTGTTGGGTTCTGGTCAAATCCCATTGGAACAGATTCACTCAAAAAAGTTCCAATGACGCAAGTGGATTCTGGCTTAATTATATTGGAACAGATTCACCAAAAAAAAATGTCCAATGACGCAGTTGGGTTCTGGCCAAATCCCATTGGAACAGATCCACCCAAAAAAGTTCCAATGATGCAAGCGGGTTCTGGCCAAATACTAATGGAACCAAGTTGTCAAAAAAATATTCCAATGACGCAGTTGGGTTCTGGCAAAATCCGAATGGAACCGATTTGTCCAAAAAAATGTCCAATATAGCTGTTGGGTTCTGGCCAAATCCCATTGGAACAGCGGGTTCTGGCCAAATACCAATGGAACCAATTTGTCCAAAAAAATGTCCAATGAAGCTGTTCGGTTCTGGCCAAATCCCATTGGAACAGATTCACCCAAAAAAAGTTCCAATGACGTTCTGGCCAAATCCTAATCGAGTCAGTTTGTCCATAGAAACCTTCCAAGTGTTTCCTTTTTTATCCATTAAAGTTATATATAAAAAGAAAGAAAAAGAACATTTATTTACATTTGTTTTCATTCGCAAATTTTAATATCATGCGAATTTATCATATCTTTCTTATCGTTGAAGAATAAAAGCAATATTCTTGTCGTTTCATTAATTCGTGAAAAGAATTAAAAGCTAATAGTTCTCGCGAGAGAATTCTTCCTAAGGAATTTATGATTTTAAAATACATTCTCCGAATGAATAAGAATGAAAAGAATGAAATTTTCTCATTCGCGCATGTATTTTTACGAACTCTGATTACAACCCATGAAGAGTATCAGTTGCAGCAATATACAATGCCTGTTGTTTCTCACTCCATCACCATTAGTTTACCTTTCTGCTCGCTTTACCGGAGATCCGTATTCACAATCCTACGTTGGTCTCAGCCGGGTACAGAATTGAACAGCTTTTTCGCTGGAGCGTTTTTATCTAAACGCTAGACATGTTCTTCTAATCTATTCAAGATTGACACTATTTTTTGTGAGTACTAGGTAGATGGAGTACTGTACAACTGTTGCGACCAGCTGGCTGCAAGTGTGCTCTGCCCAAATTGATATCGTCGTCGAATTGTTGTCGTCGTCGACGGTTAGCAGTCAATGTACTCTGGACCGTAGCAGGACACTTCCCCGAAAGCTATTTCCCCGATAGACATTTCCCCGAAAGGACATTTTCCGGAAATTGCCACTTCCTGGAAATGGACACTTCCCCGAAAAATATGAAATTTTCAATAAAAATTAATATAATTCCTAACACAATAATTTTTAATATGACCATTTCGGGGAAGTGTCCATTTCGGGAAAGTGCACATTTCCCCGAAATTAACACTCAAATAGAGCTGGAATTGAAATTAAATATAAATAATTAGAATTTTTATATTTTCGCAACGAATTTGCAAGTTACTGAAATTTCATTCTTCTTTAAGAATATTAAAAATTATTAAATTTATTTGTATGTTAAGAATAATATTAATTAAGAGAATAGTTTCAGAGTACGGAAGAAAAAAAACAAAAAATTTAAAATTTTTAGTAAAAAAAAAATCATTTAAAATTAATATTATTTCTCCATTTCGGGAAAGTGTCCATTTCTTGGAATTGTCCATTTCAGGGAAATGTCTATTCGGGGAAATGGCCGTTCGGTGAAATGTCTTTCGGGAAAATGGCTTTCGGGACATCTGTTACTAGATTCCATTCCTCGTCCTAGCAGGAAGAAGCTTCGGTCTTCAAACGTACCTTGAAGCGTCTTATCTAACTGATTATTTGAGCCTCAGTCTATGCCTCTCAATATATTTGAGTTTCTCTGATTTCTTTCGTCTGGAAAGATGTCTTTCTTCCCATTGTAGCGTTATATCGTGGCTCGCATAACTACCAACTGCGAAGTGGATCTACATGAAACGTCTGTCCCTACAGTGGTTGCGCGATACATTTGGTCATACCACGTTGGAATCCAAGCACCTCTAAGGCAGCCGTACGCTTTGAGTACGCACTGGAGATGCCCGCATATATCATCGAGAATAGAACAGCTTTAAGTAAGCAGGTGACTCGAGGCAGAGTCGAGTGACATTTGCTTGTTTGGTATATTATGTTTTATTGTGTAGCTCTCTATCTTTCTTGCCATATTTCGCGGCTGACAAGCGTGTGCGAACCTTGGCTGCTACAAGGAAATATTCCGAGTCGATGTTGACATTTCCATTGTTGAAAATGTTGTCGTGGACCCAAATAGGCATTAAAGTCACCAAACACGACTACAGACAGAATAGAGATTTGTTGCGTCAACCAACTCCTTGCCCAACCAACTTATTCGGTTCTCTCAACCGCAACGAGTTATATTTTGTACTGCAACCAATTTCGAACTGTTTTAGAACAATTTAGTACAGAGTTAGAACCATTAGGAGTGTGTATAGACTAATATTTCATGTGTACACGCTAATATGGCAGTTCCACCAACAAATTTGTAAACCATTCGATTTAACTGAATGAAGTTAGCTGGTACAACTAACTTTTTCATTCTTCCAACCATGCCAAAAGAGGATTATCTGTGTGTAGGAATTGTGTAGGTGGGGCTATGACTTGCCAACTATATGCTGTTTGTTGTATTACGCATGCACTATAAGAGTGTCATAACCTCACTTGATATGCCCCCTACATTATGCTAGGTGACAGTCAATTGAAAACTTTAAACGAAATTCTGCAAAATAGCTTTTTGAGTTATGCCACTCTAGTAGTAAATGAGCGATATGTATTTCACATGAACCACAATAAAATGACAAAAAAAACTGAAAACTAATCAATAATTTATTAATGTTTAATAAATTCTGAAATACGTATTGGAGAAATACAAAACAAACTGATCAGATGAGGATTTGACTCCAGTGAATTGCTATATGTCTTGCCTGTCTAAATATTCACAAGGGGCCCGTCATGTACGACCTATATTCATATATTATATCAAACACCAAGACTGCGACAAAAGTCAATTAAATCACAGAAACAAGTGGATTTTGGCAATAAAAATGTGACAAAAACAACATCAACAAAATTTCCCTTTTCGTTTGGTTTTATGATAATTGTAAACAGTGGCTACTTCCCATCACCATTAATATGAGTAACTTTCTCGCATATTTTAGTGATTTCGTCCGTCTGTGGATATGATGAAGGTCTGGTCCTCAATAAGGGAAATGTGTTTGTCCACACTCCGTTGTATAATAGATTATTGCTGTGTGTAAATATAATAATTAATTCAGTGCTGGATATTTTGCACCCTAGGCAAAAAACAATCACTGCTGGTGTAAAGAAAAGATTTCGTTCCTGCTGAAAAGGGTTGGTTGCATCGCATCGCATCGCATCTATCACTTTGCTTTGTTATTTTTAAAGATGTTCATTCTCATAGATAAAGTTGTTTTTATTATGATTTATGTGAATTTAAGATATTTCACTGACTTTAACTTTTTTTATTCTAATTTTCGCCAGGATTATTATTCATCAGTATCAAGTTTTAAATGCTTTCATTAGTATTTCATTGAAGTTGTCATTATTTTTGATTCAGTATCTGCATAATGTTTGTCTGGGTGGGTAGGTAGGAGAAAAAGACATGCTTTCCAAATGACTGAGTGGTCATAGTACAATGCTACGCTTCAACGCTTTTTCAACATCTTCCTATCATCCAATTCCATCTGCGCTCAAACCCCAAGCAGTTGGAAAAAAATCAGCTGAAAATTGAATTGAAAGTTTGCTGAAGCGTTAAACTGTATGTCAAATGTTTTTCATCCTACAACAAGGACATATGAGATTTTGTACACTTGGCATGATGTCCTGATTATCGTTTGTTTGTGTACGTGACGACATTGTGTGTTTGCATTTTATTTTAAATATATGTGCGAAATATTGACAAAGATGTGGCGCATCACACTATTCGTTATAACCTCATCACCTTGAAGCATAACGTGAACCCATCATCGCCAAGAGTATTATAAGACAATTATATCACATTCTGAAAACTATTTTAATTTTGATAATTGTCTGATACTTTTCATAAGAAATACCGTATAAAGCAATTTTTCATATTTTGTACATGAAATTAAAATAAATTTGTTGCGACACCCAACTAATTGCCCAACCTAAGTACACGCAAAGAAAAAAAAAAGTTTACAAAACGTTTTGTGGCAAAATAATTTCTTTTGCAACGTGCTTCAACTTTGCTTACATGCTTACTGTAAAAATATTAAATTATTTATTCTGAAAAATAAATTATTTATTCTGAACGAAAGGTCGTTTGCCGTCAATGTGTGCCAACAAATGTTGCATCAAATGTACATAACATTTATATTAAACGTAAAATTAATTTTGTGTGAAAATAAAAGCTTTTAAAAAATGTCACGACGATTGCATGCCTGCCTTCTATGCACGAGGATGCGGGTTCGAATCCTGCCTGTTTGTTTTTTTTTTAATAATTATTAGTGATTCATCAGTATGATATTAAAACATTACAATATGTAATTTGCAATTTAATAATAAATTCACCAATACATACACTGAAAAAAATACTGTATTTGAGTATGAAAAAGACTTAAAATAGCACCATTGGAAATTATACTAATATTAAGTCCGCACAGAATGAAGTTAAGTCCGCACTGACTTATATTAAGTCCATACGTACTTAATATAAGTCTGTGCGGACTTAATGTTAGTCCAATTTGGTATGGTACTATTTTAAGCTGTTTTTGTACTTAAATACACTAAGAAAAAATGACGTAATAAAATTAAATAAAATCTATTTAAATTTGATTTAAATACTTTTGTAATAAAAAAAGTAATACTCTGTACAAAAATATATTACGCGCGTATTTAATTTCAAATTAAATAAAAAGTATTTATTTTTATTACGTACGCAATTAAAATCATTATTTCAAAAAATTATATTATAGAAATATTCTTAACATTACTAAAGTTTGTTTTTTGAAAGTAACAACAACAAAATTATGTAATACGTGGTCATGTGTCCAACCTTCTTTACATGAAATAAATAGTTTTAAAATACCAATTGACATGACTATGATGTTGTGATTAAATTAAAATTTTATTATCATAATAAAAAGTAATGAAAAATATTTATATCAAATTTTATTACCTACGTAACAAATTTAAATAAAAAGTATTTTCTTCAAATTTTATTACGTACTTACTAAATTTAAATAAAAAGTATTTACTGCAATTTTAAATAAAAAGTATTTAATATAAATAAAAAAGACAACGGATGAAAAACGTGTCGAAAAGTATTTAAATTTATTAATTTTTTATTTAATTTTATTACTTTTTTCCCTCAGTGTACAGTTTTCTGCTTTTTCTGTGTTCCTTTGATTATTGTACATCAAAATGAATTGCACAATATTAATGGACAGTGGTCGAATGGAAGTGTACTGGCTTTGCAATCTGAAGGTGAGTTCAATTCACTTCTAGATCTTGCTGAAAAAGTAAAAATCATGTTTTTTTCAATTAATAAAAATTTAATAAAGAAAATTAATAAAAAAATGTTTAAACTTAAAAAAGCAAACGAAAAACTCGTTTGGTACAAACAATGTTATTTCCCCTCAAAAGAAATCCACAAACGTTATTTTTGTCTAATTTTTCGTTTGTAAGGAACGTTTTTTCCCGGACCATGTTCACACCCATAATTCTGTTCGTTGTGTACTTGGGTTTTTTTTTACATATTGTGATATTGAGTTAAATCATTTTAAAATATATCCTAACGTAAAACATAAAATAAAGCTGGAGTTATAATAGACGTAACGTAATGTGCTCAAATGTTATCGGGGCGTACATCATATAAATAGTTCCGTTTCGTTCCGGTGACATTTGACAATGTAACGTCTATTATAACTCCAGCTTAAGTCCTAATCATAAAAACCATTGGCGTTTATTCATAAACAATATAAAGTCGACTTTAAAATTAAAATCACTTTATATATAAAGTGTGGGTATCAAAATTTTAGGGTATCAAAATTTCAAGTCTGAGCGCCTAACACAATTTTTTTTTTGCAAAATTTTTCGTCTATCGAAGATAAAGGTTTATTGTCGGCAATCTTTATTTTACGCAATATGTCGAATAATCAACTCTGGCATTCTACATTATTCGACATGTAAATGAGTTGCTGCTGCAAAAAACCGGTTGCTTTGATTGAATTTGCAAACAATATAAATATTTGTGGAAAACACCACAAGTGTTGGTTAAACTGTAGATCCCACCACTTACAGTACAAATATAACACGCATGAGAGAGCTCGACATTACTTCTTGTAGGACTGTAGTGCAAAACTATTAATATTATCACTTAATTTCTTGTACGAAACATTAATATCATATATGGCAAACAATTTCGAACTTTGAAGTATTTGCAAGAAATAGTGCAATTGTCGTATCATTTCCGGCAAACAATTTGAATATTTGCTACTAACGATAATATCAAATACTTTAGTGTTTATTTCAGATAGTGTTTATCCGAAACGATCTATTTGTGTGTGTATATTTATCAGTTCTATCAAATGTTTGATACGTTTCTTATAACCAACACACAGAAAAGCAGTAGAAGCGGTAAGCAACGAAATTGTCATACCAACTCATGCGGTTGTGGCAAACTTTTAAATAAGTATTTGGCCACAAACGTTGTAGTACTAATTGTGAAATTAAACT
This sequence comes from Dryomyza anilis, assembly GCA_951804985.1. Classification (NCBI taxonomy): domain Eukaryota; kingdom Metazoa; phylum Arthropoda; class Insecta; order Diptera; family Dryomyzidae; genus Dryomyza; species Dryomyza anilis. The sequence goes on along the minus strand of OX638133.1, from coordinate 46,202,312 downwards.
TGTGGAAACCACCATGCTTTATTGCAACCGCCGACTTCCTAAAATTTATTTAAAAAAACAAGGTTTATTATTTTCAAACAAATAGTTTTTGATCCCTGACTTAAGAAATTCTGACAGATGCCTTTGTGCAAATTGCGGTACAAATTTATGCATTTTTTTATAATACACTCAAAATAAAAAGTTTGCAATAGTAGCAAAAAAAATGTTGCTAAAGTAGCATAAATACGGGCTACTGTTTTTATTTTAAAAATAACTAAAAATGTCTTTAAAATAAATACATATATATTTGATTTACGTCCAAAAACATTTGTATTTATTTTTACTAAACTGATGTTGTTGTTTTTATATGACAAATTACTACATAATTTAACAGCTTTTCTATATATAAAATTTCAATACATATGTATTAAAAAACCTATATTTTGTCTTTATTTATACGTCCAGAAATATGTAGAGAAATTACTATATATGCCTTTAATTTTACAATAATATGTAGTTATTTTACTTTGTTGTGATAATTTTTTAAATAACATATTTCTACTATATTTCTACTATTTCAACTATTACTGCCTGAACAGAATACAGGCGGTGATCAAAAACAAAACATCAATACAGTTTGTGCAATATGTAGAGAACGAATTTTCAATACATGGTGTAGTAAAAAATAAGACAAATAAAGGCAAATGTATTTAAAAACCAACAAAATGTAGTAGTCATAATTTATTTCAAAACAAAGACATATAATGTATATAATTTGCTACAGTAATTTTTTTCGGTGTACAGCTTTAACAAATTAGTGGCTTTTTGACAAGCTTCTATATACATTCGAATATTATTTTACATTGGTAATTATTATGGGTAACGCTAAAAATTTGGTTTTAAAAATATAAACAAAACTTGGCTGTTTTTGAAAGTAAATTATGTTTTCATATTTAGAGACATTTTAAGAGGACTGTTAATTTTAGAATTTTATATAATAAATTCAATTTTAACCAAATTTTTATAAAAACAATTACCTTTAAGTGATACATATTTTTGTATACAGGGAATTTATAGTAAATTTATAGAATATTATTTATAGAAGAATTTATAATAATATGTAAATAATTTATAATTTAATAATAAACTATAATACACAAAATAATTGCATAATACATTTTATGTATTATGTAGTACACGTATTTCAAAAATAAAAACTACACTAAGAAAACAGAATGTTTATGCTGCAACTGCAACTAAAATACTACTCGCTTTAACAATTCCAATATGCAGGAAATACAAATAAATTTTCAGCAAAATTTTAAATAATTTGACATATTTTGTATTATTTGTGAGATGTTTCTTACAATCATCACGAAAAATGTCATATTTGTGGTAGATTCACTGCAACTACTAGAGAAATAGGTAGCATTGCTGCAAATATTCACATATTCCACAGATATTAATGCTTTTGTAGCAAAACTATTAATATTGTCTAAATATCACAAAAAGTAGCGTCAACGCACTTATGGGGGACGGACGTGTCGTGTCGTCTCTTGTCTTTTTTAACGTGTTCCGTCCGTCGTTTAGTATAAATGTGTTTCAAAACTGTGTTTAATGTGCCCGCCCAACATAAGAAAAATAACGAAATAAAACAAAATTAAATTAAAACATAAACTAATAATAATTGACATAAAAAACTAAAAAGAAACACCAAATAAATAAAACAATAATAATTAAACAACCACATAATAGAACCTGTTTCGCGCTGCCTGCTGAGTTGCCGCACTCGCTGTTTTTGCAATTGCCGACGCAAAGGGCTTTTCTATGCTCTTTGCTGCAATTGCACAGGTTTGTTGACGTATCCTCTCCCTCCCCCATCCTACTCCACGCTACTAGCGCGCACGGTTGAGGCTGCAGTGAGTGCGTAATCTATGCTGTGGTGAAGGCATAACACTCACCACGGCTTGACTTACGCTCTCATTTGTTTGTTTCAACTGCTGCGCCTTGGTAGTATGTATGTCTGTTTTGAAGTTGCCCAGTAGAAAAAATGTCGCAAAAATTTCGCATAGATTTTTGCAACATTCGTGGGCTAAGGGCGAACTTTTTCTCGGTATATGCGTATGTGTCCATCCATAGGCCACAAATAATGGCACTAGGTGAGACCCAGGTTAATGAGGGTGCAGATCCACTGGATTTTCATATACCTGATTATCACCTATTGCCATTATTCTCTGCCCATAGGGGCCTTGCTCTTTTTATCCGAAGTGACGTTGCGTATCAACTGCAGCAACAACATAGTGTGTCGGATAGCGAATTTAATACTATTTGGGTTAAATTCAAAATTCAAACACACATCATGCACTTGTGCTTTCTTTATAGGAGTCCGAATTTAGATAGGGTTTCCACCTGTAATAAGCTGGATGCCTTATCTGATTCGATCTCAAATATATTGGAGCAATTTCCAGGCAGTGAAATTGTTGTTGCCGGCGATTTTAATGTGCACAACGCCACTTGGTTGAGCCACTCGGGTCTATCAACACAGGAGGGTTGTTATGTTGAGCTTTTTGCCGAGTGCAACCAACTCACTCAAATGGTGAAGGAGCCGACGTATATTCCACGCGTCGGCGGGCAAAGCCCAAAAGTCCTAGACCTTTTTCTGACTTCACATCATGAAAAATATGATGTAAAAGTCCTTGCACCTCTTGGTAATTCCGACCACTGTACTGTTTCCGCTGAGTTTTCGTATTCTAGTTTACGCGCCTCTTCGATTAAAGCCCCGAAGAGGAATGTATGGCTTTATGAAAAAGCAAATTGGGTTGCGTTAAATGATTTTTTTCGCAATTTTAATTGGAAATTGTGTTTCGCTGACAGAGACATAAATGCTGCGGCTTTAATGGTACAAAATATTATTTTATTAGGTATGCGGTCCTTCATACCTTCTAAAAAAATTAGCATTAAACCTAAGGACCACTCTTGGTTTAATGAGACTTGCAGGATTGCAGTCAGGTCGAAAGAGGAAGCCTTTCAGACTTGGCGTTCTAACAAGAATGCTGATACTGAAAGACTTCGTATACAGGCTAGGAATCGCTGTAATGCCGTGATCTCGCGCGAAAAGTTTCTTCACGAACAAAACGCGCGCAAAAAGGTCCTACCCTATCACAGGGGTAGTAAAAATGTCTGGTCATTTGTAAAAAGGGTGAAGAATCAGACGACATCGTCTACTCCAACTCTTAGTATGAATGGCCAGACCTTCACTGACCCGGTTGATAAAGCTAATCTCTTGGCAGAATTATTTGCAAATAATTCAACGCTCCCAGATAGTAATCAACCACTGCCTGTCGTCGATTTTGTTTCTTCTGCAATGCCGGAGATACATTTTCGAACTCGGGCAGTTAAAAAGGTTTTAGAAAGCCTCAACATTAACAAAGCCTCTGGGCCAGATGGCATATCTGCCCATGTGTTGAAGAAGTGCGCGTCAACGCTGGCTTGTCCGTTGCGTAACCTTTTCAACATCTCCTACACGACAGGAGTTTTTCCATCTTGTTGAAGGTTCCGAAAAAGGGCGAGGCCACGAACCCTGCCAATTACCGACCCATTGCAATATGCTCTGCACTCTCCAAGGTAATGGAGAGCGTAATTAACTTCCACTTTGTGAACTATCTTGAGCACAACGAATTGCTCAGTGACCGACAATACGGTTTCCGTAGGACCAGATCCACAGGTGACTTGATGGCGGTCCTCTCCGAAAAGTGGAATAATTGTGTTCACCTTTTCGGGGAGAGCAAGGCTGTTGCTCTTGATATCTCCAAGGCTTTTGATCGAGTGTGGCATAAAGCCCTCGTTTCAAAACTAATTGCATATGGTGTTGGTGAATCTTTTACTCGATGGATATCGAGTTTTCTCCAGGGTCGTTCAATACGAGTTGCGATGGATGGTGTTCTTTCGGAACAACATTTCATCAATTCTGGAGTTCCGCAGGGTTCCGTCCTATCCCCGTCCCTATTTCTGGTATTTATCAATGACCTTCTGTCATTGACCCAGAACCCAATCCATTCCTTTGCAGATGATAGCAATATTTGTCATTCATACTCGTTCAAAAAGCGCCCAACCTCTTTGGAGATTGAGAGTAAAAGACGCACTATGAATGACACACTCAATAATGACCTTAAAACAATCTCCGAGTGGGGTCTTGCAAATAGAGTTGATTTTAATGCACGCAAGACCCAATGTTGTCTGTTATCTCACAAAAGAATGGATTCAACCCTACCTCCCCTTAATATGGGTGCTGTGGATATTGCAGAGTCAGCTGCTCTTGACGTTCTGGGCATATCAATTCAATGTGATCTCCGTTGGAATGATCACATATTTGACGTGTCGAAAGAGGCGGCCAAGTGCCTCGGTTTTTTAAAACGGTGTAAGACATACTTCACTCCTGCTGACTTGCGCACTGTCTACACCACCTATATTCGGCCTAAGATGGAATACAATTCGCACATATGGGCAGGGGCTTCAAAATCTTCTTTGGAGTTCCTGGATCGAATCCAACAGCGTGCAATATATTTAATAGGGGATGAAAATATTTCATCCTCTATTGGTTCTCTTGAGCACCGAAGGACCGTAGGGTGTGTAAGCCTGTTCTATAGGTATTACAATGGTAAGTGTTCGAGGGAAATACATGGCCTGATTCCACCAGGTCGTGTGTCCTCTCGTTCTACTCGGGCATCGAACCAAGCCCACCCCTTCGTAGTTCACTCGGCTCTCAATAGAACCACGCATTACCGAGAGAATTCGTTCTTCAGTCGCACGATACGTTTGTGGAACAATCTCCCTGCGTCTGTTTTTCCCGACATTTTTGATATTGGCAAGTTCAAAACAAACATTCACCGACACTACTCCATCTTTCCACCCTCCATATAACCTATCATCCCTTCTTACGATCAACACTGTGCATTGCATGAATAGGGGGCATCCCCTGAGCGTTGGAACTGTAGAAAACGAATTTCTAATACATTGTGTAGTAAAATTCAGACAAATTAATACAATTGTATTAAAAAACGATCAAAATGTAGTAGAACTGCATTTTTTCAAAACGAAGACATAAATGTAGTATAATTTACTACAGTAATTTTTTCGGTGTAGCGTTTGAATTGGTTTTAAATATAATAATTAATCAAAATCCTTTAATTTTAACACACTTTTTTTGACTTTAGGTTATTTTTTATTATAAAGACATTTTTTCAGTGTAGTGCTGGGAGTAACGACAATCGACAACCCTAATTTTACTAACTATTATCATCAGATCCAAAGCAATATAATCATTTTATATCATTATCGTATGCATAAATTTAATTAACAAAAGCTTATGTGAGCAAAAACTTTTACATTACATCAAAAACTGTCGAGTCCTTTATCGCCTACTTAAGTTTTACTCATCGTTACTGTGTGACTTGTTTATTAATTTGTTAGTCTTACAGATTGTTTGTGGCTGGCTACCACTCAGACATTTTTATGTTGTTTGTGTCCGAATTATGGCATGCCAAACACGTTCTCGCAATCAAGCCTTTCCATGCTCGAAACTTTCTACCATTTTAATGTGACTATCTAAATAAGTTATTTAATTTAGAGCATTGATTTGTTTTTGATTCTGCAATTTTCTAATAAATAATAGTACCGTCGTTTTTCAGGTATATTTAGTTAAATTACTTTTATTTGTTGTTTTTTTTTTGTTAATATTATATAGATCAACAGTTCGAATAATTGTGACATATTTTTAAATAGAAAATATTCTAGAGAAACATATTGTGTTTCAATTCAAAAATCAGTAGGTTTGATATATTTAAATTATTTGAACCTAAAAAACAATCACGTTTTAAATTTTTGTATAACTTTTTTTTACAAAAATTTAAAACGTGTTACTTTTCGTAAGAAGCGGCGGTATTTTATGAATCAATTTTTGTATTTATTTAATTTTTGTATATGTTTAAATAAGTTCAACAAATCGATTGATGAAACAGCCATATTTGTTTTTACTTTAAATAATTTAATATTTTTCGCCTCATGTACTTTGTTTTTTTTTTCTCACAATTTCTTTGTAAACTTTTTTGTTCATAGTCTTTATTTATGTGCTCACAACTTTCGCTGTCTCAAACATTTTTTAAAAGTATTCTAATACAAAATTTGTTTGTTTTTGCCATAAAAAATAACAATGTGACGACAACTCAAACAAAACTATTCAATATTTTTTTTAAGGAAGGAAACGAAAAGTTTAGGCATAAAGTCTGCAAAGTTCAATCGTAAAAAAATATGTTATAAACATTATTTCTATTCAACTAAGAGAACCACCCACCACTTTGCAATCTATTTCTGAAAATTTCGTTCGCTGTGAGAGGATTACTAAGTCCATTTTGTACAGTACATTTGCAAGGCAAAAGAAAAAATACATTTACTAAATATAATAATAAATTTAATTATTAAATTATTTTACTTTATTTAGTTATATATTATTATTAAATATAATATTTAATCATTTTAGGTATTGCATTTAATATTCTTATATTGAGTTTAATTATAGAAACGACAATATATATAGACGATTATTTTTATTTATTTTTTTATTTCTATTTATTTCTCTGAATTAATAAGTATTAGACTTTATATTATTGGCATACAGTGGTAGTCAACTAATTAGGGACACTAAAATTTTATTTTAAACATTTTTGGCACTTTATGCACATAATTTTTGTTTTTAGTTTGGACTATGCTCTGGATAACCCTAAACCATTCTTGTTTATCGTAAGATTACACATTGCGGCAAAAAGACAACTTTTTTAATTGAACTCAATTATTTTTTTTGATATTGTGCTTCAATGTGGTCTACAAATAAAAAGTGTAGTATAAACTTATACCCCCACACGTCTGAGTTAGGCGCTATGGGGTCTTAAAGGGTTCAAAGAATAACCAATACAGTTCGTCATTTTCTAGCGAAATGGTTAATTGTACGTTTTTCATGCCTAAGGAGCGATTATCGGGACCTTCCTAAGGATGATTTCCACTGAACACTTTAAGTTTCTATCTTAACGATTTACCACTATTTTTAATGGTTTTCTATTAACAATTCCGTTAAGGAGTTGTAGCCAGTAGAAGAAGTCAGAAAACTATCATAATGTCTTTGGGGAAAATATTCATCTTTACAAATGAGTTAGGGTCTCCAAACAACTAAATTCTCGAACACGTACTATTTCTGAAATATAAGCCTACTAATTATTATTATTGCTTCGGGGTGATGCACTGCGACCTGAATAGATCTATTGTGCCCCGCTTGATACCATGACTGAAGCCATTCTCAGCTGTGGCATCTCCCTATACTATTTATAGGGGGTTCTGGTTTTAAATAGTTCTATAAGATGTCCGTCAAGCCTATCTCAGTTAAAAACCTGATTATATGGTTAGGGTTCATCTTTCTAATATCGTTTGGACTTGGTTGTCGATTCCCAAGTATTTGCATTCTTGTACGAATTAGCGCTGGACACGTTTCTAAAATGTGTTCTGGATCTTCATCGTCTTCTAGACAGAATCTACATGTACTGTCAGTTTGTATACCCATCCTAGTTAGATGTTCAGCAAGCCGACAATGACCTGTAAGAAGTCCTGTTAGAATTCTCAGGTTTTTCTTCGATAGCTTAATGTATTCTTTAAATCTTCTTAAGTCATAGGACCCAATGAATTTCTTTGATTGACGCATTTTAGCCTGCCCCAACCATAGGGGTTCTCTGGTGTTAAGTAGTTCTTCTCGTAAAAACTTTTTTACAACACTGTCACCGATTCCACAAAAAGGTTCGGGTGCTATTAGCTTTGTTTGCTCTTGAATTATTTTTCATATTCCAACCAATGACAAGAATGAAATTATCTTGTCTGAACCTATCTTGTCTGAACCTATCTCAATAATACAAAAATTTATTATACACATTGGCACCAATTCTAAATAAATATTTCCACAAATCATTTTTGGGAGAAAAAAGCTATGTATTGAATATATATGAAAAGCTTTTATTCTGCCAAAAATAATTTGTTGGATTATATATATATATATATATATATATATATATATATATATATATATATATATATATATATATATATATATATATATACATATAGAATTTCGCGGCTTATTATATGAAATTGTTTTGACCGTTTCATTTTAAAAGGACATATTTTACATAAAACAATGCAATAAATTTAAATAATAAATTCCCTTTTCGCATATTTTTTTTTTTTTTTGTACAGATTAACCAACACTCAGGGAATGTCCCCTATTTATGCAAAGCACAGTGTTGCTCGTAGGAAAGGATTAGGGTTAGAGGAAGGGAGGAAAGATGAGGTAGTGTCGGTGAATATTTGTTTTGAATTTGCCAATATCAAAAATATCGGGAAAAACAGACGCAGGGAGAATGTTCCACAAACGAATCGTGCGACTGAAGAACGAATTCGCTCTATAATGCGTGGTTCTGTTGAGATCCGAGTGGACTACGAAGGGGTGGGCTTGGTTCGATACCCGAGTAGAACGAGAGAACACACTACCTGGTGGAATCAGGCCATGTATCTCCCTCGAACACTTACCATTGTAATACCTATAAAACAGGCTTACACAACCAACGGTCCTTCGGTGCTAAAGAGAGCCAATAGAGGATGAAATATTTTCATCCCCTATTAAATATATTGCACGTTGTTGGATTCGGTCCAGGAACTCCAAAGATGATTTAGAAGCCCCTGCCCATATGTGCGAGTTGTATTCCATCTTAGGCCGAATATAGGTAGTGTAGACAGTGCGTAAGTCAGCAAGAATGAAGTAAGTATGTACCGTTTCAGAAAACCGAGGCATTGGCCGTTTCGTTCGACACATCAAATATATGGTCATTCCAAAGGAGATCACATTGAATTGATATGCCCAGAACGTCAAGAGAAGCTGGTTGCGCAATATCCACAGCACCCATATTGAGGGGAGGGAGGGGTGAATCCATTCTTTTGTGAGATAGCAGACAACATTGGGTCTTGCTTGCATTAAAATCAACTCTATTTGCAAGACCCCACTCGGAGATTGATTTAAGGTCATTGTTGAGTGTGTCATTCATAGTGCGTCAATCTCCAAAGGGTTTGGGCGCTTGTTGAACGCCATTTCATTTTAAAAGGACATATTTTACATAAAACAATGCAATAAATTTAAATAATAAATTCCCTTTTCGCATATTAAAGGAAAAAGGGAAAGATGATATCAATGAAAATTGTACAGTATGGCAAGTGTTGAGAAATTTAATTGTTTTGAGCTATTTTTGAAGACGAATATTTTATCCAATGACAATATGATAGTTTTCTCACTTCTTCTACTGGTTATAACCCAAGTAACCAAAAGCTCCGATATGGGATCAATTTCAGTTGTTTTTCGCTTATAAATAGATCACAGAAACCGAATTGTAACCGAAAAAGTGTAAAGGCAGAGCCTAATTGTAAACGTTTTTTTTTTTGTGTTTGTCACTTCTATTTCTTATCTCACCTCACCAATTATAATTTTCTTTATATTTCTTGATGCACTTATATAATATACGGACACTTCCGACAAAAAAAATTATGTTTGCACGCACAAGTGAAAATACGAATTTAAGTTGATTTTCGGCGTCGATTTTTGTTTGATTTAATAATTATTTTCATATTTTTAATGAAGATTCGGTTTGGATTTCTCATTTTGTTGACTCATAAGGGACCGAGTTGTGGCTAATTTAGAGTATATTGCTTCCAACCAGTTTATATTCATTTATTTGTGATTTGATTTGTTATTTATTCCAATTTGATTTCATTGTAACCTCTTATTAATAAATTTGGAGCTAGAAAATTACTACGGGACCCAAATGAATTGTATATTTTTAGTTACAATTGCTGAATTGTGGTTACTTGGGAACTCCTACGAGAAATCTATAAAAAAAAAGTGGTAAAACGTTAAGATACAAACATTAAGTAGAATTCATCCTGATGAAGTTTTCAATGAACCATTTGGCTACAAAATAACTAAATATATCGATTATTCTTTGAATCCTTGAATAACCAAGACGTATACTATACATTTCATCAGAAAATCTTACTATATAAAAAAAGTTAAATTAAAATAGTTGTAATTTTGCCGCACAGTGTTCATTATCCATTGATTGTAGGGATGTAAATCCCGTCAAATCAGTCCCGAAAAACTCATCCCGGGATCATCGTTAAATTTCGGGATAACAAAAAACGCTAGTAGATCAATTTTTAATACTTCATTCAAAAGTCTTTCAATGTTTTTATACACATTTTGTGAAAAAGTAAATCTAACATTTAATGGACTAATATCTTAAAACTCTGATGTCATTAATAATGAATTACTTGCTTTTTGACTATTAACAAATTCACAAATTAATTTCAATCGATATTTTAATCGTTCTTTTTAAATAACATAATTCAAAATCTTATAATAATGCATCGACCTTATATATCATTCACATCATCAATATATACTGTTGCAATATCTCCAGAATTAAAAATCTATAAAAATATGTTAATAAAAATGTTTATATTCATTATATTAATTTAAAAGACGAATTTTAATTCACAGATACGTTTTTTAAATGCATATAACTCAAAAAGTAGAAAGGACACAGAAAAAGCAATACCATGGTCTAAATAGGCATTCTCTCTAGTATTACCAATGATTTAAAATATAACATTTATTTTTTACTAAATATTATTTTCCGATAATTACATAAATTGCCCTTATTTTCTAAATTTGTCAAATTTAACAGATTATTTTAACTAAACCATAATCTAACTTTTATTTTGATGACAGTCGAAAGATTTACTATAAACTTTGCTGGCGAATTGAATCCGGTTTTCGAATAGCGATAAAACTATAACCGTTGTCTCTTTACCTTCAGAGACAACGGTTATAGTTTTATATTAATAACTTTTATTAATAACAAAATCCATAAATAAATATAATTGAACACCCTAACATTTTTTCATTTGGGTCTAAAACTAACATTTTTCACTATTTTTCACATTCATTACAATCAAATTGTGCGTACTACAAATTTCAATCATATAAAATCAATTTGACCGAGAATAAATCATTTTACTAATTCTAAATTAGATTAAACTAACAGTATAAAATCCACTGAAACGATTGAGTTTACATAAATAAATCCACGTTCCTAAATTGAGTTAATTTTTAAAATTGTTATTAATTAAAAATCACATATAACTTTAAAAAAATGTGTCTGAAAACATATGCATTTGAATATATGAGTTTTGTTTGAGCATTAAACATTTAATTGTTTATTATTCAAACATAGATATGGTTATTATATGCCTTTGCTATTATTTTTTTTAATCCCGGGACTAATCCCGGGATCCCGGGATTCCGGGATTCCGGGATTAAAATTTGTTAGTCCCGAAATTTTGGGATTGAAAAATAGTCCGGGATTGACATCCCTAATTGATTGCCGATTATACCTAATGCCGGTTATCGAATAGCGATCGAATGAAAACCCAATAAGACAAACTGCAAACAGCCTTAAATGTAATTAATTTATTAGCAAACACAAAAACTAAAAGTGTTCCCAGGTCTTTATTAAAAAATTCACAATAGCAAATGTTCGCCGCAAACTAAACGGCTAAAATTATATAAAATTAGGTTCTGTACTTACTTATTGGTTTTTGTACCTACTTAATTTTGTTTAATTGTGCTATTGTGACTTTCGAAATTCAAATGTCGAATTTCGGAAAACTGTCAAGAGACCACTTTGAATTTCGGAAAACTAAAATTTTTCGGAAAGTTGAAGTTGTATTTGGTACATAGTTGGTATTTGGTACATAATTCACTCAAATAAATTTAAGACACAGATTTTTTATATATTTAAAATCCTTTAGTTATTTCCATGGTTGAAGCCATTTCTGAACATTTTGCACCATTTGTTTTTTTTAATGAAAACTGTTTAAAATATTCAGCATTTAGTTACGAACATATTTGGACAGAACATCATTGCTTTGTTTAAAAGTTCATAAAAATAAATTAAATTAAAAATTTTAAAATCAACAAATCTTCACTTTTTAAATATTCATGATATACCATGGTATTATTGTAGTGAAATTGTATTAGAATTAGAGAGGAGCGCGTGCCTCTTTTTGATGGCACGGAAACGCAAGGGCACGCCAATAGGTGACACGCACGAGCACGACGGCTATATTTACAGGCACGCACGAGAAGGGATTTAAATGACACGAAGAAACACGACAAAACACGGAAAAACGTGCTTTGTGGCGAGAAAAACCTGAAAAAGCAGGCGAAACGTGAAAAATAAGACCGGAACCGTTTAGATTTTTAGAACCGGAATCGTTATTAAAAATGTGTGGAAACGAAACTGCATTCGGAATCCATATATTTTTATCTGGTTGGAATCGGAACCAGAGAACGTAAAGAACAGGAATTGAAAACGTAATTAAAGAATGTATGTAACCGGAATCGAAACCCATTTAATTTTTTGGTTTAAACCGGAATCGGAACCGGAATCACAATTTTAAAAATCCGATATTTAAAAGGTATTTAGTCCCTGTAATAAATAATTCAAAAATTAAGTTTGATACAAAAACAACAGATTTTTAAGAAAAGGGTAAAATACCACGAAATTTTTATTTTCTGAAGATTGAAGTAAGGGTTTTTTTAAATTATGGTAGAAACTAAAAAAAAAACTTTAACCGATGCCGGAGCCTGATTTTGGAGGCACGGGCATCGGGCATGACAACAACTAGCACGCACGGAGGTTTGCACACTCGAACTCGGATTTTCGGGCGTCCATCACCATGCTTATTTCTAATCGAGTGGATCTGTTTATAGACGCTATTCATATATGAATATTTTGCAAATTGTTATTCTTCAAATTTTTAATATATAGTGTATAAAATTTAATTAAATTAATAATAATTGTTTATTGTAGTAGTATTACGTTTAACTTATAAACTATATTTAGTAACTCCAACGAGAAATGTACGCTATAATCGGTGAACCAACAAACCTATCTTCTACAACTATAGTAAATATGGGCCCATCTAGTGCATGTTAGCTACACTAGCGATATGTACACCAGCGACACTAGCATGATATTGTACAAACTGGCAAAACTAAGCATCCCAGCAAACAGTTCGCTATTGTAAATAAATATATGCTGTAAATGCAATTTAAGGTTTGCTAAAATTTTTCATGTATCATGTAAAAATTTTTCATGTATCGTTTTTTTTTTTCAATTTTAAATTTATTAAGGATGAATGAATTTATCCGTTCGAATTCGTATCGTATAATTACAAACCTTTTTGCAAATAAAAAGGCAAGAAAATTAACTTTTTAAAATCTATATACAGGGATTTCGATGTCAATAATTCTTTCTGAATTCAATGACTCAAAAAAATAAGAAAACATTCATATCCCCACCTTGGTGGGGATATTAATGTGGAAAATTTAAATGTACACACAGAAAATACTCTTTTGGCATGAGGTTAGAAGAACGAAAAAATTAGTTGTACCAACTAACCTCAATCAGTTAAATCGTAGGATACAAATTTGCTGGCGGAACTGCCATATTAGTTTATACACATGATATACATATAAAATTGAGCAGACTTATTAAGTAAAGTTTTTAAAAAAATTCACTTACACAACTCATTTTCCAAAGAATACATTTCTTTCTTTCAATTGACAAGACTAAAGACATGCATACGTATTTTTATTGAAAATTGATTATATAAAAGCGTAGAAAATTTATGTTCATAGATCTATTATAAAAAGTAGATCAACTAGAAAAAAGTTAGCAATTTGCGTAGTTATTGCGTAGCCTATGCTCTGGATAGATCCTAAATTCAAAAAAATATAATTAAATAATTGACTAAAAATTAAAATTTTCCAAGTATAGCTCCAATTATCTTAAAAACGTATTGGAATAGCATTTATTAGAATATGAATGAAAATAATTTGTATCTTCAATTTTTCTCATCATTAAATTATGAGAAAAAATAGAACGTAGCGAATTCTCATCATTTAAAGATGAAAATAAATGATGAGAAAAGATGAAAAAAATGATGAGAAACAAGATAAGAAAAGATGAAAAATTTGATGAGAAAAATGATGAGAAAAATGATGAGACAAATGATGGTAAAAATGATTAGAAAATATGAGGACAAATAAGAGATTGGACACATCCGATTGCTACTGGATGATATTTAAGCAAAGGCTTCGACATGTCCATTGGAAGATGAGGTGCTCCTGGACATGTCCATGATGATCTTGGACAACAATATTTTTTTTCATTATGTTTTGAAATGCAATAAAAATTATTCTGGACATGTACACTGGAGGATGAGGTGCTCCTGGACATTTCCATGATGACCTTGGGCAACATTTTTTTTTCATTATGTTTTGAAATGTCATAAAAATGATTTTGGACATGTACACTGGAGGATGAGGTGTTCCTGGACATGTTCATGATAACCTTAGATCTAAAATATCGAAAAGATCAAAAAGACCAAAAAGATCAAAGAGATCGAAAAGATCTAAAATATGTAAAAGATCAGAAAGATCAAAAAGGTCGAAATGATCGAAAAGTTCAGCTCACGAGAGTGTATATGCAATAAACTGATTTCTGCTGTTATAATTTCTTATCTTTGACAAAGAGGCATGCCGTTTGTTCTATTCTAAACTCCCATTAAAGAAAAAAACTATGACAGGGTGCTATTCCTGGTACATGGAGAGAAATATACGTAACAATGTTGATGAAGAATGGTTTTAACATTTGTATTACATATCAGTCCAGTATTATGGATTAGTCCAGTATTATGGATCAGTTCAGCTAGGGTTTCATTCGATAAAGTATTATTATATATTTGGAGAAAATACTACCTTTTGAAAATGAGTTTGGGTGCTATTTAGATGGATCTGACCAAAGTTATGACTAGTCAGCCGCAAGAAATATAAATTTTAAGGTTTACGTATTCTTTTTCATCTTGTAAACCAATATATAAGTCCTGGTGTTGGTTCTTTTATTTTTGAGAATTCAAAAATTTTGAGTATTTTAAAGTCCCGTTAAAAAAAAAAACAATTCCTGGTACCCGGAGAGAAATATACGTAACAATGACGATCAACATTTGTATTATATATCAGGCCAGTAATGCCCGAGTTTTAATCGGCAAAGTAACACCATATAGTCGGATAAAATAGTTCTTTAGAAAATGAGTTTGGGTGCAATTCGGATGGAGCAAAGCAAAAAATATATGGGCCACACGAAATCGACGAAAAATAGTCAAATTTGATATTTTACCGTTTCGATTTCAATAAAATTTGCGCAACTGATAATGGGTACCTGATATGTACTGACCAATTTCGTCCACTACTTCCAGAGATACAGTGGCTCAAAGTTACAAAAAATGGGCCAAAAATCATTTTTGCATGGTTGTTCATATTTAAATATATCTTAAAATAGAAATGCTAGAAACTTCGCTGATAAAAGCTAATAGAACAAGCTTTTAGAAAAATTAAGTTGTGACTTCTAAACGTGCACATGTGGCCCGTGGTCATTATCCTTGTACTTCAAAATTGATGTCCTTAAAAAGGACCCTTTTTAAAATTCTGAAAACAATGCTTTATTTTCGTCAATTTATAATAAATATTCTTGCTAAATTTCAAGATGTTATTTTGATGGCATTATATTTTTAAAAATAATAATATAATAATAAATTTTTATTTCTTTATTGTATTGAAAAAAAATATTTTTTTTTCTACAGTATTAGTTACTATAATTCTTGATTATATATGTAACTCTGATTTCTAAAATGACGTCAGTTTTATCATATTGAATCTAGTTTTTGAGATATTGATTTTGGGATATAGTTTTTACGATTTTCGAAAAATTGTATATATCTCAAAAACTAGAGACAATTTGATGAAACTGAACTGACATTTTCGAAATCAGAGTTACAAATACATTAAAAAAATTTACTTTTTAAAAAAAAAAAAAAATTTTTTTTTTCTATACAAAAAATATGAAAAAATTTAGAATGTTAATTTTTAAAATACGATGCGATCAAAATACCATATTGAAATTTGGCAAGAATATTTATATTAAATCAACCAAAATATGTGATTTTTTTAGAATTTTAAAAAGGGTCCTTTTTAAAGACATCAATTTTGAAGAGCGAGTATAATTACCAAGGGCCACATGTTCAAGTTTAGAAGTTACAACTTGGTATAAAAGCTTGTTCAATTTTGCTTTAAAACGAGCTGTCATTTCTAGTTTAAGAGATATTGAAATATTAACAACCATTGAAAAGCGATTTTTGGCCTTTTTGCACTAACTTTTTTTTATTGAAAAAATCGATAGAGGGGTTGGAATGGTAAAGATCAAAAAGATAAAAAATATCGAAAAGATCCAAAAATTCTAAAAGATCAAAAAGATCTAAAATTTGATCTTTTAGACGTTTTTGATCTTTTCGACCTTTTTGATCTTTTTGATCTTTTCGATCTTTTTGATATTTTCGATCTTTTCGATCTATTCGATCTTTTCGACCTTTTTGACCTTTTTTTCTTTTTGATCTTTTTTTTATCATATTGATCTTTTAGATCTTTTAGATATTTTAGATCATTTAGATCTTTTAGATCTTTTAAATCTTCTGGATCTTTTAGATCTTAGAGATCTTTTAGATCTTTTAGATCTTTTAGATCTTTTAGAATTTTTGGATCTTTTAGGTCTTTTAGATCTTTACGATCTTTTAAATTTTTTAGATCTTTATGATATTTACCATTCTCAACCCCTCTATCGATTTCTGCTATAAAAAAGTTGGTGCAAAAAGGCGAATCGGCCCACTTGGAGTGGTCATCCTGGAGATGTGCAGGAGCACATCATCCTTCAATAGACATGTCCAAAATCATTTTGTGTGATATTTCAAAACTTAATGAAAAAAATATTGTCCAAGGTCATCAAGGACATGTCTAGGTGTACCTCATCTTCCAGTGTACATGTCCAAAAACATTTTTATGGCATTTCAAAACATAATGAAACATTTTTTTTTTTTGACCAAGGTCATCATTGACATGTCCAGGAACACCTCATCCTCCAGTGTACATGTCCCAAATCATTTTTATGATATTTCAAAACATAATTTAAAAAAAAAAAAGTGTCCAAGGTCATCCTGGACATGTCCAGGAGCACCTTATCCTCCAATGGACATGTCGAAACCTTTGCTTATATATCATCCAGTAATATCGGATGTATCCAATGTGAAAATGTATCCTCATATTTTTCTAATCATTTTTATCATCATTTGTCCATCATTTTTCTCATAAATTTTTCATCTTTTCTCATCATTTTGTTCATCTTTTCTCATTTATTTTCATCTTCAAATGGTGAGATTTCGCTACGTTCTGCTTTTTTCTCATCATTCAATGATGAGAAAAATTGAAGATACAAATTATTTTCATCATCAATCATGAGTACTATTTCGAAATATTTATTTTCATCAATGATGAAAAAGGATATTTATCAGTAGTGAGCAAAAAATTCGCATCTTTAGTGAGGGATATAAATTGAGCGATGACAAAAAAATCACTCTTCGAACCCTGCTAAAGACCAAACCTTTTAGGGCCTTGTCATTAAGATTATTTTTTGTAATTATATTTATTAATAACAATAATAATATAAGTAGTGAGTGAGAACGTCCTAAAATTACAATTGTAATTTTCTCAAAAATAAACCACCAGCTAATTATGTAGAAGTGATGTATGGGATGTCCATGGAAATAATCGGGTTAAGTAGTGTTATGAAAACCAAATATATTATGCAAAAAATAATAGGTAAACCTTAACATATAAAACTCATTTTCTAAATAACTATTTTATCCGAATATATGGTGATACTTTGCCGATTAAAACTCTGGCATTACTGGCCTGATATATAATACAAATTTAAACGATATTGTTACGTATATTTCTCTCCGGGTACCAGGAATAGTTTTTTTTAACAAGACTTTAGAATACTCAAAATTATTGAATTCTCAAAAATAATTAACCAACACAAGGACTTATAAAGAATTGGTGTATGGAAGGAAAAAGAATACGTAAACCTTAAAATTTATATTTCTTGCGTTTGACTTGTCATAACTTTCGTCAGATCCATCTAAATAGCACCAAAACTCATTTTCTCAAATATATAATGATATTTTATGGAATGAAACCCTAGCCGGACTGATACATAATACTGAACTGATATGTAATACAAATGTTAAAACCGTTTTTCGTATATTTCTCTCCGTGTACCAGGAATGGCACCCAGTCATAGTTTTTTTCTTTATTGGGAGTTTAGAATACTACAAACGGCAGGCCTCTTTGTCAAAGATAAGAAATGGTAACAGCAGAAACCAGTTTATTGCATATACACTCTCGTGAGCTGAATTTGGGCGAAATGGACTTGAAAATAAAATGTTATAACTAAAGAAAACAACTATATTTGGCCATGGAGCACATGTTCCGAGGTTTCTTCCAAGTACAAACATACATAAGAAAGTATCTGTGATCTATGTACAAATGTATCTGTGTTTCTATAGATACATTGGCGTGTGTATGTTTGTGAGTGAGTAAGTAAGTGCTTCAAGCAGTCGAAAGTACTGCAGCACTACAAGTTCCTACATATTCAACATGAGCATCGGAATGTATTTTGAAATTGAGAAGTTGAAGAAAGTTTGTGACTCAGTGCTGTTCGGCCGGTTGGTTGTTCGTCGGTTGGTCGGTCGGTTTGTCGGTTGGATGGATGATCTGGTCGATTGTACTGCTCATGTGTAGATACTTTTCTAGTAGATAAGCAATATATCGACCGATACTGCAACCACATCGAAGAGAAGGAAGATTCAAAGCAAAATTGCCTGCCTTGCGCTCAACAAGACATGCTGTTGCTCTTGGTACTTAGCACAAACACCGACCGACCGGCACATTTTGACGAAGCCGCTTCCGATAGCGATTATTAGCTAGCAGCTAGAAGCAGACCGACCGACGGACCAACAGCACGCAGCAAGAGTCTCACCTTGAGTTGTTGTGCTGTGAGTTGTTGTTCTGTGCTATGCGATTATGTGGCGCCCAGCAATTTCCTATATTGTCGTCTGTATGTCGCCCGCTCAATGCTGCTGGTGCTGGTGTTCAAGCAGCAGCAACTGACAGACGGACGGACGCACTTCTGCTGCCTGCGTTCAGTTATTTGCGTTCATTGCAGCCTGTTGTTTGTTGCTGTTGCTGCTGCTGTTGGTGTTGTTGTTTTGTTAATGCTGCTGACACCAACTAGTGTGCTGCTCGCTTTTGCTGCTTGCTGTGCTGTGTGTGTTGCTCCCAACGCAAGCGACACATTTCAATATTTAGTTATCTTTAGACCGCCTTTTGGAGCGGTTGCGGTTACAGATTAGCTTCGATCGAGCGTGTTTTATACGCGAGTGTTTTATTTTTTTATTTTGATTTTTTGTTATTTTTTCTACTACATAACACGAGCACATACTATACACATATTTTTCAAAAATAACTCTCGCCAGTTTTGAGAAGTATTTTTAGTGATACGTTCGCATTTGCGTTGAAAACGCGCAAGAAAAGCATTTAAAAGCCATCGCGCGACAGCATAATAACAAAGACAACAACAACAATAACAAGCCCACAAAATATTTTGTTTAACTGGATCTGCAGCTAAATCTTCTGGATACAAAACTTTTCCACTGCGCAGCCAGTCAGCCACATCAACAACTGAGCCGGAGCAACGTTCTGTGAAACCGCTTTATTTTGACGAAAAATTCCAGATCTTCGCTGCAGTCGCTGCAACAACAAGTAAGTGGCTCAACAGACCAACTGACTAGTAGACGGACAGACGGACGGACGGCCGGACAAACGAACAGCAACAGTCTCATTCATATTCTCAGATACCGGTTCGTGTGCCACAGTCGCACCTTCCCACCGTTCCACCGTCACACACATGAGCAGCACATGAACTCGTACGGGTTGAGAAAGTGATTGCAGCGCTTTTAACCTGTCTATACTCTGTGTTTGGCTCAGACTTCGTAGTCGACTCTGCCTGTCTCCCGCTTTAGCACGCTCTCCAGACAGTGAATGGCAAAACCGCGAGACTTGGGCCAACTGTTGTGTACCAGACCGATCAGTCTGATCACCGATCGGTTTGCATTTAAACCAAGAAAACGAGTCTTACAAATTGACCCTAATGTACAGGCAATATGGATACACGCGTGTTATGCGACAAATCGGTGTCTAATGAAACATTTCGCATTCGGTTTAGGTGGATTTTGCCATACACTTATCTCATTTCATTCGGAAACCTGTTGCAGATATCTTTAAAGAGAACTCCTTATAAAAATATCTTAATTAAGTAGGAAGTAGGAAGTTAATTAAAATAATTCCAATTTTAATATTGGATAATTTAATATTTCGATAATTATAGAGTAAACAAAAAGACGCTTTATTCTAAAATAAAATAATTTTTCTTTTATTTAAGACTTAGGAAAATAAATTAATAACCAAATTGCTACACATTCAAAACATTTTTTTTAAACCCATTGTAATTGAAACTTATACGATTTTATTTCATTTAAAAAAATCTTTGGATATAGCATAATAACAATAAAAATGCACAAGCACATCACAATATCTTTACAAATACTCGAATTTTGTTGTTTTCTACCCTAACTACAAAATAAATGAAAAATCCTTGAAAACTGATTTTATTGATAATCTGAAAAAGTAAACGCGATAATTGACATTTCTACTTTCAAAACACTGCAGTCAAAGGTTATCTACGATTATTATTCAAGGTTCTAATCACTATCACATGTTAAGTTTTAGTTTTAAAATTTCGGAAATGCTTACTGTTAAATTTTTCAAGTGTTTTATGTAAGTGAAACCAAACATTTTTATGAATGTTTTTAAATTTATCACTGATATACTTTATAGAGCTACATTAATATAGTAGTTTTTTTGTTTAATCTTTATTTGCAAGCAAGATTTATGTTTTAAGGAAATTTTTAAAATTTCGTTGAATTAGAGACAATCGCCACAAAAATCTTATCAAAGTACCACTTGAAGGAGACTTGTTGCTTGGGCACGTTATCTATATGTTGAAGATTATTCGGATGGGATAAAGAGTTGCGTAAGATGAACAAAAGTTTAACAAAAGTGTAGAAAATAAACCTAAAGTATATGTGTCGTAATAATCTCTTTGCCTTAATTTATAATGTGGACACGTGCATATAACCCTACCATATCTCTCTGTAGTCTTCAACTGTAGTCTTTACTACCATGCCGCAGACGACCCAGCAAGTATTTCATTTTAGTGTGGAATGCAGTATAAATATCAAACGTGTACCTAGTATATTTACGATCATCCAAATCCATGCCAATCAGTTCAGCACAATCTTTGTTTAAAAATGAAATATTGACTGCTGTAAATAAGACTGATTAGATGGTTTTTCAGGCAGTATAATTATTAATATTATAAAAACAGCAAGTAACGGTGCCTCTCATAAGGCATGATAATGTCCGGCCGTGCTCCAAAAACATATTTGTAGTTTGTTAGTTTGACCCATGGAAAATTTACATCTACACTCGATTGTGATTGATTCCCATGTGCTGTTGTTATTATCACCATCACCATTCCCATGCCCATGTGTTTTTGTTTTTGTTATTGTTACACTTATGTAGCACCACTCTAGTATTTCCTGAATGCCTCCGATAAGAACGTCAAATACACCCAATGCATGATCATGCGTCGAGTTTTACTTTCACTACTTGCTGCAGTTCAATGTATTCTCGACGGTCTGCTGTTGGTATCTCGGTATCTTGGTAACTGCATGTATACGCAACACGACACAAATATCTGTCAGTGTATGAGTTCCACGCTATCTATCTGTGTATGTACGATACTCGCAGTATAGACTGACTATTCTAATATCTCGTAAGACGCATGCCGTCAGGTTTTTGTGTGTGTTTTTTTTGTTTTTCTTAATTTTTTTTTTATTTTTTATTTAATTCAAGTGTCATGTGTATTAGATTCCTTTTCCTGAGTGTTTTTGTGACCAACTGACAGACAGACCGATCGACAGCACACTAACCAACCTAAGTGACCATGTGATCTGTGATGCCGTGCCATTGCTTGTCAAGGTGATGTTTTCCGAATTGTATAATTGTTGTTCTTTGTGGCCCCATATAGACTGCCGCCTGAGGAGGGGTTTTGTGGAATTTTTAAGCAGATTTCTAGAGCAGATAATTACTCATTAGTGGCCGACTCCGCCCATAAAACACGATTATTCAACTGCTCATATTCGATTGTGTTTTTTGGCTATATTTTTGTTCATTTTTCAAAAGTAGTCCAAATACGAGTTTGCTTCAAATTGTTAAAAATTAGTCAATGGGCAATGGGCATTGACCTTTTAGCTTTCCAAATTACATTTGAATATACTGTATGTATGTGTGTTTAAAGGGCCTGTATCGTATGTATGTCTGTCTGTCTGCTTAATTAGTATGTCAACAAGTGACACACAAAATGATTTAAAAATTTCGGTGCTGTTTTTTTTTATGTTGCCTTGAATCACCGGTTAACCTGACCAGTTCATAAATCACTCCAAATTAAATAGTTAGTATTTTTATATTTTTTTAAATATAATTTCTAAAATGATATCATTACAAATGAAATAAAAACCGTAAATGAATTGAATAAAATAAACTATTTTTGTACAAATTCTCAAAATGATCCCTAGTTTCACGTACATGTCGATTTTTTCATGTGTGCAAAATACTGTCGCACGGTGTAATGCATAAATTATAAAAAAAGTATAACGAAAATCATTCATAAATAACGTTTTTGTTTATAATTTTGTAAATTTTAACATTATGTAAATTTTAAAAAAAAATGAGTCATGAATTTCAAAATTTGTGATATCGTCAAAGGCAATGATCGGTTTTCATCAGTGTCTGATTCAAAACGTAATGCTATTCGAAGTTGCTATCCTGATCAGGCTTCCTGATCTTTTGCAAAGACAAAAAGTCATCGTTTTGAGTCTAAATGAGTTATTTTAAATTTTTAAAAATGTTGAATTAACACCTCCTGCAGACCTATCACAGGACTGGTCTTCAAAATCGTGTTCTGTGACCGGTATCAATTCAGTAAAAAATATTTGTTCTTATTTATTTTTAATTGTTACTTTTTTTATATTTTAAATTTTGCTTATTTTATTTTACATTTATTTACATTATAAATTTATTTTGCCTTCTTTTCTTCAAGCATTTCATTAATTATTCCACCTTGCATGAGTTCATTACAATTACTTGGAATATTTGCTGAATTTAAATCAATGCTCTATCAAAAAACAGTCTACGAATTATAGACGCATTAATTGCAACGTGTAAATAAGTCTTGTGCCTCTGCCGCCACCTAGTGCCTTTTCGCTCTACTAGCGACATATTTAGCATTGACACGATCCATCTCCTCATGCAGACGCTTATACCTAACACAGAACTGGTCTTCAAGATCCTGTCCTTAGTTGGTACCAATGGTTACCGCTAACGTGATAGGTAGTTTTAGACCAACTGACACCTTTTTCCGCAGGGTTGTGACAAATAATTCCATTTGCTAAAAATAAATAAATAAATATTAAATACAAAAATTATATGTAAAATTACAATAATAAAAATAAATAAAATAGAAAAAATGTTTAACCATTTACTTAAATCATTACCCGTAAAAAAAATTCTTAAACGAATTTCTTTTGTTTTACAATGTAATGAGAAGTCCTTTTATTTTTCATTTCACGAGTTATACTTTACTTAACTTTAGTTCGGACAAAATAATCAGTAAATACAAAGAAATTTGCAGTCAATTTTTAAGTCAAAATCTCATTTTTTGTATTACTTATGAGATGTTTCCTATAAACATCACGAAAAATGTCATATTTGTGGTAGACTGCAACTACTATTGGAATATGTACAATTAAAATAATTTCTAGGGCATTTTACGAAATATTTGTTCGTTATTTTGTATTTCGTAATATACACGAATACTTCGTAGAATACAAGAAACATCTGTTATTTCTATTTTTTTTGTTCTAAAATATTTTTTAGGAACAATTCGTATTACGAATCAATATTCGTAAATTTAAAATCACGACAAAATTACAAATATTTTGTTTAAATTACGAAACTCGTGTTTTTTACGTATAATTATAAAAATATACAATAAATTACGAATAAAAATAACAATATTTCGTATTATGTACGAATGACTTTAGTAAATAAAATCTACGAATACTTTCGTAAATTACACAAATAATATTAATTCGTAATTTTATCATACATTTATGAAAGTTCTTTCGTTTATTGTACGTAATATTAAAAAAATAATTAACTTATTAATTATCGTTCGTGTATTAGTATCAATTTTGAATAGTTATTGTTTTCCAGATAAATATTAAATGTTGTCTGTACCACCCTGCTCAGCACAAATAGATTGGTTATGTTTTCGATTTGGGTACTTGCAGTAGTGTGTTTGTTTTTTTCGTCAAATTCAATATTTTGTAATGTAATGCAAAAACTAATTGCATTTTAAATCAACGAAAAAATAACCATTTTATCTTTAAAATCAATAAGGTCAATTAAGGTATTATTTGAAAATGACTAATATATGACTTGAATTTGGTTAAAAGTCATTATGCCATGATCTTGATTTTATGAAGTTTTTTTCTTAAAAACCTATATTGTTAAAATTTTCATAAAAATATATGTTATTGCTGATTTTCTTCATTACATTGTAAGATATATGCAATTAAGTTAAAACACATATTTCTTGAAACATTAAAGATTTTATAAGGTACAACATTTGTACGAAATTTCAATTATTTCTGAGGGAATAGGGGAAATCAGTTCGTTGGTTATAAATGTTTTTACTCATATGTATTTGAAAAAACGCTGGTAATCTATTGTGTTCCCTCGACTAAAACAAAAAAACATTAAATTGTGACGCAGAGAACGGCGCATAAAAATTCACAAATCCATTGATTTAATTTTTATCCAAAGTGCAGTATTTGACTCTGTATATTTAACTCTGAAGTATTTGACTCATATATTTTTAATTTTAATTTCCGATTTTTGTTACGAGATCGGGTTTGAAAATGAAACGGGTTTAAAATGATATCGATTTTGTTTACCAATTATATTATATAAACAGTGTTATTATTAATGAATGCAACAATGTGCTCATTGTTGGCATCACATTCTTAATTATCTAATGGTTAATAGGAAACAAAAAACAATCCTCAAAAATTTCTAGGGCTTCTAAAAATGCTGTTTTAAAAGACGTCCACGTCAGAGCATTGCATATCTGTTTGTTAATAACATATGCACAAATATGGTAGGCCAAAAATTTATATGGCATCCGTACACGCGGAAAACAAATTAGTTGCGATAACTAACCCAACTAATTTTAAATATGTTTTCTACCCTAGTAGAAATTGCCCTTGTCATAAACCAACCAGTATCATGAAGAATATGATCAGGCCATGATCATGATTACTCTAAAAGGGTAAATTTTTACTACGGAATATGTAGTACTAAAGGTTGATGTTCTGACTAATACCAATTTAATGATATTAAGTGGAGTAACAATCAATTGTCAGCAACAAATTTGTA
The DNA here is from genome assembly GCA_951804985.1 of Dryomyza anilis. NCBI lineage: Eukaryota > Metazoa > Arthropoda > Insecta > Diptera > Dryomyzidae > Dryomyza > Dryomyza anilis. The sequence goes on along the minus strand of OX638133.1, from coordinate 46,176,556 downwards.
AAACTTTCATTTCAACAAAACGAATTTGTTTCTTACAAACAATTGTTCTTCCAAGTGAAACTGGAGAGAGCTCATTTGAAAAGTAGCAGAATTTCTCTAATATCAATAAAATGCAATAATATTCTAGAATTTATTATCTGAATATTAGGAAATCAAATTACTTAGTCATCTTAATTTTCAGAAGATAATTTATTGACTATTAAAAACCAAAATGAATATACAAAATGGTTGCTGTATTTTTCGCAAAAAGTTTTATCCTCCGTGTAGTTTTAGAAGTTTTTCCCTTCGTGTTGTAAAATATTATATACAAAAACCTGATACATTTATTTTGTTTAACATTATGTTTTTCTGTGTACCACGAAGAGTGGAAAGACGTAATATGTTTTTATCTTTGTTTATTTGTACCATAACCGAAGCACATGGTTAAATATTGCGTTATTGATATTTTTAAAGTTTGTTTAGAATTTAATGGTAGGTACAACATATATAGAGCAGAAGATGTTAAGAGACAAATGCGAAATACGTGTAAATCATTTTTCCCGAATCAAAAGAAAATATTTAAAGTAATAACGATTTCAAATATATGTATTAAAACAAATAATTGATCACTTAATATCTACAAGATACTTATTTGGCCGTAACAACCAATGATGGATTTCGACAGCACCACATATGGCATGCCAGTTGCTTCTTTTTGCGTTGCGCGCAAAAATATATAAATATCGGTGGATAATTTACTTAAAACTTTTACTAAAAATTACATATAAATTATTATTAAAAATGAAAATGAAAAATACATTGGACTAATATTACAAATTGCTTTATATAGTTTGTATTGATGTACATATATTTCTCGGCAGAACTCACGTTCAACTCAGACAAATTTGCAGATTTTGTGTAATACTCATTAGAGATCATGAAGTTTGAAGCTGTTAATCAGAAAATTGGATTAATATTGTTTAAAATTTTATAATAATGAATTTCACTCCACGGCTAAATGAGTAACACAAAGTATGTTTAATGTAAATATGTTTAATGCATGTGTCTCTGTGGAATGTATATTCAGTTTGAGATTATTTGCAGCATAAGAGAAGAACATTAATATATTTGGTGCAACTATTAACTGTGTTTGCTAGTAATAATTTAAGCATTTGCTACAAATCATTGAATTAGATTTTGCAAGTAATATTGCAAGCATTTCCATATTTGTTTGCACCAAACAAGATATTTTTTTTGTGTGTGTATCAGTGATGCCAAATGAAGGGGAATTCCAAAATTTGTGGGGAATTTTAGTCTTAGTGGGTAATCGGGAAATGGTCCACTTTTGGCGGGGAATTTCATATTAGGATCTTTTACATTTTCTACATTTTTAAGGATTGGAAGGATCTTTTTATCGAATTTCATATGAAAATTTTAAAACAAACATTTTCACTTTTAGATTCTTAGAACAATAAATAATTTTGAAATGAATTTTAACAGCATGTTTTGACTTCAACGCTTTCAATTCGTTTGGAAAATAAAAAATTCAAAATCGTTTGTTTAGAATTTTGCAGGTAAAATCGGATTCGATCGAAAACTGGAACATACCTATATTCCAATCATGTAAGAGATCATATTTTGACTCCTAATTAACACAATCTATTAAATATGATTTCTAGTTCTAGATGAATTCCTTTAACATTTGTTGAATATATCTGATATTATGTTTATAAAAAAAGAATACATTTTTACTTAATGTAAGTCCTGCACATTTGACATGCCTCTTAATAGTTGAAAAAATATTGTTTTCTGTATTTTAAAGATTGCGATTATTGGAAATTTAAAATTTCGAAACTAAAAATATCAATGACAAAAATGCAGTAAAAAAAAATAATATATATTTAGAATTGCACATTTGTTTATATAGGTCTTTAAATGTTGAAATTTAATTTTCGAAATAGTTTGCTCCTATTCAAAATATTTTTATCTGCCCATTTTCAGTACTATATTAAACCAAGTTTAATATAATTAATTTGTTTAATATGATCCGTTTTTTCAGTCACATTATAGTCAATATTTTACATATATTTAAAATTTCATATTAACTGAATACTAATTGTCTATCTATCTGTCTGCTAAGTTTAAAGAAATTCGGCCATTTATTGAAGCTATGTTTAAACTTTCACTGAAAAACTGGACCTTAATTAATAAATATAGCACCACTTGGTAATAACAAATAATTTTTCTCAATTTATAATGGCTGATAAATGTCATTCGAAAATTAGAGAAATCAAGAAATAAAAAAAAACATTAAATGATAACATATTGTCTAATATTTGTTCTATGGTTTATTTCGATGTTTATTAAAAATGTATTAAAAACACTTTCTCAGTGTATTTAAATTACATTTGTACGGGGAATTTTATAGTCAATTGGGGAATTTTGGTAAAAATATCGGGGAAAATGTTGGTGTGTATGGTTATGCGCAATTTCCTTTAATTATACCCTTCACTAAGAATGAAAGGGTATATTCAGTTTGGTACGCCGTTTGTAACACCCAGAAGGAAGCATTTCCGGTATGGAAAAGTATATATATTCTTGATCAGCATGACCTCCTGACCCCCATGACCTCTGTCTGTCTGTTGAAATCACTACTACTTAAACAATTGAAAAGTTAGATAAATGAAACTTATAATTTAGATTACTTATATACCTACGCTGTATGTGCGATCGGTCCATTGTGACATGTGATCTGACCATTTATATTCAAAAATACCTCATATTAAATTTACATCTACAGATCAATTTTACTGTATACGTGCTTATGTAAAGTTTTTTTGGTCAAATATATATTGAAATCATGGTCAAATACATGAAAATAATGTTTTTTCGGTACGACTTGTGGCTCAAAAAAAAAACGAAATTCGGTACACCTACCCATTTGTAAATATGGGTATCAAATGAATAGAAATTCTTCAGCGATTGAAAGTTTGTAATTATTTTCAGGATTCGTAAACCCTGGTGACCAATATACCACTTTGAATGGTAACCACACATATGTGTAGGGTATTTAGAGTCGTCTTAGACCGACTATAATTTTGATAATCCTAACAATCATAATAACACCAAATTTGAAATTTCCCATGTGATCTAACCTTCCCAACTGGTTTTAGTTTTAAAATGTTTCTTTAAATTTTAATGTAATTTTTTAGCTCTGTGTAGATTCAGATTTTTTAAAAATTCAAATTCATTCAATAAGCATTTCAAATGTCAATACAAATATTATATATAAGATATCAAATAGAAACTTCATAATCTGATGAAAGTTTATAAGGCGACCGAAAGTTATTAGCAATTTTTATATAAGTACCGAACGCGACCTACGGAAAAATATTGTGAATCGGTCCCCTTTAAAATTAAACCAACCGACAACTTTAAAATAACGTTGTCATACGAAGGGGTGATTTAACACCTCATCCAGACACATATCACAGAATTGTCTTCATTTGGAGAATTTGATTCAGTTTAAAATTCGTACGATTTATAATATCTTCCCGTAGGGTGCTTAAAACTCAGTTAAATAATTTAAAAAATATACACTTTTCATTTTTGCTCTAAGTTATCTAATGTATGTACATTAACAACTATTTATTAATCTAATCAAAAATTTGTAAATAAATTTGAAATTTTCTATTCAGAATTAGGTGTTGCTAACCTATCAAAGTAATAAAAGTATAATTCAAGCAATTAAGATAATGAGTTCTTGCGAAGTAGTACAATAATATATAATGTCCAAATCGAATAACATAAATATGATTTCGATAGTTACTGGTCTAGGTAAGTGAAATTTAACACTAATCAAATCAACTATAATTATATTTAAATGAATTATAATCGATTTAAATAAAATTACAATAGTTACCACTCAACGCATATTACTTATGTCAATGATCATATCTGCCTACTTTGAAATTAATATTTAATGAAAATGAAAATTATAACTTAGTAATACGACCACAGATATCTAAAACGTATGTAATATTGGTGCAGTAATATTTGCAGCAGTTATTGAATACATTCCGAAATGATTCCGAAAATGTTGTCACTTTTGTCAAATTGGCACAAGCTTTTGTGATATATCCAAATTTCAAATTCATATAATTTTGCTCTTTTGATATTATTTATGTAGTTTTAAACAACAACAAAAAAAATTCAGTACTACTAACCTAAATCCTTGCGATAAAATAAAACAAATTTAAAAAAAAAATGAAAAAAATAACACAGTTCAACCCCAGACAATTGTTTTCCGAGACATTATACACCGAGGCAATTCTTTCCCAGATATTTCTCTCCCATACAATTCCTCATCGGACAATTCTTCGTATAATTTTTATATTTCATCTTGAAAATGTTAAAATTAATAAATGTCGATTAAAATTGAACTTAAAGAACTCTCTAGAGTTACGTTCTTCCCTACAATTTTATCAATGACAATTCTTCCCCCAGACATTTCTTCCCGATACAGAAGTGGAAATTACCAAAATTCATGTTAATCTATTTACCTAATGCTTTTGCATAAATTTTATTTTTATTTTTAGAGATTTCATGGCATCGGCAAACGTATCAAAACCGGACGAAAGCAAAGGTAGTTATGCATTGGCTAACCATTCCGCTATTCAGGAAAATGAGGAGGATATGGATGACATCGATAACTCTGCAGCTGTAGTAGTGGTGCCTCCTGATAGTGGCTGGGCTTGGGTTGTAATGATAGCTTCGTTTCTCTGTTGCACCGTGGTCGATGGTATCGTGTTCTCTTCTGGACTAATACAGGACGCACTGCTGACGGAGTTCAAGGTGAGCAAGGCTTATGTGGCGCTCGTCTCTTCATTGCTTAGTGGCTCCTACTTGATGGCTGGTCCATTTGTAAGTGCATTAGCAAACAAATTTGGCTTTCGTCCAGTTACTATTGTGGGCTCCATCTTCTCAGCAGTTTGCTTTATGTTGTCCTATTATGCAACCAGCGTGGAATATTTGTTCGTAATCTATGGCATCTTGGGAGGAATAGGCTTTTGCATGATATATATTCCAGCTGTCGTAATCATTGGTTTCTATTTTGAGAAGTGGCGTGCGTTAGCGACGGGTCTGGCTATGTGCGGATCTGGTGTTGGAACGATTGTGTTCGCACCACTCACAGAATATCTAAAAGTTGAATATGGTTGGAGAATTACATTAGTCATACAGGGTTGCATCATCCTATCGTGCGCTATTTTCGGTTTAGCCTTCAGGCCAATTCAACCAATTACTTTATCGGTAGCCGAAATAGAGGATGACAGCAAGAAGAGAACGAATGGACATGGCAACATGGTTTCTCCTGCACAAAAACTGCAAACAACTGCATTCAGTAAACCGTTACCCGAAGGTCGCTTTGCCTACTCGATGCCAAACTCGGCGCACAATACTTATATGGGAGCTTCGCCGAAACACCACTATCCGACAGCCGCCGAAGTTTTTCGGGGTGCAAATCTGGAACGGAGATTATCTGGAGCTTCTGGTAAAGGTACCGAGTTAAAGAACTTGCGCAAGTCTCAACCAACTACTCCGAACGGCGAACCACAACAATTTACTTTCAACGCCAACAAAGAACTTTCAACTGTGGGTGAAAACGAAGAAGAAAATGAAAATCAAAACTTACTCGAAAGCGGATCCAAACCAGTAACAATTCAGGCACGTCGCCACACGGTTTCTGGCCGTCGTCCAATTGATGCTAGCGTGAAAAAGCCGGTAACCGAGTCTCAGGATACTACACACCAAAACAAATCCCGTCCCATGTATCGCGACGATATCTTCTTCACTGGATCACTGACTCGCATCCCTCAGTATCAGTCGCAGACATCACTTGCCTACCATATGTCCGTTACGCGCCTGCCCACGAAGCAGGACATGCTCGAGGACCGACAAAAGGGATGCCGTTTATGTCCAGAGGCTGTCCGTCGCACACTATCGACTATGTTGGACACATCTCTGTTAAAATCGCCGTCCTTTATGCTGCTGGCGTTCAGTGGTTTCCTCACCATGATGGGATTTTTTGTTCCGTTCACATACCTGGTACGACGCGCTGAAGAAAATGGCATGGACAAAACCGCGGCGCTCAACGTAGTAGCGGGCATCGGACTGATTAACACTATAGCTAGGATCGTGTGCGGAATGGTTAGTTCATTTCCGAGTGTGAAACCGCTATGGTTGAACAATGTGGCTATAACTGCCGGTGGCATCGCAACAATGATGAGTGGAATTGTTATTACAACTGTGTCACAATGGACTTTCGCCTTCTTCTTTGGAATCTGTATTGCATGCTTTTCAGCGCTGCGCTCCATTATCGCCGTAGAAATGATTGGCTTGGAGAAATTGACCAATGCATTCGGGTTTTTGATGCTTTTCCAGGGATTAGCGGCTGTGATCGGCAGTCCAATTGCTGGTAAGTAAAGTTTTTGCTGCAAAGTATTTCTTTTTGATTTCTTTTTCTTATATAACAATGAAACTAACCTACATTTAAGAAGTCAATAATACCAACAAAGGGGTAAAATAAATAATTGCTTCTTCAAAATAACAAGGTTGTTATGAGAACGCAATAAAAATAAATATGCCCCAAATTATGGAGATTTTATAATGATGCAATTTCCCCCAAGAAAAAACAGTCTTGAAATGTATATTGGTGTTGTTTATCATTTTCCAAATTTAAACGGGATTGGACAAAGGGGCGTGACTAATAGCTAGTACACACAGAAAATCCTGTTTTGGCATGAGGTTGGAAGAATGAAAAAATTAGTTGTATCAACTAACTTCATTCGGTTAAATCAAATGGTTTACAAATTTGCTGGCGGAACAGCCAAATTATCTTATACACATGAAATACTAGTCTATACACACTCCTAATGGTTCTAAATATGGTTTTAAATATTTGTATGATCCGGGGTTCATTATTTAGTGACTCACCCGGAAAACGTTATCCAGAACCCCCGTTCCTCGATGGAACTCTTGTCTAGATATCTTGCGCAAAGATTTCAGAAAGATTCTAAGTAGGTCCCTATGGAGCAACTTAGACTATGACTGGCTTCTTTATCGAAGCAAGTAGAAAGAATTCTTATATTCTAATTTGCAAATCGAAAAGTGATTCCTATAAAGACTTCTGCAGTATCATCGATTTCTGCAGTGACACTAGCCGGTTGGTTAAGTTTCTTAAAAGAGACCAAACTGCCCGACTGGACTCACTGCAGAGTCATGATGGATTGTATACTGAGTCTAAGACAGAGTACTCAGTGTTCTAGTTGAGACTCACTGTTCGAATCCACTTAGGACCACTTTGTATTCTAGCATTGGGGGACAGCAATAATATGACAAAACATTACAGCCAGGTTGCCAGGTCAGTTTTGTACGATGGAGCTTTTCAATACGCAGTGGACTCTTTTGATGGCTTCAAGTTACCTGAACCGGATGGATCTACCCAGCCATGCTACAAGAAGCTATAACCCAATTGCTACCGACATCGTGGCGTTTTCCGACATCGTGTCGTTTAGTTAAATCCTCATACCAAACGTGGATTTTTCTGTGTGTATGATGTCCTTCATAAAGTGTCTAGAAAGACTAGTTGAGTTGCACATAAGAAAAATATCGCTGTCAAGGTACCCACTATCGTCAAGGCAACATGCCTACCAACGCCGAAAATCGTCCACACAGAATATAGATTTGTTGCGCCAACCAACTCTTTGTCCAACCAACTTATTCGGTTCTCTCAGCTGCTTAGTCGGTTGTTATTGTCTAAATAAAACGAGTTGGGAAGGTTAGGTCCCATGGGTAAGTACGGTCACATGGGACGGACTTTTATCGGGCCCGACTATGGAATACCCTACACTTTGGTGTGAATTTTAGTGTGGGGAATTTAATTGTATACTTACCTTTAAAGTTCTTAATTATGCTGAACATTCTTACACTCAGAATATTATTTACATATCAAATTTCTGACGACGTATATTCCATTAATTTAAAAAATTGATGTAAAAGTAAAAAAATAAAAAAATCAAAAAATGTTAAAACATGTAGACAAATAAATGTGGGCGGATCACGACCCCGTTTAAAACATATGTAGAGATTTAAGGCTAATATTTCATAATTTTGTTTTCAATAATTTGCGAATAAAATGTCCACTATGAAAAAGCGAGGAGTTATAAAAAAATCAAATGTGGGCGTATCGCGCCCATTTTTGGATCATATATTTTTAGGTGATTTCTAACAATACGTTTTAAATTTTATAAGTATATCTTGAATACTTTTCGAGTTATTGGTTCGTAAAAAGTTATATAAAAGTGTCTTGTATGGGAGGTGGGCGTGTCCGTTGACCAATTTGGCTCATTTACATTGACAAAACTAACTTTTGGCTAAAAAGTATAGAAACGAAATTTCATCGCATTCTAAGCAGTTATCTCAAGTTATCGTGTGTGTATACGGACAGCAAGACAGACGGACGGACGGACAGACAGACGGACATGGCTAAACGAACTCGGGTGGTGATGCTGATCAAGAATATATATACTTTTCCATACTCCATACACAAAGTTAATATACCATGTACCTCATAGGTGTAGGGTATAAATAGTTGTAGTTTTCACCAATTTCGAACTGTTTTAGAATAATTTAGTATAGATTTAGAACCATTAGGGGTGTGTATAGACTAGTATTTCATGTGTATAGGGCTAATATGGCAGTTCCGCCATATAATTTCTTTAATTTGAGAATTTAAATTTTCCAAGTTAAAATATATTGTGACTTTTTTTTCGAATAAAGTATTGAAATCTTTTTTTTTTATGTTTTGAATTTCCTTTGTTTACATCTCGTAAACGAAATATTGTCACCAAATATTCGTAGATTTATGAACGATATAGCGTTTTTATCGTACCATTCTCGTTGTATTGATACGATTTTTTTCCTGGATTTTAATAAGTATTGAGGTTCTCTATCGATTCGATTTTGAAATAATACTCGTAACGAGAAAACTTCATTATCTCGTTACAATATCTGCGTACATCTTCAAACGAATTGTAGTATGATATAGATTCAAGAATCGTAACCGACATCTCGAAGCGATATCGAATCGATTGGCAGAATGATTTACTACTCCGTACATTATGTTTGGTAGAATTATCGTCACGGACATTTCCAATTTTTTGCTTAGGCAATATAAAACTTACTATAATGGCCATGGTAAGGTGATTACAAAGTAAATAACATGTCAATCCTACTACGGTTTACCCGACAAATTCTTGATAATTTCCCTTTTTTCAGATATCAAAGACAATTCTCACACTAAAAAGTTCTATCAAAACTGTCATCAGGTATCACTCAGAAAAATTGTTGTATTATAATCAAATAAAAAAATAATTCAATTGAAAGAAATAATTATTTCGAAGTTTCAGGTACTTATTCTTTGCTACAATATGAGTAAATTTTGTTTTCATTATGTTCAATGAAAAATTACTTCATTCGGAGTAACAGCAAAAAAAGAATGTATACAATAAAATACATATTTTTATATAATTCAGGTAAACTATTTTTATTTTAATTGAAGAAAAGTTTCCTAAAATTGAGGTAATACTTCCTAAAATGTCAAACAATGTTACTCTCAAACTGTTTTATACCATGAAATCTTTCATACTGTTTTACTCAAACGTTTAAATTAATTACTTTCAATGGAATGTTTGTAATATAATCCACAGGTTTTAATTCAGAAAACAATTTGTATATTAGGCTGCACCTAGAAAAAATTCCCTCAAATCCCATTAAAATTAGTCAATAGGACAATTATTGATTTAATAGTATACAAAAAAAATGAATCATTTTATATAAACTCAATGTTGTATTTTCTAGTATTTAATGGTATTTTCAGATTAAAATTATAATTTATCCTATTGATTATTTTTATTATATAGTATTTTTTTCTGGGTATAATAACAAATAATAGTAATATTAGTATATCGTGGAGGTTTACTAAGTGGAGAATTATCTCAGAGAGAGGAAAAACGAAAACAAACCAAAAATTGTATTAAGTGAAAAAAAAATTAAAAGAAAATAAGTATTAAGAAGAAAATATTATAACATAAATAAATTTAAAATATAAAACATTTATTGTTACTTAAAAAAATGAACCATATATTATTTAAATTATAATTTTTTCTTTTAAAATTGTATTAATATTTTTTTAAGTCGGAGAACATGTTTTCTAAAAATCATATAAAAAATTCTTTATTTTGTAGAAAATCATTACATAAAACGAGGAAACATTTTCTTTAATTTGAAGAAATTGTATTCAATCCTGAGAAATAATTTTTACTACAAAAGTTTCTATGTATCTAAATCATTACCAATTTTCTTCAAATCTAGTATAAATTTCCATGATATAAATATTTTTTTTTTTTTTGATGATCAAACTGACAAGTCGAAGTTATACCGACACGATAATTTTTCTAACACTTGTATCTAAAAACTCAAGAAATAATATCGATATTAAAATTTTAATATCAAGGTTTTTTCACTTCTAACAACTCAGAACCATGGTACAATTATTCAAGGTAGAAGTATTAGAGTTCTTGTTATTCTTAGGCGTCCCGTGCTTCTGTCAAACGCCTGCAAATACTGTCAAACGTTCCGTGGTTATGTCAAAATGTTGTATGGGACAAGAAAAAATTGTGAGAGGCGCTCTGGGATACTACTACCTTGTTATTGTATCATGCTCAGAACGAAAATCTATAAAATGTATATTCAATTTAAGAATGAGAGCGAAATTTTATTTCGAAACCATTTTGTTATGAAATTACGCTTGGAACGATATTGTCGTTGAGTAACATTTTAAATATTAGAAGAAGTGTACAAACATTATTTATTTCCGACAGATCCTGGTCCTGGCGACCTTTTTGGTAGACACAGAAGAAGATTTGTAGCGCCAACTAACTCTTTGTCCAATCCACTCATTCGTTTCTAGTTTGAACTAAAACCAATTTCTAACAGTTTTAGAAACATTTGTTGTGTATATAGGCTAATATTTCAAACGCCAACCGGCAGTTCCACCAACAAATTTGTAGAAAATTCTTTATAAAGAATGAAGTTCGACGTTACAACTACTTCGTTCTTCCAATCTCATGCCAAATAAGTAATTTTCTTGTTTTACCAAATAATAAGAACATGCAATATTTCCAAAAGGTTTATATTTTTTAATCAATAATGTAGAGGAAAGATCCGTTGGTTGGTCCGGTTCGTAGTCTGGGCCACCGCTATTTTTTTGTTTTTTTACACTGGCGATCTTAAAGTTTTAAAGGTACATCTCAAGTATCATTGCACTTCAACTTTTTGCGAAACTTTGAAGTGAAATGGCCTGTTGCTTATAACTCATCCAGATGAATACTAAAATGTACTCAAAAAACTTTTTCAAGTGTTGATTAGGTGGTCAATTTACATTATAATTTCAAAGTTAAATGTATTAAAATGTCGTTAAAGAATTTCTTTTTATAATGTAAACAAGTTTTCTATCAAAATTTGATGCAGAAAAAATATGTAGAATTTTTCTCAAAATTTGATAAAAACGTAGGTTGGGCTATCCATTTTCTCATTATTAGAAGCACTCACAAAGATTTTCCTATCATATAATTGCTCAAACGCAAGTTCCATAGTTCCACTTGTTTGTACATAAAATGTTATAGTCAAAATACAAAACTATGTCCAACCTACGGACCTTTCGCCTAGAAAAAAACAAAGTATTTGGTTAGTTTTTCTTCTACAACGACAGTATAATTTATACTTCACTGTTGCCATACAAAATCTTCATATTAATATATTAAAAAGAATGGATTTTTTTCACTCATTTAAAATTTTGGAATATTTAATATAAAATTTTAAAAGTTATTAGATTTTTAAATATATATTTTTTTTCTATTTCAGGTGCTCTTTATGACCTAACGGGAACTTATGACGTCTCTTTTTACTTTGCTGGCGGTATCATTTTAATCTCGGCGTTCCTGTGTTACCCGCTTACATGGGTCTCTTCGTGGGAAAAAGCACGCGAAGAAAAAAATGCGGTTCAATCAGCGCCGGCAAGAGCTTAATAAAAAAAACAACAACTATATAATGCATCTAATACATTAAATTAAAGTTACCGAAGCGGTGCGGTTGAAGTAGCGATGCCATAGTTTATAGAGCTATATATATTTGAGCGCTGAGGACACACGCGGCGCTGTTCTGCAACACTACTATACTGCAGTACCGCTTTCGTCAATGGTTGTCTCACATCGGATATTTATATATCAACATACAACATAATATGTCTTCCTAATAAATTGAGAAAATAGTGTTTAAATTATAAATAAATAAGAGACGTTTAATATGTAAAAGCAGTATCGTAAGTTACCTTCTAATAAACTACATATAAGTCGAAATGTCGCTCGTGTAAACAGCTCTGCATATGATTATCCTGACTGCCATAAATCATTGTGAAAAATCAATCACATGCATACGTAGAACTTGTGCAATAAATTTACATATTAGTCTTTGTTTTTGCTAGTGTATGCATTTGTTGTATTTAACTTCCATGAAAGATACATGATTTTATCATCCTAATACATACATTTAAATTACAAATTCATTTTATGAAATAATAAAAACGAAATACTTAAAGGAATTGTCGATTTTAATTCTCAGATTACATCAGAATGAAAACTAAGTTGCAATAAATAATAATAACAATAAATACAGTAAACATTGTGTAAGTGAAACACAAGATTGTTGTATTACTTTTTCTACGACTTATGACAATGAAGACTAGAGATCCGATTCAAAATGTAGCGAATTTATTTCTCCTGATTTAATGAGTTTATAAACTCTTCCAATTTTTCCTGAATGTGCCTGACTTTTACTAAAAGGAAACAAGAAATAGCGTTAGCAAAAACAAAAAACACTGTGATCGGCGTAAATGTTTACTTAGTTCTTCGGCCAGTGTAACGCGCTTTCCTGTTAGCAGATGCGACTTCTTTTCCTCATCGTCGCTGAACTCATCCAGAACTTCTTTAATCTCTTTGTCCAGGCGACGAGCCTCCCTATTAATGACTTGTTGTCTCAATGCGTTTGCAGTAACTTTGATGACCTGTTGTATTCTCCAGAAAAGCACAACATCACTACAACTTATCTACAAATTAAGGAAAATGTTAAGAAATTTATTATCCAAAAAATAACAATAATAATAATAACAGGCACCACTTGCCTCACATTCAGATCCCTGTTGGCTATACAGATAGTATGCCTTTCGACAGTCATTTGCCCTGTTTAGTGCTTGCTTCAGAAAATGTCTGTCGAAAGAAAAACTGCATTCATTATACACAAACATAACGCATTTTGATCAAACCTTCTATAGATAGGGAACCATGTCTGCCGTATGTAATCAGTGTCCACGTCAACACTGGCACGCTGTAAATTTTTTCTCACTGTTGTTAATTCATCATAAGTAAGCGTAGGCAAATGTTTCTATTAATAAACAAAATGTTAAAAAGATCAAGCCAGGACCATGCCAATGTTTGTAAATACATCGTCACTCTGTAGAATTTTATCGAGCTCCGTTTTCACATGTCGTCGTTTGGTTTGATCTTCTGTTAAATATTTCCAGCGCGTAATGCGAGTCATTTGTCCTGGTCCAAGCATTTCGCCAAGTGTTTCTTCAGTCTGCATTAGTTTGTTCCGCACAGAGGTCTCCAAGAACTTGACTGCATGATCCCACTCAGTTTTATCGTGCACGAAACGATCTTCAAGCGTGTTTAATTGGATAACACGTAGCATATCAATGGCTTTGTCTTCCCAGGAATGGCGGCGAATAGCCTCATCCACTACAGCGGATTTTAGGTTGTCGAATATGTCGTCATGGTCCGGCGACTTTTTTGCTCTATCCATCAAGTTAATGAACTCCTTCTGAAGAGATTCCCAACCTTTTAAAATTTCGTGAGTTAAATTCATACAAAACTTATGTATTAAATATGATTTACCTGCTTCGACTGATTTGGCAGGAAGAGCTTGTTCAGCCCACTGTCGTAGTTTGATGTCCACCATAGTATTGAAAGAATCTAAAAAAAAATAACATCAAAATAAACTAAAAATGTCTCCATCAACAGTACAGCAATAATTAATTTACAAATAGATATGATAGACTGTGTGTGATATATACAATGGTGTAACTAGCATTTTTCTGGATTTTTTGATTTCAGTCGTATGTTTTTAATGTGTACTATTTTTTTTATATATAAATTATAGATTAAGTAAATGCATAACAATGGAACTCTATGCCAAACAGTTACATTATTTTATTTTGGTCACGAGCAGAAATATTTTTAATATTTCCGACACGATTGAAATCACGTTTTTTCATTTTATGAAGATAACATTTTTTTAAAAATTCGACCGTTATACACAACTTCACACAGTAAGTAATCAAGTTGTAAAATAGAAGTAATCAACATATAATCGAACATTATAATTTATAAATAATAAATTGAAAAAATAAAATATTCAATCAGTGTGATTTGTGTTTTTGATTTGTTAATGTTAGGGGAGGTATTATAAAAATAATAAAAAGAGTATATTTTAATATTTATATAATAAAATATATGAGAGAACAGTTGTGTGCTCAAAAATAGCAGAGGTCCTTAAAATAAAATATCATCTTTTTGGAGATTTTGTAATATATTCGGTAGCAATACTATTCTTATGCACAACAACATTTAAGATTCACTTACTGATTCGCTTAATCTGAAATTTGAATAATTAAAAATTAAATAATTTATTTAATAAAATTTGAAAATTGATCAACCTGAGAAATGAAGAGCCGTATAGAGAAGCATTTAAAAATATTTGACAACTCAAAAGTTTATTAAAATTAAAAAATTCTGATTAATCAAAATGCTGATTCTTAATAAATCACAATTTTGATTAATCAAAATCCTGACTAATTGTTTCATCCATGTTTTGATACATGAAATATCATGATTAATCAGTTAATCAGAAATTGATTACACGTCAGAATCATGATTAGTTGTTTCATCAATGTTTTGATACTTGAAATATCATGATAAATCAATTAATCAGAAATTGATTACACGTTTTTAATGAACTATAAGAATTTCTGACAAACCGGGAAATTCGGTTAAAAGTATCGTTTAAAAAAAGCACTACATTATTTGTGAAGATGTTTGACATTAATGTAAATCCAAGCAGGTTAGTAGTTAATTTTGGTATACTTAGTTTTATATTTATGTAATATTACTTTGAGAACCTGACTGAGCAGCTGGTAGATACACATTCTCGAATACGTAATTTGATAGCTTCTCCCACAGCTTGTCATTCAAAGACTCCTCCCATTTCTTTGCGGATATTTGAGACAGTGTTACGACTTCGTCCAGAATTTCACCTTTGGCTTTGTCAAACAACTCATCTCGTCCTGATTCTCGTAACCTTAAAAAAAAATATCAGAAAGACATTAGTTTAGATTTTAGTTTATATTTTATGATGTATTTGCACCTTGGAAAGTTGTTCTTCCATTCTGTTTCCAAATTGAATCTGGTGGCCTTGAATGCATCTGCCTGCTGTTCAATTGTTTCCCGTACCATTTTCCAGAATCGATCAGAAACGGCCAAACTGAGATTTCGACTGGTTACTTGATGAGGCATAATGACTCCCCGACGACTATACGTAGTACATGTTATTAAAGAAAATATTTTAAAAATCAAAAACTCACTGAAACAATTTTGAGTTCTTAAAGAAATCCTCCTCGTATTGCCTTATGGCTTCAATACTGTCGTCCTTTCGGCCTCTTCCAGTCACCACCGCATAATAGCCCAACGCCTTCATTGGAAACAATTTTCCCGACAGTATTTTGCGTATCTTAATGCGTTTACTTTATTAGTTTTGTCCATTTTGTATCTTGATCAAAATTTGTTACCCTGTCTGGATCAGCAAGTTCTTCTGCCAAGTCCACCTTTGTTAAAACAAATATGGTTCTTCGGCCCAATGGATCGCACTGCATCACGATATCGGTTACATTGCTGCGTTCTGCATCTACGGAGCCATCCTGAATACATAATATAATTGCATTCGGGTTGCTCATGTAGTGCTTCGTCATTTGGTGAATAGAATCCTTAGTGTCGGCAGCCATGTCTACGGTCATTGTCTACAATTTATGGGATTCATTCATTCATAGACGTATACAACTATTTAATAGTTACCGATATTATTCCAGGCAAATCTACCAGCACCATACGCTGCAAACTGGGACCCTTAACAGTCATGGAAATGACTTCGTTGCTTACGGTTTTACCCCCACGCACAGATGCACGCATTTTGAACTCAACTTCGCGTCGCAGTTCCGCTAAGTCTGATTCCTTATTTAAATCATATTCACGATCAGAGTCGCGGAATTGCGCCACATGATATGGACCTTCAGATAGGGTCACCTTCACTGGTGCACGTGTCATCATTTCTCCGCTGCCACGGGGGAAAATGCGAGCCTTTGCAATGGACTCCAGCACAGACGTTTTGCCACTACTTTGGTCGCCAACCACCACAACTCGTGGCAAATGATCGGCCGTAGAATAAGTGGTGTCATAACCGGAGAGCTCATCTAGCACTTCTGAGTACATATCAATTAGTGATTTTTTAATTTTTTTGCTGGTTGTTTTCTTGTTTGCTTTCATTAATAAATACTGCTGTCGCAGTTCGCGATTTTCTTTTTCCATCTTTTCAAGTTCTTTCTGATATTTAATTTGCACGTTCATGATTTCAGTTTGTAGTGTTTCCACCTGAGACTGCAGTGTTTCTAAAATAATAAAAACAAATTGGAATTTATAAATATTCATTAAATTATGTACACTATTTTACCATATTTCTTACGACTGTCATCATTGGAAAGACCCAACGCAGACACGGATGCTTTCGACTTAATATCATCCTTGGCTGCAAAGAAAACAAAACAATAAGAATCATAAAGCAAATAAAATATAGAATCATATTATGCAAAAATTCACTCTCTCACTTTAAAATAGGTCTAAAGAATACAAAAAGGTACAGACTAGTGTGATTCAATAACATACATTCAATAATATTGGTCCCTTGATAATCCGCAGCTTCTATCGCATCATCCAGACGGTTATCGAACCACTTTCTCCATTCAGCATATTTTTCTTCTCCGAGCTGTTTCATTTGGGGATCTAAATACAGAATACAACCCACATTTAATGTTTGTTCATAGATAAACAGATCAGAAACATGTTCATCATATTGAATACATAATTAAACCTATGCAAATGTCTCAGAATTAATCATATACTTGAAAATGATTAAGATACAAAGTAAAAGACAATTTCTCTAAACTTTGTTTTATAACTGTTAAGATTCAGAATTTCTAGTTAAACCAGATAGGTCACAAACTATTGTTTTCTTCGATATTAATCATTATTTCGCAAATAAAAATGAGATCTAATTACAAAAAAGAAAGAAACAAGATTTAATCATCAATTTAATCAACCATTGCCATATTTTAAAAATAAATTCTTTAATTCCAATTAAAACTTTTAATAATTTAGCAGAATATAAGACAGATACATTTTAAAGTGAGAGGTAAACCAAACAAACTACTCTCTTACCTATTTCTATAGCGTCTTTAACCAGACCCCCAACTTCGAGTAGCTTTTTCGAAAATTGATTCCATTTTTCACCTTGTGGCAGAACAGTTTCCAGCCAGGTCATGTCAGGCAAGCCGTCTTTCCACTCTTCATATTTCTAAGAAAAAACGTTAAAAATTTGAAGATCATATAACATAAATAAAACAGAAACAAATATTGGGGAGACCGGACCTATGTCGGCACCGGTGTTATGTAAACCAGTTAATAACTGCAATTCAAATAAAGAATATAGCTGGCTAAAATTGTTAAAATTGATAGAGATTCATATCATTTAGTTTATACGAAAGAAATGTTATACAATCTTAAACTTGTTTCGCGCTTATGTCCCGTTTGGATATAACTTATTCGTACCGATTTTGGTCAATACAAATACTTTGACATTTTTTTTTATTCAAAATCTATATATGATCGTTGCAATAGTTGCAACCTTGTCAAAATTATTAGTTTCTTTGCATTGTAAAATCAGATTAGTTTCAACCAATCGAGGTACATAGTCAACTTTACTCGTATGCATTTTTGTCGACTTTGTCCCGTGAGATGTTTTCTTTATTATCGCGCAAAAAATAAATAAATCACTAGATCATGCTTAGCGATCAGTTCATATTAAAACTTTCAAGTCAAATAACAATTTAAAGCGTTATCAATATGTAAGGTTTGAGGGCTCTATCTAGCTCTAAGTAATTGATCAAGTAAATATTAAGTATTATTCCTTGAAATATAAGTTAAGAAATTTATTTAAAACTATCAAATGTGGACAAATAATGTGCACACTATCTTTTCATATATGTATAATGCATCGACTCCTTATTTCCGTATGAAAATATGCTAACAAATAAACATAATAATATTTTGAAGCTACAGCTCTGCAGAACCTAGTCCGACCTCTCTCACTCACCATTTGAGCTGTGCCTGTTATGTTTCTACTCAAAGTGGTGGGACCTACAGTTTAATGCCGAATCCGAACGGTGTGGTGAGAGCATTTTCATGTATGGTGTTTTACTCTCATATGTTTTCCATTTACTCTCGTATGTTTGCCATTTTTTTTTTAATTTTCATTCGCGGGAAACGAACCAGCGATAATTTGAAACAGCAACATATTCCAACGCACTAATCATCTGACCCACCCGACGAACAGTGGGGCAGCGAGTAACTAAAGTTGGCGAAAACCCCTAAAGTCAAATTGACCTCAGATACTAATTTTTTTTCATTGTATAGTAAATTAAATTGCCTACAATGTGGTATCACTCAATTTATTTTATATGTATCCAACTTTCCCCACACTCCTTCAAATACAGACAATTTTTCGCAACAATTGCAAGAAAAAATATCGTCAAATTTGGTATCAATTTTTTGAAACGTTTGTAATGCAGCCATCTACATATGATATTTATGAAGCTTTTGCAATAATAGCTGCGTTTTTTTCATAATTTAAATTTGAGATGGAACAAATTTTATATGCAAACAAAAACAACATTTGAACCAGATATATTTCTGGTGTAGCTATCCAGCTCAACTCATTTAAAATGAGTACTGACTAAAAAGAATACTGCGAAAATTGCTGAATGTTGCTGACAAAAATAAACTTCAAAAATGTTTGATAAACCAAATATATTTTTTAAAAATGTCCTTTTGTGACGACAACCAGAACTCCAACCGCTCAAAAAATTATCAAATTATATTGGACGTTGGGAGCCTTCCTGTCGGAGAACCTTCATTATCCTCAGCGTCCACAAGAAAAAAATGTGCGCCTGTGTTTTTGTTTTTTTGTGTGTGTTAGTGTCGCAGTCGTAGCTACCATTTGTGGTGCCATTTTCAATAGAACAGTACATCCAACCATCACTCACACCTCTTGGGAAAATGACCGTGGTATTTTCATCCATGATAATCACCGCCGCTTCTTTTTTTTAATTTATTTAAAATATTGATATTTTTAAGTGTCATTCCAAAGACACAAACCTTTCATATATTCAGAAGAAAGGTTTGTGTATTATTTGATTTGAGCCACATAGTTTTTTTCACAATTGCTTTGATCCGGAACAAAAAATTATGAAATAAACGCAGCTATTATTGTTTTAGAATTTTTTATACAAAATGCTGGAGTAAATTCATTTTTTTTATATTATTTTTTAATTATTTTTCAGTTACAAATATGGAAACAAAAAGGTTCCGTTATTCCCAACAAGTATTAATTTAATAATTTTAATTGTATGGGAGGAATAACTCCCACTTTTAAAAACCTGTCGATTATTAAATTTTCATACAATATTAGTCAATCCTCTACTTATTTTTTTAATAATAACACTATTTGATGTTTTCACCAACTTTTGGTACTACCTGCCCCACTGTGCGACGATACCACCAAATGGTAGTAACAATGTATGAAAAACTGAATACTAAGATTAGTAAAAAGGCGGCAAAAATTTTTTTTTTTAAATTAAGACTGTGTGATAAATCGTTCTAGTTAATTGCAATCATTATAATTAACCGATTAATCGCTCTATTTCATAATCAATAAATTCTGAATTTCTCAATATTTGCAGTCAAATTTAGACTTTTAGAAAATAGAGTATGGCCGCTACTCGGCGATTTAACTTTTTAAAACTTATACTGCGTTAATTTAACTAAAAAAAAAATAATAAAAAAACATTTTTTAATACACGTTTTTCATGTTAAGTTTTTAGTATTTCTGATTGTGCTGTGTTAGGGGAGCATCCAATAGATAATATTATCTTACGTTCCATTGAACAGGTATATATGTCCCTTGGAAAATATTCGTCTAAAAAAGTTCCAATGACGAACCTTGATGCTTCGATACGCCCGTGGAACTGTTTCTTCACTATTCAACTGCAGTTTCACGGCCACCTCTTAAATATAAAAATTGTCATGTCTCTTTAAAACTTCTTTTCTGTTCTGACATAAGATGCACAAGAAATTTGTTTTCATATTGATGGCCTCAAAATATATATTGGTGGAAATACTGAACACCTCTAGTAGAAATTGTAATTGAGGCATGATAGAGAAGCGATCATTGTACTTATTCCTTGTCACAACCTGACCAGTTACATGACGAACCTCATGTTTTGCCCGAAAAATAATTTTTATATATATTTTTTTTTTTGTTAAAATTTGCTTATTGAAAATTAATACATATTAGTGGAAATTATGTTATATTTGTATGGTTACGCATTTTTATATCCTACACTAAGAGAGAAAGATTATTTTCAGTTTGGTACGCTGTGTGTGTTATACAGAAGGAAGCATATCCGGTATGGAAAGTATATATATTCTTGATCAGCATGACCTCCTGAGTCGACGTCCGATTGTCTGTTTGTTGAAATACCTACTACAGAAAAACTAGAAGAGTTAGATCAATGAAACCTCTTATTTAGATTTCTTATATACCTACGATGTTTGAAAATATTCATGATCATTCGATTGTGACCTATGAATAGACCACTTATGTTCATATATCTCATATAAAACTTACATCTACAGGTAACTTTTACTTTATACTGGCTTAAGTGAGGTTTTTTGTTCAAATATAGACTGATTTTATGCTCAACCGACTTGTGGTTCTTGAAAACATAATAATGCGGTACACCTACCCATTTGTACTTACGGGTTTTTAAATTAAAAGAAAGTCTTCATCGATTGCTAGTTTATATTTATTTTCAGAATACTTAAACCCTAGTAACCTATGCATCACTTTAAATGGTAACCACACACATTATCACATATTTATAGTCGGCTTAGACCAACTATAGCATCCATAATTCTCACTAACTTCATCACACTATCACAATTTCCCTACTTCAATTCCCATGTGACCTAACCTTCCTTGTTACGAAAATTCATTAATTCGGTATTGAACTTTATCTTTTTGGTGTGGTTCTGAGTACAGCATACTAGGTTGTCAATAGTTTAGTTATAATTCTACTATTAAAGGACTGCAGTTGAAAAAGCTTCATCAGTTGGTGAGTAACATGTGCCAATAAACTATTATATAACATTGGAATGTCCTGATTTACTCACTTTACTTAAAGAGACTCCACCACCAATTGCGCCACCGAGTGCAATGTATCGCAACTTGAGAACGCCTCGCAATATCCGTACAACAAACATGCCGTAACGTCGCGAGGGGGGGATGGTCCAACCGAAGTTCCCATTACGAGGCTGCAGAAACTCCTCACGATTTTGTCGGTTTCCATGATCCTGCCGCCTATGCGTTCTGTTGCTCAGCGTGGAGTGATTTGTGTAAATGATTTTCGTCGGCAGACATACTGCACATTTGGAGTTATCACTACACATTATATATATATATAAAAATCATCAGCAGTTCCTTTATTGGTTTCATAACATATGTTTACTCACCTTAGTGATTTTCGTGCAGCTAAACGCAACATCTTGACAGACAACTTCTTTAAAACGTGCCTACCGTGTATTCAAAAATATTAATTAATACAAAAACTTATGAAGATATAATGAGTTTGATCCGGCAGAAAGAATCCACTCCTACAGCTGACATCACAAATGAAAATGACGGAGTGTGTTCAGGTAGAGCATTAGGCGAAACTGTCAAAATGTATGTTTACATCAGGGCTGACACTTCGTTGGGTATTTTTCAAGTTGACATTTGCACACATGTACGCAACCCAACAAACCGCTATATTTCTTAAGTAACAATGAGAACAGATTTTTAATACATCTAAAATAGACTACAAAAAGTACCTGAGATAATTTTCATCCATATAACCTTTACTTATTACATGGCGAAACCGTGTAAAATAAAACGCATGTACTCAGAGAAATTTAACATTCTGTTAAATCACACAAAGAAAAGACCAAACTTGTTATTTCTTGGATTAAATTAGTCATTTACAGTCAAAATTATATATTCGAAATTACAACATTTAAGACTTTAAATATTATACTAATTTTTATTTTTCATTTTTAATTTAATTAAACAACCAAATTATAA
Source organism: Dryomyza anilis (assembly GCA_951804985.1). Taxonomy (NCBI): domain Eukaryota; kingdom Metazoa; phylum Arthropoda; class Insecta; order Diptera; family Dryomyzidae; genus Dryomyza; species Dryomyza anilis. Next base: position 46,153,843 of record OX638133.1, on the reverse strand, counting down.
TATTAAAACATAACCCAACAGATTTGATTACATAAATAGTTCTCATGTAGTGAACAATTTATTTATTCAGTGAAATAGCAACAGATAATATTTTAAAAATTGCATAGAACGGAATATTTATGCAATTTTATCGATTTCTTGTCTGTTCGTCACGGCACTGTGCCCGTGGTTCTATACACTAAGAAAACAAGATGTTTATAAAAGTCTGGCTGCAATTGTCACTTTAAATTTACGCCTTGTAGCAAATATTAAAATTTCTCATAAGTTTCCATAAACTTGCAACAAAATTCTTAATACTTTTTAAATATAACATATATGCAGATAGTTACAACATGTTTGCCACAACAGCAATTAAAATGTGATATTTACAACAGACTCACAAACATCCTATATTGCAGGACAATAGTATCAAATCTATTGGCCATGGTAGAAGTATAACCAGGTTAGACCATCTAGACATTTAGTTGACATACAGAGTACTAAGAATGTCAAGAAGAAAATAATAAAAATATAAGAATTAATTTAATAAGAATTAATTAACTTTATTTTCAGGTTATAGTTTTTTGCATTTAAATTTGGCGATATTATTAAAATTTCACTGCACATATTCACTTTTATCACTTTTGCCATTCACTGTGTTTTCTTTTGGATCCTTAGAATTCTTGAAAGTTTGCAAAATATTGAAATTTATTTAATATAAACTTTTGATTATTATTTGTTTTTATGAAGTTGTAAACAAAGTATTGATGTTCTCTTTTAAAATTTTCGTTAAACATATGTTGAATCTTTCAAACAGTTTTCAAAAACTGATTTCTTTTCAGAGTACACTTTGGTGACAACAACGTCGCCATACCTGGTTCATCGCCAAAAATTTTCAAGTCGTATAATTTTACCATCGAAGGCTTTATAAAGGCGATGCTAATATATAACAATCCCACGTGATTCCTTATAATAAAAAAATTCCGCGAATAATATATATAATATAAAAAAATACTCCGCGAATTATTATGGAGTACATGTTCCAAATATTCCGCAACTATCTTCATATTTGTAAGATGTTTAATGGACTTTTGCTATAAATAATCGTAAATTTTGAAAGCAATATTTATCGTATTTGTCGGATATTTGAGAGATGGTTATCTCATAGACGATCTAAATAATTTCTAAATAACTTGATATTTAGGGCTGTGATATTTCTGGTGATCATCTTTCAAAAATGTAAGGTTTTAGTTTTAATGATATTTGGTCTGTAGACTTCAGTCACACGAAAATCTAACTGACACAAAAATATGAAAAACAAAAAATTTAAATAAACAATATTTTTAATTCACACAGAAAAATATTAGTTGCGTTTTTTTCATACTTAAACTGGTTCAAATTGAACTTCTAATTTTATACGTAAAGCAAAAACAAGAATTGAACCAACATGGCAGCTGGTTCAATTCATTTGAACTAAAAAATGTGTGGTTGTGAAATTAGCTTATAAGTTTTCTAGTGTTAAATTTCATAGATGTCGCGTCAATATATTTTTTTGACACCTTTTTTTTGCTGAAACCAGGGCTTGCAATTGGAATAGGTTTAACATAAAAACATAAAAAATAGATTCGGTCTGAAAATATTCATATGGAAAGAATGGTAACCATTACCACGTTTATAGTTTGTCGGTTTTTTTAAGTTTTTTATGCAAAATAAAAATTTAACGTAAACAATATAATTTTGTCTGCGATCCCTGGTTACATATAAAATTTTTGCTGCTCAGAAACATAGTGACCCCATCTGTTTTGAAATAGTGGAAGAATTAGGTCAGTATAAGCGTTTTTTTCACATTTGAGTTCAATCACTTGATTAAACTATGAAAAAAAACGCAGCTATTGTAGGTATATATAACAATTGATATTAATAGAAAACCAAAAGTATTAAAAATATGAATGTATTTACTAATTATTTAATTGTATTTATTCTCACTTTTTTATTAAAAATAAGAATAGGAATAAATTTAATATCACGTGAATACAATTCAATGATTAATTGTATTTACAACTATTGTTCGTTTCTTTTGATTTATTTTTTTTTTTTGCAACTCTGGGATGTGTGCAATTTTCTTGTGTTGTTTCTTTTTGCTTTGTGTTTATATTTTCGCAACGCGATGTGGAGAATTTTTTGGCCGTATCAATAGCCGTGTAAATATAGCCGCTGATGAATTCGCAGAATTTTGGAAGCGATGTAGTTAATATCGGATTCTGCAAATTAGTGAACCGATATCGAGATTCTAAATAAATGCCCTGAGTATAAAAATGGCCTCAATATATTTAATCCAATTAAAAATGATTTCAATGTAAAACAATTTTTAATTGATTTTGTTAAAATTTAATAAATTTCCATTAAAAAACGCGTCGATCGAAATAACAGAAAAACAGACACACAGAAAAATCCTCTTTTAACATGAGGTTGGAAGAATAAAAAAGTTAGTTGAAACAACTAACTTCATTCGGTTAAATCGAATGGTTTACATATTTGCTAGCGAAACTGCCATATTAGCCGATAAACATGCAATTTTAGTCTATATACACTTCTAAGGGTTTTAAATCTGTACTGAAGTGTTCTAAAACAGTTCGAAATTGGTTTCAGTACAAACTACAACTATTTTTATTTTGGCAATAATAACCGACTAAACAGTTGAGAGAACCGAATAAGTTGGTTGGCGCAACAAATCTCTATTCTATACACATATATATGTAGAGAGTTTTCAAGTATATTTGAAATTTAAATCAAACTTTTTACAAAATCGTATAAAACCAATCAAAAAATGATTGTCATGACCCAACAAAAATTCACTATCCCATACTAAGTTCGGCCGGTTTGCAGTGGTTTGATTTATTATAGTTAAGAATAGTGGGCTCCGCCTTTCCAAAGCCAGTTCAAGAAGTGGCCCAACAACGTGGCCCAACTTGGTTTCTTTGTTGTAGTTCATCAAAAATATTGAAAAAATCGCAAAAAATAAAAGTGAGATTTTTTTTACTCACGGTCTTTTTTGGACTACTCACACTGACTCTCAATCACGCGTGATTCACGTAAATCACGCTATAATCTGCTCACGTGCCCATCTCTAGTTATAACTAACGTTTTCGATCTGCAACAGCTGAATAAGTATTTGTAAGAACTTCTTAATTAGATTGTGCCAACCACCTTGTCATTAAGTATGAGGTTGTGGCATTAAATTATATTTTAACAAAGTTATATATATATATATATATATATATATATATATGGAGCATTCCACGTCAATTCGCCGAGCTTTGACCCTGACCCCCTCCGATTTGCTTTATATTTTAATATGTTGTTATTATTGGTCAATAAAGTTTAAATTTAATTTTTCAGTTTTCTATCGCATCCCCTTCACCCCCTTTGCAAACTGTAATAACACGATTTTTTTTTGCACCACAGATCATTCCACTTTGATTTGGAGTGGTAAGAATTTTTCTTCTACGTTTTTCTTAACTTTGAAAATCCTGTTTTTTAGTATATAAATCGTCATAATTTTGGATTGGTTTGAAATACATCAATAAAAACTGGTCATATGCCTTCAGTACAAACCATGTTACAATAAATGGGCGGTTATTGTCAACTGCCACGGCTAGCTGCCATATAACATTTATAGAAAACACGCTATAACTCTGATGATATAAGAGGTATATTATTGAAATTTTGTCCAACATAATGTAATAACAAAATAAAATGGACCACTGAAAATTGTTGCGATCGACCAACTACCACGCCTACCTGTCATATAAATTTAACATATAAAGTGCTAAATCTTTGGTCTTATATGAGTTATAGTCATGAAATTTTGCTTGTATTCCTCTTTTGTATGTGGTGATATTAATTCGAAGTATGGTATAGTTCAGTAAACTGCCACGCCCACCTGTGATATAAACATAACATATCATCAGCAATAACTCCGTTTCTATATGAGATATCGCGATGAAATTTTTGATATTTTAATTTTTTGTAAGGATCAATAATTATACGAAATTAAATTGTGATCGGTCTACTATAACGCCTACCTACCATATAAATTCGACATATCATTGGTCAGAACTCTGGTACTATGCGAGATATGATGATGACCATTACAGACATATAGTATACCCTGCTCTTCCTCTTTTCATAGAGACCAAATTAAATCCAACCACCTTGTCTTTAAGTATGAGGTTGTGGCATTAAATTATATTTTAACAAAGTTATATATATATATATATATATATATATATATCTTTATAACTTTTTAACGGTACTATATATTTACCATTAAAAAGTTATAAAGAGAAGAACAAACAAATTTGAACAAAATGGTCCAAACACAACAGCTGGGTTAAATCAATATACATTTTATTTAATTACATCACTTGAAAAAGTTTTCGGATATGCTCAAATGCGCGCAATTAATCAAATTTGTTGTAGTTAATAAAGTTCTAGTTATATCAATATAAACTGTTTTCAATAAAATACATTAAATTGAAATGTAATAAAGTGTTACACTTTAAATTCCCCAAACTAATAATTTTTTTTGGTGTACCATATAATGCTAACATATTACAGTATTAGCTAAAATTTAGTACACTTTTTGTTATTCAAAATAGAACACAACGCTTCAAAATTTCATCGAATTTAAATGCAACGCGATGAAAACCTATTTTTAGAATTTTCATTTTCTGGTTCTTTTCATTTTGTACAAGTAAAAGTATGGATAGTATTAAATAAACCGCACATTTCTCTGCAATAATATTTCGTTTAAGTTCATTTAAAGATGTTGTCCGAAGCAGAATGTAGAATATGTTCAACTGTCACCAAAAACAAATGCTCTAACTGTAATCAGGCATTTTACTGCTCTGTCCAGCACCAAAAGGAAGACTGGAAATTACACAAACAGATGTGTCGTCCCTTTAAGGTATTTTAATAAATTTATTTTAAGCATATATTTTTAAAATGTCTGTAAATTTCAATAATCCGTAGATAGAAGAGAGTGATGAACTAGGGCGATTTTTGGTGGCCACACGAAATATAAAACCATCTGAGATTATTTTGAGGGAAGCGCCATTGATCCGTGGACCGGCACAAGTAACAAAACCTGTATGTCTGGGATGTTTGAATGGAATTGAACCAAATGATTACATTAACTGTCTAAAATGCGGCTGGCCTCTATGTGGATTAGAATGCAATGCTATTTCTGAGCACAAATCAGAGTGTGAACTGACTTTAAAGAGAGAAAGGAAGGTATGCAAATAAACTATCAAAATTTTATAACCTACGTTGTCACAAATTGTGAATTTGAAATACATCAATTATAGATAGGAATAAGATATAGATAAATCAGTTAGACACATTTATAAGTGAGATCATTATTGCGATAAATATATCGCTTATTTACTACAAGAGTGTCATAACACAAAAAGAGATTTTGCAGAAAACGCGATAAAAGTTTTCAATTGACTCTCACAGTGCATATGAAATACATGGGACATATGAAATGAGGTAAAGGCATATTATCTTTTCAAGCGGTGAGAATACAAAATATGAATACGAATTTGAAACATGATATAACGGATAATTCTGCATCATTAACTAAAAAAACGCATTTTTGAGGTAAGGCACTCTTGTAGTAAATGAGCGATATATTAAACTAGCATTTTGTACCTGTTATTTGCTAAGGAGTAATAGATTTGAGATTAGTACACTCAAAATAAAGTACACCAGAGAGTATATATTTGATATAGAGTTTCCGTACAGGTGGTTTCGCTGCCACTTTTGTCAAATAAATTCAAACATTTGTTATGTGGAAATTGAAACGAAAATGTTGCACCCAGAAAAAATACTATATAAATAATAGTTTTTTACTATTAAAAATAGTCAATAGGATAAATTATTATTTTAATCGGAAAATGCCATTAAATACTAGAAAATAGCATGACATTGCCATTGGGTTTATATGAAAATATTTATTTTTGTATACTATTAAATCAATCCTATTGACCAATTTCAATGGGATTTGAAGGATTTTTTTTCTGGGTGTGTCAACAGACACATTTTCAAATCAATATTCTGATGTTTTCTGCCACATTTTTGCCCAGAAAAATAATTGAAATTTATAAGGAGTTGGATTGCAATATATCTTGGTAAGTTTGGTTGCAAATTATCCGCGGACAGATCCAGTTTTGTACACTGTTTTCCTCTGTTAACTTCAATCTGTAAAATTCCACATAACCAATGTTTTCGGCAGCGACGCCAGCAAACTCGGAAGGAATCTCTATTAAAAATCTATACTCTTTGAGTACACACAGAAACTTTGACTTTAGGTATGAGGTTGGAAGAACGAAAAAAGATATTTATTTTTAAATATTTGCTAGAAGGCGTAAATTTAAAGTGATAGGTGCACCAAGACTTTTATAAACATCCTGTTTTCTTAGTGTAAATTAAAACAAATATTCAATAAAAAATCCCTGATGAAGGTGGAAAACAATCACCGATACGTAGAAGAAAAATATGAAAGAAACTGTTGTTTGCCGTCAACATTAAATATTAAAGAGTTGTAGTCTAGACAACCAATTTCGAACAGTTTTATAAAAATTTTATACGATAATTTCAAACTTCAATCCAATATAGACGTTCTTCCGCCAACAAATTTGTAGAAAATTCGTTTAAACCGAATAAAGTTGTTTACAACTTACTTTTTCGTTCTTCACCTCCTAATGCCAAAAAAATACTTTTCTGTGTTCTTACAACGATTTTTTTTTTGCACAACTCACCATTTTAATGTAAAAATACTATTTAAGGTTAATATTAAAAAAAACGAGTTGGGAAAGTTAGGTCACATGGGTAAGTTCGGTCACATGAGACGGACTATTATAGTCGGTCGGGCCCATAGTCGGGCACACTTTGGTGTGAATATTATTGTGGGGAATTTAATTGTATACCTACCTGTAAAGTTCTTAATTATGCTGAACATTCCTACACTCAGAATTTTATTTACATCTCAAATTTCTGGTGACGTATATCCCATTAATTTAAAAAATTGATGAAAAAGTAAAAAAAAAATCAAAAAATGTTGAAACATGTAGAAAAATAAATGTGGGCGGATTTAAGGCTAATATTTCATAATTTTGTTTTCAATAATTTGCGAATATGAAAAGCTGTGAAAAAGCGAGAAGTAATAAAAAATCAAACGCCCATTTTTGAATCACATATTTTTCGGTGAATACGTTTTAATTTTTATAAGTATATCTTGAATATTTTTTTTGGTTCTTAAAGAGTTATATAAAAGTGACTTGTATGGGAGGTGGTCGTGTACGTCGACCAATTTAGCTCATTTTTATTGACAGAACTAACTATTGGCTAAAAGGTATTGAAACGAAAATCGCATTCTAAGCAGTATTTCTCAAGTTTTCGTGTATACGGGCAGCAAGACAGACGGACAGACATTATAATTATTGGTAGATTGGGCAAAAAAAATAATGGTAGATTTCAGATTTTTTTAACATATTCTTTACATATTTCAATTGTATAATCAAACTTAACCCAATTATATATTTTTCCTTAACAACACAATATATACATAGATTCCAGTTCAGATCAGACTCAAGCTCAGGGAATCAGTTAAAAATTGAATGTGAAATATCAAAATAACATTTAATTTTTTTTACAAATAAATTAATTATGACTTATTTTATATCAAAGGCTCACCAAAGGCACATTCATTCTAAATAGAGCATTTTTTTAAACGATCTTATTTGAAAGACGCATTTTTCTCAGTACGTATACGTGTTGAGATTTTTTTAATGGAAATTCAGGAACATGAAATCAAACTGTAAAACACACATATTGGAATTTCAATGTTTGCTTAGAATGAATTTTTAAATTTACGGTTATTTCTTTCAGTATTCTGATATGAGTTTGATAGTTTTTAGGAACATTAAAAAAATGGTAGATTTTTGAACCCTCCGTGGTAGAAATGGTAGAAATCTAAAAGTTCCCAAAAAACTGGTATTTCTACCACAATTGTGGTAGAGTGACAACACTGCCTACAGTTTATTGCCGAATCCGAACGGCGGCTGAGAGCTTTTCATAGGCAATGTTTTACTCTCGTAGGTTTGCCATTTACTGCTGAGAGGTAGCGCGGTATAGAATGTTTCTATGAAAAGATGTTGTTAGCCCCAGTCCAGGCTTGAACCGGGGACCTTTCGGCTCTCAGTCCAACGCACTAACCACTGAGCTACCGCGGATACATATATGGGAAAATATATCTTTATATAGTATTTGATAAATCTTTTATAGGTTAATATTCAAGAGATAACGAATCCACATCCTCTATATCAATGTATAAGCACTGCACGTTGCCTGTTGTTACAAAAAGAAGACAAACATAAATGGGAACAATTTCAAAATCTAGAATCTTTGGAGAATGTGCGACGTGGTTCAATGCAATGGAAAGCAGATTTGGAAAGCATTGGCAAGTTTATTCCAAAGTAAAGTTTATTTTTGCAAAATATATATTAGACATTTAATCTTTATGAATCTCTTTATAGATTTTTTAATACAAAAGAATTCACAGAAGAAGATATAATGAAAGCTATTGGAGTATTGCAAACAAACGGCCACGAGGTGCCTTCATCTGATCCGCCACATGTGGCCATTTATTACAATGCTTCATTCCTGGAACATTCTTGTGTGCCAAACGTTGCAAAAAGTTTCACAAAGGATGGCCACATTGTACTATGGGCTCCTAAGGCAATAAAGAAAAATTCACATTTAAGTATTTGTTATTCTGATGCCATATGGGGTACTGCCGATCGACAAAATCATCTAATGCAAACGAAGCTTTTTAAGTGCTCTTGTCCAAGGTGCATCGATGTTACAGAGTTTGGAACTAATTATAGTGCCATAAAATGCACTGAAGAAAACTGTGACGGTCTGTTACTGCCGGAAAATTTAAATGGCCTTCATGACAAATGGATGTATGTTATTTTGCTTGTTTTGAAATGTTAAATATTTATTATTATTTTTCAGCTGCAATATTTGCCAATTACATGTCGATATAGTTGACATCAGCAATACCTTACAAAGAGCTGGAAACGATCTTAATGCGATGGAGAAAACTGTGGAAAATTGCTTTAAGTATGAATAATTTAAAAGTATACCCGTAATGTTTCAACTTACGATCGAAATCTTATTAAGTAAAATCTCAACTCAATTTGATCTTAGCTGTTCCATAATTCGATACTTAAATTTGAAATAACGCATTTCATACGAATTCAATTCATTAAGATTCTGAATTCAATTCGATATAGGAGCCCAAATATAGATAGTGTTTTACCTGTAATAAGTAATATATAAGAGCAATTTCCACACCGAGAAAAAAACATTGGTAGGATCAACCGAACACCTTGGTTATTTTGGCGCCTTTCAAGGAAAGTAGTTGTAACAACCAATTGGAAATAGTTCAACTCAGATTTCGCAACCTGATTGAGACACACGGGTTAATTAACACTGGAAGGTTGTTATGTTGAGTTGTTGACCGAGTGCAATCAACTCACTCAATTAGTGGAGGAGCCGATGCACAGTGCTCCAAAATTTAGAAAAGCTGGCCAAAATTCTAAAAATCGTGTATTTGGATTAAAGACCCATAAACGTTCAATATCTGATTCATATTCGTGAGATTCGTTATAAAAATTGTAATGGTCTGACTTTTTTTTGACTTCGCGTCATGATAAATATTATGCAAAAGTCCTTGCACCTCTTGGTAATTACGAACACTGTACCGACCACGTTTCCGCTGACTTCTCGAATTCTAGTTTACTCGCCTAATGCCATATTCTCGCGCGAAAAGGTCCTACTCTCGTCGTTTACTCCAACCCTTATTATGAACGGCCAGACCTTGTTTTCAAATAATTCAACACTCTCAGAAAACAATCAACCACTGTCCGTCGTCGAAATTGTTTATTAGCAAAGCCGACAGCGATGCGCGTCACCGCTGGATTGTCCGTTGCGAAACATATCAACATCTCCTACACGACAGGAGTTTTCCATCTTATTGGAAGGTTGCCAATGTCCAACCAGTTCCGAAAAAGGGCGAGACTACGACCAACCCATTTTACCGACCGACCGACTCATTGCAATATCCTCTGTGCACTCTAAGGTAATGGAGAGAGTAATAAACCACCTTATGAACTATGTGGAGCCCAACGAATTACTCAATGACCGTCAATATATTTTCTGTAGGACCAGATCCACGGGCGACTTAATGTCGGTCCCCTCAGTAAAGTAGAATAATAATAATTCACCTTTTCGGGGAGAGGTCTTGATCTCCAAGGCATTTCACGGAGTATCGCATGAGGCTCTCCTGTCAAAACTAATTGCATATGGTGTAGGTATTCGATAGATATCGAGTTTTCTCCAGGGTCGTTCTATACGAGTTGTGATGGATGGAGTCCGTCCTATCCCCGTCCCTATTTCTGGTATTTATCAATGACCTTTTGTCCTTGACTTAGAACCCAATCCATTCCTTTGCGGATAACAGTAACATTTGTCATTTAAATTTGTGCGTACAAACTTTTTGGAGATTGATAATGACACACTCAATAATGACTTTAAAGCAACCTCATAGTGGAACCTTGTAAATATAGTTGATTTTAGTGCAAGCAAGACCCAATGTAGTCTCTATATCACAAAAGAATGGATTCATCCTACCTCTCCTCAATATGGTTGCTGTGGAAATTGCAGATTCAATACAATGTGACCTCCGTTGGAACGATCATATATATGATGTGTCGAAAGAAGCGGACAAGCGCCACGGTTTTCTATAACGGTGTAGCCTTACTACACTACTGCTGATTTCCGCACTGTCTACACCACCTATATACGGCCTAAGATGAAATACAATTCGCATACTTGGGCAGGGGTTTCAAAATCCTCTTTGGACCGAATTCAGCAACGTGCGATATATTTAATACGGAATGAAAAAAATTTCATTCTCTAATGTTTCTTATTACAATGGTATGTGTTCGAGGGATATACAAGCCCCGATTCCACCAGGTCGTGTATTGTCTCGTTATACTCGGGCATCGAACCAAGCCCCTCAACAACCCTCTACGGAGAACCACGCATTACAGAGAGAATTCTTTTTTCAATCGCACGATTGTTGAACAATCTCCCTGCGTCTGTTTTCCCCAAAATTTTCAAAATTGGCAAAATTAAAACAAATATCCACCGACACAACTTCCTAACACTCAGGGAATTCCCTGAACATTTGTTAATTTGTACAAAAACTCATATAAACATTTTGTTTTTGGTGTGCGATTTATTTTTAAATTTACTTCGTTTGTTGCAATCACGGTAGCCACTCGAAAATATTGTTGACTTCCAGAATTATACGAAAAAATTACCCAATATTGAGATTTTAGTGTTAATTTTGAGATCATTTTTGAATTGTGTTAGGAGCTCCTTCTATGTAATTATTACGTCATTGTCGCAATCTTTTAACTGCAAAAATTATAAAATAAAATCATTGGTTTCACTTTTAATTTTATCCAGTGTTATAATTGACATTATTTTCAATTCAGCCCTAGCAAAGTACAGGCGCGTTTTTAGTTGTTTAATAAAACATATGTAAATATTGTGAATGTAAATTTTAATTCATCTTCGTTTCGACTTTATTTCAAAATTATTTAAGGAACTGAAAGATAAAATCATCATACGGACGTTAGTATCTGGACCATTCATTTAGTCGACAAATTTTATTATGTCGAGCATTTATTTTGTCGTTCCCTTCTTGTAAAGAGTCGAAAATTAAGAAATATTCGTAACATCATAATTTCCATGTCGGAAATAATCGGAAAATTTCGAATATATTTGGAAAATATCACAAAATTTTGAACAAAATATGGAACATTTTCTATGTATCTTACATTGATTTATAATACGAAATCCCTATAAAAATAAATAACTCTTTATAATTATAATAATTAACTTCTTAAAATTTTTTCCCAAATATTTCCGACTTAAATTGATTCACTTATTTGACAACTAATTCATATTTAAGAATTCACACCGAATTTTCGAAATAATTCCAGTTGGGACAGACTTTATTTTATATATATTTAAAAATATTTAAACTTTTGTATTTACTTTTAGGTATATACGGCACTACAAAATGCTTTCCCCGAAACATTACTATTCGAGCGAGGTTAAAATTAAACTAGTTCAACTTATCGGTAATAATCCCAGGGAATTAATTGTTATTCCCGAAGAGCATCTTACGACGAAAATAAAATACGCAAAAGAAATGATCGATTTGTATGAAATTTTGGCACCATGTAAGTTTAGTTATTGGGCAGTGCATTTAAACGATTAATCAAACCGTTTTGTTCATTTATTAATCAGAATTTGTATTAATAAATGTATGTGTTGTAAAATATTGTTAAATGATAAATGATATCTGAACATTATAAAATTTCCTTTTCTTATTTTATGATTATAAAAATAAATGTTCAGTAATTTTTTATTCATCAGAATTTTGATAAATTCAATTATCGATTGGTTGTTTGATTAATAATACAGCCCAAATTATAATACAACTGTTATTACTAGGGCTGTGCGATTAATCGTTTTACCGGAAATTCTAATTAATCGCAATTACGATTAATCAATTATTCAATTAATCGTATTTTTTGATTTACCAAAAATACGATTAATCGGTTAATCAGCTTTTGTGATTAATCAAAATAAGGATTAATAGGTTAATCAGAAATATGATTAATTGAAATACGATGAATTGTTTTTGGCATGAGTATAATGATGTTCTACTTGCTACGCATCTAATTTCTCATTTGTATTTTAAATTAAGTATTTTTAAAAGAAAAACAAATTTTTTGTTTGAATATTCTTGTAGACAGCAATTTCTATATTCTCAAATAAAAATTATTTGAATTCTGGTTAATTGAAAGTTATAATTAACCGAATAGTCGTATTTTCAGTTAAATGAAAAATACGATTAATCGAATAATTGATTAATCGTGATTGCGATTAATCAGAATTTCCCGTAAAACGATTAATTGCACAGACCTAGTTATTACCCATTACCCATCAACATAATTTTTCTTTACTTTTTAGGCGAGACCAGAATCTTAGGCATTTTATGTTTCGAATTGCATTCAGCCATTGCGGAACAGACGCGTCGCATAGCTCTACAGACCAGTTTGTCCCCAAAGAATCTATTGGAAGAGTCGTTAATTTACGTGGAAAAGGCTGTTCACTATTTACAGCACGAGTCAGACATATTCGCAGAAGGTGCAATTTTAAAACAAGCTAAGATCAACAGAAATGCCCTTAAAATGGTAATGCATATGTAAAAATCATCATAATAATAAAAAAATCATCCAAAAGTCTTTTGGAATGAGGTTAGAAGAAATAAAGTTATTTTTTTCATCAATAATGGCATAGTTTAATAATAGTTTTATTTCATTTATTTCAATTTAATTAAAAATCAATTTCTATATTTAATATTTTATGGGGTTGGATTTTAGCAAACTTCTTGAGAATGGATAAAGGAGGTAGATTTCTGTTGGGCCATACTCATGAACATATCACTTCATTATTTTAGATAATCGGTATCTGACGAAGCCTAAACAAGGTGAGAACTCGTGTGTACGATCTACTTGTAACGGAGTTTACTTACACACAGAAAAAAAAGTGTGTAAATATAACTAAAATGTTAATCAATCCATTTAATTTTTAATTGAAACTCAGTCGATGTAACTTTTAGTAGCATTGAATTCCATATTCGTAATAATGAAAATATGTTAACTGGAGAAACTTTAATTAATTTTTTTTGTCATATTGATATTAAAGTTGTTGTCAAATCATTAATTAATTAATTAGTAACATCAATTAAAAATTTCATTCGATAGAAAATGGATGAATTAAATATTTTGTTAAATTAAATAAAATATTTGTCGAATAGAAACATATGAAAATAAAAATAATTTAATTCAATATATAACATAAAATAAATATTAAATAAGTATTTATACTTTTTGATATGCTTTGTAAAATTCTTTCAACCTAACGAATGTTTTACCAAAGTCAGTTTTGACAACTTCTACAGGTGGGCCAATTAATTGAGTCAAACATAAAATTTGATATTCGCTTTTTAATGATTCAATATGCAACAAAATGAGCATCATAAGCTGTTTGTTCAAATTCTTGACAACAAAAATAAATTGAGCCATGTAATGCTTTAATAACATAACATACACTAAATAATGCAATATCCTGTTTTAAAATAGCAACGTAGAAGAAAATAATGTTAAAAGAAACTGAACGACACCGCCGACGCACAAGACGCACAAACAAAAAACAAAATGAAATCCAGAAGAAAAAAACAGTGTTGCAATTTAATAAAATGAATAAATCAAAAGTAACAAATAAAAGTAGTTAATACTATTAAAGATTTAGTTGTATTGAAATTATATTAAATTTATTTCTATTAATATTTTAATTATAAAATGTGTAAATACAATTAATTACTTAGTAAATACGTTCATATTTTTAATACAATTTGGTTAGTTTTTAATTGCAGAATTACAGGCCAAATGATTAAAATACTAATTAACTAAAAAACATTTCTTTGGAGACTTGTTGTCCTGCTGCTACATGGCCTCATTTTGATGCAACCCGAATGCCGCAGCCGCACAGACCCAACTGTCAAGAAAACAGCGAAAAAGTCGTTGGAGCACATATTCCTTATTGTCCATTTGAGGCGTTTTCTTGAACTTGATTGTTGGTGTGCTATAAAAGATGAGTGTGGAGGAATATTATAACTTCTTTGAGAAATAAATGATAACTCTTACTCACATTTTCGTATACTTCGAAGAAAAAAGTGTCGTACACATGTAGATTTACGGCTACTCCTTAGAGGAGACGGACGCATCGCACCGTGTGAAAAATTGAGCAACTTTTTAGACAATTTAAGATTGAAATAATTATTTAAAAAAAACGCAGACAAATTGTTCTAAAATATTTGTCATATAAAATCACAACATTCAAGAAATAGATTCAAGTTAGATTCAAGGTACATGAGCCTGAGTGTTACTTGAACCCTGGCGTTTGCTGGGATCGTACAACCTTTTTCATATTTAAATACAATGATGTCTTATTTCATAACAAAAATATACATCAATTCTGGGGGCCTTATTTAATTTTAAATTGTTATTGATAAAAATAATAAGAGTATTCATTTCAACTCGTATCTACTGCGTATATGCGTATGTCGTGAAAATTATAAGCTTTATAGAGAATAATTTTTTCGAAATACGCATATACGCAGGCGATACGAAATGAAATGAATACCCTTAATATATTTATATAAAACAACCATTTTAACGTACAACTAAACGATAAGGAATTCGTCAGAAATTCCAGTGACGGATTTTTTTAATAAAATAAGCAAAAAATAGCAACAGAATATCTCTGGAATTCTGACGCTTTTTTGACGGATTAATTTTTTTTTTCTTTCAAAAACTTATTTATTGCAAAAAATATATAATAATAAATTTACGAACAAAAATATTTTATAACTATGGAAAAAATTTGTTTAAAAATAATTGTATAAAAAAATAAACGATAAAAATTCCAACACAAACTAAAATAAAAATTCTTTGTATATATTGTATTGTTTTGAAAAAATAATGTTGTTCCAATAATTTTTAGTTCGGAAAAAATATTTCTTCGATAAATTATTCCAAACCAAAGATTTTCAACACAAAAAATGTTTTTTAGACAAAAAAATGTTTGTATTATTGTAAAGAATTGTAAAGGAAGTATACATTTTTTTTTTAAAATACGTATGTTTATAATATATATAACCTTTTATTAGTATAACATTTTTTATATCATCAATACGTTTTCTTACACGAATAGAAAATATTGCTTGAATGTAATTATAACGTAATTCGAAATCACCATATAAATATGAGGAGTAAAATCTAATTACATTATAATTGAATTGTATCATTTTCTTCAGATTGAAATATTATTACACGAGATTTAAACATACATTGCTTTAATCGCGGATTTATGTGAATTTATTTATTAATATTTCTGTAGAAACAGATATATTTCATCAGATATTACTATAATTATGTTTGTAATATCTGCTATTTAACACATCCAACTTCAAACAAAACTATTTATGTTTGGCATTACAAATTAATAACACCGCTGCCTATTTTTAGCACTCAGTAACACTCACTTTAATACTTTTCATTTAGTTCAAAAGTTCTTTTTGTTGGATGAATTTGTTCAATGTTAATGCCTGATAGTGGTTGTTTCTGTAGAAACAGATATATTTCATCAGATATTACTATAATTATGTTTGTAATATCTGCTATTTAACACATCCAACTTCAAACAAAACTATTTATGTTTGGCATTACAAATTAATAACACCGCTGCCTATTTTTAGCACTCAGTAACACTCACTTTAATACTTTTCATTTAGTTCAAAAGTTCTTTTTGTTGGATGAATTTGTTCACTGTTAATACCAGATAGTGGTTGTTTGTGAAATATTCAATTAATCCGTAATACAATGAGCTGAAAATAGAAACAATAGATGTAAATAAAATAATTAAGTATAAGTAAAAGATGTGTAATAAAAAAAAATAGTTTAAGTTTATAATTATGTCATATAAATAAGAATAAAATGTAATTTAAAAAAAGAGAAATAAATGAATAGTGTATAAAAATATTAGCACTAAATATATTTTTATTACATTAATATGAGATGTAAACATCAATATGTTTAGATGTAATTAAAATGTTTTTCACATTCAAACATATAACGCCAAACATTATTCATTCTGAACATAAATATGTTTGAACGAAAACAAAAATATGTTTGGCTGTTATATAATAATGTTTGGCAATGCAATAATACTTTTTTTTCTATAAAGCTCCAAAGATATATGGAATGCCTGCAAAATTATGTTTGGCGGAGCCCTTTTTTTACCCTACTTAGCATGAAATATTATTTTTTTTGTTAGTACAAATATAAGAATATTTTAATATTGATAGAACAATCAAATGTTTATTGGGATATTGGGATAAAAAAAAATTATAGTTAAAAAAAATTAAAAATATATGGCCATTTTTTGAAGTTTTAAGTATTTTTTTAAATTAATAATAATTTTATAAATATATACAATTTATTTATGTAAACTTAATCGTTTGTCTGGATTTTGGTTTAATAGAATGCGTATTTTGTAAAAAAAAAATATTCTTGGTCAAATGGATTTTAAATGATGGACATTTTTATTACGTACAATTTGATTGGATTGAAATCAATTTTAGTGCGAAATTTTAGTTTTAGACCAAAATGATTATTTTTAAATGATATATTGTTATTAATATGTGTTACGTTCATAGACAACGGTTCCAGTTTTATCGCTATCCGAAATCCGGATTTAATTTGCCAGAAAAGTTGATAGTAAATCTTTTGACTGTCTTCAAAATAAAAATTAGTTGAAAATGAGACCAGCACGGTCTCATCATAATAATTGTTTACTATTTTTAAGTACTTTCTGTATTTGGAAACAAAAGACTATTAGTCGAAAGTGACGCAATTCATTACTATTGACGTCATTTTTACGTAATTCGTTCGTACGCAATACAAAAAGAGGCTTTTAGTGTTTTAAGATTACAGTCCATTAAATGTTAGATATACTTTTTCACGAAATGTGTATACAAATTTTTAAAGACTTTTGATTAACCTATTAATAATTTATCTTCAAGCCTTTTTTGTAGACCCGAAAATCCTGGGATTTAACGATGATCCCGGGATCAGTTTTTCGGGACTGATTTGACTCAAATCCCGGGATCCCAGGATCCCAGGATTGACATCCCTAGTCCTGACGGAACCGTGTCTGATTGCCGTGATCAGCGTTGCCAGAATGACGATTTTATCGTCATTTTGACGATTTCTGCACCCTTATGACTATTTTTCTTTTGAAATGACGATTTTTTAACAATTTATATTAGTTTTTTTTTTAATTTGTGTTAGTGAAGATTAATCACATTTCAAAATGTCCCATTATTTTGCACATCTTTTATTTTTATTTTTCCAACAGATGACAGGCTTGAAAATATCTTTTCGTATTTTTTCTCCGACAACATTACAGAAATTGGAGATATACGCAAATTAAATTCAAAATTTTTCAAACAATTACATGTTTTTTAAAATTACTTGGTGAAAAAACTAGGGCAACGATTAAAAAACTACGTTTGCGAGATATAGGTAAAGGAAATACAAATTTTACAATAAATTAAATTTTTTGATTTTTAATTATTACTTGGTGAAAAGAATACATAAAATTATTGTTGTGTCAAGTAGCATTTTTCTATGTCTAAAACCGAGAAGACAATTTCATTATTGTCTTATAATGGAATACTAAAAAATAAGAGAATAATAATGGGAAATGTTTATTGTTACCTGTATTTTATCTAAATTTTAAAGTAAACATATTAAACGAATGTTTTTTTTTTTTTAAATTACGATTTTCTTACATATTTACGATTTTCCTCTTTCATAGTTTTGATTATTTTTTCAGTCAAATGACGATTTTCATGTGGTGTTTTGACGATGGCCGTGAGTGGTTGAAGATAATCCACAATTCACTTAAAACACGTTAAAGCACGGAGGTACCAGTATAATGATCTGGGCTTGCTTCTCTTACTATACAAAAAGAAGTCCATATACATTGGATAAAAACCATCATGGACCAAAAAGGAAATGCCGCTGTTGTGGGTCTTTTAGTAAGGACGTTATCTCCAATAAAGGATATGCAACAAAATATTAATTTTAATTTTAAACTGTGTGTAAACTGCGGTTATCAATATATATATAAAATTATTAGCCTAAATTTTTAGCCTCAACTTATCGGCCGTTTACCAAGATCCACTATAATAAATCTTGTCCCAATCGGATGGATATGTTAATTAAGCTTTAACGCCTTTTTACGGTTTAATTGGAACCTTCCTAATAAATATTTTGTAAAAAAAAATGTGTGTGTTTAGTCAATTTTTGATATTTAAAAAAAATACACAATTTACAATACCGTCCCATACATGAGGTGGAATCACCACAACAACAACAAATTAAATAAACATACTTACTAATAATAATGAATCCATATATAGGTACTTAAAAAAAATATTGTCAAAAATTAGATTTTGAATGTCAATTAGTTTCATAAATATCGAAGCAGGGACCCGTGTTTCGTTGCGGACGTTTTTTATTGGTGTTATAAATGTAGTAACCAAAAGAAAAACAATTCTCCGCCAAATCAACTTTTCTCAAAGACAATTCTTCCCTGTAGTGTTTTTCCCAGTAAAATTGTGTGTCCGTAAAACTCCCAGTAGAATTCTTCGCTATAGAATTTACCCCGTGGTATTCTTCCCCGTAGAATACTTCTCATAGAAATATTCCAAAGAGGATTCTTCCCCGTAGAAGTGGTAAGTGGTAAGTGATTTTATTAATATAAAGAACATTTTAAGTATTTATTTTCGCTAGTCTAATTAGGTTTATTAACTTTTCCTGGGTTTCTACGATTTTCCAAATTTTAAGAAAATTCGTGCAAAGATTTGATATTTAGTTTTGGGTTGGTTGAATTTTGATATGGTGAGTTTTTGTGTGGTGAGTTTGATGTAGTGAGTTTTGTCATATAAGTAACATCAACATTAATTAAAATTGACATTATTTATGCTGAGATACAACATTTTGAATTTTTCTCAAATCTGGATAATTTATAGTTTAGGATACTAATTACGAAAAGGAATAGAATATTTATTAATATGCAGTTTAAGCTATTTGTATACCTTCCTTTGCTTAAATTGTTAATAGTGACATTTTGCATGACTCTTGCAGCAAGACCTCATCACTATTTTATGCCATTTTTCAGAAAAATACGTTCAACGGATTTTCTATTAATCTTAAATCTACACCAAAAATAAAAATGGGCGTGAACAACGCAAACTATATGGTTACCTTCTTCTTGGTCTATAGGATATAAACGCACAGAAAAAACATGATCACCACAATCATGTTTTGACGGTATCATTTAATGATTGAAATTATTATTGTAGCAATCATGATTGTTGCAATCATGTTTTCCAATGATTCTGTCATGTTTTACAAAAAGCATTGTTGCTTTAATCATTGCATGATTGTGTCAATCATGTTTTCACAAGCGTCACTTATTGCAGAAATCATTGAATGATTGCGTCAATCTGAAAGAAATAAATTTAAGAATACTACTTTATTAAAAAAAAAATATATATATATTTAATAGAAAAATCTCTTTATTAAATATTATTAAATAATATATTGGTACACTCTGCCCCGTCGTTTCATTTTATTAGTTTGCAAGAATGAAAATAGCGTTGCGAGACGCTGACGTTCGCTGGTGTAGATCGAATATTTGTGCGGCTCGTTGCACAGCTGATGTGACGACGCCTTTTCTTCAGCGTGTTAGTGTCTTTCTTCGATCTCATTCAGTTCAGAATTTAAGACCGAAGTTTTTTCTTAACTTATCACTATTTGTATCACATTTTCTTTTTAAATGAAAATTAAAATTGACTAGCGCTCGACGCTGACCAGCCACGGCGGAATCTATGTTAATACTGAATCTGACAAACTGTCAACAGCTGTCAAACAGCAATCATACTATTATTGTATCAATCATGCTTCAATGCTAACATGATTGACACAATAATTAACATGATTCTGGCAATCATGCATACTCGAATTACATTTTTGTCACAATCATTACATATTTTAATCATATAATTTGATCATAATATGATTGCTGAAATCATTTAATGAAAGACACAATCATTTAAATGGGAATGATTACGACAATCAGGAATAAAAATAGCAATCATATTATTTTTGCTACAATCATACTATTTTAGCTACAATCATAGTTTTTTTTCTCTGCATGTATATTCTATATTTTACGGAAATTCGTGCGCATGTGTACTTTTGCATAACGCACCAACAAACAAACGTAAATTCTGAATATCAATATATCAGTTGCTGAAAATATTCATTAGTACACACAAAAAAATAATAGCTTGGCGTACAGCTGTTTCAACGAATATTCATTTGCATCTTCCAAATGTAGTCAGCCTCAACTGACATTCATTTGTAGTAAACAATAGTATGAAGTGTAACCAACTATTCATTGAAGCAACTGCAACATTGATTGGGAAACAAACTTTTTATCCATTTTAATTTTTTTTATTTCCATTGCTACGGCAACTAAATTCAAAATGAGACATTTATTTTATTTATATTTAGTTGACTTAACAGATATTTAGTTGACTTAACAGATATTTGGTTATATTGACTAAATGATATAACATTAGGTTGTAGCAACCAATATTTATTTGATTCAACTGCGGAATCAGCTGTTTTGAGATGCCAAAGCAGGACAACATCAGTCGCACAAGCTTCAGATTTTTCACTCGTTGTTTTTGTACTGCGGACAGCGCGTGCCACGTGTAAAACAAAATTTGGATTTGTTTTAAAGCTTCCTCGTTGTTACTATTCGGTTTTTATGCCCAAATATACTTTCTTCAACAACGGGCATACTATTGTATGCTATTTTCTTTCTTTCTGTTGTGTTTCTATTATATGCAGCCATAGTGCTCCAATGTGTTGGAAACACGAAGTCAGCAGCACAACGAATCGTCGGCAATGTTCGATCTCGGGAACGCTGTTGTGACGCTGACTTCGTGTTTGCAATTGGCCGATTTCTTATAACTAAATTGACTACCACAACTAAACAAATTGGTTGTGTCAATTATATTCATTAGCTGTGTGAACTGATACGCGGTGTTGCAACAACTGAATCAGACGAATGTTGACAGAGCTAAATAAATCGGTTGGCAAAAAAAAAAGACGGTTGCCCCAACAGATTCGTTCTTTGGATGTACTAATAAATCTGAGGAAAGTTAGTTGACTATGAAATATCATGAATCTTGCATTTTAAATTTTACGATAGATTTGTTGCATTGGATTGGTTTTTCTCTACGTGTATATATTACAATAAATATTTCTTATCAGTATGACTTGTTGAATATTTTTATTAGTACACTAAGAAAAACGTGACGCAATAAAATTAAATAAACTGTGTTTAATTTGATTTAAATACATGTGTAATAAAAAACGTAATATTTCATATATAAAATATTACGCGCCTGTATTAATTTAATAAATAATTTTATTAAATAAATACATTATTAAATTAAATTCATAATTTTGTAAAAATATTATAGAAATATTTTTAACAATATTTAAGTATGTTATTTTGAAAGTAATCACTCCAAAATTATGTAATATGTGGTCATGCCTATCTTAATCACCGTGAGTTATATCAAAATTTCGAAAAAAGTAAAAAAAATATGTATCTAATGAAATACATAATTTTAAAATACCACACAGAAAAAATACCACACAGAATAAATCTTGCAACCGATATTAATTGCATGCATTAATCAGTCCAGCAATGAAATTCACTAATTTAATGATAACATTTGCTATTCGTCGTTAAATCGGCAATTTCGGTTGCTAATAGTAGATGCAGCAAATTAAATTCAGTTTCAGCAATTATATTTGCTAAAACTAAGCTAAAAACTAATAATTTTCTGTATTGACGTACAAATTTTCATATTAGCAAAAACAATTGCTGATTTAAAATAGCAAATGTTTCATTAAATTACTGAAATTCATTGCAGTACTGATTAATGCAAGCAATTAATATCGATTGCTATATTGACGCCGTTTATTTTTTATCTTTGCAATAACCATGTTTATCAAGTTCTGATTAAATTAAAATTTTAATACCTTCTCAATTAAAAGTAATTAAAGTATTTACTTAAAATTATATTACCTACGTAATAAAATTAAATAAAAAGTATTTAGTTAAATTGCATTGCCTACGTAATAAATCCAAATAAAAAGTATTTAATTCATGTGTAAAAAAAATATTCAATTTAAATAAAAAAAAGTCTATTAAATTAAAATAGTTAAAAAAAAAATTAAAAATTTATTACGTTTTTATTTAATATTATATCATTTTCCCACTGTGTACTAATAAATCTGAGACAGAATGAGTTGACTATGAAATTACATTTCTTAAATGAATTTTACATTTTTTGATAATTTTTATATGGTACCTAATAGTTGAAATATACACTTTTTGTGGCCCCTAGGAATTTGAATGTAACAATGAGCCATTTTATCAATATCGGTGTTTGTATGTATTCGTTAGATCTAATATTACCTTCCTTAATGTCTGATATGCAAACTCATTGCACGATAAGGTTTCGATTGATAAGCTATCAATTAATTCAATATAACGAAATTTGGCTACAAATATATTCAAGACATTTGCCAAATATAGTCAGTCCGGATAATAATTTTCGTGAAGAAGTACATATTCTGTTGTGCAAATATGACTGATACCAAGGACGAAACTTCGTATTACAAAAGCAATATAATGTTGGACGAATCGGTTCCTGAAAATTATAAAGATAAGCCGAAACTGTAAGTGTTTGGTTCGACATGTAAAAAAAAATAAGTGAAAACTATAAGAAAAGTTCGGACATTGTTGGTCAATTTTACAAATGTATTATCATAAACCTGACTATATTGCTGATTTACGACAAGTTGTAAACAATAATATATTATATTTAATGCGTAAATTTGTAAAACATATATTAAATTTTACAAAAGTGATATTAAAAAAGGATTTTACGTTTTTCTATTTATTTTTTCTTAATGTGCTTCAATCAAACACGTGATTTGATTAATAAAAATTTATATTTAGGTCCATTACTAAGCCTAACAAAAAAAATAAAAAATCAAAGGATGATAACAGTGAAGAAAGTTCTACAGAAACACCGAAGGACGATGTAAAACCTGTACCCTTCTTCAAGATGTATAAATATTCTACCGGAACTGATCGATTCATGTATTTTATTGGAATATTAGCTGCTATTGCTACAGGTTTGACGACGCCGGCAAATAGTTTAATTTTTGGCAATCTTGCAAATGTAAGTCATATTTAGTCATGAATCACTGATTAATTTTATTTCACAATTTTCTTCGTATTTCAAGTGTAGATATATTTTTTTGTCCAGTTCTATTAAAATATGTGTATAGGAGAAAAATCCATACACACAGCAAAATCATCTTTTGGCATGAGGTTGGAAGAACGAAAACGAACTTTATTCGGTTAAATCAACTTAATTCGGTTAAATCAAGTAGTCAAGAAAGAAATAGGTTGGCGGAACTGCCATATTCGGTTGGTGTTTGAAATGTTAGCCTATACACAGAAAATAAACTGGTTCATAATATTAACGAATCCTGTTCATAGAGTCAAATGCATACGTTTTAATGCAAGATACATTGTGGCAATGTACATTGTATAGTAACTTGTTTGTGAATTTAATGATCAGTTCATTTCCAGTAAGAATCTGCGTTCATAATACTCACAAATAAATTCAATGAATTTTTCATACTTTAATGAATTATATTCATTGCAATACTGCAGTAGACATTTTTCATGTTCGTTTTTCGTGTTCGTTTCTAGTAGCGTTAGCTGCGCTCTGCTCTTCGAAAACTTGTACAGCTACAAAAACATTTATTTAATTCGCACAAAGCTGCGACAAATTGCGAATTAATACTTTTATTTTTAATGTATATATTAATTGAATTTACATTCAAATAATAAAATGAAAAAAATAAAACAAAATTTTCTGAATTCATAGCTCATTTTGCGTTTATGATCTCGTTCATTAGAGTATGCATTCGATTCATAGCGACAATGAACTCTAGCATTCAATATAGCTAATGAAATATTCCTTGTGAATATGAATATTTGTCATTCTGTTTAATAATCCGTACATTGTAATTCAATGAATTTGTACATTGAAGTAATTCCGGAGATTCGTTGTTACAATGAACAGTTACATTGGACCAATTTTAACGAAATATTCTTTGTGATAAAGTACTTTTTCATTGTAGATATGTACTTTTTTGGTTAGGTGTATGTTGATCAAAATCTTAAATTTCAAATTTGTTGGTTAATTTAAGAAGTGATTGATAAATTTTAAAAGTATTACTTCTCCAACGATACAATTAATTTAGTTTATATATTTAAAACAATTTGACCACTTAAAGAATAAGTAAAGAAGTCAACAAAAAAAATCATTTCTTTTAGCAAATATCGGCTTTGTCTAAAAGACTTATAATTCGCAACTCTTTTTACTTCACATGCTCCGTTAAAACTTCAAGCTCACCAATGAGAATAACCAAAAGATGCGTGAAACCCAGACTACAATACGGCCCAACCTTCGAACCTAGATATATATTTTTATTCTTTATATACAATCTACTACATTTTAATATACAATTTTACATATTAAAATGTTTTTTTTATTATGAGCTGTTTACTTTTGTTGCACTGGAACTTAATTCATAACCACGAATTTGTAATGAAAATAATAATAATGGTACCTATTTAAAAGAACGTATATTTATAAAAGTAAAACAAAACATTTCCATTTTTGACCTTGACGCTATTTAAAGTTCAGTATTCCTTAATATTATAGAATTGATTTCTGAGTGTACATGCATATATTAAACTATTATTAAGTGTTTAAAATGAATTATTATTATCTTAAGTTGTAATCGAAAAGATAACGCGTAGTCTGCAGTGGGAATTTCTGTACAATAAAGATTTTATCAATACAATAGTTCAAATAACACTTTATTTTTTAAATTTTATTTATTTTTTATTTTTTTTTAAATATACTTTATAGTCAATGATTATGTCTGCCGAACCAACTAATCTAACTCACAAAGCTGAGGGGAATTTGCTTCTGGAAGCTGTGGAAACATTCGCCTTACAAAATACTATAATTGGTGTCATTATGCTGCTTTGCAGTTACATTTCAGTGACTCTGTTTAATTATGCCGCCCATAGTCAGATTCTTCGAATTCGTGGAAAATTCTTCAGATCAATATTGCATCAAGACATGTCATGGTATGACTTTAATCAGAGTGGAGAAGTAGCAAGCAGAATGAACGAGTAAGTCGTTTTTATTATTAATTTTGATGGAAGTATTCGGTATGCTTATTACCGTATTATAACGATATTAATAGTTTGGCGCTACAGTTAAATTTCTACGCACGGAAAAAATACAACAAATTGGAAGAATGAATAACTTCATTCGGTTAAATGTTTTTTTTTTATAAATTTGTTGGCGGTTGCCCTATTAGCTTGAAATATTAGCCTATATTCTCTACAAAGTTTTCTAAAACTATTCGAAATTGGTTGTAGTCCAATCTACAACACACAGAAAAATCCTCTTTTGTCATGAGGTTGGAAGAAGGAAAAAGTTAGTTGTACCAACTAACTTCATTCGGTTAAATCGAATGGTTTACAAATTTGCTTATTTGCCATATTAGCTTATATACATGAAATATTAGTCTATACACACTCCTAATGGTTCTAAATGTGTACTAAAATGTTCTAAAACAGTTCGAAATTGGCTGCAGTACAAACTACAACTCTTTTTATTTTGACAATAACAACCGACTAATTGATTGAGAACCTAATAAGTTAGTTGTGAAAGAGTTTGTAGACGCAACAAATCTGTACTCTGTATGTGATGTTGCCGTGAGTCGAACCAACGATGCTTCGAAACAGCAACTCGTCTCGTAGTTCAATGCACTAACCATCTGAGCCAGCGACGCTATCGTATCCGTATTATAACCGTAACAAATAAAAATTACTGATTCGAAAAACCGAATAAAGTGAATTTATAAAATCACATATTACACTGTACTTTTGGTTCAGTCAAAGTTACAGCAAATATTGGATACATTTGTGGCGCTGATTCTGAAAATGGCAGTCAAAAATATTTTTAATTCAGCAATGAGACATTCAAATTTCAATATGTTGATACAACCACAAACAAATTTTGTGTATCTTATTTAATCATAAAAAATAAAAAAAATATTTTTTTTTCTCGCAGGGATTTATCGAAAATGGAAGATGGACTCGCCGAAAAAGTTGTAATGTTTGTGCACTTCATGGTTGCCTTTGCTGGCTCAATTATATTGGCGTTTTACAAGGGGTGGCAGTTGGCGCTTGTGTGCTTGAGCAGTCTTCCCGTTACGTTCATTGCCATGGGACTTGTAGCTGTCGTACGTATATATAATACTGAATATATGTAAAATCTCGCAAATATATACATTTTCGTTATTTAGGCAACCTCTAAACTATCGAAACAAGAACTTAATGTTTATGCCACAGCTGGTAACGTTGCTGAAGAAGCTATTAGCGGTGTTCGTACCGTTAAAGCGTTCGAAGGCGAGAGTAAGGAAGTTCATGCCTACACGACACAGATCGTAGGCGCAAGAAAATTGAACATAAAAAGAAACCTTTTCTCTGGTCTTGGATTTGGCTTACTGTGGTTCTTTATATATGCTTCATATGCATTGGCCTTCTGGTATGGCGTTGGATTGATCTTGAAGAAATATGCAGGCGACGCGTACTATGAAAACTACACTCCGGGAACAATGATCACAGTATGGCTGACAGAGTTATATTTTTGGGACAAAGTTAGATTACATTCATTTATACACTTTTAGGTTTTCTTTTCCGTGATGATGGGCTCCATGAACATTGGCATGGCATCACCATACATTGAAGCATTCGGAGTGGCCAAAGGAGCTTGTGGAAAAATATTCAAACTAATAGAACAAATTCCCACGATCAATCCTATCGAACCCAAAGGCCAATCTATAAACGAGCCATTAACACACATCGAATTTAGAGATGTTGAATTTCAATATCCCACTCGAAAGGAAGTACAGATATTAAACAAATTTAACCTTAAAATTCATCGCGGGCAAACAGTGGCATTGGTCGGATCGTCGGGTTGTGGAAAATCAACATGCATTCAGTTAATACAACGATTCTATGACCCACAGGCGGGTGATGTGATCTTCAATAATATTAATTTAAAAGACATAAATATTACTTGGTTAAGAGAACGCATTGGTGTGGTTGGACAAGAGCCAATTCTATTTGGAACATCTATTTATGAAAATATTCGATATGGCCGGGAAGATGCCACAGAAGAACAAATTGAAGAAGCGGCACGTGCTGCAAATGCCCATCTTTTCATAAACAAATTGCCGAAAGTAAGTCATACAAAATTTTTAAAATCATTTCGTATAAAACTTGTCAATTATGAATTGACTAAAGGTATCGTCGCCAAAATGTGTCGTCAAAGAATAACTCAAAATATTAATTTAGAACGATATTCAAATTATTATGATTTTGGTATTTTCATGTCCTACACTAATAGGGATCGGGAGAGTTAATATTTTTGAAAAAGTATTTTTATTCCTGATGAGCGTGGCCTCCTAAGTCGAATTAACGATTCCCATCTGTATTTGACTATGTGTGTTTGTTGAAATCATGATTACTAGAAGAGCTATGAAAATTCGAATTTAATTAATTATATACCTATGCTGTCTGGTATTAAAAAAAATTTGCATGTACGGTAGATTGTGACCTGAAACACGACCACTAGCATTTATGGATAATTTGAATTTGATAATTTTAAATGGATAAATTTTATTGGAGGGACGTGAACTTTATATGGAGCAACCGTCTTTTTTTGCCAACCGATTTATTTAGTTCTGTCAACATTCGACTGATTCAGTTGTTGCAACACCGCGTATCAGTTCACACAACTAATGAATACAATTGACACAACCAATTTGTTTAGTTGTGTTAGCCAATTTAATTATAAGAAATCGGCCATTTTACCTAGCGCTCCAACGTGTTGCAAACACGAAGTCAGCGTCACAATAGCGTTCCCGAGATCGAACATTGCCGACGATTCGATGTGCTGCTGACTTCGTGTTTGCAACACGTTGGAGCGCTAGGGCTGCATATATAAATACAACATATAGAAACACAATAGGAAGTACTCTGTAGAATAGAGTGTCTCTGGTTGAAGAAAGTATATTTGAGCATGAAAAAACCGAACAGTAAAAACGAACAAGACTTAAAACAATTCCACATTTTGTTTAAGACGTGGCACGCACTGTCCGCAGCACAAAACAAAAAAATAGTGAAAAAATCTGAAATCGCCTTAAAACAATTCTAAATATTGTTTAAGACTAAGACGCTGTCCGCAAAACAAAACGAGTGAAAAATGTAAAGCTTGCGCGACTGGTGTTGTCCTGCTTTGGCATCGCTATTATACAAGACAACTGATTTCACAGTTGAATCAAATAAATATTGGTTGCTACAACTTAATGTTAGGTCAACTAAATATTGGTTAGGTCTCATTTTGAATTTAGTTGCCGTGGCAATGGAAACAAAAAAATTTTAAATGGATAATGGATTTAATAGTTGGTTACGCTTCATACTATTGTTTACCACAAATGAATTTCAGTTGAAACTGACTAAATTTGGTAGATGCAAATGAATATTCGTTGAAACAACTGCACGTCAAGCAATTATTTTTTGTGTGTGTGTGTCTGTCTGTTTGTTCCAGTATCACATCTAAACCGCTGAGGGATTGGACTGAAATTTTGCACCAGGATAATATGGAGTCCGGAGGGTATCATGGTTATATATGGGCGGGATTGGACTATGGGGTGTGGCACCTCCCATACAACCTAAACTTTCAACGCGTTATAACTTGGGACTTACACCAGCTAATGCCCGTAACTTCAACGAGTAGATATCTATTGGTGTTCGTACCGAACAGATATCTCTTACCTATCCGGTATTTTTACTCCTTAACTATGCGTTGAAGTTACGAAATTTTGCTTACACGATAGATAACTAAGCACAATAGATACCTATTCGTAGAAGTTACGGGCATAAGACGATAAAACTAAAAACTCAAATACAAAAAAAATACAAAAGCAAAAACACAAAAACAAAAATCAAACAGCACAACTCTAAAGCAATAACTCAAAAACAATAGAAAAAAAAAAAAGGATGGAGAAACAAAATTAAAAGCAAATACAAAGAACAAAAGCAAAAACACAAAAATAACAGCAAAAACACAAAGGCAAAACAAAAAAAGCAAAAATACAAAAAAAACGAAACTAAAAAATACACAACAACATAAACCCAAAACTAAAAGCAAGAACAAAAGCAATTACACAAAAACAAAAGCATAAAAACAAAAGGAAAACAAAAGAAAATCCACATAAAATCAACCATAATTAAATTCACCACACTAAAATTCACCACATTCAAATTTACCACACCAAAACTCACCACACTAAAAATCACCACACTTAAATTTACCACACTAAAACTCACCACACTAAAACTCACCACAATAAAATTCACTACACTAAACTAACCACACTAAAATTCACCACACTAAAACTCACCACACTTAAACTCACCACACCTAAACTCGCCACTCGGAAACTCACCACACTAAAAAGTCTACTGGGAAAAACTCTACGGGGAAGAATTCTAAGGGACAAAATTTTACTGGAAAGAATTCTACGGGAAGCAGTCTGAGAAAGAATTGCCTATGAGAAAAATTGTTTTAGCGGAGCATTAGTTTTGTTTTGGTTACTACATTTATAAAACCAATAAAAAAACGTGCACAGCGAAGCCCGGGTCCCTGATATAAATAATATAAATGTATTTCATATTAATAAAATTGCTCCATATCCTTGCATTTACAAAATCTTTGTACGAATCGTGTACGTGTCCAGCTAGTTAAATAATAAAAACAATGTTTTTTCGCGAAACGATTTATGGTTAAAATAAATCGAAATTCAGTAAATCTACCTATTCGTACATATGGATTCACAAATGATAGGAAATTCTTTAGCAAGAATTTGTAAACCCTAGGGACCTCTGGGCCACTTTAATGGTACACCAACTATCAAAAATTCCAATTTGACTTTCGTTATCCTTCTTTACTGGTTTGTAGTTCTGTTTGGATTAGTTTGCGAAATAGATGTTTTTTTTTAAATAATCTCCTTTTCTGATCGGGTATTCACTAAAAATGTCTTATTTAGAAATACGAAACACTTGTTGGTGAACGAGGTGCCCAGTTGTCAGGTGGACAAAAACAGAGAATTGCTATTGCAAGAGCTCTGGTACGAGATCCAGAAATTCTGTTATTGGATGAAGCGACATCCGCCTTAGACACTGCAAGCGAGGCTAAGGTGCAAGCGGCACTAGAAAAGGTTAGTAAGACGGTTAGTGGATGATGGTCATTTATGTTATATTTTTTTGTGTGTTTCTTTAACAAATTTAAGGCCAGCGAAGGACGCACTACAATAATAGTTGCACATCGCCTCTCGACAATTCGACGCGCTGACAAAATTATTGTTATTAACCAAGGAGAAGTCGTCGAGGCTGGAACTCACAACGAGTTGATGATACTTAAGTTACACTATTACAACTTGGTCATGACTCAATTGGGAGACGATGCACTCATGACAACACCCGGTATCGAACAATCCAACAAATTCCTAGATGTTAAGGACGAAGATGAAGAGCAAATTAAAGTCATTGATGACGAAGAAGTAAATACAATAACACGAATATGTTTAAAATTTATTGATTCTAACATTTTCTAAAACACAATTAAGGAACCCATTTTAGTGAACGACAAGAGTGAGAAATTCTCTCTAATTTCTATACTGAAAATGAATAATACGGAATGGCCACAGATTCTGTGCGGATGTGTTTCATCGGTGATCATGGGCTGTGCAATGCCCCTGTTCGCCGTTCTATTCGGCTCAATTTTACAAATTTTAGCAGTGACAGATAATCCACAATATGTCCGCGACAACACCAACCAATTTAGTTTATACTTCTTACTCTGTGGAATTGCAGTGGGTATTGCAACCTTTTTGCAGGTAAAATCAATTCTTTGGCAATGACTTTGTACTTCAACTAATATCAATCTAAATAGATTTACACCTTTGGCATCGCTGGCGAAAAACTCACCGAACGGTTACGTGGTAAGATGTTCGCAGCTATGCTTTCGCAGGAAATTGCATGGTTCGACAACAGAGCTAATGGCACAGGAAGCTTGTGTGCGCGTTTATCAGGTGATGCTTCCGCTGTTCAAGGCGTAAGTTGTGATCATCCGTAATATGATACCGAAGATCTACATCAGTTATATTGTTTCAGGCAACCGGCCAGCGCATTGGCACAATTATTCAGTCCCTGGCGACAATTGTGTTGGGAGTGGGTCTGTCCATGTACTACGAATGGAGTTTAGGCTTGTTAGCATTAGCTTTTGCACCCTTTATTCTAATAGCAACGTATTTGCAACGAAAGGTCATGGCACAGGAGAACATGGGAACTGCCAAAACCATGGAGAATTGCACCAAGGTATTTTTCATTCTGGAATATCCTCTTTTAGTATAGGCACTTTATGCTAATGACAAAACTCTCTATACGCAGCTAGCAGTTGAGGTTGTATCCAACATTAGAACAGTGGCTTCACTCGGCCGTGAAGAAATGTTCCACAGTCAGTATATGGAAATGTTATACCCTGCCATAGACGTAAGTTATTGGGTTCAAAATAGCTGAGTTGCGCACGATTTCATTGATTCGTTTTACAGAAAGCCAAGAAAAATACGCACTACCGCGGTTTTGTGTATGGCCTGGCACGATCATTGATGTTCTTCGCATATGCTGCCTGCATGTACTATGGAGGATGGTGTGTTGTTAACAAAGGCATGGAATTCGGCAACGTCTTTAAGTAAGTACCCCCCAATATTTGTAAAATACATATATATGTTATGTTAGTGACTAACTTTTAATTTTAAAGGGTGTCTCAAGCATTAATTATGGGCACCGCTTCTATTGCAAGTGCTTTAGCGTTTGCTCCTAATTTCCAAAAAGGCGTTACGGCTGCAGAGAATATTTTCAAACTTTTACAACGAGAACCCAAAATTGTAGACCGTGAAGGTTGTTTACAAGAAAGTTGGGTCGCAGATGGTAACGTACAGTTCGACAGTGTCAGATTCAGCTATCCGACTCGACAAGAAATAACTGTCCTGCGAGGTCTTGCTTTAGCGGTACAAAGAGGTCAAAAAATAGCATTAGTTGGACCATCGGGCTGTGGAAAGTCTACATGTATTCAACTTTTACAACGTTTCTATGATTGTGATGATGGTTCAATAAACTTGGATTCTTACGATATACGTAATCTCTCGTTAAGTAATTTACGCAGACAATTGGGAATCGTATCTCAGGAGCCAATTTTGTTTGATAGAACTATTAGAGACAATATTGCCTATGGAGACAATACACGAATTGTGTCGGAACAAGAAATAATATCTGCAGCGAAGAAAGCGAACATACACAATTTTGTTTCATCTCTACCACTGGTAAGAATATTAATCTCCAATTTGTATCAAGTTCTATTTCGACCTAGTCATTCTTATTCGATACAGGGACTATCTTAAATCGGAGAGTGAAATAAGTTATAAATATATTTAGCATAATCTAACAATGCTTTGTTTGCATAGAAAATTCCAAAGTACTTAGATGCGCACCGAGATGAACAATTTTAAAGAACCTTAAACTTTTAAATTCAGGATCTCAGTCACATTTTAAAAATAAAGTTAGTTTAAATCTTATATAAAGAACATTATCTGACTTTTGTCGTATTTGTACGTACACAGAAAAACAAATTCGTAAATATAGCAAAAAAAGGTACATCAACACTAATTTATTAATTGTATTAGCGTACACTTTCTTCATATTAGCAATCGTATTTGCTGGCAACAGCAGTGTGTATTCGTTTACCGCGTTGACGTTATAGTGCGTTGTTGCTACAGCAGTGCGTGGTGGGTGTGCGTGTACTCGCTTACAGCGCTGGAATTCGCTTAGAATTAGAATTTTTAGTTGGCGCGCGTATCAGTTCACATTTGGTTCATGTCAAAAGAAACGCTTACAGAG
Organism: Dryomyza anilis; assembly: GCA_951804985.1. Taxonomy (NCBI): domain Eukaryota; kingdom Metazoa; phylum Arthropoda; class Insecta; order Diptera; family Dryomyzidae; genus Dryomyza; species Dryomyza anilis. Next base: position 46,119,739 of record OX638133.1, on the reverse strand, counting down.
TTTGATCATACTCTATTAGTGTCGTTGAACATGATGCTGATGACAATAGTTGTATATTTAATTGTGCTTCATCATCAGAAAAGTATATTTGTTCACAAGAATTTATAATATTCTTTTTTAATAAACTAAAAATAATTATAAGAATACTGGGAAAATGCAAAAATACTATTAAAACGTCGACCATACCAATTAAATTATTTGCTACTTAAGCAAAATCATTTATTGGTATATTTTTGGACGCAAATAACATTTTTAGCGAATGTGTTTGCTCAATAAATGAAAATGGTTTAAATGTATGTCATTGCTAGACCAATAAATGAAGTACAATTAATTTTGATTGCTGTATTTACGTCGATTATTTTTTTTGTGTAATATGTAAAAACTTTTGCCAATTCTAAAGATTTGGAGCAATGTTAAATTTAACATTATTTTTGTTAAATATAATTTCCGATTTTAGAGGAATGTCTTACGAATATTTCTTGGACCATATAGCAATTGAAGCGTTGGGTGCAAAAAGGCAGTTTTGCAATATTAAACCGAATGATCCCAGCAGTGCCTCTTATCCTCCTGTAAAGTCCCAGATCGATTTCATTCAGTTTTTTTTTCGTTTTATGCAATATGGGCGTTATCTCTATATAAAAAATATATGTTTAATTTTCTAGAGAGTATTTTATATATTAATAGTAGCTTTAAAACAAATTTTAAAAATGCATAATAATTCTAAAAATTTTAATTTTATTGGAAAATTTGAATGAATAATATTCAGTGATTACTTATAAGATACGGGCATTCACAAATTTAAAACGCAAAGATCTCTAAACTTACTTTTTCACATAACGCCCTTATTGCATCCAGTTCTTCAATTTTTATTTTTAGAATTTCATGTAGAACAAGACATATTGATTTTCTAGGAAAAATACATAAAAATAAAAAATAAATAAATTATTTTAGGGCTATGAGACTCGTATGGGTGAAAAGGGTACACAACTATCTGGTGGTCAAAAGCAAAGAATAGCCATTGCCAGAGCTCTTGTGAGGAATCCTAAAGTTCTATTGTTGGATGAGGCAACTTCTGCGTTGGATGCAGAAAGTGAAAAGGTTTGTACTTGGATAGCATTTACGTAAACCATATGCTTATTAAATCCGTATTTTGATAAACAGGTGGTTCAAGACGCACTTGAAGTAGCCAGTGAAGGCAGAACCAGCATTAGCATAGCTCACAGATTATCTACAATTGTCGACTGTGATATAATATTCGTTTTTGATGGTGGAAAAGTAAGCGAGAGCGGAACTCACAAGGAACTATTAAACCTCCGAGGGCTGTACTACACATTGTATAAATTACAATCTGGAACCAATTAACAATATCACTGAAGTTTAGACACGTTCTTTTACTCTTACTATATAAATAATTTTAATTATATATTTCATGTTCCTCATCTAGTTCAATTAGATCATCATGTATTAGATTATTATTTAGACACACATTAAGGAACGTCATATGTATATCAAAATGAGTATTAAACATTACTATTAAGCATGTAATGCAGAACAAAATGAATATTTAAATCACATAGTCAGTAAATATATATTAAAAACCATAAAATTGGAATAGTTTAATAAGTAAATATTTCTTTTTAATATCAGTTAAATTTAATATCAAATAAATTTAAATCAAAAATGTTGATAAATATTTTTAAAAGTCAAAAATAATTATTATTTTATATAGTAAATATCGTTAAATATATGGCTAAAAATCTCAAAAACTCAAAAAAAATAAATTTTTCACAGTATCCATGTAGCTTATCGAGACAAACAAATTGATACCCTCTTTGCGAAAATGTTTAATTATTTTTGACTTTTTTAATATTTATCAAAAATAATAATTATTTTTGACTTTTATAAATACTTATCAAGAATAATAATACTTTCTGACTTTTGTAAATATTAATCAAAAATAATTATTGTTTTTGAGTTTTAAAAATATAAATCATATATAATAATTATTTTTGACTTTTATAAATTTTTTCAAAAATAATAATTTTTTCTAACTTTTATAAATATTTATCAATAATAATACTTGTTGTTTACTTTTATAAATATTTATCAAAAAAATATTTATTTCAGATTAAAAAAAAAAATCAAATATAACAGGTTGCTTTTTTACTTTTAAAACTATTTAACATATTTATTAAAATAATAATTAATACTAACTTTTATAAATATTAATCGAAAAATTATATAGTTTTATTACTCAAAAATAACAATTATTAATGGTTTTAATTTATTATTTATGCCCGTAACTTCAACGAATAGATATCTACAGGTGCTTAGTTATCTATCGTGTAAGCAAAATTTCGTAACTTCAACGCATAGTTAAGGAGTAAAACACCGGGTAGGTAAGAGATATCTGTTCGGTACGAACACCAATAGATATCTATTCGTTGAAGTTACGGGCATTAATAATCATACTTTTTCAAATAAAACTTATAATAATTATGTCTCTGATTTCTAGAACGATTATATTTCTTTACGTTATATTTCTTTAATTCTATTTCAATGTGGAAAGGTGCGTGCTTTCGGGCGTCTGCAGGGTTACCGTTGATGTGACTAAAGTTCCAAAATGAGACCTTTTCCTGCCATGTCCAAGTATCACAATCAACTGAGAAAGTACACTCAAAAGAAAATGTCCCATTAAGTACTTAATGGTACGGCCATTGATTTTATGGTTTATATGGTTTACATGATTTTATGGTTTATATATATATATATATATATATATAAATATATATATATATATATATATATATATATATATATATAGATATATATATATATATATATATATATATAGGAAATTTTACTTACATTTGTAAATATGAAATTGAAGTTATAGATGCGCGGGAGATTTTTGCAAGGCGATGCAACTTCAGAAGTAAGCAGCAGTAAGTTGCCGCAACGGCATTCCAAAGAAGATTTGAAATATGAATGCAGTTTTAATCTAAATGCAGTGATTAGTTCGAAAATCACAGGCAGCTCTTCGCTTTGGGACTGCAACACACGGCTGATCGTTTTCGCCTCTCGCGCTTTGTTCAGGATGCACATACGCGTGCTGAACATTTTTCAAGTCATCGTCTCCACTCCACGGCGACGATATTGACCATATTTTATTGCAAATGCCAGTCTTAAAATGTTAATTTAATTAATGTTAAATATTTTCCGATTATTGTTAGTACTTACGTTGTTTGCTTCTTGCACTTCTGCGCAGCTCGTAATGATACAATATCACCCAAGAAACATTTTAACGTAGCTCCGTAAGCAAACGGAATTACAATTCCGTTTGTAACGGTACGTTTACGGAATGTAAAAGACGGATCCGTCGATACTTGAATGAAAACGGAATATTTACAAATGCTAAAATATTTGACTTCGTTTAAATGCCGTATATTGTCCGTAATTCGAACATACTGTTTTTCTGCCGTTTTGTCTCCGTAGTGACGTATACGTTAGTACTCCGTTTACTACGGAGTACACCGTTTTTATATCGTTTGTACTCCGTAAAGTACGTACTTCATACACCGTTTTTATGCCGTTTTCTTTACGTTTTCTTATTGTTCTTGTTTGAATTTTAGTTCGTATCAAATCAAGATGTGCAGCAGAAGTGTAAGTACACTCAGAAGAAAATGTACCATTAAGTACTTTATGGTACGACCATTGATATTATGGTTCATGTATTAATAGTTGTTTCTTTTTAAATCAAAAGTTTTCTAATTAATTTAATAGTATTTGTAAAATTCAGTACCATAAATTTAAATATTTCAATATTATTATTTTAAATAGAATAAATACTGTTGTTTTAATGGTTTCCTCCTATAATAAACGTGGTGTAAAATAACATAAAACGAATACAAACAAATAGTCGCATGTATTTTGTAATAATCCACATTATTAAATGCGACATTGGTAAGGACTCAATATATTTAATGTAAATAAATTATATTTATATATTTATTTATATTTTTATTTATTACAGAAAATAAATAATACATCGAACTTCTATTATGGCAACGGACTCAAAAATAACTGCAGCATCAAGTACTACAATCAATTATTGGAAACCAAAGCAAACATTAAATGTGTTATAACCTTTTGCAACAAGAAGTGTTTTTTATGTGTGTGTTGTAAAAGTGAATATCAATTTCGACATTTAAATAAAATATACAATAAATTAACTAAAATACATTTTTGTTTTAATAAATTATTAGGAAAATGTAATTCGACTATACCATAAAATTCATAATACGTATCATTAAATTTGTATAGGTTTTTCTTATTGAAATTAAAATATCACATTATAAAATTTATGGTACAACCACACATTGTATTAACAGTTTCAATATTAGTGATCTAATGGGACGCATCCTACTGACCAATTTTAATGGTATAAATTATGGTTTTTCTATTGAAATACTATCAATTTACCATGATTTTTTTCTGGGTGTATATTAATGAGTTCAACTCGCGGATTAATAGAATTAATATAATTAACTATATATTCATACATATGCACAGAAAATAAACGGGTTCATAATATTAACGAATGCTGTTCATAGAGGCAAATTCATACGTTTTAATGCAAGATACATTGTGACAATGTACATTGTCCTGTAACTTGTTTGTGAATTTAATGATCAGTTCATTTTCAGTAAGAATCAGTGTTCATAATACGCACAAATAAATTTAATGATTTTTTTCATACTTCAATGAATTATATTCATTGAAATACTGCAGTAGACATTTTGCATGTTTCGTTTTTCGTGTTCGTTGCTAGTAGCGTTAGATGCGCTCTGCTGCTATTAATTCGCAGAAAGCTGCGACAAATGTAAGAAGTAGTTGCGAAATGAAGTGAAATGAAGTGAAATGAAGTGCGAAATTACATTTAATTTATATTATACTATTATATTTAATGTATATATTAATTGAATTTACATTAAAATAATAAAATGAAAAAACTTTCTGAATTCACTTTTGTTTATGATCTCGTTCATTAAAGTATGTATTCGATTCATTACGACAATGAACTCTCGCATTCAATATAGCTAATGAAATATTCATTGTAATTATGAATATTTGTCATTTTGTTTCATGATCCGTACATTGTAATTCAATGAATTTGTACATTGAAGTATTACCGGAAATTCGTTGTGTCAATGAACAATTACATTGGACCAATTTTAACGAAATATTCTTTGTGATAATGTACTTTTTCATTGTAGATATGTACTTTTTTGGTTCAGTGTACGTTTGCAACAGTAGCCGCTACAGCAGGAGTTGAAAAAAGATGTTACTTAAATTATAAACAATTGATAAACACTAAAAGAAAGTATATTGAAAAGAGTATTTGTATATATTGCTTATTTATCTATTCATATTATAGATATCATAAAAGTGGAAGGGTCATCTGCATTAAACAAATGCATGGAAGGAAGCAAAACAACGGCAAAGAAAAGTCGTTTTAATAGACAATTTTGTAATGCAAACATGTTGAATGTAATGCGAAATGAAAACTATAGAATTTTGAGTTTTTTGGGTTTTATTTGGTCTAATTTTGGTTAGTTTACTATTAATTTAAACGTCCCTAACCTCAAAATTAAAACAGTTTATGTTACGTAAAATATTTCGTAAATTTACAAGTAATTTAGTCGTCACTTATTACCAAAAGAACAGTGATAAACATATATTCCATTGTATCTCATTTCAGATGAGTGAGAAAGAGATAAAAATTCACACGCACACAAAAGTTTCGGTCAATTTTATCCCGACGCTCTTAACAATGTTATAGAAACTTTTACTGAAACTTTCAGTTTTGATACTTGTAATATTACTGCTCATATGACAGGTAGTGTACTTGCTGGGCGGAGTCCACTCCGTTTTAAAACAAAAATACGAACCGTATACGACACTGAAACGTTACGTAGACTACGGAGGTCACACCGTTTTATTTAAAAAATACGGTCCGTTAACGGTCCGTACTTACTGTATGAAAAACGGTTTCGAACACCGTTTTCGATGTCACGTTTTATCCGTTCACTGTACCGTATACGGCTCCGTAATACGGTACGTTTACGGAATCTGATTCCGTATATGCTGTACCGTTAACCGTACGTATACGGTACGTTTTGTTTCTTGGGCAAATTGATTGAAAAAACAGAGTGAAAACGGCCCGTATCAAACGGAGTATAAACGATACAAAAACGGTGTGCTCCGTCGCAAACGGAATATAAACGTATACGTCACTACGGAGTGAAAACTGAATAAAAATGGTATGTTCGAAATACGGATAATATACGGAATTTAAACGGAGTGGAATATTTTGGCTTCCGTAAATTTTCCGTTTTCATTCAAGTATCGACGGATCCGTCTTGTACATTCCGTAAACGTACCGTTACAAACGGAATTGTAATTCCGTTTGTTTACGGAGCTACGTTAAAATGTTTCTTGGGCTGTTTGTTGTCACAAAATTCCAAAATTTTGAAGTTTATTTTTTGTCAATTTTTGTCAGCATTATTAGCAATTTTCTCCGTATTCGTTTTAGTCAGTACACATTTTCAATGAGTTGAGCCGGATAGCTACACCAGAAATTTATCTGGTTCAAATCAGAATTCTTGATTTCATACGAGTATTTTCGAGTAGAACGGGTACCCCAAAAGGGAGTAAAAAACCACTTTTTGTCCAAAATTTTTTTATTTCGGAAATGGATAGCGAACCTCATTAGAAGACTAATGGTACCCTTTGGGGTGGTCCATGACCCCCAAAAGGGGGGTCAAAACCGCATTTATGACCCAACAAATTTTATTTCAGAAATCGTTAGCGGACACCATTAGAATGCTATTGGTACCCTTTGGAGTGGTCCATGACCCCCAAAAGGTGGTCAAAACCCTATTTATGACCCAAAAATTTTTATTTCGGAAATCGATAGCGGACATCATTAGAAGGTAATGGTACCCTTTGGAGTACCAAAACCCCCATATTTCCTTTGGGGGGACCTGGAGCACTCCAAAGGGTACCATTAGCCTTCTTCCACAGAGAATAGAGATTTGTAGCGCCAATCAATTTCTTACGAGCGGAAAAAATCCGAAAGTTAGCTCTTTTTAAATAATTTTTTTTTTTTATTTATGAGCTAAAAAAATATAGCTCATAAGCCAATCATTTCGGCTCATAAGCCAATTTTAATTGTGAGAGCCCAAAGTTTAGCTCGCTCACGAACGAGCCAATTATGAGCAAAATCCGTACTCTGATTGAAAATAAGCCCTGACTCATATGTCTCAATTTCGACAAATTTCCACTACAATTATGACATTTTAAAATATATTTGGAGTACAAACTATAAAATCAATCAATCTTACTGCAGGCAACTCTATTTCGATATCACTACAGGAGAAAATAGATTGTGATTTGTAGCAAAATTTGGTTAAGGGTTAAGCAAAAGCAAGGTCACAGTGATCTGTTTGATATAGAACGTACATTCTCATCATACTAAAAAGTTTAATGGCGTTCAGCGTTCATTTGTTTTTGGTAATGAACTCAAACTGTTCAGTATAAGACATTTGTTTACATACGAACAACATGATCCAATCAACCCCATCATGAATAATGTTTCCCCCTGTATTGATCCATATTTCAAGTTGTATTATCCATATTTTAAGTTTTATGATCCATATTTCAAGTTTTTTAGTCCATAATCCATATATATATTTTCCTTGTTTCCTCGTCCTTATAATTGTTAGCCCTGATGATCATGCATATCTACTTGACAACGATATCGTCCACAACTCGTCCACAACTCAAAATTGGTTGAATATCGTGTGACTGAAATATTTGAATAAATATGAAATCCCCTTTGAAATAAATAATCGAGTTTTTGAGTTTTATCGCATGGCAATAATTCAATTATTGCATTTAAAGTTTTCCAATATATTAAATATTCAATGAAAAATAACTTAAGATTAGTGTTCGTACAGGTTGCTTGTTAAATAAAATATTTGTTTTTCTTTTTTACTATTTTAACAGTAAAGTAAAAGATCTTATTTAATAGAATTGTGAAAAGAAGTGAATTCTTACAAGGATATATCTATAAAACTATAAAATATAGCAACTATGTGTTAGAGTCGAATTCACAATGATTAGCAACAGCACATCAATCTCACTGATAGGATTATAAAACAACAATAAGGTAAAAGTATTTTATGTAAAATTGGAGAAAGAAATAAGCATAATCTGGAATTTTTTAAATCCGACTATAAAAATAGTTACTTAACAAAAAGTTGTATATCTCATAAATATTTATTTTAATCGTGACTTAATTCTTTTCTTCTTTTTTCTTCTCATCGGAATTGGATTCCGAACTGCTTCCGGCGGATGAAGATTCACGCTCAGCAGACATCTTAAAAAAATAATAAAATATTGATTGATTCTAACTATTGAATTTGATTACAAACCTTTTTGTATGCCATCTCAAACAGTTTCAATGAGGATTGTTGCAACTGACTGGTTGCTTTTCGGACATCCTCTGGATCAGCTGTATCTTTATTGGCCAGCAGTGTTCTGAGATCAGCGATTTCTGTTTTCAATTTTTCACACTAAAAGAGGTAAAGAATATTTAAGTCAAAGCAGAAAAATTTAACATTAAGTGATCGTTTCACAATGAACCATAAAAGTTCAGTTTACCTCCTCTGCTGGCAATTGGCTCTTGAATTCCTCCATCTTGGTTTCAGTGTCGTGCACAATGCTTTCGCCTTGGTTAACCAATTCGATGAGTTCTCTCTTCTTCTTGTCGGTGGCGGCATATTCCTCGGCCTTCTTCACCATGTTTTCAATTTCGTCCTTGCTCAAACCACCGCTGGATTGGATGACAATTTGTTGTTCCTTGCCTGTGCCCTTGTCCTTGGCAGATACGTGCACAATGCCGTTGGCATCGATATCGAAAACAACCTCAATTTGCGGAACACCACGTGGTGCTGGTGGGATACCTACCAACGTGAATGAGCCCAGCATTTTGTTGTCGGAGGCCATTTCACGCTCGCCCTGGTGAACCTTGATTTCCACTTGGGTTTGGCCGTCAGCAGCGGTCGAGAATACTTGCGATTTCTTAGTCGGAATGGTTGTGTTGCGTGAAATCAAGCGCGTAAATACACCGCCCAAGGTCTCAATACCCAAAGATAGCGGAGTGACATCCAAAAGCAAAACATCTGTAACATCGCCCGCCAAGACACCGCCTTGCACTGCAGCGCCAACAGCAACTGCTTCATCGGGATTCACAGAGCGTGACGGCTGACGGCCGAACAACTCTTGCACTGTTGCTTGCACCTTTGGCATACGCGTCATACCGCCAACAAGCAGGACTTCGCCAATCTCCGTTTTGGATACCTCGGCATCGCTGAGAGCCTTCTGGCATGGCTGAATTGTTCTTTTGATGAGATCTCCAACGAGCGACTCTAACTTGGAACGGGTCATCTTTAAGTTCATGTGTTGTGGGCCAGAAGCATCCATAGTCAGATATGGCAGATTTATATCGGTTTGCTGCGAAGATGATAGTTCGCATTTGGCCTTTTCGGCAGCCTCTTTTAAGCGTTGCATTGCCATGGGATCTTTGGTGATATCAATGCCAGTGTCTTTCTTAAATTCAGATACCAAGAAATTCACAATGTGGTTATCGAAGTCCTCGCCACCGAGCAGTGTGTCGCCATTTGTAGATTTCACCTCAAAAACGCCTTTCTGAATTTCCAAAATAGAAATATCAAAAGTGCCACCGCCCAAATCATATACCGCAATGCTGAAAGTTTTTAAACGTACATATTTATATTATTTTCTACATAATCTAAAAGCCTTCTTACATTTTGTCGTCGGTCTTGTCCATACCATAGGCCAGAGCAGCAGCAGTCGGCTCGTTAATTACGCGCAAAACGTTCAAACCCGCAATTTGACCAGCATCCTTGGTAGCCTGGCGCTGTGAATCATTGAAGTAAGCTGGAACAGTGACGACGGCATTTTTTACTGGTGTGTTAAGATAGGCTTCAGCGGTCTCCTTCATTTTGATCAAAATAAACGCTCCAATTTGGGAGGGTGAGTATACCTTTCCATCAGTGGAAGAAACCCATGCATCACCATTCGATGCTTTAACCACTTTGTAGGACAAATTTTTCAAATCCTTCTTAATTTCAGGATCATCAAACCGACGACCAATTAAACGCTTCGTAGCGTAGAATGTGTTGGCAGAGTTAGTAACAGCCTGGCGTTTAGCTGGCATGCCAACCAAACGTTCGCCGTCTTTGGTGAAAGCGATGTGCGATGGAGTTGTACGTGCGCCCTCGGCATTTTCAATGACCTTGGCTTGCTTGCCTTCCATGACAGCCACACATGAATTTGTTGTACCCAAATCGATGCCAATTACAGCGCCTTTAACTTCACTCGATCTGTAATACGTTCAAATTAAATAAATACCGTGTGAGAAAAATTAATCAAATGGGTGACACTTAAAATCGGTCGGGCCATTGAATTTCACCTAGTCCCAGATGCGGATATAAGATTAAGCACCTATATTTTAAAATACTTAATTGAAAAATTTGTATTTAAAAAATTTACTACTTCTTGGCCTAAACTTATTGAAACAAAATGTATCTCATCGAGATCATCAAGTTACTGTGTATACGATACGGATAGACGAATCATATACGGAAATATGTATAAATTGACGATATATGGATAGAATAGACTTTAATCGACACGGAAAATAAAGCTAGACATCTAAATTCACGAAGATTAATACATTTTAAGAAACACATTTCTGAATTTCCCCCGTTTATACAAAATCACACACATTTTTACATCTATATTCGTTGTAGAACGAAAAGTCACCAAATACATTTTTATTAAAAACTTAAATTTCGAGTTTGTTGATTAATATTATAAACAGTAATTGATGCATTTTTAAATTTGAAATATCTATTGATAGATTTACATTTTCTTATCATGTGGTAAAACAATTGAGATTATCGATTAAAAATTGACAGATATATAAAGATTTTTGTAAATGAATATTTGGCATTTTGAAAATGTATTTGGTGACTTTTCGTTCTACAACGACGATATAAAAGAACTTACTGATCCATCAACGCCCAGCCCAAACCCTTAGACTTAGGAACATGAAGACGGATTTTTTGGAAATTCACCCCCTATGGTACAAAAAAAAAGGGCGTGCCAAACCTGAACTTTTAATTGCAAATATCTGTGTACTTAAGATAGCCACAGTCATGCAATTTGGCCCAGTAATGTATATTGTGGTTGCTTATCGTGCTCCCAAATTTCTGCAGGATTGGACAAAGGGGCGTGGCACCTCACATATAACCAAAACTTTAAAATTGCTAGAATTGCTAAAAATGCTAGAGTTGAGTTATAAAAATCGCAACAAGGATTCATATTTAAAACTCCAACCATCACGTAGAATGTGAGTGGGATTGGACAACGGGTCGTAGCCTAAAGGGTCGTATGACTAAAACTTTAAAAATGCTATAACTCTTGACCTACTAAGAATAGAGTTGTAATAATTAAAACAAAGGATCATATTGAAAATTGCAACCGTCACATAGAATGCGGAAGTAAACAATGGGGCGTGGCACTATGTTCAATGTGGACGGGAAAAACATGGACGTATACATGAACTAAAAAGGTGGCGCGAATCTATTCAGATTTGAAAAAATTATGTAATTTTACAATTACAAAGTTTTCCAATTACAACACGGGCGAAGATGTGCACGGGTCCAGCTAGTCTTTAGATACAAAAGGATTCTAAACTACCTTTTAAGTAATACAAAGTGTAATGTTTTAAAAGAATTAAATATAACCGAGGAAACCGAATTTCTTGTAATATTTTGCTACGTCTAAAAGTTCATTTGTGATCTCCCAGAAAAAAGTAATTCTATCAGTTGTTCTTTAATGGATTTCATATTTTAGTGAAGCAATTAACAATATCCTTAATAATTTTGATAATTTTTAAAGTTTTATTGTCTCCAAGATACAGTTTTAAGGATTTTTTGGGTTTCACTAGAACAACGTTTTGTAGATATTATATTCAATCAAATTAACACAAAATATAGGAAGTATTTTACAATTTTATTCCAATTAATCTCTCTAAGCTTTAAATTCAGTAACTTTATAAAAATATTTCGATTTTGTAACATATTCGGTAGCACTACTATTATTTGGCACAGCAACATTCAAGACTCGCCAACAAAAATTATGGTTATTTTTTAAAAAGTGTTAAAAAAATATAAGAATTATACGTCATATTAATCAGAAATATCCAATACATGAAAAGAATAAAAATACAATGCGATCACAGAGGCGATAATATAATTTATAGGAGACCACTACTATTTTTATGGCGATTGTTTTTCACCACATATTATTTTATATCTTTTTCTTCTTTTTCAAAAAAAAACCAGTTGGGAAGGTTAGATCACATGGGAAATTTTAAAGTAGGTGTAATTATGATAGTTAGGATTATCAAAATTATAGTCGGTCTAAGCCGACTATAAATACCCTACACATATGTGTGGTTACCATTCAAAGTGATATATAGGTCACCAGAGTATACGAATCCTGAAAATAACTACAAACATTCAATCGCTGACGAATTTCCATTCATTTGATACCCATATTTACAAATGGGTAGGTGTACCGAATTTCGATTTTTTTTTTGTGAACCACAAGTCTTTTCGCCGGAAAACATTATTATCATGTATTTGAGCATGATATCAATATATATTTGACCAAAAAAGTTTACCTAAGCACGTATACATAAAAATTGATCTTTATATGTACATTTTATATGAGGTATTTGAACATAAGTGGTCGGATCATAGGTCACAGTGGACCGATCTCGCCAATTTTTTCGCACATACAGCGTAGGTATATTAGTAATCTAAGTTATAAGTTTCATTTATCTAGCTCTTCGATTTTAAAAGTAGTAGGGATTTCAACAGACAGACAGACAGACAGACGGACAGACAGACAGACGGACAGACAGACGGACAGACGGACATCGCTAAATCGACTCAGGAGGTCATGCTGATCAAGAATATATATACTTTTCCATACCGGAGATGCTTCCTTCTGGGTGTTACAAACGGCGTACCAAACTGAATATACCCTTTCACTTTTAGTGTAGGGTATAAAAACGTATTCAGGTAACATAACATATATTTTCCTTGAAAGTATTCGTACAAAGTTTTCTTATAGAGCCATTCCACACCAAATCGACCAAAGAAAGTAAATTTTGAGATTTTACCTTTTCGATTTCAAATTTGGGAAGCTGATAAAGCTTATTGAGATATGCATTGACCATTTTTTTTTATTTTTTTCGACCACTACTTCCAGAGATACAGTGATTCAAAGTTACAAAAAATGGACCAAAAATCAATTTTGTATGGTGTTCATATTTCAATATCTCTTAAAGTATATAGATTGAAGTCCATTGATGGCTCGTTTTAAAGCTAATAGAACAATCTCTTAGAAAAATTAAATTGTTATTTCTAAACTTGAAAATGTGGCCTATCGTCAATTGGCCTTCAAAATTGATGTCATTAAAAAGGACATTCTGAATTCTGAAAAAAATCACATATTTTGGTTGATTTAATACAAATGTTCATGCCAAATTTCATGATGGTATTTTGATTGCATCATATTTAAATAAATCATTTTTTACATTTTTATTTACTTTTTGCATTGAAAAAAAAATGTTTTTTTTTCGACAGTAAAAGTTGCAATAATTTATGAATGTATTTCTAACTCTGATTTCTAAAATGGTGCCAGTTTTATCATATTGACTCTAGTTTTTGAGATATTGATTTTGGGGTATATTTTTTACATTTTTCGAAAAATGGTATATATCTCAAGAACTAGGGACAGTTTGATGAAACTAACACCATTTTAGAAATTAGAGTTACAAAATCATTGAAAAATTATTGAAAATTTTACTATTGAAAAAAATGTTTTTTTTTTTAAATATGATGCTATCAGAATACCATCTCGAATTTTGGCATGAACATTTATATTAAATCAACCAAATTACACGATTTTTTTCAGAATTTTTAAAAGGGTCCTTTTTAAGGACATCCATTTTGAAATGCAAGGATAATGACCACCGGCCACATGTTAAAGTTTAGAATTTACAACTTAATTTTTCTTAAATCCTGTTCTATTACCTTTAAAACGAGCCATCAACGCATTTAGCATTTCTACTATAAGAGATATTGAAATATAAACAACCATACATAAGTGATTATTGGCCAATTTTTTGTAAATTTGAAGCATTGTATCTCTGGAAGTAGAGGTCGAAAAAAATAAAAAAATGGGTCAATGCATATCTCAATAAGCGTTGCCCAAATTTCATTGAAATCGAAGATGGTGAGTTCCAACCGCTGGTCGATTTGGTGTGGAATGGCCCAAAATACAATTTCACATATTAATTAACACATATTATTTATTTATATATAAAAAGAAGTCTCAAAAGTTCTTAAGTAAGCACATTTTCTTTTGATCTTAATATAAGCTTTTCTTTCTCCGATAACTTTTGGATTTATTACAATTTTTGAAAGATTTTTCAAGAAAAAAATATCAACTTTACTGATTTTTCCCTAACCATTAAATATACAATCTCCAATTTTAAAACATAAGTTTTCTTTCTCTATACAATACTTTTGTTATTAAGGTTATCGAAAATAATTAATTTCATCCAATTTTAGAGCATTTGGGCAATATGGCTGTGAAATATGTGAGTGCTGTCTAGTCATATATGGCCCGTGCAGAAATGTGAAAGAATCATGTAAGGTAAGAAAAGTATATATATTTTTAATCAGGGTCACACTCTGACTTTGATTACCGATATAATTACGATTTTTGTTGGAATTGCATTTTTTGAAAATTCGCGTAACAATGAAGAGTAACATAGAGAATTGCACCTTACAACAACAGGAACCAGTTGGGAAGGTTTGATCACATCGGAAATTTTAAATTTGGTGTTATTATGATGTTAGGATTATCAAAATTATAGTCGGTCTAAGCCGACTATAAATACCCTACACATATGTGTGGTTACCATTCAAAGTGATATATAGGTCACCATGGTATACGAATCCTGAAAATAACTACAAACTTTCAATCGCAGAAGAATTTTCATTCATTTGGAACCACAAGTCGTTTCGCGGGAAAACATTACTTCCATGTATTTGAGCATGAAGTCAATATATATTTGACCAAAAAAGTTTACCTAAGCACGTATACAGTAAAACTGAACTGTAGATGTACATTTTATATGAGTTATTTAAATATAAATGGTCAGATCACAGGTCACAATGGACCGATATGCCTAATTTTCGCACATACAGCGTAGGTATATAATCTAAATTATGAGTTATTTTATCGAACTCTTCAATTGTTTAAGTAAAAGTTTATTTCAACAGACAGAATGACGGACAGACGGACATCCCTAAAACGACTCAGGAGGTCATACTCATCAAGAATATATATACTTTTCCATACCGAAGATGCTTCCTTCTGGGTGTTACAAACGGCGTACCAAACTGAATATACCCTTTCACTCTTAGTAAAAATCCAACGGAATACCCCGCGTAAAGTTTGAAAAGGAATATATAAAAGAATTTAGTGTTTGGAGGTTAGGTGGGGCATCACAATTTTCCGTTTTCAGCCGAGTGGAAGTCGTAAAGAGGAAATTGAAAAACATACTAAATTTGAGGCGAATCCTAATTAAATTGTGAAATCCGTAATTTAGAGATTAATAAAGTTTTAAAACATGTCAATATTTTTTACTAATCGGTTAACTTCACACAATTTTGTAGAACTTGAATGTTTTAAATATCATGTAGCTCTTTTCCAATTTCAGTGGATTAAAAACTACAATAGGCAATATTATGATGACTGCAAAATTTTGTATTAGTCGTAATATTAAATTATAAATAATCAAAAATTTTATATTTGAGTGATATGATTATCAGAATGTTACAACAAAATCAAAAAAGAGATTAGCTATTTTCAATTATTTTTAAGTTGTCTGTATATAATCGTATACTTAAAGTTCTGGATACAAAGAACCTCACAAGTATGGAACACATCGCAAAATCAGTTTATCATATTAGGATGTCGTTATTACTACGTTAATACAACGTAATAAAATTATGACAAATGTGTTAAAAATAATTAATTATGTTTTCTATTGTTGTACATGCATTTATAAAATTATATAATACAATAATTAGTATATTTCTGGTACAAATTTACAAAGTTTTTTTTTTGGGCCTCTTGTCATGCATATGAAATCGGGAAACTGTTACATAAACTTTTATTTAGACTTACTTGTGACGCATTTGAGGCGAAAGTCCATTGCAGAACTGTGGAAGAGTCTGTAATTAGAAAAGATTTTTTTTGTTAGGTCGTTTGGTCAATTGAACTTCAAAATTGTGAAATAAATATGAATTATGTAAAACGTCATGCAGCACGAAGACAGGCCAGACACGAAAAACGTACGTTCTCGAATATGCTAAATATCGACGAATGCTTGCCGGCCATTAAGCCGGATTGGCGCTGAGCGACGAGGCGTGGCACAAATTTAGTTGCACTCAACATCTTAACAATTTTTCTTTTAAGGACTACGCAAATGTTTCAAACACAAACTTATAAAAAAAAGTTATAAATTTTCACTAATGTCACAAGAAGCGTGTGAACTCAATTCGGCACGTTTTTCTAGAATAGGGTTCTCTTTGAAAAATATGAAGGTAGTAGATAAGAATTTGTCGCCTCACACAGTTGCATTTTATATGTACATTTGTACAGTACGAATGAAATGTAATATGACTTTAATGAGTACTACACACTGCTCTTAATGGGCAAAGTTGCTACTTTTCAATGGCTGCATTCAGCGACCTCAACAGCTGCGAGACTGCTCACTAACTAATCGCTCACTTTTATTGAATGCACCGCTACCGCATCTATCAATTTACAAAATAATTTAATATTAATATTTTATTAAAGTTATATACAACTCTTTAAATGATTGAAAAAATATTTTTCCAATCTAAATTTTAAAAAATTTCATCGAATGTCATCGATAACAAAGGCAGCGCAACTGAAGCGTAAAAATTGTATGCTGGAATAAATGCCGACCGCTCACTAAACATGTTGAGAGTAGCATGTCATTCAAGCGAAAATTACTCAACAGCGAGGTCGCTGAATGCAGCCAATCACTGTTACTGGCCGAAACCTGGATATTAAGTGATGTATATTGAACATCGATATCGAAGATTTCACTGGAGAAAAGCGTTCAACTTTTTGTATTTGTAAACTTGAAAACCATAGCGTTCTCCAGCAAAACTGGTAGCTGTTTATCCAGTTGAATATAGCCAAAGACTCTATATTATAAAGACCAAAGACTCTATATTATAAAGACATTCAACTTTTACTCCGCAATGTTTTTGGCTTTTAGCAAAATTGTCAAAGATGCGGTGTTAATTTCCCTGCTGAGTAAAGGGAAATTTCATCGAGCTGCTTCGAGCTGCTTCGGGCTGGGGAGCAATGCTTTAATAAATTATTATTGTGTTTAATTGTAAAATATAATTTATATTATATTGTTATAATGTGTAGAATTAAAAACTATAATTTTGATTATTTTTAGATATATATTTGCATTAAAGTTCATTGAAAACAAAATCAAATAAGATTTTTTACTTTTTTAGTAATAGATTTTATATTCAGTTTTTAGAAAGAAAAGTAAAACAATATAGAAAAAGTATATATTTGTTTCACTCCAACATTTCAATCGTCCCCTGAACTTCCAGACAGACGGCTGCCTGCTACTGCTGCGCACATCAACAATGTTATTTTTATATTGTTTCGATTTTATTAGAAGCAATAAAAGTATTATTATTTTATATGAAAATATAGAAATATGCAGAATTTGAATTCTGAATTTTCTATATTTTACAAAAAAATATTCATGCCAACGTTATTTCATATAAATTCATTTAAAATTTTTCATATTGGTACATTTCGTCCGTCCGTCCGTTCGTTCCTTTGTTCCGTCTTTGCTTTGGTCTTCGCTTTTTATATTACATTTTTATTGATCGGGACACAAATTGTGTGAACAAATTAGTGTAACAGGGTGGACCTAATTTCGCGGGACCAACAATTGATTAGAAATCATTAGAACTAAAAGTTTTGCGGTTGTGAAATTAGCTTATTAGATTTATAGTGTTTGCTACTGCTTGATAGATGTCGCTTCCATCTATTATGACTGCTTTTCAAATTCTACGGAAACCAGGGATTCCAATTGGAATTGGTTTGACATAGGAAAGCAAAAAATTGATGTGGTATGAAACTTATTCAATTGGAAAGAATTGTGACTATTGACAAACAGAGCACGCTCCTACGTATTTGTGCATAAACCAAAACCAAAGACTCTAAACAGGGATATCGTTATACGAATAAAGTGGCAAAGTGCGACTTTTCAAAAATTAGCTTATTTTGCGACTTTTTAGAATTTTGGAGTGATTTTTGAGACTTTTTAGATTAATTTAAATTATTTCAGAAAAATTTATTTAAAAAAAGTTTCTGACCATAAGTTTAAAAAAAAATAATATTTTCAAATTCGGATATTGTGATCAAAGCAAATAATGCAAAAACAAACGTAAATTTAAAATTTCTCCGATTTGTGATAAAGAAAAAACATAACAAGTTTTCAGTTATCGATCGATGGCGTCAACAACAAAAAAAATTCAAAAAGTGGGAAAACAAATTATGGACATTTTGATTAGCTAACTGTTCTACATTGTATGTAATTATTGCAAGGAAAGAATGTGTATCGCAGGAAACTGAAGGAAATATATGACCATTCGGTTTCGAGAGACCGTCGAAATTCAGGATGTTCATAAATACGTGAAAGTAAAGTGATAGTATCTAAGCCCAACAATCAGTAAGAGATGTGGCAAAAAATTAGGTGTATTTGCACATTTTCAAGAAGTAAAGATGAGATTTAAATTGAGGTCATTTAAAATTCCTAATAAAAGTGATCAAATGTGAACAAATAAAAGTGATCAATATTGAAATTGAAATTTTGTAAAACTAAAAAGTTAAAAGAAATGGTATCCAGCGAAGAAATGGTGTATTTGATATGTATTGGTTTGTCATTTCGATTATTTCCATCCATTTTTGAAAACATAATTAATTAATCGAATGAGAATGTAAACAAAGATAAATTTGTTCTCATATTGAGGATGTGTACTAGAAGTTAATAGGGTTAACTAAAAGCTGTATTTAAGCTATCTTATCGGTTGTCTGGAGTATAACATTCCGATGATTCCTTTTAATAATTAGAGTGTGAATAAAAATGATTTGTTGCTTTTTATATTACATTTTTATTGATCGGGACACAAATTGTGTGAAAAAATTAGTGTAACAGGGTGGACCTAATTTCGCGGGACCAACAATTGATTAGAACTAAAAGTTTTGTGGTTGTGAAATTAGCTTATTAGATTTATAGTGTTTGCTACTGCTTGATAGATGTCGCTTCCATCTATTCTGACTGCTTTTCAAATTCTACGGAAACCAGGGATTCCAATTGGATGAACGAGCGTTCGAGAGAAAGATTCTTCGGAAAATCTATGGCCCGAAAACGAGTACAGAATCATATGGAACAATGATTTCAACGTCGACATTGACATAATCGTGCGCTTTAAGATCCAGTGCATACGCTGTTTGGAAGCCGCTCCAGCAGAAAAGGTGTGCGATGTTTGAAGTGCGTCAATACTTTAAAATTGGGTCTATAAATAACAAGATAATGATGTCAAAAATATTCAAATATTTTGAATATATTTGAATACATGGTGTATGAGATTTCAATATATTTACACAGAAAAAAATAATCGACGTAATTTAATAAGTCCAGCACTGAAATTCACTAATTTAATAAAATCATTTGTTATTCTTCGTTAAATCCGCAATTGCATTTGCTATGAATATTTATAAGTCAATGCAGTTTATTCGTATTATCTATCTATATATATAAAACTCTTGGTCCGTCTGTCTGTTTGTTCCAGCATCACGTCTAAACCGCTGAACCGATTTAACTGAAATTTTGCCACAGGATACTAAGGAGTCCGGAGGGTGTCATAGGCTATATATGGGCGGGATTGGACAAAGGGGCGTGGTACCTCCCATACAGCCTAAACTTTCAAAACGACATAACTCAGAACATACACAATCTAATACACAATCTAAAAAGATGAAACAAAAAACTAAAATTCACCACACTAAAACTCATCACACTAAAACTCACCACACTAAAACTCACCACACTAAAACTCACCACAATAAAACTCACCACGCTAAAACTCACCATACTAAAACTCACCACACTAAAACTCACCACACTAAAACTCACCATACTAAAAACTCACCACACCGAAACTCACCACACTAAAACTCACCACACTAAAACTCACCTCACTAAAACTTACCACAATAAAACTCACCACACTAAAACTCACTACACTAAAAATTCACCACACTAAAACTCACCACACCAAAACTCACCACACTAAAACACACCACACTAAAAGTCACCACACTCAAAATTCACTTAACTAAAAATTCAACACACTAAAACTCACCACATTAAAACAAACTACACTAAAACTTCTACTGGTAAAAACTCTACGGAGAAGAATTCTACCGGGAAGAGTTCTACCGGGAAGAATTCTACGGTAAAGCGTTCTATGGGGAAGAATTTTACGGCGAAGATTTCTACGGGGAAGAATTCTACGGCGAAATATTCTATTGTCTGAATTGTTTTTGAGAAAAGTTGTTTTGGCGGAGAATTATTATTTGGTTACTACATTTATAAAACCAATAAAAACTTCCACAGCGAAGCACGGGCCCCTGATATAAAAAAAAATAAAAATGTTTTTCGTGTATTTTATGCATGTTTTGTTTTGAGTGTACAGTTTAATACCGAATCCGAACGGCGCACAGTGGTTCGACTTCATACGAACTGCTATATCCGAGTTGTCCGAAATTAATGAAATTTTGATCGTAGTATTTTAGATGTATACTGATCTTATATCGACAGCTCTTATGAAAACCCACACGTTTCAATTTGCTTATGAAAAACATCACGTTTTTCGTAGCTAGGAAAAGAAGCATAAGTTCAGTTTCCCCACGAAAACAATCACATTTTTATTATATTCAAGAAAAGAAGCATATACATTTTTAGCCAGGAAATTAATCATAACTGTATTTTCGCCACGAAAAAAAACACTTTAACATTTAGCTACGATAAACAAGCACAATATCATTTCCCCAAGAATAAAAGCATTTATATTTATTCAAGAAAGTTATTCCCGCAGACTGTTTTGTGCACTTGAGCAAACTTAGTTGGGAAATTTTGTTCTATTCGGATTTCACCAGAACACACTTGTCATTGGACATTTTTATGGAAAATTTTGTTCCTCTTTTATTACTTTGTTCCCTTGGGATTTGGCCAGATTTGGCGTCATTGTGCATATTTTTGGACAAATTGGTTCAATTGGGAATTGTTCAAAACCCACTTGCTTCATTGGAGACTTTTTTTTTTGGACAAATTGGTTTAGTTAGTATTTGGCGAGAACCCACTTGCGTCATTGGACATTTTTTTGGAAAATTTTGTTCCATTGTGATATGGCCAAAACCCACTTGCGACATTGTTTTGGAAAATTTTGTTTAATTGGAATTTGTTAGAAACCACTTGCGTTATTGGTAATTATTTTTTATTATTCAAGAAGCATGTGGATTCGCATCTATACACATTAGAACAGTTCCATCCAACAAAAAGTTACAATCACCCATCCGGATGCACATTTATACCCATTGGAACAGATCTATAAAAAACGTTCCAATGACGCACATGCATGTGAATCTACAACCATTGGAAGAGTTTCATAAAAAAAATTTCCAATGACGTATCTGGATGTTAATCTATGCTCATTGGAACAGTTTCATCAACAAATGTTACAATGAAGCATCTGCATGTGAATATATGCCCATTAGAACAGTTTCATCAAAAAAATGTCCAATTACGTATATGAAATACTATGGTTTGATTGAAAAATATATAAATTCGTCATAATACACTCCATAATCAATATTTTGTGTCTACTTACTTACAAAAATGTATATTGGGATATCTGTATCGACAATACATATATGCTTCGTGGCGAAATTAAAAATATGCTTTTGTTCGTAGATAATATATAAATGTGTTTTTATTAGTGTGTTTTATTTGCTTCTATTCGTGGAGAAAATGTGAATGAGATTCTTTTCGTGACTAAATTAATTTAATGCTTCTTTTCGTGAATCAAACACGCAGAGAAAAACATGATTGCGGTGATCATATTTAAAGGACATCATACTATCATTAGAGATATGGTTGTAGGCAATCATATACTATGATCCTCAATGACAATATCGTCAACTTTAATATGAGTGACAGTATTCAAATTTCACACAACTATACTGTGGTCCTCACTGCCCATGTAACGAATTCTCCCACCCATAGTATGGTTGTCAGTGACCATATTATGATTCCACACAACTATACTATGGTTGTCGGTGACCATATTCAAATTTCGTACAACCTTACTATGGTTATAGTGACCACACAACCATATTATGGTTGTCAGCGATCATATCCATATTTCACACAATCAAACTATGGTTGTGAGTGATCAACCATACTATGGTACTCAGTGACCTTATTGCGTTTTCGTATAACCATACTATGATCCTACTTTATCATTTATAATATTATGATTATGATCATATTATGGTTATCCCTAAACTCCTAAAAAAGCTGATTGAAAAAGAAATATAAATAAGACACATGTTTAATTAATCAATATTTTATTTAAATTTATTATTTTATATTTGTATATATATTTTAATTGAAGACACAATTAATGACAACATGATTGCGACAAAATGAGACAAGCATTATCTGCAACCATTGTATGCTCCAACGTGAAGATATGCTTGCAATGGCCGGACAGCATACGCTTTACGTTTTATTATGCACGCTTTCATAAGAATTCACGTAAGAGTTTATTCACACACACGAACATTCACGTGCAGTACAACCTCGCACGAATCTTCGTTCTAGAACTGTTCATGAAGTTGCATATTATAATTTTGCACAACCGAGTACTTAATGTAATTTATTGACTTATTACAAACTATTGTGTCTGCACACAGAGTAGAGATTTGTTGCGCCAACCAACTCTTTGCCCAACCAACTTATTCGGTTCTTTTAACCGCTTAGTCAGTTGTTATTGTCAAAATAAAATGAGTTGAAATTTGAACTGCGACCAACTTCGAACTGTTTTAGAACAATTTAGTACAGATTTAGAACCATTAGGAGTGTGTATAGATTTGAACCGATTGAAGTTAGTTGGTACAACTAATTTTTTCATTCTTCCAACCTCATGCCATAAGAGGATTTTTCTGTGTGGATACGTTTAGCACGCAGAGAAATTATATGATTGCGGCATGATCGCGAAAACCATGCTATGCTCTTTACAATCATAGATGGTTGTCACATCCATAGAATGTAAAATTATGAATTACATCATATCATACGTTTGTTCGTGATTTTCAAAATTAATACAATTGATGATTAAAAGGTAATATTTTGCAAACCAATTGTCCGATTTCACAAACAAAATATTATATTCATAGATAGTAAATATACGTTATTAAAATTCATTCATGTGGTTTCCAGATATTTAAGAAAAAAATTATCTTATTAAAATTTATAAAATTGCTGAAACTATGCAACATATTTGCATATAACACCATTTATTAATTTGTTGTACAAATATCACAAAAGGTTGCTGGAAGTTGCACATAACAAATGTATGTATTTTATCTTATATATCAGGCTTTGATTTGGTATGAGTTTCAACTTGAAGAACTGTGGAGTTTTTTTTATAACTCTATTAGTATACGATACTAAAAAAAAAATAATAATATAAAAATATTCCGCGATATTAGTCACTATAAAAAACACTTTTTGTTTTAGCAATTATTATGATATTACTCATTTAATTAGTATTTTCCATAAGTTTTACATTTTCAAAGTCAGTACAGTTTTGAAGATTGAAAACTTATGAAAGAATTTTTTAAAGTGCACACAATTTTGGTAAAGATGATCCAATTAATTGAATTTTTGATTGTATATTTCAAATTTCAAAAAAACTACTTTTTTTAATGAGGTTTTTCCGCACCTTGACCGATGTGCGGCGCCCACGGCGCATAGTGTCTCATATTCCATTTTAGCTTGCCAAAAGTTTTTAATTAAAAATAGGGATACTGATTTTTAATTTTTCAAGGTCACCAGGGGTCCAGCGACTCTTTTTCTTTTTTTATTCCACTTCGGCCGGTAAAGTGTAATTCAGGCGGTTACGCTTTAGACATCTGCACAAATGGTTTTGAAGTTTCCTCTGCAAATATGCACAACTGCTCTCTACAATTTTAAATTCATTTCACAAATGACAATCGACAGTATTATAGTGAAGACTAGACATCTGCACATGTCCATTTGAAACCCACTTCAAGACATTCATTTCTTTTCAAAACATTTACTGTCGTCAACTCTAAGCTTGAAAATCAAATGAATGTCTTGCTCACAACAACAAAGAACCAAGCACTGTCAAAACAAAACACAAGCAAAACAAAACTGAAGTGAAGAGGGTATGATGATGTGCAATAAACATTCAAATACTGAAATGAACTGCTTATGACACCGAGTACTTAGTGCATTTTTCATTTTTTTCATTTATCATTCTTACTAGAGTAAGGAATAGAGTAGGAATTTTCATTAATATTTAAATATAGAAAAAAACAAATGGTATAAGAAAATCACATAATATTTTATATTAAGTTTTTTATTTATCGAAAAACATTTTTTTCATTATTTAATTTTTTTTATTATTTAATTAATTTTTTTTTTGAATTGATATATTGCTTTTCGACCAAAGCGTTGTTTTTGTCGTACAACATTTTTTTTTAACAATTTTGTTTTTTTTTTAAATAATTTCTATTTTTTATTAACACATAAATACCAATAACAACATTACTGCCATCGAACGATCGTTAGATTTGTTGTTGTTTTCAATGTTCGTTTTCTTACTCGTTACTCATTGCGCTTACTCGCTGCACCTACTGTATTCGATGCATGTTCAGCGACAGTGTTTTCGTTTGTTGTGTTTTTCAAAACATTGAATGTTTTGAATGGCTTGATGTTTTGACAGCGCTTGACACCAATTAAACAAATACTGAAGTGAAGTGAAGTCGCTCAGAGAGACTTCACCATAATACTGTCGATTGTCATTTGCTCAATGAGTTCAAAACTGTAGAGTGCAGTAGTGCATATTTGTAGATGTCTAGTGAAGACTCTCTGAACGACTTCACTTCAGTATTTGTTTCAATGGTGTCAAGCACTGTCAAAACATCAAGCCATTCAAAACATTCAATGTTTTGAAAAACAAACCAAACGACAATACTGTCGCTGAACATGCAACGAATACAGTGGGTGCAGCGAGTGACCACAACTAGTAACGAGTGAGAAGACGAACATTGAAAACAACAACAAATCTGCCGCTCGTTGGACGAAGGTAATGTTGTTGTTGCTATTTATGTATTAATAAAAAAACAACACTATTATTTGAAAAAAAAGAATTGTTTAAAAAAAATATGTTCAAAATACTTTTTGTTCTAATTAAATAATGAAATAATGTTTTTCGATAAATAAAAAACTTAATATAAAATATTATATGATTTTCTTATACCTTTTGTTTTTTTTTTCTATATTTCAATATGAATGAAAATTCCTTAGAGTAAGAATGATAAAATAAAAATAAAAGTAAAAAATGCACTAAGTACTCGGTGTTATAAGCTGTTCATTTCAGTATTTGAATTTTTATTGCACTTTATCATAGACCTCTTCACTTCAGTTTTGTTTTATTTGTGTTTTGTTTTGACAGTACTTGGTTCTTTGTTGTTGTGAGCAAGACATTCATTTGATTTTCAAGCATAGAGTTGACGACAGTAAATGTTTTGAAACGAAGTGAATGTCTTGAAGTGGGTTTCAAATGCACTTGTGCAGATGTCTATTACGTTTCATACTATTGTTTGCCACAAGTAAATTTTAGATAAGGCAAATTACATTTAGTATATGAAATGAATTCGTTGAAACAACTGCACCCCAAGCAAGTATTTCTGTTAGTGTACTTTTTTTATGAACGCATAAACAAATTATCTATTGCGAATATCAATTTGAGCTACAGCAATACCAATAATATTTGCAGCAAATGGTTGCCAAACATTTTTTTTCCAAAATACATTTATTTTATTAGATATGTACATCTGGTAGCTCTGGTTGCAGAGCCAACGAAGCAAATTTACTTGTGCCTACCAACTAAAAATGTTACAACGACAATAATAACAACTTATCTACGCAGACTGATTAAAATACCCGAGAGACAGATAAAACCAATAAATTTGTATAAACAAGAGAAGAATGCGTATCTTAATACGTTGATCCCACCCGATCGGACACGAACTAAGCCGAAGCTATTGCCAGAGATCATTTGCCAAACTAACAGCACGTGTTTGTGAGAGTCACAACCTTTTTAGTACAAAACTTTCACAGACGACGTTTGAAAGTAGAAGAGATACGCGTATCCATTGGATAGAAACCGACCGTGAGCACGATGAGTTCGATTTGAGTTGGTGTGTGACTACGAGCCCAGTTGACGAACTCAAGTTTAGTTCGTTCGCTGCCATTGTTTCTGCAACAAGTGTTTTACCAATCGCTCGGTAGTCGCTTAGCCAAAACTGTTTTTCGTCGTTTATCAGTTATAATATTTTGGGGATTTCCGATATTTAAAGCCTTTGAATATAAAAATAACCAACTACTCAATTGGCCATTGGAAGGTTGCAGTATATTTGCCATAGTCGGCTATCTACTCTACTGGATGCTCGTATATTAAACACTAGAAACGTAGTTAGTTCATTGCCGTTTAGTTCTTGCGAGTGAACTCATTCCACTGCTCTGTCAATTGGCTGCTCTCTTTTAATTGATTGTTGGAGAAAATTAATTGAAACGCTGAAACATTTAGGTGTTGTTGGCGGTCGGTCGGAGGTTAGAGACGACGTTGTAGTTACATCAGCGGTCCAGCGGCGATTGAGATCATTCAATAATTTATTCATCGAGCAAAGATACACAGTGTCACAGGAGCAGTGAAAACTCTCGCTTCGCATCGCATCGCAGTCTCATTTAACCTCGTACTGTGGTGGCTGAGCCAACCAAGATTCTGCTGAAATGCTGGACTCGTTTCGCTATGCGAAGCTAAGCTTCGTCATATTAAAATTGCTCAAGTGACGTCTGTAGCAGTTTTAAAATCATAACAGTTTTTGTTGGCTAAAAATTTAACACCACTCACTAACGTGTTAAAATTGTTATAAAATACAAACAAGTTAAAATACAAACAAGTTAAAATACAAATAAAAAATACACAAAGAAAAACAAAAAAAACATTAATACTGCAAACATCACATTATCAGTATATTTCTTTAAATACACAGTTGATACGCGCACATACAGAAACAACTCAGTGACAGAGCGATCATAGAGCCAGACAGAAAACGAGCAAATAACGTCGAAGTTCAGCGATAAACAGAATTATTTTGAACGTTGTTATAGCAGCATATCAAAGTAATCGGAATTCATCAAATTCGCCATATTGAAAACTGTTGTTGAAAAACGAACTCAGTGTAAAAGTTAATATAAAAAAATAAAACTAAATCATCGAAAAAGTGTGATATGTGATTATAAAAAAATTAAGCTGTAATATTTATGTAGTTTTGTTATTATAAAAATAAAAATAAAAACAACAGTACGAAATAATTGCATTAATAAATGGAGAAAACTGGACCTCAAACACAGTCACAATCCAATGAATTTCAACCAAGTTTTATGTACATGATAAACAAAATGTTGTTGAAAATCGAGAACACCTTACTCCGCAGTCATCGTCAACGCGAAACCACTGGAATCAAAAAGTTGTACAACTCCTTCTTCGTACTGTTTTAGTTATTTTACTTCGGGTTCTTTTTAAATAACGTTAAATAAAACACAAAAGTGTTTTCAAAACTAAAATTAATTTAATAAAAAAAACTATTATTAGTGAACTAGTTAACTATTTTTGATGTTCGTTGATTTTCGCGCCCGTATTCTATGCCCTATATCCCCTTTTTTTTTCGAGTATGTTTACAATTCAAAAAACTATCTTCAATTCCTAAAAAAGTGAACACTTTATAAAAACAAATCACGCGTTCAAATCGTCATTTCTCCTCAAAGACAAACAATCAAAAACACGGTGCAATTTGGTGACGCTGATCAACCGAATGGCTCTTTCGTTTCTTCAGCAACAGCATCCTAGTTTTACGGACTTGCAAACATTTTTCGACCCATTCTCTTTGCAACGCATCAATTCAACAGTTCTAACGGATATGAACAGCTTTCCCGACGACAGTCCAATGGAATATAACAACAACAACAACAACCAACCAAACCAACAGCACAGAATCCATGATAGCAATAGCAACAATAACGGTTTTAACGAAACTGATTCTTACTCTTCGAAACATACATCTCAAGTAAGCTAACATAGTAATTACCAATAATTCAAACCAACTTGTATGTCCTATCCTATTTAAGAGTAAAAATTATGCCATTATTCTGAACAACGTTTGTTTTACGAGTTTGCTCATAGGTGATACCTGAACTGGGTGAAAAATACTCGTTGGTTTCTGCGGAACCGCTAGGCACCCGGACTACAAAATTTAAAAAGTTCATTGATGCAACCGAAATATATTTGTTCTAACTTTATGTCATTAATTTTCTTTAACCAAAATGTTAGTCCGCGCCACTGCACATTTTGTTGACATAACCTCATGATTGCATTTTAATTCTGCCAAAATTTAACTTCGTGCATTTGTTACAACAACGCTGTTGTATCAACAAAATAAATGACAAACGCAACATTATGTCTATCAGCAACGCGGTTGCCAGAGTCTTGTTTAGTATTATGGATACATTTTGAAATAAAGACACATCAAAAATTTTCACAAGTCTCGTTTTTTCGGTCGTCCGCCGCAATTCTGGTTAGAGCATTATTCCCAAGCTCTTATTCTGTTTGAAAATCACGAATTCTGTTATTTGAAAACATCAGCCTTAAAAAAACCATTACAAAGATGTATTTAACAAATGTATACTACTCATATCAATACCACATTGATGTCGCCTGATTCTAAATTTATCACAAAATTAAAAAAAAATATTTTGACTACAGTTCTTTAAATAACAGCACAGTTTTCGGAAAATTGCCAAGTTTGATAATTGGAACAAATGTTTGTGGCATATGTGCATTTCCTGGTGTTCCGGACGGGACATTCGTACGCTTAAAACTTTAATATCTCGAAGGAAAATTTATGAATTTACTTGAGTTTGTGATAGGACTAAACAAAAAATTATAGAATTATATACGGTAGTTCAAAAGAAATAAATAAATTAGTGGGCGTTCCGGATGGGACAAAAATGGAAGTAAACATCGAGGTTCATATAGATATTCCAAAAAGTCAGCGAATTTTGCGTACAAATGTTTTTTTTGAAATATTAAAAAAAAAAATTGAAATCATGGGATTTCTTTGTGTATTACACTTTGTTCCCAAAGTTTATAGTTTTTTTCATAATAAATCACAGAAAAATTCCGGATGGTACATTCCGGACGGGGCAAAAATTTTCGTATTGAAATTATAAGTACGATTTTTTTTATAAAAATACTTTTTTCGTTAAATATATTTTTTGAATTATCTCTGCACATAGCTGAGACAATTTACTTTATTTTTAAATATGAACACTTTGTTCCTAAATTTTACAGTTATTTCGTAATAAATCGCAGAATAATTCCAGACGTTCCGTATTCAAATTTGCACTACGATTTTTTGCTAAAAATAATTTTGTATATGACATAATTAATAATCATTATTACGAAATGAAAAGTGATGTATTTATTTTTAATTTTTTTTAACTTTTTTTGAAACCATTTTTTTTTTATATTTTTTATACTGTAGATTTTCATTTTTGGTACTCAAAGTTCCGGACGGGACAGATTTCAATTAGCTGTGAAAAATTTTCTAGAATTACTAGGAAAATAAAGTTTACATTTTTGGAAATATGGAAGAAATGCTTTAGGAACAGTAGATTCAACTCTTTAAAAACATTTTTCAGTTTACAAAAATCGAATTTTTTCCGTTATTTTAATTATTTTTAAGCTTTAGAAATAATTACTAATGTTACCTGAAAAAAAAGAAAATAATATTTTGCATCTGTATGTCTTTGAAGTTAATTAATTTGTTTACTCAAAATACATGAAAAATTGGTGTATTTTCATTTTGCATAGTAATGTAACTTTATTAGTATTTTTTATACGTTGCCGTTAACGGAATAGAAATTTATATATATATATATTTAGATTCAGATATTTAAGATTTCAAATTGATTTTTTCGGTCGTGGGGATCCTGGGGAAATGTGGGAAATTGCAATGTTTGAAAATGTTTTTGCACTTAGAAAAATAAAAACAATTGCCAATGCTTCTTAACATGGCATCAACTTTTATTGCATTTCGAGAACAAATGAAAAAAAAAATGTTTTGAATGTTTTTTAGAGTGCTGTTGTTTGCTATCAAAAAGTGTGTCGGTCGGGCCCGACTATGGAATACCCTACTCTAGGTGGATATATTAGTGGTATAATTTGGTAGGACAATTTTCAATTATTTTCGATTAAAATGTCCACTACAAAAAATCGGTAAACAATGAAAAAATTCAAATGTGGTCGGATTTCGCCCATTTTTGGAACATATATTTTTAGACAAATTGTAAAAAAATGTTTTAAATTTTATAAATATATATGTAATACTTTTCGAGTTATTGGTTTCTAAATAATAATATATAAGTGAGTTGTATGGGAGGTGGGCGTGTCCGTTGACCGATTTTGCTCAAATTCAAACTCCGAACCATTTTTTTGCTAAAAAGTATTGAAACTAAATTTCATTACATTCTGACCATTATTTTTCAAGTTACCTTGTATCCGGTCAGACAGCAATACAGCAAGACAGACAGACGGACATGGCTAAATGGACTCGGGTAGTGATGCTGTTCAAGAATATATATACACAATATATGCACAAAGTTAATATACCCTGTACCTCATAGGTGTAGGGTATAATGATCGGATGTTGTATATCTTTTGAAATACAAACGGGGTTTGCAAATAATTTAACATTGCCTTAATGGTGTTAAGTTACGTTCAAATTGCGATATTGGGGTAAAATGAGAAACAGTTCCTGGGGTAAAGTGGGAAACGTAATTTAAGCAATGTTTAATGTGATTTCTGGTAAATATTGTGTTTGATGAATTGTTTAATTGGTTTAATCGAGAAACAAACATCAATCGTGGCCACAAACTAATGAAAAGTAACATTTTGACATCAACAAGATCTGAATTACAGAAAAAAGCAGAGAAACGAACCTTTATCAAAAAGAATATATCGGTAAATATTCTTCAACTTCATCAAAAGAAGAAACATAATTTTGTACAATTTGCATGAATTGCCGTATACTTGAAATCTGTGAACTTGACGACCAGCAACTAAATATCTCCCCATTGTCACTCAGAATATTCTGACTAGGAGTAAATGCAGAATGCAGGTATTTTCTTAACATAATTATCGAGATGTTTATGAATAAATTTATATTTATATTTGCATTCTTTTTTATTACCTTTGTGATAAAGTTTCCCACTTTATCCCAACATTTTTCAACAAGTCCGAAATTGAGCTGATTTGAAAAAATCGGTCAAAAATCAATTAAATGTAATATAAATATATTCTGTCAATGCAAAAATTTAGATCATGAATCAGTCTATGGAATAGATCCTTCAAAAGAATTAAAAAAAATATTCATATAGAGGAAAATCAAATCGTGTCCTACTTTATCCCAGGCTTGTCTACCTTTTAAATTAACTCTGACATCAGTGTTGCAAACCAGTGTTCTTTATTTCCAAAGTGGTGATTAAGGACATGTGTGGAACATACGCAGTAATAATTCACAATTTTGTGATATATAAGTCATAAATTCTGATAATGGATCTTATACAATAATGGTCGGAGTTTACTTTGTTGCTATTAGGTGGCAAAATAGTGGCAAATTATTATATGTATTATGTTTCATATATGTTGCAAGTACAGAATGAAGAACTTTATAAGAACATGTTTATAAAAAATTTAGCAAATTAATTTTGAAATCGAATAAATTGAAACATTAGGTGCAATAAGGGCGTTATGTGAAAAAGTAAGTTTTGAAATATTTGCGTTTAAAGATTTTGGATGTCCGTATCTCAAAAAGTAATGAACCGATATTATTGATTCAAATTAAAATCTGAACTTTTAGCTTCATTGTGCATTTTTCAAATTTGTTTTAAAGCTCCTATTAATATATAAAATAATTAAAATAAATGATTTACACGCCCTTATTGCATAAAACGAGTATTAAAATTTGGGACTATTGAGTTTTAGAGCTATGATCATTACATAAATGAAAGAAATAAAAATTATTGTGCGTACTCTGGATATAGATATAAATTACGGTCAAAATGACTCAAAACTAAATTTACTCTGTTGAAAACTGACTCTGTAAAAAATTAAAAAAATATATATATATTTGAAATGGAGATAACGCCTTTATTGCATAAAATGACAAAAAACTTTATGCAATCGATCTGGGATTTCACAGGATGGTAGAAGGCACTTCTGGGACCATTCGGTGCGAATATTGCAAAAAGGTCGTTATGATGCCTAACGCCCTAATTGCACTCAACGTTTCAATTGTTATACACAACATTTTTATAATATCCACTATTTCGTGTTTTCATGTTTGTTTGCGGAAGTATATACATTTATTTTTTTGGAACCAGAATCGTTTTTTTTTTTTGTTGTATGTTAAATAACTAGAACCGTAGAATATAATATTTCATTTATAGCCCTGAAATCGTTCTAAAACAAATATACATTGGTTGTAGTCTAAACTATAACGTACGCATATACGATACGTTTAAACAGTTGATATAACCGAATTATTGGATTGGTTGGCGCAACAAATTTGTATTCTGTGTGTAATAATTATTTCGGGCATTTTTCATTTGTTTCAAATACATTAAATTTTATTCAAATATCGCAAAAAAATATTTTTTATTATGTAAATATGACATGAACTTGTATTTCAAATGCAAATAAAAACCCTAGTTTTACGTACATACTGTGTATAAAAATTATGAGTAACAATACAGGCTCACGGTGTAATACATTTTACAGATTTCCAATTCAAAACCGTTTCTGGATCAACTCAAAAGTGAAATTCTAGTGTCAGTAGCTTAGAGGTCAGTGCGTTGGACTGCGAGTCGAAAGGGACCATGTTCAAATCTGGGCTGGATATAAATACATCTTTTCATAGAAAACAATTTTCTACACAGCGCTAACACTTGGCAGATAATGGCAAATCTCCGAGAGTAAACAGTGCCCATCAAAAGCACTGTAGGTCCCAATACTTTGCGAATAAATATAACACGCACAGTTATATGATGAGAAAGCTCTGCTTAAGTTTTTTAGGACTATTATTATTATTAGTAATTCAGAAAAATGAAACATTTGAATGCACCAATTAATGAGGTTCAGCAGAATACTTATCTACATGGATCAAATTCATTCGCTTGTATACATTAGTGTGCCACTGATTTTATAAAGCGTTACATGTGTGTCTTTTATTTCATACCATAAAATCTTATCAATTCAACTCACACATGCACATTTTAATAGATGAACTTATAACATATAAATTAAAAAATACTCTTATCAAAAATGTACAAGTTTGAATAACACTGAACAACAGTTTAAAACATGTCGCCTCATCAAGCGTGTTTCGAGCATATGTGATAGGACCATAACTATTTAAAACATAGGGCTTCAAATAATATAGGCAGTATGGAAAAGTATATATATTCTTGAGCAGCATCAAAACCCGAGGCCGCTCAGCCATGTCTGTCTGTCTTACCGAAAACATTGTAACTAGAAAAATACTGGTCAGAATGCGATGAAATTTGAATTTAATAAGTTTTAACCAAAAATAGGATTCAAATCTGTGAACGGAAACGTCCTCCTCCCATACAAGTCATTTTTATATAACTCTTTAGAAGCCAATAACTCGAAAATTATTCAAGGTACAGTTATAAAAGTTAAAATATATTGGTAGATTCACCTAAAATATATGTTCTAAAAATCCGCCCAAATTTATTATTTAGTTTTTAGTTTTTTTGGAATTTATGCTGAACAACCAATTATTTTTATACACTACACTAAAAGTGTATTCAATTTGGCAATCCGTTTGTAAAAACCAGAATAAGGTGTGACTGGTAATCTTGAGCAGTGTCACCTAGTGAGTCGTTTAAACTACAGGAAAATTAGAGGAACTCGATCAATGAAACTTAGAACTTAGATTAGACCTTTTACCTATGTTCCGCCCATTATTGTACATAAACATCATATAACTGGAGAAGTGATTTTTTAATATATCCATTTGTTTTATGAAAACATAGTTTTTCATTAGAGTTCCTTGACTTAATTCAAAAACCATTGGAACAATATCCCTGTGTCTCCACCCAAAGAACGAATCAATTGGGGCAAACGTCTTTCTTTGCGTATCAGTTCACACAACTAATGAATACAATTGACACAACCAATTTGTTTAGTTGTGGTATCAAATTTAATTATAAGATATCGGCTAATTTACCTAGTCCTAGCGCTCCAACGTTTTGTAAACACGAAATCAGCGTCACAACAGCGTTCCCGAGATCGAAAATTGCAGAAAATTTAGTCAATATTGCCAACTATCTGTTGAGTCAACTAAGTACTGGTCATGTCTCATTTTGAATTACTTGCCGTTGCCATAGAAATAAAAAAAGAGTTGAGAAAGTTAGTTCATATGGGTAAGTTCGGTCACATGGGGCGGATTTTTAAAGTCGGTCGGGCACGACTATGGAATACCCTACACCTTTGGTGGGGATATTAATGTGGGATATTTAATTGCATACCTTAATTTTAAAGTTTTTAACTATGCTGAACCTCCCAACCCTCAGAATTTTATTCACATATCAGAAATTTACGTCTTAAATAAATTAAAAAATTGATATAAAAATATAAAAAACTAAAAAAAAAATTAGAAAAATATAATTGGGCGGACCACGCCTATATTTAAAATTTTGTAAGGCTAATACTTCATAGATTTGATTTTAATAATTTACGGATGAATATTCGTTGAAACAATTATTTTTTTGTGTGGGTTTTTTCCCAACATTCCAAGCATACATCCACCGGCACTATTCCATCTTTCCTCCCTTTAACATATAATTCTTTCCTACGATTAACATTGTGCATTGCAAGAATAGAGTAAAAATTTGTATTCGGTATTTTTAATTCATATTATTTTCTTATTAATCATAATCACTTAAAATTTAAAATATTAAAAACCAAAAATTATGTTTATTCATAGAATTATACCGGTATCATAAAGGCTAAAAGTTCAGCTCATATGTAAAAATTTGTATTTCGCAAATTTCAAACTTTGTTATACATCCGATTCATGGCTATTGCGTCAAATTTGGAAGGTTACTCCATTTATCCATTTATTAATTTCCCATAGTAACTTTTATTGAATGGAAATACTTAAAGCCATTATATTTTTTATTTTCGAAAGGGGTTCTTTTTTTATTTTGGAATATAGCACACCCAGAAGAAAATTCCCTCAAATCCAATTAAAACTGGGTGCAGTATTTTGGTCTATTCAGGCTTAGCCTTAGTAAAATCTTCGATGGTAACCAAGTCCAGACGGCAATGCTGTCATTTTGGTGAGCTCTTCGGTGAACTCAGAATAGGTGATGACTTATTTAAAGCTGCCATTGTATTCTCTTAATAACCTCTCTGTATAATTCGATTGCGCAGTAAATGAACTTTAACTTTTTTATATTAGCTAAATGTCAATATTAGCCAATAGTTTTGCTGCAAATATACCGCATATAAGAATATTTGTCAAGAGTATATTGTAAATATCATATTTTTAATTTATGTGTGGCAAACATCAAGTGTTTGTATATATGTCATATTTACAAAATACTAATTAATATTATATAGTAGGGCTGTGCGATTAATCGATTAATCAAATTTCTTGATTAATCAAATTTCCGATGAATTGATTAATCAAATTTCCGATTAATTGATTAATCAAATTTCTGATTAATTGATTAATCAAGATTTTAGATTAATCAGAACATTGATTAATCAATTAATCAGGTTTCTGATTAATCAGAATTGTGATTAATTGATTAATCTGCATTTTGATTAATCGAATTTCTGATTAATTAATTTTTTCTTCGAGAAATATTTAAAAATACTTTACTATATGGGTTTTGAACATTTAAAACACTTTTATTTTTTTAATTATTTTAAAAATAAATTTTCACTTTATTTATGTTGACAAAATGTTCAAATGTTGTTGAATAAAAGTATTTCATTTTCAATTAATCAAAATTCAGGGTTTCTGATTAATTGATTAATTAATTAATCAGGATTCTGATTAATCAATATTTTGATCAATATTTTGAATAGTTATTAAAAATTAATTTTATTACCAACATGTTATAATGTCGTCTTCCCTTTTCACAATTTTTAAATAATCAAATATTCTACAAACGAAAAATTATTTAGACGGACAAAACAGTATATTAAATATCATCTTATAAATTTATAGTTACTCTAGAATTTATTATCAATTATGTTCATGATTTATTTGTATTTGTTATATAGTGTATTTAAAGCCGAGCTCCCGAATCCAGTATCGAATGAAATCGCGAACACTTCATACGGAAAAAATCCCTTAGTCTTCGAAATACATATGTGTGTGTCTCACAACAGACTATCAGTCGGGGTTCAGAGTTCATTGACAGTCTCCAGCCATACTTTCTGTTTCACAAATACATTTTGAAAAATAATATTTAGTTTTTGTTGCATATTTTCATCCAAATACTTAAAGAAATACGTTATAGCTTTGTATGTGAATCTTGTTATAAATTACAGCTAAATTACAGCTCCATATAAAATCTTTAAAATATGTACAGTTATTTTAATAGAAGTTAAAGTTACCGGTAAATATTCAAAATATTTTTAAGTACATTGTACACTTAAAGTAATAAATGCGATAATTAACAAAAAATGTGTTCATAAATTAAAATTTCATAAAATGTGCGATTTATTATGTATTCGTGATTTTTAACTTCGTTTCGAAATTCGAAAGGTTTGTATATTTTACAATTTTATATTCGTTGATTTAATAGTATACAAAAAATAAATCTTCTCATATAAACTCAATGGCAATGTCATGGTATTTTCTAGTATTTAATGGTATTTTCGGTTAAAATAATAATTTATCCTATTGACTATTTTTAAAAGTAAAAAACTATTATTAATATAGTATTTTTTCTGGGTGTACATACACTTAATTACTTAGATAGTCATTACAACCGTGTTTCAAGAGAAAGCCGCTCCAGTTGAAAATATATAAATATCAACTTCGCCTTTTCAACGAAGACGTCGTCGAATAGCTCAAGTTCATCCTGATTCGATACTCTCAAACACTCCGAATACTCTCTTATCGGCGGAGGCCTGTGTCCATGTTTCTCCACGTAAAGTAGGACGGGCATGATGAGTGACTTGTAGTTCGTTATTTTTGTCCGGTACTTTATTTCTTAATTGTATACTGAACCCAAAAAAGACACCTGTTGGCTAGAATTATTTAGGATTCTTAGAACACATGCATGGTCGCATATTGTTTTTTAAAATGTGGTCTGTGGTCTGGTTTTTCAGCGAACCAATGGTTATTCGGACCGAGAGAAAACGAAATCTCAACGCCGTCACCAAGTTCTAGAATTGCCGGGTTTATTATTTCCTCCATATTTTCGGTATACACTTAATATCAGCACTAGTCTTATCATTTCGAAAGTTTGGATTTCGTTACGAGATCATTGCTAGTAGATGAAGAAATAACACGATATCAAGCGTCAAATTGGATTTAATGTTAGGAAGATTTCGTCGGTGTTTTTTAGGTACGAGTTTTTTTAAAATCGGAATGATATCCAAAGTAATTTCATCGAAAAATATTGCGATATCGATGTGATAAATGTTTAAATTTTAATGTGGGTACGAGACAGTCGCGAGGTTCGAATACGGGATCTTTCGGCTAGTAGTCCAACGCACCAGCGCCTTTTTGCACGTAGTCCAACGTTCTACCCAATCGATCTACCGACCCAACTTACATTAGCATATATTAGAATACAATAAATTGATACATTCCATCAATCGAAATTGAAGTATTCAAAAGAAAATTAATATTGATAAATTGATATAGCTAAGTGAATATAACCGTTAGTATTAATATTATGAATAAATGAATAAATTGCTTAATACAACAAACAGTTTTGCTAATTGTAATAAAACTTAAAATTAACGCTTTTTATTCCATTGATTATATAACAAAATGTTTTCCTGATACAATAAGAAGTTTTGCTAATCGAGCTATATGTTAAACAAAGTGAGTTTTTTTTTAAATTAATTGCATTAAAATCATCATAGTAGATTTGATGTTAATTGATTAAATATTTAATTAAATTAACCGAAGTGTGAATGATATTAATTTATGTTGGTCCAAATTAAAAATTGTAAAATTTACATTTGGTTCCTTGAATAAGTATTTGAAAAATTATAGCTACATTGGTTGTTCCTCATAAGGAAATTTCCATTGGGCAATTATCGGAATTTAAGGAGCAAAAAACTAAATATTTGTTTATTAAACGGGATACTTTCAGAAATATGTTTTTATTATTATGAACACACTTTTATGAAGTGATCATTTTATACCATATATATATGGTATATATACAAGTCATTCTATAAAAAATCAACCGAGCACTATCTCAAAATTTGAAGAAATTTGGAAGTATAGTGAAACAATGTAATATTAAGATATTGGCCAAATTTCAGCTTTCAGATGGTTTGGTTTCAAAGATTTAGTGCTTTAAAATTTGAAAAAACTGTATAAATATCAAAAAAGTAATGTTAATCACTAGATCGTATCTTAAGCTATAATGAACTAAAATAAAACACAAAAGTCTTATTTTAAAGATAATAAAATTGACAAAAAAAGTCATACAATATCCATACCATGCTGCTTTAATAGTGGTCACTTTTAAACAAAGTATATTTCAAAAGGACATATCTCAAAAAGAAACCTTTTTAAAAATTTTAAATTTATATATGTTCAATGTTGACATTTCATCTATTATTTTAGATTTTAACTAGAGTGATAAATCACGTGTTCAGAAGTTATGTATACAAATGTTAATAATTTTCTATGAAAAATATGTTTTTTTTAAGTTTCAATATTTTTTGTTATTTTATAACATACATGCTCAAAAAAAAAAAAAATTTCTGCCCTACACTCATTTTGGTGTAGTTAAAGTTGTAGTCTTTTTTTAAATACATTTGGAGCGCTGATTCCGAAATTTGCAAAAGCTTTGTCAAATGTACTCTAGTTTTTGGGATATAGCCCAACAAAACGGATATTACAAAGACACGTGGCTATGATTTGTTACCTCGTTAGGGCCTCGTCATAACTGGATCATCTCAAATAATGACATGATCGGTTCATGATCATGACCCTACCCTTATTTCTACTATAGACTGAGCGAAAAATCATTTTTGTCCATTATGTAATAACATTTTTTATTCATAACATTGCTTATATCTCGCTAAAAAAAATGTTCACGCATAAAAGCAAATTTTTGTTTTGCAAGATTTTCTGCGTCTAATATTGAGAAGATAATTTCATTCTTTTAGTTTTATCTGATATTTAAAAATAAAAGAAGATGAAAATAATGGGAATTTAAATGTTCGTGGCTATTTCTCAAAAACTAGAGCCAATTTGACAAAACTGATGCCATTTTCAGAATCAGCGCAATACATTATTCAATTTTTGAATTTTTATTAAAATAAGAGTACACAAACATTCCTAGTTTCTTGTAAAAGCTATATAGGTCCTAGTAGCTTCGGTGGATCGTTTGGTTAGTGCGTCAAAAAATCGCTGGTGCGTTCGACTACAAGCCGAAAGGTCCCGGATTCAATCCCTGTATCATTTTCATAGAAAACATTTTTCTATGCGACGCTACCACTCGGCAGTCAATTACAAACCTACGAGAGTAAACATTGAATATTAAAAGTTCTCACCCTGGGTTCGGCATTAAACTGTAGGTCCCACCACTTTGCTGTAACGCTAAACTATTATTATTAAATTGGTGTTATTAAGATCGGGTACTGATCATTATATTTTTAACTTATCACAACTACATAATGACCATGACTACTCAAATAAGTTAAATTTCTTCCAGCGTACTGCATTGGATTGCCACAATAAATTTAATTTCTATGAGTAGACATTTTCAATATTTCACCAGAAAATAATTGTGCGTACGTACCGTGATTCTTGTAGTTACTAATGCCGCATATATATTTTTTTGGATATATAAAAATAATTACGAAATCATAATTCAGAAGTCATGATTGAAGATTTTTTATGACTATGCAAATTAGAGAAACACAATGTAAGATTTTTTAATTAATAAATAGTTTGAAAATGTGTTAATTCAGGAAACATTTTTGTTTAATATATACGATATATTTTATAAACGCAATGCTTTAACCAATGCTGGACATCGTTAATTTTAACAAAAGTGCGATAAACCCTCAGCGAATGAGATATATCTATCTTTAAATTCCAGTTTTTCCATGCACATTTTTAACTAAAAAAACTGTAACTAAAGTTAATAAGATATAAGTTAATATGTTTCTATAATATGACGAATCCTCCTCACTTATATTTTTTGAAAATTTTCTTTACTCAAAACTGCAAAATTATACAAATTAACTTTGTTTGTGGATTTTTTTTTTAAGGGATTACGTTTTTTTTTGTTTACATGAAACGAACACCCAGAGGAGGCATGTCTGGTATAGAAAAGTGACCATCTGAGTCAATTTAGCTATTCCTGTCTGTCTGTCTGTCTATCGGTCTGTCTAGAATAGTTACACAGAGAAAAAATACTGTATTTAAGTATGAAAAATACTTAGAATAGCACCATCCCAAATTCGACTAATATTAAGTCCGCACAGACTTAAGTTAAGTCCGCACAGATTTATATTAAGTCCGTACGTACTTAATATAAGTCTGTGCGGACTTAATGTTAGTCGATTTTGGGATAGTGCTATTCTAAGTCTTTTTCATACTTAAATACAGTATTTTGTTTTTTCTGTATAGATTAATAAAACTTAGAAGTTAGATTATGACATACGTACACATTGTAACAATGTTTATAGTCTTGTATTTCTTTCTAGCTTCATTACCAACTATTTAAATGTACCTACTTTAAAATATTTATTTTTTTTATTTAGAGAATTCATATCAACAACGTTAATTTCTATTATTGTAAAAAATAAATTTTCGCGTAATTGGCATGAACGCACTATCTTCGTGTAGACTTGCTTTCAAAACTCTTTATTTAAATAATGTTTTTATTAAATCAGTTAAGATTAGTTCACAACACAATTTATTAAACAAACATTTGTTACAAAAATAATTTTATTGACAACTAACAAAAAGACAGAACAAATGGTTTGTGAAAATATATTTACATATTTACCACATAAAAACCGAAAAATAAATTTATAAGTTATTCGAAAAATATTTTCATAGAAATTATGCAAACATGATGGTACAGGGTATATTAACTTTGTGCATATATTGTAACGCCCCTTAGGAGGCATGTCCGGTATGGAAAAGTATATATATTCTTGATCAACATCACCACCCGAGTCCGTTTAGCCAAGTCCGATTGTCTGTCTGTCCTTCCGTCCGTCTGTCTTGCTGTCCGTATATACGATAACTTGAGAAATACTGCTTAGAATGCGATGAAATTTCGTTTCTATACTTTTTAGCCAAAAGTTAGTTTTGTCAGTGTAAATGAGCCAAATTGGTCAACGGACACGCCCAACTCTCATACAAGACACTTTTATATAACTCTTTACGAACCAATAACTCGAAAAGTATTCAAGATATACTTATAAAATTTAAAACGTATTGTTAGAATTTACCTAAAAATATATGATCTAAAAATGGGCGTGATACGCCCACATTTTTTATTACTCCTCGCTTTTTCATAGTGGACATTTTATTATTGAAAATTTTTGATTTATTGAATTGAATTATTGAAAACAAAATTATGAAATATTAGCCTTTAATCTCTACATATGTTTTAAAAGTGGGCGTGATCGGCCCACATTTATTTTTCTACATGTTTTAACATTTTTGATTTTTTTATTTTTTTACTTTTACATCAATTTTTTAAATTAATGGAATAATTTGATATGTAAATAATATTCTGAGTTTAAGAATGTTCAGCATAATTAAGAACTTTAAAGGTAGGTATACAATTAAATTCCCCACACTAAAATTCACGCCAAAGTGTAGGGTATTCCATAGTCGGTCGGGCGACTATAAAAGTCCGTCCCATGTGACCTAACTTTCCCAACTCGTTTTTTATTTAATTTTGGTATTTAAAAATTATTTTTCGTCAATATGAGTTTTGCTGTCCCGCCCTTTGCTTGTAATGGTCTCTCAGATCTGACTAACCCAATAACTCGTTCTACAATCATGATCTACCAATATTACTAGCATTTTTCCTCTAAAAAGTTGCAAGCCAAAAGTAATAAACTAAAAAAGTGGATATGTCATCTGTTAGCAAATTGAATTACTGTTTCAAAAACGACCAAAATCGGATAAAATACTACAAATACTACACTCTTAGTATTTTTTATTCAGTATATATCGATATTACAGACTTACTGGGTATAGAAAAGTGTATATATATTTTGATCCATTTGGTCCAATTCCCATATTTGGATTTCGCTGAAAATTCTCCACCTTGATTTTCTTATCCAATAAAGCATTTTTAGGGGATGACTTTTTCAATCAAATTCTATACAAATATTTCATACAAAGCCATTGTCACTGAAATGTATATATAAACGTAACGTAGAATATAGGTTTGCTTTGACAAAGAGGCGTGTCACCTCATATATAACCAAAACTTTAAAAATGCAAAAACTCCAGACGTCCTAAGAGTAGAGTTATACAAATGGAAACAAAAAATTATAATCGCTACGTATACTATGAAAATATGATTAATGGGACGTCGAACCTCCTATATAACCAAAGCTTTATAAATGCCAAAACTTCTAATTTTTAAAAGTAGTAGTCATAAAAATAGAGGCAGGATCATATTTAACATTCTATTCGGCTCACAATGTGGGTGATACTGAACAAAGGGGTGGCACCTTGTTACTAAAATTCTAAAATGCAATAACTTCGGACCTACCAAAAGAGTAGAATTAAACGACATAGACATTTACAACGAGTTGGGAAAGTTAGGTCACATGGGTAAGTTTGGTCACATGGGGCGGATTTTTATAGTCGGTCGGGCCCGACTATGGAATACCCTACACGTTTGGTGGGGATATTAATGTGGGATATTTAATTGCATACCTTAATTTTAAAGTTTTTAATTATGCTGAACCTCCCCACACTCAGAATATTATTCATAAATCAGAAATTTACGTCTTATATTCCCATAAATTAAAAAATGTATATATCATTTTGAAAAGCTAATATTTCATAGATTTGATTTTAATAATTTACGGATCAAATTTCCACTATGAAAACCCGGGAAATAATGAACAAAAAAAAAGTGGACGGATTACGCCCATTTTTAGACCACATATTTATAGGTAAATTATAACAATAGGTTTTAAATTTTATACCTATATCTTGAATACTTTTCGAGTTATTAGTACCTAAAGAGTTATATAAAATTGACTTGTATGGGAGGTGGGCGTGTCCGTTGATCGATTTGGCTCATTTTCAAACTCAGTTCCTACTCTTGGCTAAAATATATTGAGTCGAAATTTCATCGCATTCTGATCAGTATTTCTC
Organism: Dryomyza anilis; assembly: GCA_951804985.1. Taxonomy (NCBI): domain Eukaryota; kingdom Metazoa; phylum Arthropoda; class Insecta; order Diptera; family Dryomyzidae; genus Dryomyza; species Dryomyza anilis. Next base: position 46,075,327 of record OX638133.1, on the reverse strand, counting down.
AAGTTATTCTGTATTCGGACAGCAAGACAGCAAGACGGACAGACAGACAGACAGACAGACAGACAGACAGACGGACATGGCCAAACGGACTCGGGTAGTGATGCTGATCAAGAATATATATACTTTTCCATACCGGACACGCCTCCTAAGGGGCGTTACAATATATGCACAAAGTTTATATACCCTGTACCTCATAGGTGTAGGGTATAAAAACTTCGTACGGGCGAAGCTGTGCACGTGCAAGTTGTTTAAATTTCAAATAATTTTTTTTGAATTCTACATTAATAATGACAGTCTAAATTTAGAATTTAATCCCGATTAAAAAATTTCAAACTGCTCAGTTGATGCCTAAAATGTTGATCCTGGAAAAATGTACCACTTCTGAAATTTTTTGAAATTTCTTATTTGTTATTGTTTTTCACCGAACAAATTATTTTTATGTTTTTACAAAATAAAGTTTAAAAAAAGAAAAAATTAATGGTTCTTGTCTGAGATGATTATAGTTTGAAATCACCAGCTTTTTCATTTTTATAATGAAGACGAAACTCTTATAGGAATAGGAACGACTCAAGCTGAGTTCCAATTTTTGCACAAAGTTATAAATGTGTCATTACGACTCAACCAATCCCTAATTTTATCTCATTTATGATTCTTTCATTAAAACTTGCTATTCTTTATTCTATTATTGAAATTATTTGCCACATTATCTGAGTCAACCACAACAAGCGAACGTAGACTAAGTTCTACTTATGGGATATTCCATTTTAAATCCACAAAAAAAAAAGAAATTTAAACATAATCCTCTTTTAAATTGATTAAATTTTATATGTGTGTTCTCTCATATTTAGCTAAAAAATATGCAAACTTTGAAACCTCTTCCTTCTATGGTTCTTGAAATATGGCGGCTTAAAAAGTGAAAAAATAGGAAAAAACCCACAAATTGCATTTATTTGAAAAACTGTGTTACGTACAATTGAGGGATCATTTTAAAGGTGTTTAATATGGTATATAATTTTATTTTTGTATCCAAAGGTTAAAGGTCATTATCCTATGATCTAGATTTTAGGAAGATTTTTCTCAAAAACCCATTTTTTCTTAATTTTGAAAAAATATATGTTAATGCTTCTTTTCTTCTTAAAATGTGAGTTAAATTTCATTGGTGTATTCGTATATGTTTCTGAGTTTAAAATAAAAATGTGAAATCAAGTCAATATTATTTGAATTTTGTTTTTGAAAATAAAAAAAAAAAAAATTATGATTTTATAAAAAAATGTCTATTTACTTTCACATTTTTATTAATAACTCATAACCGATAAGAGAACACCCGTGAAATTCGACAGACATGTTAAGAAGAGAATCTGCAAAAATATAAATTTATTTTTATTATTTAAAAAATATATCACATGATTATTGCCTTTATCTTTTGGAAACAAAAATTATCATCTTATAACTTTCAAACGATACCGATACTGATGTATGTATGAAAACTACTTGTTTAGATAAACGTATTTAAGTTAACTTTATTATACATTTTTATTTATAACTCAGGAACCAATATGAATACACATATAAAATTTAACACAAATGTTAAGAAGAAAATCACCAATAACATATATTTTATTGAAAATTTTAAAAATATTGGTATTTGAGAAATATCATTCCAAAATGTAAATAATGTTATAATGCTTTAAATACAATTTATTCAGCACGCCTAGCTCCAAACGCCTTTACTCAAATATCCATGCCCATTTCCATTTTTTTAAGAATATCTGTCGGACAAAAATTAATCTAGTTGAATATGGCGTGTTTAATTTTTTTTAATGCATCAAATTTTAACGAATATTTTTATTTTTGATAATAAAATTTTCAGTACTCTTACACCGAAGAGACTTGAAGTGACATCTATTATCGAAATGTTCCTATTTTAAAATGTCCCATGTGACCTAACGATCCCAACTGGTTTATACTGACATCACCTATTCTCCGTCTTACTACATCTATTATTTTTGCGAAATTCAATCATACTCATGTCTAATTTGACGCATGTATATAGAAAAACTCTTCCACATAAATAAATCCACATATTTATTAAAGCATAGCTATTGTCAAAATTAGAATAAAAATTGCTTTGTATTGGAGGAAAATACCCCCCAGCTTAGATTCTGCAGCACCAAATTATACAAAAATCGTATACAAAATATAACATTATTTTTAAATATACTTATATAACTACATATTTTCCACTTAAATAAAAAATGTTAACTATTCCTATATAGCATTTGAATAGTACATCACGTACTTACATTAGTGGTTACCATCACCAGCATATTTCCAAAGATTACGAACAAGTAATCAACTTCGTCGATTCACCTCCTAATTCTAAAGAATCTTGGACAGGTAAGATGAAAAATACGTGAGTGCTTTTGGTTAAACTACAGCTTAAAATATCAAAAAATAAACTGTCTAGACGAACAATCAAAAGGATCACCACGACCACAAATCATCGAAGTGCAAACCATTTATTCCAATAGTGGATCACGTAAAAGACGAATGGATTGGGATTCGTTGACAATTGGTGAAGGTGGAAACACAACATCGCAGTCTACTGACGCAGCAAGCAAAATTCCTCACTTATGTGGGTATTCAAATGACGGTGTACACGCCCAACAACATGATAAAGAAAAACAGAAAAAGGAAAAAGTTTCCGGTAAGTCCTAGCAAAAATAGACAATTTTGAAAGCAGAGAGATCAATTATTTTAATCGATAAATACCACAAAATACTATTATATTATATTTGATTATAATTATTATTATGAGATTTAATAGGATTTTTGAGTTTGTAGTTTTTTGACTATGTTGATTATAAACGAAACTAATATGTGACTGTAAACTGATCCTATTTAAGACAATTTTCTGAGTATGTTTAAAAATTATATATTTTTGGATGTACAAATAAAAATGACATTTAACGTTTATAGCTATTATATTGATAACAGTACTGCCCGCAATACGTATACAAATAAATTGTGAATTTTTAATAAAGAATACGTCAATTAATAATATTCTGTTCGTTGTGTTGATATACACGAAGGTAATCATTTCATTTACACGTTTCGAGTATTTACTAAACCCATCAGAAATTGTAATATTTTACGATTAGATTGTCAATGATGTGGACTTAAAGAACCATGTCATATATTCGATGTCATCTTTGACGTATCAAATCCTTTATGATAATATGTCCTTGTAACATTAACCTTTACCAAAGAATGTTATTTATCTAACATATCTGACAAATATATACCGTATGTAAGTATATCATGTAATATGAAAATGTACTCAAGGAAACGTCGGTAGCTCGACTGGTTAGTGCGTTGGACTACGAGCGAAAAGTCGCTGGTGCGTTCTATTACGAGCCGAAAGGTCCCGGTTCGATCCCCAGCGACTGCCAACATCTTTTTCATGAAAAACATTTTTCTATACGACGCTACTTCTCGGCAGTCAGTGCAGCAAACCTACAAGAGTAAACTTTACCCGCCGTTCAAATTCGACATTAAACACGCACAGATCAAATGCTGAGAGAACTCGGCCCAAGTTATATACTGTAGCGCCAAACTATTATATTATTATTAATCTAGTAAACAAGGAACCATTGAGAATAGATTAATGTCAATTTCCACTGGGGAAATTATACTTGATAATAGAGATAATTTCAAATATTTCGAAAAGTTACTTTTCAATCTGTAGATTATTGTATCACACTGCAGTGCCCTTAGACTTTACAATAAATTTAAATATTAAACAGTCGATTAGAAGATGCCACAATTCGTTGGTCATATCATACATGATCTATTAAATATATTCATAAAATAAAATACAAAACGTACATAGTTTTTATGTAGAAAATGCAAAATTATCAAGGCAATACATTCCCAAATACTGATAGTAACTATCGTAGATTTAGTCGATATCAAAATATTGTTGGTATGTTTAAACGGTACTTTTAATGACGTAACAAGTACTATACTGTAATCTATGCTAAATTCGATGTCTAGAAGTGTTTGTATGCCGCAGAAATATTATTAAATTTATGTACGTCATTGACCAAATCAAAACTTCCTATATATTATTTCAGGTTTTGTTATTAGTTCTTAGGTGTTTGCACTAAAAAATTATCTAATATTTTGTATTTATCTGATAAATATAAGATCGGGGATTTTACAAATGAGTCTGCAGATTGTGACTTCAACCGGTACAATGACACCCACTACAAATTGCGTTAGATTCCGGTAGTTCAGTTTCGAATAGTTCGATCATGCACTCAGAAAAAAACATTCTTAAAATAAAAATGCGGTTTGTTAAAACATTGTTAGAGTAAATTGTATGTAATTGTGATTAAATCATAAATATCTCTATTCATGATTTAAGTACGCCACGTTGTTGGGAACGTTTTAACCCACATAAGTTCTTGAATCAAAGTATAAATTGCTGGCATTACAATTTTTTCTGTGTGTGCTACAATAATAGATATGTCTTTATATTTTTTTAATTCACAGGACGCGGTAGTTGGAACGATGACATCGATTTCGATTTGAACGCAGAATTCAATACTAATTCTTACCTAAATAAGTGAGGTCACAATTGTTGTTAACTTTTTAGATTGTTACTAACTTCGAATACTGATATTTTTCCAAGTGAATCCTTTCTATCCTTTTCATCAGCATTGACAGTGTTGAAACAGGAGCCGCAATCTGAGCAACTAAAGGACAACAAGAGCCCAATCGTAGATGAGGGAAACATTTCAAACACCGTGGCTGAAACCATTGTTAATACAAATCATAAACAAAATAATGATATGAGCTTAGAACATAGTGAGTCTGGCTTGACTACATCAGGATTGAAACCAAAATTGGGTGTGGATGAAAAGGTCAACGATACAGTCACTACAAATGACAATGTTGATGTTCTTCTACATAAGGAAAAGAATAATTGTACATAATGCTACAAATTATAACTAAAATGTATAATATAATCATTCCTTATTTACTTTCTTTTTTGATTACTCCACAATATAGCTAATCATCAATTGGAAAATACAGCTACGTCTGCACTTTCGGATGATCACAAGTATTATAATGTTCGGCATGATTAGTAGCGATCTTTAAACATTTACTTGTATTATTTATAGATTTCAGTACATTTTGGCAGCCGCTACGTCAATAGCTACAAAAAACAATGAAGAGACCTTGACATATCTAAATCAGGGTCAAAGTTATGAGATTAAGTTAAAGAAAACAGGTGACTTGTCCTTTTATCGCGACAAAATTCTAAAGGTAAGTTATTGTGTTCATCATTCATTTAATAATCCCGAGATTTCTTTTTCTAATTCCGATGTCCCGGAATTTTCAAAATGCATCGGGATTGGAACTCCCAATATCTATATACATTTTTTTATATATATAGATACATACAGTGGTGTGAAGTAAAGTAGTATCACTAATTATAAATGCTTTGAAATGGTGTTAATAATTAGCGATGTCCCCAAAATTAATTTAATTTGACCTAACAGTACAAAAAGGCATGTCACACATAGCTGACGATCACTAACTATTCCTATTATGCATACAGCACTGATTGGTATTATATATTAAATTTCCTTTAAAATAGTCCTATTATGTGTGTGTATCTTAAAAATACTTATAGCATATGTATAACGTTTTTAACAATATCTATCTCTTATTGTAGGGAACAAACCATTTACGATAATTTTTGAATTCGATAAAATAAAGATTAATTTACGATATGAAACTCAAAATATTTTGTTTTTTGAAATTTTTGTCAAAAAAGAAAAATTTCTGAACAAATTAAATTTGTTTATCGAATATAAACACTTTTTCGATATCTACTCGATATCTATTTCGACAAGAAATAACTATATCGTTAGATAGGTTCATATTTAAAGTCGTTTCGTTTAGAATTCAGTTTTAAAAAACTAATTAAAAGTTTACTTTAAATTGTCTACGATTATGCGCCATTAGTATTTAATAATATTTTAAAATACAGCCCTTACGTCACTTTCGTCATTATAAATCAATTTATTTTGCTCAGAACAATTTTGTCAATTGAAACTAATAAATTTCAATTAAAACCATTGGACTTGAATTTAAATAATTGTTTGCGTACATTTTGCTCCAATTTAAGCAACTGCTGGAGCGAAGTGGTAGGCTGTCTGTCTGTCTGTTTCATTTGACAAATTAATAAATAATAGTTTTTTTACAGAATTTTTGTTGTTTTTGTTTTGTTTTGTGTTGATGTGACCAGTTACATATCTCTAATGATTATTATTCCTGGGGCCAGTTAATTAAATCCATGCTTTTCAGAGTGTTATAAAAATATGTTTTCACGAGCGCCGTCTTCAGTACATGGAACGTGAACAAATGCAACAATGGCAAGCATCGCGTCCTGGTGAGCGCATCATAGAAGTCGATGTCCCGCTATCCTACGGCCTCTGCCACGTTTCTCAGCCACTGAGTCCGCACCATTTGAACACTGTCGAGGTATTCTGGGATCCATTGAAGGAGGTTGGTGTCTACATTAAGGTCAACTGCATATCAACGGAATTTACGCCCAAGAAGCACGGCGGTGAAAAGGGCGTGCCGTTTAGGCTACAAATCGAGACATATATCGAAAGCACCAACAGTGCAGCGCTGGTTGGTACATCAACCTCATCAGTGGCCCCGACAACAGCGACAAGCACCGAGACGTCAGGAAATTTGAGTCCATCCATTAACATACCAGCAACATTGGCAGCTGGAAAACAGCAAACAGTACATGCTGCCGCTTGCCAAATTAAGGTTTGTTGTTTCTGTTTAATCTCTCTGAACCAGCTCTCCAAGAGTCACCGACTCTTTGCAGGTTTTCAAATTGAAAGGTGCCGATCGAAAGCACAAACAAGACCGTGAAAAGATACAGAAACGATCACAATCGGAACAGGAGAAATTTCAGCCGAGCTACGAATGCACCATAATGAACGACATTTCGTTGGATTTGATTACTCCGTACACGGGATGTTTCAGTCCAGAATAGTAAGTCACTCTATACACTATTTATAACCTGTTCAATAATTTAAATCAATATAAAAGTCGAATAGCCAATCACAAAAAGGTAAAATTATATTATTTTCATACACTTAGAAATAAAGTGGAAAAATTACACTGTGCGACATCAATCTTTTTTAAACCGACCTTAGATCTACAAAACTTACTCTTGTGAATAATTTTAGATTAGCTTAATCGATATTCGTTTCATTTTTAAATAAAAGCACCATTAAATAAAAGCAGAAATAAATCAATATTAGAAATAAACCGATAAAACTAACAGAATAAAATAAAACATATTCTCAAATACAGATTTGTGGTATCCTAAAAAACGAAATTAGTACACCTACCCATTAGTACCAATGGGTACTCAAATGGAATGAAATTCTTTAGCGATTGTATGTTTGCAGTTATTTTCAGAATTCGTAAACTCTGGAGACCTCTGGTTTACTGTAAATGGTAAATTTTATTATTAAATATATTTAGGGTATCTGTAGTTGTCTTAGACCGACTAAAATTTTCCATATTCTTACTAACTTCTTTCCAAACTATAAAAATTTGTCCGCTCTTAAATTTTCCATGTGATATAACCATTTTTTATTACCAAGTTTTCGGTAAATATTTTTATTATCTCTTCGATCGAAGTTTATTGTTTGATACGAGATTTAATTAAACCAGCTGTACAAATATCATTTAATAGAAATATTTTTGATTATCTACGATTTAAATTCTGCTGCAGCTTTAAGAAAAATTTACATTTTTTTATTCAATATTTAAATGATCAAAAACCTGATTATCAACACACATGTAAAACTGTTATACAGCTTTGGCAGCATTCGTCGAATAGTACGGACGTTCAATACGTATTTAACCACATAAACCAGTTTTCTCCATCGGGCCATCGGTATGTACGATGGTGTAAAACATGTTTTAATTCAATAGATTGCAATTATCATATAAATAAATATTCTTCATAAGTGTGATTGTGATAGCAATCGGCGTACTGGAAATAGTGAATTAAAGCAGCTATCATATGGAATGCAATATTTAAACGAATCAGGGCTAATTCTAACCAAACATGTACCTGCTTTTATTTATGCAAAAAAAAGTCAACTTGTCAGTTTGTTGAGGGATCACTTCAACTACTCTTCGGGTTTATATTTTGCCAAAAGAGGACAATAAGTAAAAAAAAAAAAACACAACTGTAGTGATTTAGTCTTAAATGCGGCCGTCAGTCGGTCAGTCTTTATTGAAGGATCATTGCAAGCACATTGGTAATTCAAGAATATGAAAATTCAGTAGATCGTGTTCTTAAATATGTAAAGTTTATTTATGCCATATACTACGTACACCATTTATAGTTATTTTGGTTTATTATCGTTTACAGTATGAAAGTTTGGCCAAATTCGCCGGTTCACATCCCAAAATACGATGGAATATTGCCGTATTCAAGCACTTCACCTCCCTCTAGTTCAAGTCCTATAGCCATCAATAACGTTACATCCAGCAATTCGCCAACTTTAAAACTTATGGACACTAACATGGTATCGCCTCAGCAGGTAGCTGTGGATCTGGAAGATTATGTATGTCGTGGGAAATGCGTAATGTGATGATTTTGAAATGTATTCTTGTATATTGCAGACTATGAACATCATGCCTGACGCTACACCGGCACAAGTTACTCAGTGGTTGGCATATCATCGATTAACCACATATTTATCAACATTTGCTCACTTTTCAGGAGCCGATATTTTACGGTACGTTATTTTTCAATTAAGATATGCTTAAATTATAAATATTTCAATATCAATTTTTTGAAGATTTAAATATCTTTATCAATGGGAACACAGAGGCACACAAGTGCGTCATGGGAATTGTTTGGGTGAATATTTTTGTACTTTAAACTTTGTTGGGATTTTAGGTTGGGATTTATGACCCATCGGAATTTCAAATTTTCCTCAAATTCTGCCCATATACTTGCTACTATTTTGTACTGAATAAAAAGTGATATATAAATATATAAGAAATTTATAAAGAAATTTGGATCAATAATTAAAATAAAATTAAAAAAAAATTGAATTCTCACATCTATTAGAAATGGTCAAACGTAATTTTAAATAAAATTTAAAGTGTTCAGAAAAAGTTCATATGTTAATTCCAAGTTAAAAACTTTGTCATTGTTACAGAATTATATAGAAACGAGTTGTGAAAGTTAGGTAACATGGGTAAGTTCGGTCACATGGGACGGTCTTTTATAGTCGGTCGGGCCCGACTATGGAATAACCTGCACCTTTGGTGGTGTTCTTAATGTGGGATATTTAATTGTATACCTTAATTTTAAAGTTCTTAATTATGCTGAACTGCGCCCACCGTCAGAATATTAATCACATATCAGAAATTTACGTCTTATATACCCTTAATTTAAAAAATTGATATAAAACTATAAAAAACTAATAAAAAAATATAAAAATAAATGTGGGCGGGCTAGGCCTATATTTAAAATTTTGTAAGCCTAATCTTTCTTAGATTTGATTTTAATAATTTACGGCTAAAATTTTCACTATGAAAACCCGGGAAATAATGTAAATAAAAATATAGGCGGATCACGCCCATTTTTAGACCACATATTTCTAGGTGAATTCTAACAATAGGTTTTAAATTTTATAACTATATCTTGAATACTTTTCGAGTTATTAGTTCCTAAAGTGTTATATAAAACTGTCTTGTATGGGAGGTGGGCGTGACCGTTGGTCGATTTGGCTCATTTCCAAAGCCAGTTCCTACTTTAGGGTAAAACATATTAACACTAAAGTTCTTCACATTCTGATCAGTATTTCTCAAGTTATTACGTTTTCGGGCAGACGGACAGACAGACGGACATGGCTAAACGCACTCCGGTAGTGATGCTGATCAAGAATATATATACTTTTCCATACCGGACACGCCTCCTAAGAGGCGTTACAATATATGCACAAAGTTAATATACCCTGTACCTCATAGGTGTAGGGTATAAATAGCTACATCTGTTTTCTTATCAACACCGTTTATTTCAAGTCTGGTACGATAAGTCGAAATTTTAAATATCGAAACTGAAAATACCGCAGACAAAAATGTAGAAAATAAAAATACAGAAACCTTAAAATGTAGAAATCACAAATGTTGATAAACAAAATGTGGAAAACAAAAAATGTCGAAATTTAATATGGCAAAATCATTGTTTGCCGACACGTAACAAAAAAAATATAATATTTTAAGTAAAACAACAATTTTCCAAGTAAATATAATAAAATACGATATAAAAAAGCACAGATTTAAAAAACACAACATAAAAGAAGAGTGTAATTGATTTTGAATTGAGCAAAACAAATTCTATTTCAAAAATAAAAAATTAGAATTGAAGCAAAGTAATTCAAATTTAAAAAATTTGAATTATAAATACTCAATTCAACTTCAGCTATGAAATACTTAATGCCATCAAAAAATTTATGAATTGAATTGATTCGAATTGAATTGAATTTATATGAATTAATTTGAGTTTAGTAGAGCGCCCTGCAGTAATAGTTCAAGTGGTCATAATTTCCATGTGAAATTCGCACTCCGATCCATCATTGGACATTTTTGGATGAATTTGTTCAAATGGACACGGATTACATTCAAGTACGTCATTGGAATTTTATGTGCATCTGTTCCAATGGGCATAGATTCACAACCAAGTGCGTTTTTTTTGGATGAATCTGTTCCAGTGCCATTACAGAAGCACCTAAGTGCGTAATTGAAACTTTTTTGGATGATTCTGTTCCAGTGGAAATACAGATGCACCAAAGTGCGTAAGTGGCACTTTTTTGGATGAATGAATGACGTAGTTGGGTTCTGGCCAAATCCCAATGAAACCTATTTGTCAAAAAAAGTGTCCAATGACGCAGTTAGGTTCTGGCCAAATCCCAATGGAATCCAATGGCGCAGTGGGTTTTGGCCACATCCCAATGGATCCAATTTGTCCAAAAAATATCCTATGGCGCAGTGGGTTTTGGCCAAATCCGAAACATTTTTCCAAAATATGTCTCAATGACGGACCTAGATGCGTATCTGGTCCCACATGAAGGGATTCACCCAAAAAAAAGAATCTGCGGCTAATTGGAACAGATTCAACAAAAAACGTCGAACGATCCACCTAGATGTCCCTTAAAACACATTCAAATATGCTGGCTCCGGGTACAACAGATTTACCGAAAAATATCCTTTGATACACCTGGGTGAAATTCTGTGCCATTCAAATACATTCAAGCCGAAATGTGATGCGTGCCACTTCAATATCAATGCTTTTGTATTTTAAATAGAATTGATCAATTCCAATTCATGTTTTGTTGAATTGAAATTGATCAATGCCAATTTATAAAATTTTAATTGAATTGAATAAAAGTATTTCACTTCAAATTTTTTTGAATTTGAATTTGTTTACTCAATTCATATGAAATGTTCTTCGAATTGAAATACTTTTTTCAAATGCCATTTAAATAAGTAGAAATGAAATTATTTGAAAACAATTTCAATTCATGAACAAATTTAATTTGAAAAATAATGAATTAGTCCCGTCTCTGTGTGTAATGGCTCAAATGCGATTTGAAATTATTATTTCGTCGTTGTAGAACTAAAAGTCACCAACTACATTTTCAAAATGCCAATTATTCATTTACAAAAATCTTTACATATCTTTCAATTTTTCTTCGATGAGCCCAATATTTGTACCAAATAACAAGAAAATGTGAGTTTATCAATTGGTATTTCAACTTTGGGAAGGTTAGATCACATGGGAAATTTTAAAGTAGGTGTAATTATGATAGTTAGGATTATCAAAATTATAGTCGGTCTAAGCCGACTATAAATACCCTACACATATGTGTGGTTACCATTCAAAGTGATATATAGGTCACCAGGGTATACGAATCCTGAAAATAACTACAAACATTCAATCGCTGAAGAATTTCCATTCATTTGATACCCATATTTACAAATGGGTAGGTGTACCGAATTTCGATTTTTTTTTTTGTGAACCACAAGTCTTTTCGCCGGAAAACATTATTATCATGTATTTGAGCATGATGTCAATATATATTTGACCAACAAAGTTTACCTAAGCACGTATACATAAAAATTGATCTTTATATGTACATTTTATATGTGGTATTTGAACATAAGTGGTCGGATCATAGGTCACCATGGACCGCACATACAGCGTAGGTATATTAGTAATCTAAGTTATAAGTTTCATTTATCTAGCTCTTCAATTTTAAAAGTCTTAGGGATTTCAACAGACAGACAGACAGACAGACGGACAGACAGACAGACAGACAGACGGACAGACAGACGGACAGACGGACATCGCTAAATCGACTCAGGAGGTCATGCTGATCAAGAATATATATACTTTTCCATACCGGAGATGCTTTCTTCTGGGTGTTACAAACGGCGTACCAAACTGAATATACCCTTTCACTCTTAGTGTAGGGTATAAAAATGTATCAATTACTTTTTGTAATAATTACCAACAAATTTGAAATGTAAGATTTTCATAAAAATGTATTTGGTGACTTTTAGTTCTACAACAACGATTTCAACATTTAGATATTTCGGCATTTTAATTTTCGACATTTTTTGATCGTATAAAAAAAAATATTTTTGTATTTATAGTTTCAAAGATTTTTCGACATTTTCTAGCATTAAAATAGCATTAAAAGGCTTTTAAAATTACGACATCTTTAGGTTTTGACATGAAATGAATTATTACCAATAATGTCTATTTTTCCTTAAATGTTGGACAACTTCTCTATAAAACCTCATTTAACGTTTAGTGTTACTCATACATACTATGTAATTAATGAAAACTAAAATCAATGAATTTGTGACTACATAGCAATAGTCATGTTTTATTGACTCTCGGTATTCGGTAAACGGATCATCAAGAGGTCTAATATTTTGCACAAGTTATAAGTCACAAAAAAAGTTTGAACTAAATCCACAACATTTAAAAATTTAGGTGGCCGTTATGACATTATTATGATTCACGTGAATCACTCGTGATTGTGATTGAATCTGATTGTGAGTGATTGAGTAGAACAAAAACAATCTATCGTGAGTGAGTGTGAGTCAAAACTCACTCACCTGCCCATCTCTACAGGGAAGTAATGGATTTTTTAAATTAGGGCACACTATTATTACAGTACATTTAAAGGATACTTTACGAAATTAATCAATAAAATATTGAACCACTCGATTTTGACACTTCTTTTTAGCCTCCTGTAAAATTTTTGTTGGTTACGAACTATTGTCTGTAAGGTATCGATATATTATGAACTCAATGATGGCATTCATTACATTTATGAAAAAACATTTTTCTGTGTAGTGTACACACAAAATATTTTTTTTTTGCCCATATCCATCCAACTTATGTTAAGATGTTTCTTTTTGCAAACAGCTAAAACCAATATAGAACAATTTTAGAATACTTTGGTGTGGACATTAAGTGACATAATTAAATGCATTTAATCTTAAAAAAATATATTAAATCATACAAAAATAGTACCACGTATGTAAATTCAAATTAACTAATTTATTGAATCGAACATGTATTTCGGAGGTACGCCTCCGCAATAAAAATTTATAATATATGTAATAAAATCAAAGAAAAAGTATATATTTCAAATTTAAATAAAACAAGTATGGATAAAAATGAGTTTGAAAATGAACCAAATCGGTCAACGGACACGCCCACCTCCCATACAAGTCATATTTATATAACTCTTTAGGAACTAATACCTTGAAAACTATTCAAGATATACTTATAAAATTTAAAACGCATTATTAGAATTTACCTAAAAATATGTTTTGTTTTGGTTTAAAAGACTTTATAATCATATTTTTGTTTTACAGAATGTCAAAGGAGGATTTGATTCAGATTTGTGGCCTTGCTGATGGTATTCGTATGTTTAACATTTTACGTTCAAAGTACGTGAATAGAATATTTCAAAAGTATACTTAAATATACTATTAAATTGTTTATTTTCCAGAGTAATAACTCCGCGTCTGACTATTTACGTCAGTATGGATGGCAATAGTTATAATGCGATTTACTTAATTTCCAATACATCTAAAGAATTAGTACAAAAACTATATAAACTTCCCGGATTTTATGAACTGATCGCCAACAGTTCAAATTTAAATGGAAACAATTCTATAGAAAATGGCAGTATCTTTAATAACTGGGGTATGCACTCAAAATACTCAGGAAGTGGTTCCAGTATTTTCAACGACGTGGCAAAATCTTTTATTTACGTGACTGGGCCATCAGGAATACATGTGACTGTCACCGACGCAGTGCTTAATAATGAAATAAAAGACGGTAGTCTATATGCACTTGAAGTACAAAATGGAAAAGTTATTATGAAACTTCTAAACAAAAATGATAATTAAAAGCGAGACAAAACGACGGCAATACCACCATATTTTACATATATTTTACGGGTCAGAAATTCAATGAATAATATTTTTACTTTATTTTACAAATCAATATTTCTTTGAATAAATATAGTTTTTTTTTCTGTAACTTTGAAAAATTATCTTTTTTTACAAAACAAACCATTTCTTAAATACTATGTAGAACAAAAAAAATAAAAATTTAAAATAAAACATCTAAATGTGTCATAGAGAGACTCGAAATAAAAAATGTGTAATTTCTTTATTATATATGGGCATTTCCATGATGTCGTTCGCGACTACGTTTATGCCGTAGGAGTTTAGTTCAAGCTAACGTTTAGTCCGAGTTAAAAGTACGGCATATTAATTCGAATAACATAACACGATTCGAGAACTGTTCAATTTTATGAATGGCAACGCCTTTGCTTTTGAAATACATTATACATTTTACATTTATTTACATTTATTTAATTATACATTTTACATTTATGCATATAAATTTTGACAGACCCTCTATTGTTTCATTGCAAAAAATAGAATTACTATTTTTAATGTCGTTTTTATTTAATTTTTTTATTTGACTTTGTAAAAATGGTGAAAATTTTTGATATATATTTAATGTCAAATAAATCTTAATTAAATGTTTCTTTATATTTGTGCGTAGGGCGTAAATAGCTCTATATTTATTAAAAGAGATGAAAACAATCGAACCGCTTGATCCTAAAATATAAATAGAAGAGTAAAAACTTCCAATTATATTTTTATTTCACACATATTATAATGCATAACTTTTTCTTATTTCGTAATAAAAAACAATGAAATCTAATATTAGTTTTGAAGTTTTTAATATTTATTTACCATGTGACGTGACGAGACAAAGTTTGCAATTTTATAAAAAATTAGCTCTTTATGACATGCATCAGTTTTTTTCTTGTTTAATTTGGCGTACTATGGCGTACTGATTAAAGAATTAAAATTTTAAACATTTCTTAGCACTAACGCAGAGGTAATGAGAATAAGTATTGTTTCGCGGTCGCGAACGTGAGATAAAAAGTCAATGAAAGCAAATCAAAAAATTACCGTTTACTGATCTTTATTTACTGTCTTTGTATTTTTTTTTGTTTATTATTGTTATGAAAATTAATTTGTGAAAAGAGCGCACTTGTAACATCGCTCTTAAAAAAGGAAATCATCAATAGAAAATGTTATAAAAAAATTAAAATAAGAAAAAAAGAAAAAAAAGTGCACTTTAAATTTTAGACTTAACGTAATCAATTTAAAGATTTGACGAATTTAAAGTGTAACACTTTAATTTGGAATTTATCACATTAAAATTGAATGTATATCATTTAATTCATTTATCTTCATGCCAGTAGATCATAGTTCATAAGCACAATTTGATGAACTTTATGAATAAAAGGAATGTCGGAATGGTTAATGGTTGACGCTTAATGGTTGACGGTTAATGGTTACAACAAAGATCAATAATGAGAAAGAGCAAGGTAACGCAGGCAAGGCCATACGATTTGATACTCATTGAGAGCATATTTTTGTAGTCTTACAAAAAATTAAGAAGTTACACTTTAGAAGTAAATTTAAAAATTACAGTGTCATATCGACGCCCCTTACGGAAACTATTATATTAAAATTGTCTTACGAAAAAAAGTATATATCACTTTTAAACGAATACAATTTCATTTTTACTTAAATAACGAATATTATAATGTTCTCAAAATTTCACAGAAAATTAGTACAACAAACAGTTTTCTGTGGAAAATTATTATGTTTCAAATTTTTAGACGAAAATTGGAGATTTTTATTGTACATTTTTTTTTTTCAAAATCATATTGCGTTGCTTTTATGTTTTGATATATGTCATTTGTAAAATTTGTTTGACAAAATTCAAAATAATTACGCTATAATGATATAAAATATGCATTACCATATACTATGTAGGTGACTCCGAAGATTAGTGTGTTGGAATTCTAGCCGAGACGTCGTTGGTTCAAACACCAGCGAAGGCAACATCAAAAAAATAAATAGAAAATATATTTCTTCACCGCGCTACCTCTTGGTAGATGACCTTCACCCATGAAAAGTTATGATTTCGTGTCTCCTAAGAAATCTAGACTGTTACAGAAAATTGAGGTTTAATTTCAGGACTGATATAAGTTTCCAATGGTCTGTGGTCTTTATAAAACGATTACATATATTTATTAAATGCTGATGTACAGGTTTTATATGAAGGCCCCAATCATAAATGCATTATTCATGTTCAACAAAAGATTCCAATCTTCTTCGCAAAATTTGAATCATTTTTATATTCGTAGATACTCGGATATACATATGCATATTCTCAGAAATATCAAAAACATAATAGAGTTCCTGGCAAAACCATAAAACGTATTATTTTTCTCATCAAATTATTTGAACCTCAAAAAATAACGTATTTATTTTCGTAAGGAAAAAAATATATAATAGTTTTCGTAAGGGGCGTCGATATTAAAATATAAAATGTATTTAAAATTTAAATTAAACATTTTGAAATTTAAAGTTTTCAAATACGTCTGACATACATGCACACTTTTTATAATAAAGTGTTTTGCACCGGAGTTTAAAGTGATTTTAAAGTGTTATTTTCTCGGTGTATGAACTCAACTTTTCAGTCCGTTGGATTAACAGGGATACTTAGATAAACTTTGGACTTTTTAATATAATTTTAGTATTTTTACTTAATAAAGAATTGTTTTTCACCCCTAATTTTTCGGTCATGGTGGACTTTTCTGTGAAAATAAATATATATATATATATATATATATATATATATATATATATATATATATATATATATATATATATATATATATATATATATATAGTTATTTTCACAGAAAAGTCGTTGTCGTTAATTTACGATAATTATTTTTAAAGTTATTTAAAATACGTTAATTCATCAATGAATATTTTTATTTTGAAATCTGTTATTATTTTGTTATTATTTGGAGTGTAATAAACTTACGTGTAGAATAAATGTATTAAAATGAAATAAATTGAACGAGTATGCGGCCTAATAGATGAAAAATAAATAAACATGTCTCAATACTTAGAAGCACAATAAGTGCATTTTAATAGGCCTTAATTAGTAATAATGAATTACAAGTGAATTGCCTTGTTAAAAATAAAATTCCAAATTGAAAACAGATGTGTAATATTTGTGAGGTGAATGAATAAGCCAAACGATTAAGGGTTATTTGAATGTTGTAATAGTTTTTTAATTGATTGAACATGTGGTTCAAAATTTTAAAGTAGTAAACATTGATTCCATTTACTAATGATGAAAAAGGCAGGCACTTTTCACATTATAACAAACAGGGACAACAACACTATTCTACAAGAAATATTTACGGTGACATTTTAAGTAATTTATATCGGAAATTATCGCATGATTTCAAGATGTTGCAGATGCAAAACTTTATCACAAAATAAAACAAGGACCTTACCCTCCGAAAATACATGATACAACAAGAAACAAACATAAGTAACATAGTTCTCTTTCATATTTTCACAATTGGCCACACTGACGTATGAGTAACAATGTTTACACACATACAAATCTTATTTCATAGCTCTTTCATAGCCCGAGCAATGAGAATTTTTACCGATCACAATTATCATCTACTTTTGCGTCTATAACCCTGAATATGAAATTGACAGAATTTTGTAACAAGAACATATTGTAACTGATTTGAGTTGGTTACTCGTGACTAGGGAATACAATTTCGAGCCATTTTCGTAATCCCGGGATTTCGGGATTGAAAACATTTCAATCCCGGGATTAGTTCAAAATACCAGAAATTTTGAAAAAGATTTGTTTTACTCCATACTTAATCAGAGGAGGAGCCCACACGAATTTATCACTATCGTCAAGAAGGAAAAACTGATCCCCATCACTCAGAGCCAGCGAACCTCAGCGTGATTGACTGGCATGCCAGCGTGATAGTCTGGGCAACTGCTGAGAAATGAGCTCTTCGAGATGACTCCCAGCGAGAACATGCGTTCAAACTCCCTATTCGAAAGAAAAAGCATTTTCCAGCGTCTAGACTCGGATGTTCCAAATTCTATCAATTCTATCAAGTTTGAGTCATCCTTAGCGTGATCGACAGGATTACCAGCGTGATCGTCTGGGCTACAGCTGCGAAGCAAGCAGTCCTGTACTGTGATGAGCTCTAAATGTAAATGATCATCCGTGTTGTCACATCCGCATCTTTGCGGATGTTTTAGTTTATATGAAAAATTATTAAACATAACAATTAAACATAACAATGCTTAAACATAACAATGCAATGCTTTTTTTTGCATTACAAATCAATTAAATATATTATGTACAGTTTCATTATACCAATATATACCAATCTATGGATTTTCTCAAATATATTTTAAGGAAAAAGTAAGAATGGGTTGTCTATTAAAATATAAATAAATATTTTTTATTAATAATGCAAAGTATTGGGACATGTTTAGTTAGTGAAAAAAATATCCGCGATCTTACTATATTATTATGATGGATTTCTAATCAAGACCTCATACTCTATTCTTGTAAATTGTCAAAAGTTTTTGAGCTATTACGTAAAACAAAATATAAATATTATGTATAAAATTATATCTCTATTTAATAGATTCCTCTTTTTTACGATACAACTTTAGCGGAATATTTTTGTTGTCCTAAATTATTTATAAAATATCCAACAGAATCTTAAACCAGTAGAATTCAGCTATGCATAAATCTATTTCTTTAAATTCAGTATCCCACTATATAGTCAAATGAATATCAAATTTTAATTTTAAATGTAAATTAAAAAAAATATTTTCCTGCTTTTGTTCATATGGAACAAAAGAAAATTAAATCTAATTAGAATTTATCTATTTTATGTTAATTTAGAATGCATACAGTGATATGAGAAATCTATATAGTTTGACATAATACAAATACTTCTTTAATTACGAAATCCATGTCGTCGGTGATACTGCAAATCCGCCTAACTGCATGTAAAAATTACGCCTAATTGCGTGTTATAAATCCCATTATAAGTTATGACATACTTAATTTTGTATAATATAAGTGCAGAATTGAGACTGAAAATAGTTTTGTTCCTTCTGTAAAATTCATTTTGTAAGAGGTATTCGAAAATGTAGATAGGCGGTTTTGCAGTATCACCAACGATATATGTTATACAAAAAATAAGTACACCTTAAAATTTATATTTTTATTTTTGACTCGACTTAACTTTGGATAGATTCACCCGTATTTCATTAAGTGTGAAAGAGACGAAATTGTACTAATATTAATTAAATACAGTCTTTTGTTTTTTCTGTGTAAGAAATCAATATATGAATATCTATACATTTTGAATTTCTTTATGTCACGTAATAACTTTAGGCAATATCAAAAAAAAATAAAAACTAACGTCTTGATTCGAATTATTAATTCCAAGATAGTGAATAAATAAAAAAAAGTCGTCTATTTGTTGTGTATGTTATTTCATAGTTTTTTTTAGAGCAAATCAAGTGATGTTAATTAAAAGAAACTAAATTAGAAAAAAAAAATCACCTTTTGTCGAAAGTACATTTTTTAATATGTGCTTTCTATTTTTATTTTATTATTAAAATTGAATGTATTTAATGAATTTTCATTATAATTGATAATAAAACTAGTTTAATGGATAAATAAATCGAAAAAACCAATTTTAATGCTTTTTTTAAATTTTATATGATTTTTGATTATTAAAAACCAAAATCCACACCAAATCCACATCAAATCGACCAAAAAAAGTCATATTTGAGATTTTACCTTTTGGATTTCAATAAAATTTGGGCAAGTGATAAAGGGTATCCAGATATGTACTGACCAATTTTTTTTATTTTTTTCGCCCACAACTTCCACTACTTCCAATGGCTCAAAGTTACAAAAAATGGGCCAAAAATCACTTTTGTATATTTGAATATCTCTTAAACTAAATATCTGCTAAAAACTCCATTGATGGCTCGTTTTAAAGCTAAGAGAACTGGCTTTCAGAAAAATTAAGTTGTAACTTTTAATCGTGAACATGTGGTCCATGGTCATTATCATTGCACTTCAAAATTTATGACATTAAAAAGGACCCTTTTTCAAATTCTGAAGTTTTCGTCAATTTATTATAAATGTTCATGCAAAATTTGAAGTTGGTATATTTACGGCATCATATTTCAAAACATAATTTTCTAAATTTTTATTTATTTTTTATATAAAAAAAATATATATATTTTTCTACAGTAAAAGTTGTAATAATTTCTGAATATATATGTAACTATGATTTCTAAAATGAAGTTAGTTTAATCATATTCAATCTAGTTTTTGAGATATTAATTTTGGCATATAGTTTTTACGATTTTCGAAAAATGGTATATATCTCAATAACTAGAGACAATTTGATGAAACTGACGCCATTTTCGAAATCAGAGTTACAAAATCATTGAAAAATTATTGCAAATTTTACTTTTGAAAAAAATATATATTTTTTTCAATATAAAAAATATGTAAAAATTTTAAAAATTAATTTTTAAAATATGATGCCATCAAAATACCATCTTGAAATTTGGCATGAACATTTATATTAAATCAACCAAAATATGTGATTTTTTTCAGAATTTTAAAAAGGCTCCTTTTTAAGGACATCTATTTTGAAGTGCATGAGTTATTACCACGGGCCACATGTTCAAGTTTAGAAGTTACAACTTAATTGGTATAAAAGCTTGTTCTATTAGCTTTAAAACGAGCCATCAACGGAGTTTCTGGTATTTCAACTTTAAGAGATATTGAAATATGAACAACCATATAAAAGTGATTTTTGGCCCATTTTTTGTAAATTTGAACCACTGTATCTCTGGAAGTAGTGGGCGAAAACATAAGAACATGAGTTCCAACCGCTGGTCGATTTGGCGTGGAATGGCCCATATATCATGTGTGAAGAGAGATCCGCAACCGCATCCGCGGATCTTTTTTTATTTTTTTTGAAGAGCAGCATCCGCAGAAGTGACATCCGTTACATCCCTAACTTATATTAATGTGGCTTAGGTCACTTTGGAAATCATTAAAATTTTAAAAAGTTGTTTCCAACTTTTTATAATTTTATATATCTGTGGCAATATGAATTAACAGCATAACTTAAGATATGTTCAAATTAAGTTATTAATACCATCGTATACACTGAGGGAAAAAAGTAATAAAATTAAAAAAAAGTAATAAATTTAAATACTTTTCGACACGTTTTTCACCCGTAGTCTTTTGTATTTAAATTAAATACTTTTTATTTAAACTTAATGTAAATACTTTTTATTAAAACTTATTACGTACGTAATAAAATTTGAAGGAAATACTTTTTATTTAATTTTATTATGTACATCCAGAAAAAAATACTATATAAATAATATTTTTTTACTATTAAAAATAGTCAATAGGATAAATTATTATTTTAATCAGAAAATACCATGACATTGTAATTGAGTTTATATGAAAAGATTTATTTTTTGTATACTATTAAATCAATAATTGTCCTATTGACCAATTTTAATGGGATTTGAGTGAATTTTTTCTGGATGTATGTAATATAATTTGAAGTAAATACTTTATATCACTTTTTAATAAGGTTATAACATTTTAGTTTAATCACAACATCATAAATACGTAAATTGGTATTTTAAAAACTATTTATTTCATATAAAGAAGATTAGGAACAGATAAAATTATTATTTTATTTTACTTTTTTCGAAATTTTTATAAAATTAAATACTTTTTTATTTATTTTGAAATTAAATACGCACGTAACATTTTTTGTATGGAGTATTACGTTTTTTATTACAAAAGTATTTAAATCAAATTTAAATAAATTTTATTTAATTTTATTACGTTACTTTTTTCTTAGTGTACGAATTCATTTTGTGTCAAATTTTGATACTGATCCTTCTTATCGTTGCTGAAATACAAACAAAAAATCTAAATGCATATCTACTTGTTATTAAATAATTAAAAAAATTCTAACAAAAACATTTTGCAGACATTTATTTTATTTAAGTTTTTCATACATTTGCAAATATATTATTTAAAATATTTTTAAAAAAATATTTTCGGAATCAGTTGTAATGCTTAAAAATGCTCTCCTGAAAAATTCAAAAAATAGACTTTTTATTGCATATTGCCACAGATATCATACTTCATCATCCATATAGGATTATATCATTATGCATTGCTTGAGAATTTGTTTTTATTCATTATAAAAAAATGAATGATTGATAGGTGGTATATAATTTTATAATTCTTCCAGCTCTTAATATTTATTTTTATTAAAAAAAAAAAATTTTTTGGGTACAGTAAATCCTAGTCAAAAATACTATTTTACAATTTAGATGTATTTCTTTTTGAAATGTCCAATTCTTCGATCGAGTCCTTTTCCTCATTGGAATACTAAAATTCTATAATATATCGATTTTCTTTTTCAAATCGAAGCAATTGAATCGTCATCCATTCTATTTCTGTTTTTTTTTTGTCCGATAAGATTTTTCTATTGGTAATATATTTTTCCAATGATGCAATGTTTTTAAAATCATTTTTAAAAGATGAAAAGCGTGTTGTTTTCTAGCTGTCAATATTTCACGATCCCAGTCATCATTTATATTTTTAAAATAACATTTTCTTTGCGATTACTCCAAAAAAATATATTTCAGAACATTTCAGTTTATTGCAAATTGATGAAAATCTAGACAACAAATAAGTGAAAAAATTGATTTTATTAATATAAAAAACATTTTTATTATTTATATGAGGGGCCCATGCTTAGCTGTTGAAGTTTTTTCTTGGCTTTATAAATGTAGTAACCAAATAATAATTCTCCGCCATAACAACTTTTCTCAAAGACAATTCTTTCTCATACTGCGCTTCCCCTTAGAATTCTTCCTCTTAGAATTCTTCCCAGTAGAAATATTAACCGTAAAATTATTCCCCATAGAACGCTTTCTCGTAGAATTCTTCCCGGTAGAATTCTTCTCGTAGAATTCATCATGTGTTTGGTGAATTTTAGAGTGGTGAGTTTTAGTGTAGTGAATTTTATTGTGGAGAGTTTTATTGTTGTGAGTTTTAGTGTGGTGAATTTTATTGTGGTGAGTTTTAGTGTGGTGAGTTTTAGTGTGATGAATTTTAGTGTGGTGAATTTTAGTGTGGTAAGTTTTAGTGTGGTGAGTTTTAATGTGGGAAATTTTGGTGTGGTGAGTTTAAAGAATTTTGGGTGGTTGTTAACCTGGTGTGAAATATCTTGATATCACTATAAAAACTGTTGACATACACGTAATGTAAAATGTATCTTCTATGGGGGTGCCACGTCCAATGGTCCAATCACTCCCACATTCGGCGAAACCGTTTAGAATGGTTAAAAATAACGCTGACCAAAATTTAATTAAATTTGCTATCCCAATTGCTGATATAATGTGTTTTTAATTTTTGGGTTGTATGGGATGTTCCATGCCCAGTCCACAAATCTTACCGAGATATAGCATATACTCTGCCCAGGGCCAACATACATATTGTGCCAAAATTTTATTCAATTCGGTTCAGCCGTTTTGACGTCTATTCGGAATTTAAAAATATATATATTCGACAAAAACAACAATGTTCGAAAATTATCAAAAAAAAATTTTGGACGACAATGGTCGAAATCACCATTTTACAAAAAAAAATATTCGACAAAAACAACAATGTTCGAAAATTTTCGAAAAGAATGTTGATAATTTTTTTTTTTTCCGACAAAAACAACATAATGGTCGAAATCACCATTTAAAAAAAAAATTGACAAAAACAACAATGTTCAAAAAATTTCGAAAAAAAAAATTTTGAAAAAACGATGCAATGGCCAAAGTCACAATTTTCCAAAAAAAAAAATCGCCAAAAACTATGTGTAATTTTTGTCGAAAAATTGTTTTTGTTTTTCTTTTTCTTTTTGATTTTTTTTTGTTTTAAGTTATTGCTTTCGTTTTTGTATTTTTGTATTTGAGTTTTTTGTTTCATGTTTGTAGCTGGTGAAAGTGCCGAGTTATATCATTTTTAAAGTTTTTTTTTATATTATTAAGCTTTAAACAAATTGGGCGGAATTACTTTAAAAAAATGCGTTAATTTAGATTAAAAATCAGAAATCATCTTCGCTTCTGTTTTCAAAAAAAAATTCATTTGACTGATCGTAGCTTCCAAAAGTATCCTATTACAACGTTCAAACTAGAGATTTGCGCGTGCCTATTTTTGATGGCACTGACACGCCGATAGGCGACACGCTAGAGCACGAACCCGACGAGTAATTTTACAGGCACGTACGAAAAGCACGATAAAACACGGTATTGTAAAAGACACGAAGAAACACGGAAAAACACGACAAAACACGAAAAAACATGAAAAAGTAGGCGAAACATGAGATTTTTGTTGAGATTTTTGGAACCAGAATCGTTATTAAAAATTTGTTGAACTGGAATTGGAACATATATATATACTTTTCTCGTTGGAATCGGTACCGCTATTTTAAAAATATCGGAACCGTAACAGATACTATAGTCCTTCTCAGGAAACGCAAAGAACCGGAATCGAAACCGTTATTAAAAATGTATGGAACCGGAATCGAAACCCATTTAATTTTTTTGGTTGAAACCGGAATCGGAACCACAATTTTAAAAATCTTGGAATCCGAACCGGAACCGATATTCCAATCGATTTTAGTCCCTGTAATAAATAATTCAAAAATTAAGTTTTATACTTTTTATTCTCTCAAATCCATAAGTAAAACTAAAGCAAAAGATTATTAAGAAAAGATTAAAATACCACGAAATTTTTATTTTCTGAAGCTAAGTGGTTTTTTAAAGTGTAAGTGTTTTTTTAAATTAGGGTAGAAACTATAAAAAAAATCTCTAATGGGCGCGTGTCTGATTTTGGAGGCACGGACACGACAGCAACTAGCACGCACGGAGATTTGCACGCACGAACTCTACTTTTTTGGGCGTAACACGAAAAAAGCACGGCACGCGCCCATCTCTAGTTGATGCGTACGTTCAATATGAACAACGTTTTGGCGCTTTAAACGCGAAATAACTTAAATTCAAACATTTTTGGGTTAGAGTGAAGAACGTCTGTAGACGATCTTGCCGATTGTAGGGTTAAGTCAAATCTCATTTCAATTTAACTGTTTAAATTTAATTGAATAAAAATAATAAATAAAATCTTGCAATATGCATTTTTGAAGAATGGAATTGTTGAATTTTGCAACTGAATGTAATTAGTTGAATTAATTAGAATCATCTTTCAAAATAAAAGCAAAAAATAACAATTTGAATGGTTATTTGCACAACAATCCTTCTTTTTTTTAATGTTAACAAATATTTTCTGAGAGTGTGGTTTTGAAATACTCATTTAATAACTTAAATCTATTTTATTTATGAAGCATTTATAACGTTGCCACAATAGATTATAACTAATTAAAATCGCCGATAGAACAAATTCTCATTAGGCAGGGTTACCATTTATAGTCAATAACGAGTTTATTCGTATGGCTGCAAACTAAATTTTTGTCTGTTCACTCTTAAAGTTTTATTATAAATACAAATAACGGATTGAACGTTATGATACAAAGTCGAGCAGCTACTATAGAAAGATGGTTCCTGATATCAAAGCCAACGCCGACATTTTTTACAATACGCAGGCTTTCATCTTTAAAGGGTTCGCGCTGTTTGAACTGCCGAAAAATGCATCGAGACGTTTAAAAATTGCAACCAATCTTTACTTTTGGCACATTGTTTGCTTTTGGATGCTCCTGTTTGATTTGAGTATGCTGATCCAGTTTATCAGCAACATTTCGAGTCTAAATGAGATCATAAAGTTTTTTTTCATTTTTGCCACAGCCATTGGTGTGGGGGCAAAATTCGCATCGATTAAGTTAAAGCAAGACTCGTATGCAAAGCTTTTTCGTGAAATGCACATCTCAGAATTGATGCCCGTGAACAGTTGCGAGGATGATCTGTATGTGAAGGCTATGCATCTTAGCAGAATGATTCGCAACAGCTACGCATGCATCTCTCTGGTTGCCCTAAACGCACTGCTGCTGACACAGTACCTCATCGACAAAACGGAGTTGCCTCTGTCCACCTACAATTTCATACATGTGAATAACACGTGGCGTTACTGCGTCATGTACTTCTACCAATATGTGGCGCTGTCTGTTTGCTGTGTGGTGAACATCGCATTTGATTCCATTGCCACATCATTTTTTATATATCTAAAGGGACAGCTGGACATTTTGGCGGACCGCTTAGAAAATATAGGCCACCATTCAGTGCAGAGTCAGGAGTTCATACAGTTCCAGTTAAAACATTGCATTCGTTATTATTCCAGGATTCTTGGTTTAACAGAATTGGTCGAGGACTTAGTCAGCGTACCGATTTCTGTGCAAATCCTCTGTTCAGTACTGGTACTTATTGCCAATTTCTACGCCATGTCATCTGTAAGTAGATGTCATATAACCCATGTTATACAACGACCACAAATAATAATTTTCTCAGATATCTGATCCGGAAGATTATGCAAACTTTATAAAGTTTCTTATTTATCAGGCTTGCATGTTAACGCAGATATTTATCTTGTGCTATTTTGCAAACGAAGTATCTCTGAAAAGTTCACAGTTATCCTATTATCTATATAAGGCGAACTGGGTGGTCTGGAACCGAACCAACAGGAAACTATTGCTGTTAATGATGTTGCGCTTCGACATGCCTATTCGTATAAAGTCCATTAATCAATGTTACTCCTTTAATTTGGCGGCATTTACGTCGGTAAGTTTGTTTTTAAAAAAACTTTTTATTTTTTATTTTTTTATTTAACTACCTCTGAAATTTGTTAATCGTTAATTGAAGACTTTTCGAGTAGGTTATCTGAATCGAGCTATGGTTTTTCAAAGCTATGGTTTTCAAAAAACGTATCTGGATGCGGATACAGATTCATCAAATAACGCACATGACTCATGTTCCATATAAGTCAAGTAGTCGAAGTTTAAATCTTTTTTTTTGAAAATTCTAAATTGTGAAAATAGTTGAACGGCACTCAAATGTTGTCAATTTCCCAGTTAAGCGTGCATTTGACGTCAGTTTTTGCTATTGAGTTCACTGAACTTTAATTATCGAATATCGGTAACGGTGGCTCGTCTGATTAGTGCCTTGTGCTACGAGTCGAAATTCGCTGGTTCGAAACACCTTGACTACAATATATAAACATATAAATTGTTTTTCCATCCGACGATACCTCTTGACACAATTAAAAATAATTGCAGACAATTATTAAAATTCTACAAATTTTGATATTTTCATTAAAAACAATGCATGTTTAAATGTTTTGGTAAATATGCTAGAAATATTGAAACAATTATATGACATAATTTTGTTGTTGAGCCGTCACTTCAGTTCTCTCGCTCTCGCGGATTTAAAAGCTCCCACTGAGTTGCATTTAGTCGCTCCACCGGATATTCGGACGCCCTCTCCTACGTTGACCACCACTGGATACAGAATTAAACACCTTTTTTGCTGGAGCGCTGTCATCCATACGCTCGTCATGTCTAAGCCAGCGTAGGCACTGTCTGCACTGCTCGTACCGCTCTGTCCTATGATATCAGCGTACCCGAGCAGCATGGAACTCTTGTTGAAGATAGTACCATTGCGATGGAGTTTTGCAGCTCTTACAATCTTCTCCATTATTAGGTTCCCCATATGTTGAAGAAGTCACACGATAGGGAATCGCCTTGTCTGAAACCTCGTTCGGTATTAAACGTATCGGAGAGGTGGTTTCCGATTCTCACTGCTCAACGTGTGTCGCACAGGGTCATCCTGCTAAGCCTTATAAGTTTTGCAGGAATACCGAACTCAGACTTGGTGGCACTTTGGGCTTTTCCAGGATTTGGCGCAATGTGAAACTCTGGTCTATGATGGATTTGCCAGGTCTGAAGCCGCACTGATAAGGTCCAATCAGTCTGTTGACAATTGGCTTCAGTCTTTTACATAATACGCTCGTAAGAACCTTATACAAGATATTGAGGAGACCTTTCCCACGGTAGGTGGCGCGTATCAAGGGATCCCCCTTCTTAGTATTTGGCAGAGTATACTGAGATTCTATTCGCTGGGCATGTTTTCTTCTGACCAAATTCTACTGATGAGCTGATGCATGATCGTTATTCATCATCTCCGGTCTTAAATAACTCAGCAGGCAGACCATCCGATCCTGCTGTTTTGTTGTATTCAGCCTGTTGATGGCTATGCAGACCTCTTCACGGTCATGCGGCGGTATGTCAACGCCGTCGACAGCAACTGGAGAAGAGAGAAGATTGAGATGCATGGCGACACGAACGAGGCTCGAACATTTTTTCAGAAGATAAGACGTTTGAGCGGTTTGAAGACCGGACCCTCTTCCTGACAGGACGATGACAGTAATCTAGTAGCAGATGTCCAGGATACACTAACACTATGGCGAGAGCACTTCTCTCAACTTCTAGCCGGCGATAACGACAACTAGGGTCTGGTCTTTAAACCTCCGCTCAGGCGTCTTATCTTCTGAAAAAATGTTTGAGCCTCGTTCGTGTCGTCATGCATTTCAATATCTCACACTGGTGTCTTTCTAATTCAGAATGCATGCGCTATTTAGTAACTTACTTCTGTTAGTTACCATAGCCTCTCCTGCACAATTCCTAGTCTCACCGTAGTGAACCCCGTTGGTAAACCCCGGGAAATCTAGTCGGAGAGAAACGAGACAGGCATATTGGTCCTCCAAAATGGGGGTTGTGCGTTGCGCTTTTAACCCGCCATATAATAAAAGTCGATGAACGAAAACAAACAACATGCCTCGGTGATTTTTATGAGTTAGCTCAAATCTCTGAAACCACACTATCTGCGATGCTGACATTTTTCCAGAATCTTAATTTAAATTTGCACTTGTGAGCGAAATTTGTCAGTCGCATTTGAGCATAAATATAGTCGCACGTGTGCGTACAAAACTAAAAAAAAATAAAAAAAAAAAAAAAAAATTGGTTTGAGGCGCATATAAATCTCAAATTCAATTCGTGACTCGCATATGTTACAATGGTAACAAAAAATTGGTAGATAGGCCATTCCACACTAAATCGACCATCGATTGGAACTTACCTTCTTCAAGAACTTCTAAACTTTAACATGTGGCCCGTGATCATTATCATTGCACTTCAAAATTAATTTCCTTAAAAGGACCGTTTTTTAAATTTTGAATAAAAACACATATTTTGGTTGATTTAATATAAATGTTCATGCCAAATTTCAAGATGGTATTTTGATGGCATCATATTCAGAAACAAATGGATTGAAACTGATTTTTACAGACATACGGACAACGCAATAGCGACTCTGGAGGTCAAATATATATATAATTTTCCATACCAGATATGCCTCCTTCTGAGTGTTACAAAAGTAGTAGAAATAAATTGTACATCAAATCCTCTATGGCAACGGACTCATGAATAAATCGTCGTTGTAGAACGAAAAGTCACCAAATACATTTTTATGAAAAACTTAATTTTCGAGTTTGTTGATTAATATTATAAAAAGTAATTGACGCATTTTTAAATTTGAAAAATCAACTAATAGATTTACATTTTCTTATCATGTGGTTGAGTTCATCGATTAAAAATTGAGAGATTTATAAAGATTTTTGTAAATGAATATTTGGCATTTTGAAAATATAGTTGGTGAATTTTCGTTCTACGACGACGAAATACAGACATGCTAAATTATTGGAAATTGAAGCATGTTCTTGGAACCGGAAATTTGGTTTGTTTTGTAACAAAAGATATCAAAATTATGTTCTAAATGTGAATTTTGATAATTTAATAAAATATGTATATTAGCATTAAAGTAACAATATTCTATTTGTTTTATTTATGATCTGGAAAATATGGAAAAATACGGTACCTAAAGTCGAACTATAGGTACTATAAAAAAATAAAAAAAAATAATTAACTAAAGCAAAGGCTATGTTTTGATATTGTTGCGCAGCAATTAGTTACACGACACTGTACCATCTCGGTACCCTTTTATGTGGATAATTAGTTAGCCTTAATTGTTAATTAGTTAGTGTAACTTCGTAAACATAACAAAATTGAAAGCTGGTTCTTACAAAGGTTTTCGGATTTGAACACACAATATTATCCGGACATACGTTATTATTGTTTGTTTCCCATACACATTTTATAAATTGCAGTTAATTGCATCAATTAGCTAATAAATAAAATTGACCATTTACCAAAATTTAAAACCAGTCCACATACATTTTCGTATATAAGTACTGCCCATACTGTTTGTAAGTAAAGTCATTCACTCTAAGCTACCTATTAAACATAAAGTATTAAAACATCGCCATGCAACACACACAATATGAGAAAATTGTGATTTCATTTTATAAGTACCAGGCAGTCATATTCAAATTATTTGCTCTGTGGAAACTGCCGACAAATACTTCCAAAAACTTTCGAAAACTGCACTCAATATATTTCTGGCACATTTTACTATTCTGGGTTCTGCTCTTTGACAGCACACTCTTCATACAGTTCGTCAGCTACATTACCAACATGAACGAAATTATTAAAGTGTTCTTCATTTTTGCTACATCGCTCTCGGTATTGGCCAAGATCAGTACAATTAAAAAAAAGAACTACTTATATCAGGAGCTGGTCGACCGTATACATCAATCCATATTTCGCCCAGTTAACTCGCGCGAAGAAAAGCTCTTCATGAAGTCAGTGCACCTGAGTCGCAGTGTACGTAACATTTATTGTTTCATCTCACTATGTGCCCTGAATGTTGTGCTCCTCACGCAGTATATCGTTGATAACTCAGAGCTGCCCTTGTCCGCATATACACCCATTAATCTGGACAGCAAATGGCGGTACGTTATGCTCTATGTCTACCAGTATTTGGCGGTCTCTCTGTGTTGCTATATGAATATTGCATTCGACTCCATATCTGCATCATTTCTAATATATGTGAAAGGGCAACTAGATATTTTGGGTGACCGCATGGAAAACTTGGGAAGAGGATTACAAAAGGACGATGACCATATTCATTTAGAACTTAGGAAATGCGCAATTTATCATGCTGAAATCCTTAATTTAAATACAATAATCGAAGAGCTAGTGAGCTTTCCGATTTCCATACAGATTTGTTGTTCTGTCTTGGTGTTGGTTGCAAATTTTTATGCAATGTCATTTGTAAGTAATGCAACAAACTATTAATTCAAATATATATTAAATATCATGTTTTTAGCTTTCACAGCCTGGTGACTATGCTAATTTTGTCAAATTTCTGATCTATCAAATCTGCATGTTGTCACAAATTTTTATATTATGCTATTTTTCAAATGAAGTCACTCTTAAAAGCGCAAAACTCTCGCATTCCTTGTACATGTCCGAGTGGGTTCCTTGGAATAAACTCAACCGAAAGTTACTGCTTCTAATGACGATACAATTTGACACCCCAATGACAATAAGAGCGATCAATCGCAATTATTCTTTTAATTTGGCAGCCTTTACATCGGTGAGTAACCCACAAATGAAATATAAATCAATACACGTATACATTCGGTGCCCATTCTTTTGTCATTATTTTGGAAGACATATATTTAACATGCAGGAATTCCTAATAAAATCATAAGAAATTTGATGAAATTTGATAAACTAAGATTTCAGCTTCCCAGATGGTAGGGTTTCAGAGATGGTAGGATGATTTAAAATTTTAAAAACTGTATATAAATAAAATGTAATGTTTAAAAGGGTGCTTTTAGAGATTTGTCCTTTTAATTTATATGTTGTGAAAAACTGACCACTATTATAGAAATTGTAAGTCTGTATTATTTGCTGCACTATTACTTAAGTTACGTTCAATTGACTTTTTTTAATAAAGCACCAAATCTCTGCAACCACACCATCTGGGAAGCTGAAATTTTGCCAATATGTAAATTTTATTTTGTTTCACCATACTTCCAAATTTCATTAAATTCTGAGGTGGTACTGCCAACTACTTGGTTGATTTGGTATAGAACGACTCAGACATAATTTATTTATTTTTTTTTTGTATTTTTCACACAATCACAAAACTGCATCAATAAAGTACCTACACTAAAAAATTTAGATTGGGACGATAATTATTTTAAAACTTTTTTTTTTCAAAAAAAAATATTTTTTTCTGACGTTTGAACGGTGTCAGTATATTAAAATTGCATATAAACAGCTTGATAACAAGATAATGTACATGTCAAATATAGACAAAATTATATATTTTTAATATATTTCAAACAAAATATATTTTTTGTATTGGAAATATTATTACGTTAAAAAATCATAAATGGTATTGTTATACCCTACACCTATGAGGTACAGGGTATATTAACTTTGTGCATATATTGTAACGCCCCTTAGGAGGCGTGTCCGGTATGGAAAAGTATATATATTCTTGATCAGCATCACTACCCGAGTCCGTTTAGCCATGTCCGTCTGTCTGTCTGTCTGTCTGTCTGTATACAGAATAAGTTGAGAAAACATGATCAGAATGCGATGAAATTTCGTCTCAACATATTTTAGCCAAAAGTAGGCACTGAGTTTGAAAATGAGCCAAATCGGTCAACGGACACGCCCACCTCACATACAAGTCACTTTTTTATAACTCTTTCGGAACTAATAACTCGAAAAGTATTCAAGGTATAAATATAAAATTTAAAAGGTATTGTTAAAATTCACCTATAAATATGTGGTCCAAAAATGGGCGTGATCCGCCCACTTTTTTTTTCATTATTTCCCGGGTTTTCATAGTGGAAATTTGATTCGTAAATTATTAAAATCAAATCAATGAAATATTAGCCTTTCAAAATTTTAAATATAGGTGTGGTCCGCCCAATTATATTTTTCAATTTTTTTAGTTGTTTATATTTTTTATTTTTTATGGGGATATAAGACGTTAATTTCTGATATATAAATAATATTCTGAGGGTGGGGAGCTTCAGCATAATTAAAAACTTTAAAATTAAGGTATGCAATTAAATAGCCCACATTAATATCCACACCAAAGGTGTAGGGTATTCCATAGTTGGGCCCGACCGACTATAAAAATCCGCCCCATGTGACCGAACTTACCCATGTGACCTAACTTTCCCAACTCGTTTTTATTGTATTTTGCAATATTGATGTAGTTTTGTAATGGTGTAAAAAAAAAAAAATTTAAAAGTATGTGTTGATCACCAAAATAGGTTCTAAAACTTTCGGATCATTATTTCTTATTATGTTTGTATTAAATGTTTTAAAAACGAGTTAACTATTAGAAGGAGCAAATTATTACCTTTCAAGTGAGATCATACAGTCATTTAACTGAATGCAAATGTTGAATTTCAACGAAATTTTTTAATTTGTTAATTTTTTTTTATGAAACATGTAAAATAGTTTTCGACATAGAACAAGACTGTTAGACGTGGAATGGTTGATATTTGAGAGGAATTTGTCAGTCACATTTAAGCTTCAATACAGTCAGACTGCGACTTTATTACAAAATTTAAAAAAAATCAAATTGTGAATCGCATATGAGCTTCCTATAAACCGCACATGTGGGAGAAAAATTGTTTCAGGTGCATATGAACCTCATATAGCCCGCACAAATACTGAAAAACAAAAAAATTTTAAAAATCAATTCGTGACTTGCATATAGCCCGCACAAGTTCGCGAAAAATTGGTTGAGGCACATTTTAATCTAATTCACCACGTTTTTGACGCACAGTGTAAACAGTTGAAATAATTACCTCAAGAGGCACCCAATAAAAAATATTCATAATGACATATATTTCATACTAATTTTATTAAACAATATATTTTTTAGTCTCATAGGCTGATATTGTTCTACAAATATTTTTCAAAGTTGCAAGAAGTTGCACACAAAAAACACATATATTTTAGACAACGTATCAGGCATTTTGTTGAAAGCTTTAAACTTTGAGCACGGTGAAGTTTTTTTTAAAC
This sequence comes from Dryomyza anilis, assembly GCA_951804985.1. Lineage (NCBI taxonomy): Eukaryota > Metazoa > Arthropoda > Insecta > Diptera > Dryomyzidae > Dryomyza > Dryomyza anilis. The sequence continues at coordinate 46,040,636 of OX638133.1, read as the reverse complement.
TCCATTAGTATATGATCAAAATGTTTATGCAGTTATACTTTTAATGACTAATACATTCCTCTTTCAGAATAAAGAACCCTAATACTTTTAAATTAAATACTTGTAATATTTTAAATACTGTAAATACTTTAAATACTTTAAATACTTTAAATACTTTAAATACTTTAAATACTTTAAATACTTTAAATACTTTAAATACTTTAAATACTTTAAATACTTTAAATACTTTAAATACTTTAAATACTTTAAATACTTTAAATACTTTAAATACTTTAAATACTTTAAATACTTTAAATACTTTAAATACTTTAAATACTTTAAATACTTTAAATACTTTAAATACTTTAAATACTTTAAATACTTTAAATACTTTAAATACTTTAAATACTTTAAATACTTTAAAATCTTTAAATACTTTAAATACTTTAAATACTTTAAATACTTTAAATACTTTAAATACTTTAAATACTTTAAATACTTTAAATACTTTAAATACTTTAAATACTTTAAATACTTTAAATACTTTAAATACTTTAAATACTTTAAATACTTTAAATACTTTAAATACTTTAAATACTTTAATTACTTTAAATACTTTAAATACTTTAAATACTTTAAATACTTTAAATACTTTAAATACTTTAAATACTTTAAATACTTTAAATACTTTAAATACTTTAAATACTTTAAATACTTTAAATACTTTAAATACTTTAAATACTTTAAATACTTTAAATACTTTAAATACTTTAAATACTTTAAATACTTTAAATACTTTAAATACTTTAAATACTTTAAATACTTTAAATACTTTAAATACTTTAAATACTTTAAATACTTTAAATACTTTAAATACTTTAAATACTTTAAATACTTTAAATACTTTAAATACTTTAAATACTTTAAATACTTTAAATACTTTAAATACTTTAAATACTTTAAATACTTTAAATACTTTAAATACTTTAAATACTTTAAATACTTTAAATACTTTAAATACTTTAAATACTTTAAATACTTTAAATACTTTAAATACTTTAAATACTTTAAATACTTTACTTTAAATACTTTACTTTAAATACTTTAAATACTTTAAATACTTTAAATACTTTAAATACTTTAAATACTTTAAATACTTTAAATACTTTAAATACTTTAAATACTTTAAATACTTTAAATACTTTAAATACTTTAAATACTTTAAATACTTTAAATACTTTAAATACTTTAAATACTTTAAATACTTTAAATACTTTAAATACTTTAAATACTTTAAATACTTTAAATACTTTAAATACTTTAAATACTTTAAATACTTTAAATACTTTAAATACTTTAAATACTTTAAATACTTTAAATACTTTAAATACTTTAAATACTTTAAATACTTTAAATACTTTAAATACTTTAAATACTTTAAATACTTTAAATACTTTAAATACTTTAAATACTTTAAATACTTTAAATACTTTAAATACTTTAAATACTTTAAATACTTTAAATACTTTAAATACTTTAAATACTTTAAATACTTTAAATACTTTAAATACTTTAAATACTTTAAATACTTTAAATACTTTAAATACTTTAAATACTTTAAATACTTTAATTACTTTAAATACTTTAAATACTTTAAATACTTTAAATACTTTAAATACTTTAAATACTTTAAATACTTTAAATACTTTAAATACTTTAAATACTTTAAATACTTTAAATACTTTAAATACTTTAAATACTTTAAATACTTTAAATACTTTAAATACTTTAAATACTTTAAATACTTTAAATACTTTAAATACTTTAAATACTTTCAATACTTCAAATACTTTAAATACTTTAAATACTTTAAATACTTTAAATACTTTAAATACTTTAAATACTTTAAATACTTTAAATACTTTAAATACTTTAAATACTTTAAATACTTTAAATACTTTAAATACTTTAAATACTTTAAATACTTTAAATACTTTAAATACTTTAAATACTTTAAATACTTTAAATACTTTAAATACTTTAAATACTTTAAATACTTTAAATACTTTAAATACTTTAAATACTTTAAATACTTTAAATACTTTAAATACTTTAAATACTTTAAATACTTTAAATACTTTAAATACTTTAAATACTTTAAATACTTTAAATACTATAAATACTTTAAATACTTTAAATACTTTAAATACTTTAAATACTTTAAATACTTTAAATACTTTAAATACTTTAAATACTTTAAATACTTTAAATACTTTAAATACTTTAAAAACTATAAATACTTTAAATACTTTAAATACTTTAAATACTTTAAATACTTTTAATACTTTAAATACTTTAAATACTTTAAATACTTTAAATACTTTAATTACTTTAAATACTTTAAATAATTTAAATACCTATTATAATATTTAATTTAGGGTAATCAGAACAGATATTACATACCAAAGATTTAACGGAGGATAATTCTTTCGAATGCTCTTCACACTCTCTCATCGGTAGAGGCCAGCAGAGGAGGACGGACATGATGAGTGACTTGTAGAGTGAGAAATGGTTCGGCGTGAATTGTCCACTGAACTTGTGAACCTGGTGGCAAAAGTTATTCTCCGTTTAATTTCCAGGCTAACGTCGTTAGGAAGATTTTCCACTGGCAAGCATATTTCCAAAAATTTCGAATGCTTTGAAATGAACTGACTATATTCGCGACTTTTAGGTTCATATTTTTTAGATATAAATTATTAAATATTTGAGTAAGGATATTTATCTTTTGTGGCGCTATTGTGTTACTATTAGTTGATAAAACAACCGTTTGTTTTCATAAATTTTATTTTATTTTGGATTATCCTTGGACAATTCTCAAGATGGGCGTGCCATTTTATTTTTAATTTTAGGAAAATATTTTTTTTTTTTTTGGTAAAATATGTTTTCTAAAAAATGTTTTTTAAATGAGGCATCCTTCCACGACATTAAAACTTCTCCTCTCGCTCTTGAATAAACGAAAAACTTGAAAATTTACAATAACATTAGAACGATGACATTGGGATAAAATCAAATTTTATGGCCAAAACTATAAAAAGTTTTCAGTTTATATTTTTTTTTTAATTTTGTAGTAATGTATTTAAGAATGTGTTTCTTATATTGTCTTATATAAGTCGAACAATATTGCGGACATAAAATGTTACAGGGTGGTCGGTTTCATGAAGCAAACACTTTATGGACTGATTTCTAGGATTTTAGAAAGAAGACTGTAAAATATATATATATATAAATATATATTTTAATTTGATGGGGAAAATCCCTATGTTCCGCATATAAAAAGTATATTTAAAAAAAAATTTGTCTTTTTTCAAAAACACCTCATTTTCAGGAGTCACCCTAAAATGTTGCAAAATGGGGCAAAGCACGTTTATTCACAATTAATATCTAATTTTTCCCAGTATTTGAAAATGTTATATCGCGTGTTAATCCATCTTATTCGTGTTATAAAGTGATACAATTTGAAATGAATCGAAATATGTAACTTTCACATGGCCGTATTCTTCAGAGTCAAATTGAATGCGAATTATTAATGTATCTGTTCTTACCTTCAATATCAATGATATGAAATATGTTACAATTTTGTCATTATAAATATATGTGAAATATTTGAAATAATTGGAGTTGGGAACAAAAATTTAATTTATTATGATTAATTGGTTAAATAGAAATTATAAAAAAGTACAAACCCAATATAAAAAAAATTATATGCCTATCTGCTATGATTTATTACCTATCTTTAGACGGTAAATTTATGTCGATGTCATATAGTTGGTTTTTGGACATAAATTTGGAATATTTTCACAATGTGAAATGGATCAAAAAATGTCGCTTCTTTTCTTGTTCAACAGGCTGTATATTTTATGTAGTGGCCGGTATTTTGCACTTCTACTCAAGATTATAGTCTGTTTGTATACACTTTAATTCCTAATTGTGGGCATTATTGTTTAATTCGTTTATTTTAAGAGATCTTTATTAATTAATGAATCATGTAAAAAGGTATTAATTTAATTTTTTTTTTTTAGATTGTGAATTCTTCGTACAGCTATTTTGCACTGTTAAAGCGTATGAACAGTTAGACGACAGTAATATTTAACTACAATGCAGTATAAATAAAATTCTACAGTATTGCACCACATAAACATATAATCCAACATAATTTTTTTATATACCGCTTTGGAAATAAAAAATATAATCCCTTACAAAACTTTAAACGCTATTTTTTTAGGAATGAAGTGTAATTAAATTATAATCGAAATTGAATTTATTTTTGTTCAGCCTGTAATAGCACATTACTATGTGTAAACATTATTATATTGTCCAGCTGAATCTGTCAAATTTACCATAAATATGTTACAATACCAACATAAAATATTAATTGAATTTGAATAAACTATTTCTTGTCAGTTTACTCAATTAAAACTATGTTTCAAAACATACGGAATATTCTAATATAATTTAAATAAAGAACGCTCGTCTTCAATCGGTAAGTTATCGACAGACGATGTTGGCAACGTCAAGCAGAATTTTCTACCTACGTCTCTTTTGTCGTCGTTTGAAGTATGTATTGGGTCTTTTTAAACATACTGATGTTTGAAAATTAACAAAAAAATTAAATGAAATGTAAATAAAAGTATTCTTGCAACACTTTTAATGAAAAGAAGTTGACACTAGTGACTGGCATTTTTGTTGTTCGTTGAGATAACGTTTTCGTATAGGTAATAATTTTGTCATTTGTAAATTAAATAAATATACAAATTGTATAAAAGTAACAAAGTATATCATGTAATTTATTAGTGCAGTATAAAATTTTAAATTTATATGTTTTTCGACAACAGCCTCCACGAAGTCCTTGCCTACACTATTTGCTGTACTGAGACCAACGTTGTACTGTAACTGTATCAAATGGAATGAAGCTTGGATCGCCTGGTTCAGCGATTGTGGGAGCAATTGTGCATTCATTGATTCACTTGTATTTGCATTTTTAAACGAATTATTTATTTATGCATTCACAAATTTGTATACGAATTCTAATATTATAAATTCGCACTGTACATGTTTAAAGGTTTTTTATAAAAATAAATAAAAAAAAATAATATTTTATTTATATTTTCTAGATTTCTTTCCAAAAATGTTTAGATGATTTTATACAAACAAAATACTTTTTAAACTGAAACAACTGATATGTTTCTCTGGGAACATATTTATATTCAGGTCGTTCCAAATCATGTTTTATTTTGAACATATTTATGTTTCAGTTCAACTATTTATTTTGTTTGGAAGTAGTAATTAATATGTTTTTATTTGAATATACACTATTTTAGGTGACAACATCAAAATATTTTCCGTGATAATATCATAATTAGAGATGGGTGCGTGCCTGGTTTTGATGGCACGGACTCGTACGTCACGCCGATAGGTGACACGCTCGTTGTCCAATCCCGCCCACATTCTACAAGTCTATTAGAGTTTTAAATATGAACATTTGATTCGATTTTTATAACTCTACTCTTCGTATGTCAGAAATTACTTTAATTTTAAGGTTTTGGTTTTATAGGAGGTGCCACGCCTCTTTGTCCAATCTCTCCCACATTCTACGTGATTATTGGAGTTTTAAATATGAACATTGTTTTGATTTTTATAACTCTACTCTTAGTATGTCAGGGTTATAGCAAAATTCTCAAAATGTTATTGCAAACTTTTAAAACTGTAACACTCAAACGAATGCTCTTAATATAATTCAAGGATTTTTCAGACACATTTTTGTATAAACACACCAAAAAAAAAAAATATTGTATTAAAAATAAATAAAAATGTTGTTAAAATTAATACGCATTTCTATCCAAAATTTTAATACATTTGTTTTGAAATAAGTAGAAATAGTACTTATTTATACGTCCTAAAATATGTAGAGAAATTACTACATATGTTTTTAATTTTATTACATTTGGTTTTATTTTACTTTGTTGTGATAATGATTTTTGGATTTTTTTATATTTTATAAAAAAAAAATTCTTTATTGATTCGGAAAGTTATATGAATGAATATTAATATTAATTATTTTGATTAACAAAAATAAGATACAACAATTACACTACCCAATAGCCATTCTGAGCAGCAGTCAAGGTTATTTTTGTATTATGTAAAATGACGCCCTGATTCCGAAAATATGGTTAAATAATGTTTCTTTGGATAGGTTTACAAAATATGGGCCAATAACCGTGCTTTCATAAAGGTGCTCTATTTGTAAATATCTCGCGTTCTAAATAACACATATGATTAAGTGTTATATCGAGTGGAAGGTAATTGAATATCCAAAAAAATCACAGAACATTTTTAAATTCGTTTTCTAGTTTAAGAAAACTCGATAGGAGAACTTGAAAAAAGCTTTTTTCAACAAAAATTAAAAAAAAAATATCATTTAAAAAAATGAGAAAATCGAGAAAGTAAGATGATACACACATTTTAATTTTCCAATATTAGTTCAAACTTTCGAAAAAATTGAGCTATCAATGACAAAAATAAATGGGTAACATTTGAGGATGAAAGTAATGTGAAAACAATATAATTGAGTGCTATACAAATAGGCATATGTGAGCTGATCACGCTCATTTTTTAAACACCTCTTGATAGATGATTAATATAATATAATAATAGTTTGGCGCTACAGTCCTGTGTAGAACTTCGGCCGAGCTCTCTCACCATTTTGAGCTGTGCGTGTTATATTTGTACTCAAAGTGGTGGGACCTACAGTTTATTGCCGAATCCGAACGGCGGGTGAGAGCTTTTTCATAGGCAATGGTTTTACTCTCGTAGGTTTGCCATTTACTGACGAGAGGTAGCGCGGTATAGAAAAATGTTTCTATGAAAAGATGTTGTTAGCCCCAGTCCAGGCTTGAACCGGGGACCTTTCGGCTCGCAGTCCAACGCACTAACCACTGAGCTACCGCGGCTTGATAGATGATTGCTTATATTTAATTTTAAATTTTATATCTTTATCTTTAATACTTAACGAGATATGTGATCCTAAATAGTAAACCCATACATATTTCGTAGTGGATGTAGTAGATTACGTTGACTAATCGACTAATTTTCGAACATTGAATTACTATTCTACTAAAATATATTGAAAATAAATTTCACATAATTCAGAATAGCAGTTTTAAAGTTATCGTGTATAGGCGGACATTCGATATAACAATTGAGCATATGAGTTTTATGAAACGCGAGATATTTACAAATATGAGGCATTCTTTTTCAAATCGAACAGATTTCGTCATAAATATTCAGTTGCACTTTGGATTTGCGTCAATTTTTATTTATGGATTGCTTATTGAAAATAAGCCCACCCATATTTTTTTTGTTTGCTTTTTGTCAATAGGTTTGAAAATACAGGGAGTTTAAAAAAAATGAAAATATGACGCATGAACCTTTTTTAAAAATTATATAACTTTGCATCGTATAGCGTCAAGTTTGGTCTCATTTTGAAGGTAATAGAATTTTCTTTATTGCCATGTACAAATTTAATATCTTTTTAATTATCATGTAGCTTTTATAAGCAATTAAAAGGTTTAAGGACATTTTACTAAATGAGAGGTATTTTTATTTATTTTTTAATTAACGTTAAATTCTATATAAAGAACATTATTTTGTTGGATGGTCATTTGTGCACATCTACATGAAAAAATTTTTTTTTTTCAAACGACTGTGCGCATAAGCTGCTTTTTTATGTGTTTTGGCTATAGCATCGTTTTGATTTGTCAGTAAAATTTTATATAAGCCATAGAAAATACGTATGTTGTCGCAACCAACTCATTGCCCACCCAGTTTATTCGGTTCTCTACACCACTAAGTCGGTTCTTATATCCAAAACTAAAAAATTTTAGTTTGTCTAACAATAAAAATTTTTTTGTGTGTATTGATACAACCTTTAAAAAATGTATTTTTAACTGCCATGGACATATTTCCACTATAAACTAGAGGATATTAGTTGGTTTATTAATATTTTATTAAATTTTTTTTTATTTTTTTTATTAAAATTTATTTTTCAATATCTTTAGGCTGTGACCGAATAGTTTGAGCTCTATGTCCATTAAATTCGCGAATATTGACGCCCTTATTTTTTTGATTTAAAAATTAAAACAAATTTGATCATATTTTCAGAGATTAAAAATTAATAAATTGATGTTTTCTAAAAAAATGTCCATGCGTCATATTTTCATTTTTTAAACACCCTGTATTTTTAAACCTATTGACAAAAAGCACAAAAAAAAATATGGGTGGGCTTATTTTCAATAAGTACTATATAAAATTGAAGCAAATCCAGAGTGTCAAAAATATTTCGTGTTCGATTTGAAAAAGAATGCCTCATATATGTGACCACCTTTTTGAAAGCTCATTACAAAAGTTATTGCTCAAAATCTCGTAAACCTATCCATAGACATATTTTTATTTCATTTAGTCATTTCCAATAATACAAAAATAATGGAATTTACTGCGCAAACATTTTTTCTCATTTTGTTGTGTAGTATTATAAATATGAACAAGGTACATATAAAACTAAAGAGTGGTACCTATAACTTCAAGAAGAAAAGTACAAAAAAATATTTTTTTTTTTTTCAAAAGTGTACAACAAAAAAAATATTCACCTTATGATGAAGATGGAAGCACCAGTAAGCATCATCAGTTCTGACGACTTAAAGAAATGGAAAGCACTTAAGTATCGCCTTTGGTTGTACCACATATAATCAATACGTTGGGCACACGTAAAACGCAACATATTTGTCCAGTGAAACCTATGATGGGTTTCGGTCATAGAGTTACCTGCATTAAGAGTGAAATCTAAGAGTGAAAGCGTGTATTCAGTTTGGTACGCCGTTTGTAACATCCTGTAATCCTGTATGGAAAAGTATATATGTTCTTGATCAGAATCACCTTCTGAGGCGATTTAGCGATGTCCGTATGTCTGTTGAAATCTCTACTACTCAGAAAATTGGCATGTTCGGTCAGTTGTAACCTGTGGACCGACCCGTTATATTCAAATACCTTAAATAAAATTTACATCTACAAATGAATATAATTTTATACGGGCTTAAGGTATCTTTTTTGGTTAAATATATATTGACTTTATGCTCAAATATCTAAAAATAATGTTTCTCGACTTGTGGTTAAATGAAAATCGAAATTAGGTGTACTATTGTACATATGCAAAAACAAACTGACATAAAAATATTTTCGTAAAAATTTAACTGCAAATTTAAGCTACTTTAGATGAATAATAATAATAGTTTGGCACTACAGTCCTATAAGAGCTTAGGCCGAGCTCTCTCACCATTTTGAGCTGGTCCCATGGTGGTGGGACCTACAGTTTATTGCCGAATCCGAACGGCGTGTGAGAGCTTTTCATAGGCAATGTTTTACTCTCGTAGGTTTGCCATTTACTGCCGAGAGGTAGCGCGGTATAGAAAAATGTTTCTATGAAAAGATGTTGTTAGCCTCAGTCCAGACTTGAACCGGGGACCTTTCGGCTCGCAGTCCAACATACTAACCACTGAGCTACCGCGGCTATAGTATACGCGGCTTTAGATAAATACCATTATTTTATTTTTAATTTACTATTTCTTTCTAAAAATATTTAGATTTGGGTTTAACTAATTTCAAACATATGCAAACATAATAATTTTTGAACTAAAACAAATATATGATTCTCTGAAAACATATTTATATTAAGACAGTTCCAAAACGAGTTTCATTTTGAATATATTACCCAATGTTCCGGTTCAAATGTGTTTTTGTTTGCATGAAGTAATAATTATGTTTCTATGTGAATATACATAAATTTAAGTGGAAACTTCATAATGTAAGTGAGAGCTCATTACAATAATAATAATAGTTTGGCGCTAGATTTTTGTCATTTTGTGCAATAAGGAAATATATATTTTTGTATATTTTTATTTTTTTTACAGCCACAATTTAACAGAGTCAATTTAGTTTAGAGCCATTTTGATGGTAATTGCTATCCATATCCATTCATATCAATAAATATATCTAGACTATGTACAATAATCTTTTTTCTTTAATTTATGTAATGTTTATGTCTTTTAAACTTAATACGCCCAAATTGTATTTCATGTTTTATGCAAAAAGAGCGTATAAATCATTTATTTTTTAAATTATATTTTATATTAATAGTAGCTTTAAAACTAATTTGAAAAGTGCATAATAAAGCTAAAAGTTCATATTTTTTTGGAACCAATAATATCGGTTAATTACTTTATGAGATACGGACATTCAAAAACTTTAAACGCAAATATCTCAAAACTTACTTTTTTCACATAACAACCTTATTGCACCCAACGCTTCTATTGTGACCTGAGCACCGACCACTTATGTCCAAATATCTCATATAAAATTTACATCTACCGCGAACCGACTTGTGGTTCTCAAAAAAAAAATTGAAATTCGGTACACCTACACATTTGTACATATGGATATCAAATGAAAGAAAATTCTTCAGTGACAGCAAGATTGCAGTTATTTTCAAGATTCGTATACCCTGGTGACCTATCACATTATATGGTAACCGCACACATCGCATATTTATTGTCGGCTTAGACTGACTATAACATTCATAATTCTTACTAACTTCATCTCACCTATTTCCCTACTTCAAAATTTCCCATGTGACCTAACCTTTCTTTCTGTTTTTTTTTTTGTGAAACAATATTTCGCAGAGCGACGTGTTTTTCAGATGGGCTTTGTCCCCATATGTTGTCGTAGTTCGTTTGTTTGTCCAAAATGTGTTTGGTGTTCATGCCAGAGTTTTTTTATTAGTTATTATCAAGATAGCAGAAATTTCCCAGAACGTAATCAGTATACTCTCCAAGAAATTTCCAGTTGAAGGGCATTATGTAGTCTGTTGGGTCAATATTTTGTTCCGCTCTCATTTTTGCTAGTTCGACCGAATTATAGTTATCTAGTATATCTCAACTTACAGTGATAGTATAAAAAATAATATTAAATTGAGAAAATGTGCAATAAGCTAAAAAAAAAAGAATTAAATTGTATACAACATAACGTGGTGTTATAGTATGTCAGTGCGTATAGTATTATTTAGATAAGATAAGATCGATAGAAGGTAAACATTCACATGGATAATGTTTATATTTAGTATGTCATATGTGTTAAAGTTTTTGTGTAGAACTCAGCTAAGTCCAAATCTGGATATAAATTCAAAAAATATGGAGGAAGAAAACATTTTTGAAAATCTAAGAAGCACCGTACATTCTAAATTAGTTAAATTTGGCATCGATAACAAATCTACACAGAAGTTGATGAATCAAATTCAATTATTACAAAGCCAATTAGATTCACTATCGCCCACTGACAAAGAAAAGTTCATCAATGAAATGGGAGAGTCGTTTCGCGAAACAACAAAAAGAGTCGAAGAGGAACTGGTGCAATATACGAATAGCTACTATTACACATTTATAATACCTATAGTTTTGATTTGCTTGTCCATTATTGGTTGGTATTTATTTGATAAACTACTAATGCAAATTAATATTTCGATACTTTTTACAGCATTCTTCGGCAACAAAATATACAATAATTCAATGCAGAAGACATTAAGAAAGAACATAAAAAAAGAAAGAGTTAAGAAGAATAAAAGAAAAAATTAAAAAATATTTATTAACAATAGCTGCCTTTCATTATGATCAACTAAGATTTCTTTTAGTGTAAAGGAATAAAAAAAGCAGATTTTATATTTTGAAAGATAGTTTTTATGTAATAGTATACTCCTGCATTGCATCGTCATTATTAACCGCAAAATCTTCAGAACAGTTCATGTTATCATCACTGTTATTCTCTTCAATAATACAATCAAGATTTTCCTCTTGGTCCTCCTCATAACATAAATAGACTTTCATTTTTTCAATGGCAGATTCGTCGAGTTCCAATTTATCTGCTTCGTTTTTCACAATATTTGTAGTCCGTTTGTATCTACGTTTAGTTGCTGTTCCAGTACCATTTTGTACTTTGGCGTCTGCTGAGTGCTTTTCTTTGATGTGTTTTTTTAGCAAATATGTGGTTATAAAAGACGCATTACAACCGTTTAAAATACGATCCGAGCAGACAAACCTGAAATGACGAAAATACTATAAACATCAAAACAATGCCGATGGCTCGTAGCTTACTCTCGTTGGACCTGATGCCGCTTCACATGCAGATCCATTACACTTTTGCGTGTAAACTCTCTGGCACACACAGGGCATTTGAACTGAAATTGATTATTGTGTTTGGCTATATGCACATCCATTGAGTTTTTGTAGTTAGTACTAAATGAGCATTTTTCACAATTGTATACGATCGATGAATGTTTCTAAATTAAATAACAATAAAATAACATGATATATGAGAATTTATTATTAAATACCGTTTTTGTGTGGGCCTCTAAATCACTCTTATTATAAAATCCTTTACCACAATGTTCGCAGAAATACCGCTTAATATTGGTGTGCTTTACGCGCTCATGCAGCCGCAAATTTCGCTTGTTCTTAATCATTTTGTTACAGAATGTGCATTCCACTCGAACGTGCACAAAATCAATATGTGCTTCAAGGCTTTTTTTGTCCTTAAATGATGCTTTGCATGTGGGACAGTTCACGTTTTCTGAAATAGCATAAAACAGCAATGTAAAACAGTATAATAAGGTTAGTAATAATTATTACAATTACATTGATATAACACATTCATTCTTCTAATATAAATTACACATTTCATTCAGTGCGCAACGGAGGTGCATCAACCTGGTTTCTTGAAGTGGCATGAACAACTGATAGCTTTTGCTCTGCACACGTTCTTATATTCAAGGTTGCCGTTGATGCGACTAAAGTGGCAAAATGCGACCTTTTTATTGCAATGAGACCATGAGACGACTCTTCAAAAATTACATTATTTTGCGACACTTTAGAATTTTGGTGTGACTTTTGATACTTTTTAGATTTATTTCTATTATTTAAGAAAAAATCATTTAAGATAGTTCAACTTATAATCTTAAGTTAAAAAAATAATATTTTCAAATAGAGACTGTAAACGAAATATTTTTTAACAAATTCAAATGAGGATATTGTGGTCAAAACAAATAATGAAAAAAAAAATAAAATAAACTATCTTTTACATGCTTTATTATCGAAAAGAAGCAAATAACTTTTTTGTAAGAATATACATCGACAGATCGATTTACACTTCTTAGGACCTCGGATCATTTAGTCAGAAGAACAAATATCCTGCTTATATTTGTATCAAAGCTCAAAAGCTTCATTTGCACGCGTGCTATGGGATCACCCGTCACTGGTTTAGACGTTTCCCGGATATCGAGGGATTTTGTTTAATTCGTCCCTATGGTACAAATTGGGCATGTGAGTGAGTTTTGACTCACGCTCACTCTCACTCACAATCACGAAAGAATTTTTCTAATCACTCACACTCACTCACGGCCTTTTTCATTCACAATCACTTAAGTCAATTAAGATTCAATCACGCGTGATCACGCGAGATACACGTGAATCACGCCATATCACGTGTTTTTTGCTATTGTTTTCAGAATGCATAAAAAATACATATTTCATTTCTAAACCTGTGTAGAATATAAGGTCTATGTTGGTGATAATGTTCGACTGAGCATGGCACCTCCATTACATCTTTAAAACGCAATAATGAGGGTTTTAATAAAATATATCTCATTTTTTAACGGAGATGGAAATATGAAAGACCTTGGATGTGCTGTTCATATAGAAAGGTAAAACTTGCATTGAAGAATAATTCTCCGGTGAAGAATTCGTATAAAATATTGAGGAATAATTGCGTCTGGGAAGAATTATCTCTGGAAAACAATTATCAATAACAGAATAGTCCGGGGTAGAATTTCCCAGAGATGATAAATGAACTACGGTCGGTTAGCAATGGTTTGTTTTATGATAGTTATGAATAGTGAATAGACGCCTTTCCAAATCCTTCTTAGTTCAAACTAGAGATGGGCACGTGAGTGAGTTTTGACTCACACTCACTCACGCTCACGAAAGAATATTTCTAATCACGCACACTCACTCACGGCATTTTTTGCTCTAGTCACACTCACTCACAATCACGTGAGTAAAATTAATATTCAATAACAATCACGCGTGATTCACGTGAATCACGTGGTTGTTTTGCTATTGCTTTCAGAATACATAAAAATACATATTTCATTTGTATATGTTGGTGAGATAGGTCGACCGATCGTGGCACCTCTTATACAACTTACATATTACAAACGCAATAATGATGTAATGATGTTAGGGATCTCAATTTTTAACGGAGATGGAAATGTGAAAGACCTTCGATGTACTGTTTATATAAAAATTGCCTCGAAGAATAATTCTCCGGTGAAGAATTCGTTTAAAATCTTTGAGAATTGTCCCTGTAATAATTATCTCTGGAAAAGAATTATCAATAAAAAAATAGTCTGGTGTAGAATTTACCAATTGAATTGACTTTGGGAACAACTATTTTTGAAGCGATTTTTTTGGTTACTACATTTAGAACCTATGAAACAAACTAAACTTAATAAACAAAAGCAAGTCAATACAGAGTTACCATGTATAGTTGAAATTGAAAATTCAACTTTTTACAAAAATGGGTATATCGAAAAAAAAAATGCGTTCTATGTCCATTTTCATGAACGGTCGTATAAAACCAAGCAAAAACTATTGACATGACCCCACAAAAATTGAATGAATACTAAGTACGGCCGGTTTATAGGGTGTTAGATCAATTGTTGACTGAACCTTGTAACTTATTCTGAGTTGAAGAAGGGGTGGGTATTTGACGGTCGGTTATCAAGGGTTTGATTTATTATAGTTCTGAATAGTGGGTAGCCGCCTTCCCAAAGCCTTCTGAGGTCAAGGCATGGCCCTACTTGTTCTGTAGTTCAGCAAAAAAAAATAGAAAAATCGCAAAAAATTAAAAATTATATTTTTTTATTTTATGAAATATTCGACTCACTCACACTCACTCATGAAAAAAATTTACTCACGCACACTCACTCACGGTCTTTTTCGGTCTACTCACACTCACTCACAATCACGTGAGCAAAATTAGTATTCAATCACAATCACGCGTGAATCACGCTCACATGCCCATCTCTAGTTCAAACGGTGTTCTCTTCTTTATAATTTATCAAAAATATAGAAACATCGTAAAAAATTAAAAAGTGAGATTTTTTATTTTATGAAATATTCGACTCACTGACACTCACCCACGAAAAAATTGTACTCACGCATACTCACACACTGTTTTTTTTTTTTGGGGTACTCACACTCATGTGGACAAAATTAAGATTCAATCACAATCACACGTGATTCACGTGAATCACGTTATAATCTGCTCACGTGCCCATCTCTAGTACAAATGGGCCTGGCAAATGAAATGGTATAAATCGGATAACGGTAAAGATAACGGTTACAATCCCTGGATTTGAATATGTCAATATTTGGTGGTGAGTTTAATGCAGGCTTCGGAAAGCTCGCTCAAGAGCGTGCAAAAATCTCAAAACTAGCTCTCGCAACAACAAACGAGTGACAACATATTTATTAGCTGTAAACAAACTGCGCACACTCGCTTAGATCTTCGAGCGCTATCGAGTTTCTCCGAACTCAATTTATGTTGAGCCACAAGCAATCTTTTAAAAAATATTTGCTTCAAGGAATCCACAATATCATTTTAATTTATTTCATTTTCTCGATCAACAATATGTAAAGAAATAATTATCCCAAAGATATCTAATTCAACATTTGACAGATCATTTCTTGAACGAATGGCGCGAATTTGGAATTTACTTCCAAACAATCTAATAAGATTTTCATTACCTACAAAAAATATTAAAAAGCTACCTGCTTCAAACAACAAAAGAGTTTGGAAACGAAATAATTTAAAAGCAAGCAACTCTGAGTCGCTCGAAATTATGGAGCGCTGTACATTTCGAGCGACCCATTTAACAGAAGCTCGAGCAACGTGTTCAATGCTGCATGCTCTGTTGGACGATTGAAGTTCTGATAGCTCCTGTTTCTTACTTAACAGCAGAGACCTAATTACAGTTGCGCGGGTCGAACACTGAAGCATTGTTTATGTCACAGATACATACGAGCGCTCTATTTCGAGCGCTGAATTCCGAACTCTGGTGTATTGTGAGATCACTAAGCATATCGTGGTGATTTATTTTTGATTCATTTCAAATTTTTAGATAATATAAGACAAAGTCTTCTGGGATAAGGTTCACACAAATTTAAGTAGATACCGATAATAATATGATACAAATGTGTTTTAGAAAAAAATATTTTAGAAAACAAAAACAAATAAAGAGACTCGTCAATCATTTGGCCATGATCATAAAGCTATATAGTTATATAGCGATTACTTAATATAGTTAAGATTTTTATTTAGAGTTTAAATTCAACGTTTTATATACTCATTCATTATATGAAATAAAAACTACAAATTAGTGGAAAGTGTTACTGTTTTTGAATGATGTATTTTACTTACTATTGTTGTGACTTCTTGCTATATGCACTGCTAGTGACATGTTAGTTGGACATTTCTTTTCACAATACTGACAAACAAGTTTTCCGTTCAATTGACATTTTTCCGAATGCTTGTCCAAGATCTCTTTACTCTGAAATTTTTCATTGCATTTGCAACATATCAATCGTATTTCCTTGTGTTTCAACGATTTGTGGCTGTTCAGAGAAATTATCTTTGCATATGATCGTTCGCAATCCTATCAATTTTTTTATGGTTAAACCAAAACGTACAGATATATGTTACAAATAACTTACTCCAACATCACACATGTACATTCTGTATAAAGGAAACGATTTCTTCCAGTCCTCATAGAATCCATGCGATTGGCAATGTGCACGAACCTTTCGCAGATCATCAAAAGTAGCCTCACATAGCGGACAATGAAATATTTTGTCTGTGTGTATGCCAGTTGCGCGATGATCTTTCAGGTTGGCTTGTGTTTTAAAAATAGCATCACAGTATTCACATACATAAACCACAGTCAAAATTTCCTCTTCAATGGGTGCATCAAAACAATCTATATTCACATTCTCTACGTGTTCCTAAAATTGTAACAAAAAGTCTATTTCTACACTATTTACAAATGTAATTCAGAAAAATAAATTGAAATTCATAACTCTTCATTTTGAATTCAGAATATTATTTTAAATTGATATTTTTTAAATTCCAAATAGAATGTTCTGACTTTCAATTGATATATCTGAATTTCAAATGAAAAGTTCTGAATATAAACTCCTATTTTCTGAATTTCAAATGGAAAGTTATGAATATCAATTGATGTATTTTGAAAATCAAATAGAATTTTTGAATTACAATTGATTTTATGAATTTTAAATGGAATTTCTGAATAACAATTAATGTGTTTTCAATTATAAATGGAATTTCTGGATTAAAATTGATATATTTTTCAATTTCAATTACATTTTAAAATAATGTAGAATGTTACTCTGATTTACCTGCAAATCGTCTCTTTCCCTACCAATGAGGCCACAGCATGAACAAACATTTACTTGAACCTCCGCATCCGGTGTGTGGAATTTTATGTGATTGCGATAATTTGCTTTGTTTGCAAGAATTTTATTGCAGAACTCGCACTTAAAACGGTCAATACTTGAGTGTTTAGATTCCTGCAATTCATCATATTAGAATTTAAATTTGGAAGATACACCGTTATAACAAACCATGTGACTTTCTAGTCTATGTTTCTGGAAAAATTTCTTATGACACAAATGGCATTTGTATTTCATTTCAATATTATGTCTTTGCATATGGGCCTCAAACAACTCTTTCGTCGTACAAAATCGATCGCATCTGTGTTGAATTAGAAATAATAGATATTTTAAAAATAATATAAATACATACTTAAAACATATCAAACTTCCTTCCGGTTCATGAAAGTAATGTACGTGTTCGTAGAATTCTTCTGCATTGCTAAAGAACCGTTCGCACAGCAGACATATCTTTGGTCTCCGTTTCTCGAGATGGAATTGCATGTGAAAACGAAACCTTTATAAAATAATTTATTAAAAGATTAATGATAATGTTATTATGGATAATATTATTTGGTCTTCAGCCCTAGCAAAATTACTAAATAAAAATTCAAATATTTTTTTATAATATTTACGAAGTTTAAAATATTAATATGGATATTTATTTTATATATTTTTGAATAATCTTCCAATCAAAGATTAGGTGTGAGGTCGACAGAAGTGGTCTACCACATACGCGACAATCCGGTTGTGGTAATCTTTCCATTAGGAAAAGAGTGTACCGCATGCAAAATCTTGAGTCCAAATTACGATTTGGGTGTTAGTATTATGTAGTATTTATTCATTTATTAAATATTCGAATATATAACCGAATTATTTTAATCCATAAAAGAATGACTAAGATAATAATAATTATAATAAATAAAAAAAAAACTTCACATCGTTTTTAGATATCGTTACGTTTTCATTCCTTGCCTATATATAATTTAGTTTTTTTTTTAAATTGTTTATATATACCGTCTAAATGTAGGGAATTCCATTTTACAAATACTGCAATGATTAATTACTGTTCCTCTACATTTCAACGTCCTGCAACACGAGTGTTTATTAAAATCCATAAAGTTAGTATATGAAAGTCCGCAATCAGGGCATGCTCCACATATTGAAATACTAGATGAAATACAACAATAAAGGAGGATATTTTTTAACTTGTAAGAAATAAAAATGGTACCTGCTTAATTTATAGTGGCCTAAAACAACATGTCTGGCTAAATATCTCTCACAATTAAATATTTTGTTGCAGTTGTCCAATATACAGGTCATGTGTCCAGAATCGTCCATATGTTCATGTTTTATATGAATCAGTAGATCTTGATGATTTTCCAATACTATATCACATAACTATAATTACAAATATTATTTTAGTACAGAGTCGCAAATATATCGTTGTTGTAAAAGTAAAACTCAGCAACTTCATTTTAAAATTTTAAATATTGGTTTCAAAAAATCTGACCATTTCCAAATGCCGAGACCAATATTTTTATAAAAATGAGATCTAACATATAGTCTTAGATTAAATGGGATCATACAGCTCATCGTTCCTTCTGATTTCTGTATTCATTTTCAACGCATATCGGGCCATAGATTTTCCGAAGAATCTTTTTATCGAACGCGCTCGGTGTTGATAAGCGTCTATGCCTCAGCGTCATAGGGGAGGACTGGCATGGTGAGTGTAGAGCGTAATTTTTGTCCATCGAGAGAGGGCTCTACTCCTCAATTCCCTACTGAACCTAAAGTAACACCTGTTTGCACGAGTTATTTTTCGGCTAATCTCAAGACGGACTTTGTTATTTTTGTTGATTCTGGTGCTTAAGTAGACGAAGTCCTTCACCACTTCGAAGTAGTGGCTGTTGCGTACTGTCCAAGACGCCGACACTATTTGTTTGTGACACGAGATACTTTGTTCTAAACGCTATTCCTTATCTAAATAATATCCGTGTTGATTGACTCAAAGTGACACATTAATTCTTTTACTACAGCTGCATATTGCCTGCCACACGAGATTTTCTTAAGGACTTCACCGCTGAATGTGTTCCTTAATTATTATTTCAATATAAAAAATATATCTATTCTATTTAAAGGAAAATATTTAATATATTTAAGTACTTATTTAATCGATGATTTACATTAAACATTATCTTGTTATTTATAGACAAGCCGTTCAAATCATAAACTTAAATTTTTGTGCATAATTGTTATTGAATTATGATGGGTTAAATACAAGTTCACCATTACCAAAAGGAGATATTGCTTTTCATATAGCACATTTTTTTCTATTAATTAACTTAGGTTCACGTGGATTTTTTTACATAAAATCTTTTGAGATAAAATAGTTAAAATGTTTTTTCTATCAAAAAATTCCTATCTCTTAATGCCTTAATTGAACAACAAGTATTTGAAATAAAATGTATTTGTTTAGTTTATATTAAATTCTTACTGAGCATGTATTTTGTATCCTAAGTTGTAGTTCCTCTAAGTTGCTGTTTATAGCTGTTTCGGCGTAGGCATTCAAATCAGTTAAGGATTGAACCGATTTATCGACATCTGAATAAACAATAAATAATAGGTAGAAATGGTTGCGTGTGGTTTAATCATTATTACCTTCCACAAAATTATACTTCTCTAGAAATTCCTTGCCCTTTAAATTCGAATTATCGGATATAACAGATTCATCCAATCCATCTATAGATGTTTCCGGATATGAACTCGGCTGGGAAAATTCTGTTGAAACTGATTCTATGGTTTCAACTTCATGTAATGGATAATTGATCTCATCCATGGACATATCTTCATTCTCAGGAAAGTCATCAATATCACTTGCATCAACATCAGGGCAATTATCATTTATTTGTTCTGATATATCGAATAAATCTATTACCCTAGTAACACATTGATCACATAGAACGCACTGATCTTTTGGTAGCTCCTGGGATATCCTCAAGTTAAAGTGCTTCTCGATTAGAGCATTAAGTTGCAATTCTGTTCCAACATCATCGAATATTTCTTGAAATTCTGTATTGCATTTTTCTCCACAATGCACACATTCCAATTCACACTCCATTTTCAATAATAGTTCTTTACGTGTGATTTCGACGAATATTTTTTAAGTTAATAGCTATGCTATTGAACTGCATATTTTATATTTTTATTAAAGTTTATTTTAAGTTTTTTTTAGTGATGTTTTTATTTTGTGTAATCGTTTTGATTTATTTCATTTTCCCACGAAAAATAAAATACCTTTTTCTCATACGACTTATTAAGAATTCCCACGTGATCATTTTGGTTGACTTAATTTCCACTGCAATTAAAAATTACCGCAAAAATACCATATCAAGTAAAATTAAGACATAAATACCACAAAAATTCCCAAATAATTTAAAATTACTTTATAAATCCTACGAAAACTACTAACCACTAAGAAAAACCACAACTTTATTTTTTCACTTAACAACACAGAAAAAAATATTGTACCAACATATAACAATTGATATTAATAGCAAACAAAATCGTATTCCACTTAAAAATATGAATGTATTTACTAATTAATTAATTGTTTTTTTTTTAATTAAAATATGAATAGGAATAAATTTAATATAATTTCAATACAACTAAATCTTTAATAGTATTAACTACTTTTATTTGTTACTTTTGATATTTTTTTTCTTAAACTGCAACACTGTTTTTTCTTTTGGAATTCATTTTGTTTTTTGCTTGTGCGTCTCGTGCGTCGGCGGCGTCGTTCAGTTTCTTCTAACATAATTTTCTTCTACGTTGCTATTTTAAAACAGGATATTGCATTATTTAGTGTATGTTATGTTATTAAAGCATTAAATGGCTCAATTTATTTTTGCTGTCAAGAATTTGAACAAACAGCTTATGATGCACATTTTGTTGCATATTGAGTCATTAAAAAGCGAATATCAAATTTTATGTTTGACTCAATTAATTGGCCCACCTGTAGAAGTTGTGAAATCTGACTTCGGTCAAACATTCGTTAGGTTGAAAGAATTTTACAAAGCATATCAAAAAGTATAAATACTTTTTAATATATATTTTATGTTATATATTGAATTAAATTATTTTTATTTTCATATGTTTCTATTCGACAAATATTTTATTTAATTTAACAAAATAATTAATTGATCCAATGTTACTAATTAATTAATTAATGATTTAAACATTCCCATTAAAAAATATAATATATATAACAACTTTAATATCAATATGACAAAAAAATTAATTAAAGTTTCTCCAATTAAAATATTCTCATTTTTACGAATATGGAATTCAATGCTACTAAAAGTTACATCGGCTGAGTTTCAATTAAAAATTAATTGGATTGTTTAACATTTTAGTTATATTTACATAATTTTTTTCTGTGTGAAGTTGATGCCAAAGACTATAAGACGTGCGACTTCCCCAAAATCGAAAAAAAATGGCGCTGATCGTAGTTTTTATAATATTTTTTGGTACGCGGATTATGTACATGAGCTCTGCCGGCATTGTTGTTGTTTCACCGTGTAAAATTTTTAACAACTCAAAACAGATGTTTGTTACTTCAGATGCTGAAAAAATTGTAAAATTTGCCAACTTTACACATTTTTTGCAACTAAACTACTCAAATGCAGAAGTTTGGAGTTGCACGCAACGAGTCTAAAAATGAGCAATAATTTTTTAAAACTATGCCGGAAAATCATAATAATAATAGTTTGGCGCCACAGTCCTGTATAGATCTTCGGCTAGCTCTCTCACCATTTGAGCTGTGCGTGTTATATTTGTTATATTTGTACTCAAATTGGTGGGACCTACAGTTTATTGCCGAATCCGAACGGCGGGTGAGAGCTTTTCATAGGCATGTTTTACTCTCGTAGATTTGCCATTTACTGCCGAGAGGTAACGTCGCATAGAAAAATGTTTTCTATGAAAAGGATGTTAGCAGTATCTGGGGATCGAACCGCGGACCTTTTGTGGCAGCAACTTTTCGCTCGAACTAAAACCAAACAATTGTCAGATAATTCTGATGGGCTTCTTTCAGCTTTCATCTACGTAACGTGGTTATGCACGCTCTGTCGGAACAATAATATTCAGCCACTGGACGAGGCATTGTTGCAGCAACCGCAGCCGCAACCGGAGCGTAATCAAAATAAGGCGGCACTTCATCAAACCCAAATGCAACGCGATGTACTGGTCCGACAATGGCCAGTAAATAAAAATATAATATATATTCCTATTTTTTCATTTTCGGATAAGAATATCAATTAATACGTCAATAAATACAATGTGTTTCTTTTAACTACATCATCAGCTTATTTTATTGGTTAAAATGATGCAGTAAAAATAACAACAGCAAATATTCAAAAATTACTACAATTTTATTAGGACGGTCAGCAACTAAAATTTAGTTAAATTCAACTACATTTCTAATTATTTTTAATGCAGTATATTTTTGGGTGTTTTTTTGCAAAGTTTTTTTTATTGTAATAATACCACGGAATTTTCTGGCGTGGAATAAATGTATTTTCTGGCAACTATGAAACAGATTTCAGAAGTCTACCCGTTATCGATAACTGGTGGATTTCTGAAGTTTCGTGCTGTGCTGCTTTTCTTCTTCTTTTTCTCTTGGATGTCCGTCCACGCACATCGAAGAATTAGTTAGACGTAAATAAGTTGGAAAAAACTATTAAAATGGTTGATTTAACTGGAGCCTCTTCACCTTTCCAGCAAAGTATTCCAAATCTGGCTTTTTATGTGCCAGCCGTTATTGTTTTTGGACTAGCTTGTAAGTTTCTTTTAAACTATTTTTTTAATTAGAGTTACGCAAGCATGATGGCATTTCACTGTTTTTTTTGTTATTAAGTAAATACATTAATAATAATTTGTGTGTGAAGTTATCCAGAAATGACAACGTGTTAACAGATATACAGTATTTGTAGACCTTTGTTAAGGGATAATAAACCGCATTTCCGGTCTATTTTAAATAAAAGATCACATTGTTCCAAATGAAAAATAAATAAGATTGCAAAAAAATTTCGTTTAGACACATATGTTTCAAAATCGTTTTTGTCCACAATTTCTTTATCGATTAATCATGATTATCAACCTTTTTGGGTGTTAAGCACACCCTATTATTTTCGCGTTTTTAAAAATATCGGGGTTTTAGAATAGGATGAAGTTTCAATAACCGGACGATGCGACATTTACATATTTTTAATCAAGAGGCAATTATCATTTTTTGGGGTGTTTCTAGAGTCCATCGGCGCTCTAATAAAAAGTACCCACAACATCATAGTGTATAATTTCAGAAAATTTAATAATCATTTAATAATAATGTTCATAATATTTATTCCACCACAATGTAATACTTTACAAATTATTATATGACAGTATAATAATTTTACGGAGTTAAGAATTTTGAATTTAGGCTCTGTTTTATAATTTAAAATTGATGGAATCGTTTCTTTTAATTTTTTATTTCTATTAAATATATTTTTATTAAATTTTTTCATTTTACGGTATTGCATTTGTTTCGCTAACGTCATTGGATTTGAAAAGGTACGTTTATAAAACATTTTAAGCAAAACTTTAGTTAGATTTTCCTAATAAATTACGGATCAGGCAAATATGCAAGTCACCTGAGAAATGGCACACTACATTTTTGATTTAATTGAGTTAAAATCGTGTTCGTGCTGTAGAACTCTTATTACATATATTGTGTAGCAGAGATGCCTAACTCGCCTGTCCGTGTTTGAAAGTTAGGAAGTCATGTTCAATCCCACTCACTTTGCCCACTCATTTTACCCTCTCCTAGCAGGACAATTATGGGCCAGTGCACGGGGTATATTAATGCAATTTAACGAATGGGGAAAGTTAATTCAAAGGGTGGGACTTAAAGTTGATCGGGCTCTACTATGGGATACCCTACACCTTAAATGGATATTTAATTGTATATATAAATGTTAAAGCTCTTTATCATGCAGAACACTCTCAGAATTGTATTCACATTTCAGAAATTTATGTCTTATATACACACAAAAAATTTCTACGGTGATATAAACAAAAATCTGATATAAATTAAGAAAATATTTGTTAATATACGGTCAACAAGAAATATTTGTTTTATTTACAAATATTTACAATTCCATTTTTTCATTGTTATATTAACAAATTGTCTTGCTCATTTAATAAAGTACTTTTTTTTCTCATTAGCAAAGTAATTGTGTATGATATACAAATTTATTTTGTTAGATGAACAAATTTGTGTTGTTCGAAGAACAAATTTATTTTGTTTGAAAAATATATTTTTTAGTACCTCCTGTGTCTTTATGGGAAAATTGGGAGAAAAATTGTGTGTCAATTTTCCTTCTTATTATAAAGTCACATGTAGAGAAAGACACTCATCTTGCAAGATTCCTGTGATGGAAAATTGTAAAGTCGTGTCTTGAAGGCTTCTTATCACACAGTGCCGTGCCACTTTGAGTTTAACCCCATCTATATCCAAAACCAGGAGTGAAGAAGTGGCTAAATTCAACAAATGGCTCTTGAGACTCTTCTAGTATTCCATACAAACAATTTTGTATTTTTATATTTATATTTGAATTTTTTATGTTATAAGACTCTGAAACTGCACTACATTTTAATAATGAAGTGCAAACGCTAGCACAGACGAACATAATGGCATCATTCCAAGCGTTATGACGCGTTGTTTTTTTTTTCAAAAAAACCAATAGTCCGTTCAGGCAACAAATCAGTTTTGTTCGTATAACAGAGCATTATTTTGACTTTTACAAAACCCATTGTAATATTATTAAAATGCCAAATAATAAAGATTTCATTTTATTAAGAAGTAAATATATAACCCCTAAAGCACAAACTGTTGCTGCAATCTTGCAGTAATATTGCTACATTGCATGTATTTTATATTGCACATACAATATTTCTGGAATATTGTAGCAATATATAAAACGCAATATTGCACAAAAAATCTCTCTGCAATATTTCAGCAAGACAAAAAGTACTTATTTGAAAAATTATTCAGACATATTTTAACAATAAATTAAAAATATATAAAAAAAATATCAAATATACATTTTTATTAAAAATAATAGATTTAATACTGTTTTCAACAATTTGGGACGTGCATGCAACAACATTACCTTCTATAAAAAGTTAAAAAAAATCATGTTAGAAAATAAGCAAATAAAAAAAATAAAAAAAAAAATTATATACATGGTGGGGTTTGAATCGGCATTTCCGGGTTATAAGTCCCGAGTTGTCACCGTTACGCTTTCAGTCTCATTTTTCACAAGGCATTTATTCACAATATTAATACAAATAATATATTTGAGTTGAAACAGTAAGAAAATAAAAAATCAAGTAGTAATTGAAAGTACATGACACAGGGCTGCAGTAATAAATTCCACATTATCTGAAAAGGGTCCATAAATTCATTTTTATACAATAATACTATAAATTCGTAAAAACATTCAATATTGCTAGCTCTTCACCTAAATTGAATTCGCTTTGAATGTCAAAATCAAGCGAATAATAAATCAAATTATTTTAACTAATGATGTCAAAGTGCGAGCTCATGTGCCATTACGCCACTACACATCGTCATCCTATCCAAATGAACTGTCTTTCTCTCCATCCCAACCCAGATTTCAAAACGTACAATGGAAATCGTAAACGATATACCAATCTTGAAGTCTGGTGATGAGGTTGGAACCTCTGATGCCGCTTTATAAGTCTACGAATCTGGCTTCATCTTCGATCACGACTCTTAGCAGTAGCCTGCTTGCAGAATTTTTTATAGTACCAATACTAAGAATTAGTTAAATAAATTTTAGTGTCAAATTAATTTATTTGTATACATTAATTATAATCTGAAAATGACACAATACTTAAATGTACACGATTACGAGCTGACGCCATGTACAACGCTACGTGTGCGTCGTCGGCTGACAATTTTTGATTATTTATACTTGCTGGAAAACAGTATCTTGGGAGACCACCTTTCCTATGAAGTTCTGCAAAATTGCGCGTTCGTTCACTCCTTGTATCTTTAACTCTCTTCTCGGAAAGAGTCAGTAACTGTGGGCACATTTGTCGTGATATCGTTGAGTATGCGCCACCATTTGATGTGACTCCATTTCGGTGGCGTTTGGATTGAAGTTGGTGCTGCGATCTTGCTCCAAATGATTGCCTTGTGCTTAATGAGATGCTTAGAGAACGATAGCTTAGAGACAATGGTAAATTTTATATACATTTTATTTGATTTAAATTTTGACGTTAAAAAGAAAGGGTAGTTTTGTTAAAATAAATAATTAATACTACAATATCACTACAATCTCGAAATTTTGTAGTCTGTCTGTCTGTTGAAATCATGACTACTTAAACAATTAAATAGTTAGATAAATGAAACTCATAATTTAGATTACTTATATACCTTCGCTGTATGTGCGAAAAAATTAGGCATATCGGTCCATTGTGACCTGTGATCTGACCATTTATATTCAAATAACTCATATAAAATGTACATCTATAGTTCAGTTTTACTGTATACGTGTTAGGTAAACTTTTTTGGTCAAATATATATTGACTTCATGCTCAAATACATGGAAATAATGGTTCCAAAAAAAAAATCGAAATTCGGTAACCTACCAATTTGTAAATATGGGTATCAAATGAATGAAAATTCTTCAGCGATTGAAAGTTTGTAATTATTTTCAGCATTTGTATACCCTGGTGATGTGTAGAGTATTTATAGTCGGCTTAGACCGACTATAATTTTGATAATCCTAACTATCATAATAACACCATATTTAAAATTTCCCATGTGATCAAACCTTCCTAACTGGTTTTGGATACTCATCGCACATACCGTGGAATAGATTCTGTTATATTATAAATTATGATGAGGAATTAGTTTTTGATGATCAAGAATAACATAATGTATCATACACAGTTTAATCCGACTAAATTATATGTTACATTAAAAGTTAAGGAAATTGTGATGTTTTGTACAATTAAGCCTAAAATTCACATTTAATCTAAGGGGCACAGTCACCCGACATATTTTAAAACTTTGTTTTTGTATTATCAGTTCATACAAAATTTCAAATTAGTGATTTCTTGAAAGCCGCACTTGACACAGTCGATAATATGTCAGAAAACATGGTACTACCATATGTTGTAATTTTGTTTTCTCAATAAAAAATGATTGATCAATAATACTGAAGCGGCATTGTATTTTTAAATTAACTCGTGGCATAAAGTTCCGATCACACCTATGTACAGCCAAATTCAGATGGAATTGTAGATGCGCCTTAGAAAAAAGTGCTTTTTTCGGCGCAATCAATTTTTTTTCAAAAGTTTCAGCGTGTCAATTTTTGTTGGTGTTAGGGACACACTCACAAGTCATATCTTAAAATCTTTATATTTACCTCTTCTATTAAAAATTAGATACAAAAAGATTCATTAGATACAAGCCACGACTCACACGTTGAAAAGAAGGCGAGTGATATCATACCTCCACCTCTGTCCAAATTTCGTTTGGGATATGGCACACTTATGCGACATATATATTTCAATGCGACATAGTATATATTGCTTTATGTCAATATCATTAAGGTTAGAAGTTTTCTGGATTTGCTCATATATGATCTAAATCTAAATTATCAATAATATTCACACATTCGGGCACGTATTAAATATACTTTAAATAGATATTACAGTATAATGAAATAAATAAAAATGTTCCTTTTCTTTAGAGCTCGTAGTTATTGAAATATATATTAAAAAATAGAAATATGTTTTAGCTTTGTAGGTCAAGTTTCAGTAGTTTGCAGGTATTATATCGACTTTTACGTTTAATTATATGAAATATGCAAATCATCCCTAGCATTTGCATAACACTAAGCGAACGTCTTGGTTACGATGCACATTTTATATCTCAGAAACTAAGTATTTTTAAGTTGTTTAATTCATATCCATATATTGACTTCTTTGTCCATCAATTGCTATCACTTTTATACTAAAAATATTGTTTGCTATTTATATGTTTGTGCCCTCTACTGTGCCTTTCTGGACTACTCACCATAAATAAGTAGTTGTTGTTGGATTCTATTTCGTAGTGTGTTTTATATATTATTTATTTAGAACCTTATCTCCACAATTTTTGTTTTGTTGTTATTGTTTTGCTAACTATATGGATTATACATACTTTATCTTTCACCTTTATTTCGTTTGAATTTGTTTCGTTCGAATGCTTACGTTGACAATTCATAAATGTAGGATTTAATATGGAATGATTACACGTCTTTTGATTTAAATTTTGTTTAAATTGGTTCTTCATTGACCACTAAACGGTGGCACTGGTTCAGTCTGTGTGCAACGCGGTATGTAGTAATTACGTTTTTGGTTTCCTCTTCATAATTTGCAAATATATTAAATTATTTTACAAAAAATAACGTTTATAATATGAACAAATTTTCTCTGAGTTTTTATTATTATAACAAAAAGCATAAAAAAGAATTGTGTAGTTAAAATTTGGAATACATGTACTGACATTTATTAGATTAAATCTTAATTAAACTAAAGAACCGAAATATGTGTATGTGGCTAAATAATGCAAGCAAATTCAGATTTCATGGAAAATATATTAACCCTGCTGTTAGGTTAGGACCATTTTGGTCCAAGTTTTTTAAATTCTCCTTAACAGTTTTTTTAAATTCTCCTTAAAACTTTTCCACGGTACAATTCATTGATTCAAAAATATATCACATGCTTCAATGTAGTATGAACATAAATAAAATTAAAATTAAAGTATAAAATAAAATAAAATTAAAGGAAATAATTTTTTTTTTTTTTTTTTTTGTTCACTTGAGGCAAAATACAGAAGAATTCTTTAATATTTGTTTGTCATAAATAGGTTTTAGTGATTTCGTTAAATTTTTGACATTACAAGATGACTACATTATTTATCGGTTTAAATAAATTCCACGCCTTCGAACAGATGTGTTTTCGATATATTAAATCAAAATAGTTAAAAAATTATGTACGAAAATGATCTATGATTCGTAAGTTATTTTTAACTAAACAGCAGAGTTAAGGGTTAGTGTTATTGTATTAATTAAGGACTTCGTGTTATAAAATGAATATTAAAAGTCATTAAAAGACCAAAACGAAAGTCGTTCTTACAATATCCTGTGAAGTGTTTCAATTCAATATTTACCACTTTTGGATTTAAAATTTTAACTCCAATGTTGAATTTGTAATGTCCTTGTGGAACTATGCTTGAATTATTTTATACTAACGTACAAATTATATCGGTATATGTTATTCTTTTTCATTTATGGCCAGTTATATATTTACCAAACCTCAAAGCATGATTCTTTGTATATGCAATAAAAATACGTATAGCAATATACAGAATATTACACAGATAAAAATGTTTACAACGTTCAGCTACTTCCGATTTAAAATTTAACAACCCCCTCTGCAGTTAATCTTTAAGAAGACACACAACTTCCAAACGATCAATCAATAACATTTCAAGAATGGCGGATAATCCACTTAACCAGCAGAAGTTTTCTGAAGATGTTGCTGCAGCGGCAGCTGCTGGTAATGACGAGTCTTACGCCAATCTGGGTGACCCTAATGGTAACTTTCAACTGCCAAGCGTCGACGAAGTTTGGAAGCTCATCGAATCTATGGACGGTATAAGTGATGAAGAGCGCGCAACTATACGTGATAACTTGTACAATCCTCAAGATGGTACACCTGAGGATTTCATGAAACGCTATGCTCAACCAGCCTTGAGTCACTCGTCATGGGATTATGTCATATTCTTAGCAATGATCGCAATTATTGTGTTGGTCTTTGGTAAGCAAAACACAATTGGCTCCGAAAGTAAAACCTTTATTGTCTAGCAATATTCCCACAGTATATTCTCACAATTTCAAATTATATCAAAACAAAATTAGTTAAACGTTTTATTTGTATTATTTAAATCATTAATTCGTTACATTTTGGGCTGTTCCACTTTGAATCTAAAAATTACCAAAAAAAAAACGTTTACATGGAAGTGTCAGTTATACTAATTGTCATCAAATTTTCTCAATTTACGTGGTATTTTAAACAACAAAACCATACTTTATGGATATTTGATCTTAGTATCAAATATGGTAAGGTATAAAATATGAAGAAATTTACAATTTATGGGACTACATAATTAAGCAATGCGTATTATGACTACAATGAAATACAGTTATATATTGGGAATATCACTAAATTACGGAATTTTTACCAATCGTGGGAGTGTACCAAATGATTGATACTGCTTTCATGTGGAATAGCCCTTTTATACAATGTGTAGCTTAATCAGTGCTATGCAGTTCATGCTTATATACAAGACATCATTTTTATACATTTTATGAATTCTGAACATTATTACACTAACAATGGATTTGTTTGAAAAGGTCAACCACTAAAAATGTTCTATTAGAAGTGAAATTCATTGTGGAGAATTTTGAGTGAAATCCGAATGTGGAAAATGGACCCGCCGAGACCTCGACATTCTCGTTTTGGTACCCAAATCGTCAAATTTCAAATAGAATTGAAATGACGTCTCTCAAACGCAATAATTAAAATAGTTAACATTTGTGTTAAATGTTAAAAAATTTAATTACTATTTCAACAAATTATAAAGGTAATTTTCGATTTGGGTATCAAAACGCAAACTTCGAGGTACCGGTAGGTCCATTTTCCATATCCGGAGTTCGTTGAAAATTTTCCACATCTATTTTCTTATCCAATAGAAACATTTTTGGGGGTTAACCTTTTCTGAATTTGAAATCATAAAAATCTATTGTCAGTCTAATATACATACGTTATTAATTTATAATACTGCTTATTAATAATTTTTTATATTAATTACAGCACTTTTTGGATACAAATTGTATAAATCACTTATGGAGAAGCAATTGAAACAACAAGAGAAACTTAAGAGCAAGCAATCAAAAAAGTCAAAAAAATCTAATTGATTCAACTTATATAGACGATTTTCAAGATTCTTTTATACATAACACAGGATTTTTATTATGTAATCAAGGACTTCTATTCACACATACTTAATCGAGAAATTCCAAATGAAATAGTATATAAGACATTTATTTAAAGTGTATCAACTACATATTTTTGAATACTGTTTACTTTCCATAATATTAGTTACTTGTTTAGAAGGTGCCGTCTGAATGTGTTAAAATATACCTAAATATATAAAGTATAAATATTTGTATAAATATGTGGTTTTATTTTTCAAATATAGTAGGTACATTATATCAAAGGCTCTAAAAATACAAGATATCGCGCTCTCCACAAAATTGATAATATTCCGGGAGTAACGAAGTGTAAATAATTAATTTATATATTTTTGTGACACATGAAAAAATTTGATCTCCTTTATATATGAGCCATCTCTGAGTATGAAACCTCATATTGAACTTCTTGATCTTGATCCAAAAACAAGGTAGTAGTATCCGCGAGTACCTTTTTCCCATATAACATTTTGACATAAACAATGAAAGTTTAACAGAATTTTCAGACGTTTGACAGGGTCACAGGACGCATAAGAGCAAGTACCCTAATATTTCTTCCTTGTAATTGTATGATGTTGTGGACAAGTTTTAAATTCTTCGAGCAATTAAAAATCTGTTTTTAAATCATACTTCGATTCCAATAGCGCCGTTTATACGATATAAATTAGTTGTTACACTTGAGTTGAATTGTACCAAAATCGTATCTGCTACGAACGACAGAGTTGACGAGAAGATATATGTAGTTTCATTGAGTTTTGGTCAGAACCCAAATCCAAAAAGAACTACCAATGACGCAGTTGAGTTCTGAATGTATTTTTACGAACTCAGCTTAGAAAGAAATTGAGAAAATGTTCAATTTGTTTTAAATTTATGTACAAAAAGAAATAAAAACGAAAGAATGTAAAAAAAACATACATTTATTGCAAATATGCGCTAACATTTGAATACCACTTTAAAGGGAATAGCTTTTGTTCATTTCATTCTTCAAGTTTAATAGCAAAAACATTCAATTGTATTAGAATCATACCCTATTGGTAATATTTTTATAGTCCATTCGGGGAGTGTCCGTTCGGGGAAATGGAAATTTGCCATAATCTTTCATTTACATTAATGTCGTGATTTCATATTTTAATTGTAACAGAAGGGTTAAAAATGTGTAGAAGTCCATTATAAAATAGTAAAACAATGGCTTAATTCAACGTTCAAATATTTTAGAATACGTAAAGTGATCAAGGAACAATGGATATGGTTGAAAACTTTTTATTGCTTTTTTAATCTATAATAAATATCAAATATGCTTACATAATTAAATTATGTAACATTTTTATTTATTTCTTGCAAAGGTGGCTTTGGCGTCGATACAAAATAATTGCTAAATCGATTCGTTTTAAAAAATTCGCCACCTTTTTCATCGTAATCTTGTTTAGTTGTAAGATATTCGTAAAAATTAGACGAACTTGCCAAATCACGTGCTCCGTACCAAGCATCCAATTCAGGATTTTCTGTAATACATATTTCATGCGGCATTTTAAATGGCATTATTTCAAGAAGCTCTTTAGACAGGCGTTCTTTAAGACCCTTAAGTTTTGCGCAGCCTCCAGTCAAAAAAACTCTACCCACAAGACGTTGTTGCTCATCCATTGAGAAAGACCTTACCACATAGTCTATTAGCTCCGCCAAACCCGACTCCGAACACCCAATCATATTTGGCTGAAAAAATAATTCGGGTGCGCGCATTGCCTCAACGCCAAAGTGTAATTGATAGTTTTCTGCTACGCCTGCTGTAAATATTGGTTCCCTAAACATTGGATCGTGGTGCCTCAAAACATCTTCATATTCGATTATTTTTATATTTTCGTTGTCACTATCGCTATCATTATCTCGACTAATTGCCTTGTAAACGTCCCAGTCATCATCGTGCATGCCAAAGTCGTCAATACCCTTTTCCTTCTGCGCCAACAATGATATAATTCTCATGCGTTCCTGCGCCGCGGCCGTGCGCCTTTTTGCAAGGTTTGTGCGTCGTATCTTCCGTGCATGCTTACGTTCTAATAACTGCGACCGTTTTGATTTAATATCATTCACCCAGTCTGTCAATAAAACATTTTCTGGTGGCTGTGGTATAGCCGGTGTTTTTTCTTTAATAGTTATATTATTAATTTCTACTGGTTGCTGCAGTTTCAATTTTAGACGATCCACGCGTGACCGTAAAATTATTACTATCTTGTTTAACTCTTCAATGCTTTCGATACCGTTATCTTTCAATTCCGCTAAAGACGACTCTTCATTTCCAGAGTCATATAATTCTATTATTTTTAAAAATGTCTGCAATTGTAATTCATCCTCTTCTAGTTTCTGTTTGGCACGCTTCATGTTCGCATCCAGCAAGCGCTTTGTCATCTCACGTCGTTTTTCAACTTTCTTCTCTGCAGTCAACGTACAAACAGGAGCTTGCGTTACATATGGCAATTGGATTCGCTTAACATGCTGTTCATAGTACTCAGCTTCCGACCAGTTCCTGACATCCTGCATGTAGTCCGCAGACACTATACAGTGTTTTTGCATAAGAGTCTCCATGCGACTTATAGTAATTGCATTTAAGTGAACAGGGTACTTCATTTGCATTAGTCGAAACAAATATGTTATGACATGGTAGCCGCCGACACTTAATCGACGAGCCTTGTTCATTAGACACTCACCGTTTAGTACTGGGATAACATGCGTCGTATAATAACCGAATGACAAAATCAGCGCATCTGTACCTACCCCATGGCGCTTGAAACTAAGCAGAGAATCTATGCCGTAGCACACGCCGGAAACACCGTAGCATTCAAAGAGCAATTCATTCATCTGCTGACGGCAATGATTGGGATTTCCTATAGCTTCATTGATCAATATGGGATGTGGTACGCTGCCCTCGTGATTGATGGCCAAAAGTGAAAAAATGTAATCGAAAATTTGCTCCTGGTTCTGGTAGTGAGTCACTATATTACGATCAAATTGTGTCTTTAGTTGAAAACGCAAAGCCTCTATGTTGATGATATTATTGCCAATTTGAATTGGAGGATTCGATGTTGTATCTGAAGAGTCTTTTTTGCGATCCTTCCTGGGCTTCGCAATAAGATTGCGAAACCTAAGTATCGGCTCGCGGCAGGTACTCCATCCGACTCGGCACTGATAGGACCCGTTGTCTATTACCAAGGGAGTTCCATTATCTTTAATGCTACTTGGATATTCTTGAACTATATCCTGTTTTGTTTTAATATCAATCAACTCAATAATATTCATTTTGAAATGTTTGATTGCCTTTTGTCATAAAAGCCACCTTTTGGGATAAATCCCAAAATTGTGACTTCTTATTCACAATGAGAATTGGGATTTTCCATGGAATTTTAACTTTAATTGGGATTTTTTTCTCAAACAAAAAAATTGTTTTCTTAAGTGCCCCAGCATGCCTTACCGAAACTCCAATACAAAGACAATATTATATTTTCATACTCATACATAAATAATTTGAAATACATCCCTGCAGGATCAATGATAGATATATGATATATCATATATCATATATATACGTAATTTTACTAATAATGGCTGCATTCATCGACCTTTGCAGTTGCGAAACTGCTCAGTAACTAAACGCACACTGTTACTGAATGCACCGCTATATCAGCTGTCAATTTACAAATTAATTTATTTTAATATTTTATTAAATTTACATACAACTCTTTAATTGATTAACAACATATTTTCAATCTAAATTCCATTTTTGTTTATAAATATTTGAGTTAAAATGTCATCGAATGTCATCGATAACAAAGGCAGCGCAAATGTAGCGTAAAAATTTCATTCCGGAAAAAATGGCGACCGCTCACTAAACATGTTGAGAGTAGCATGCAATTTAAGCTCAAATATCTCAACAGCTCCACAACTGCTGAGGTCGCTGAATGCAGCCAATATGAAAACTAACCTCTCAAAAATATATTGTTGCTTTTTAACAATATGAGATTGTCATTTCATTATACAGTGATTAGGTGGCATCTCTATCTTCTGGCATTCAAAGACATGTCAAATTTAAATTGTTGTTTACTTTAAAAATTTTAAAAGTCAAACGAAATGTAAGTTATAATTTAAAAATGTTATTAATAATTGATGTTATTAATTATTGCAAGTTTATTAATTTTATTTAGATGCGGAAGTCACTATCTAAAAGCTCCTCAAGACAGATGTCTTCTGACCCAATGGATTGGCGCTGAAAAAAAAATAATCAAGGGGGAGATGAGAAAGCTGGATGTCAGCAAGCAGCCCTTCCTGTAGGAGGTCTACTGTGTTTAAGCTCTTGACTAAACATGTGAAAAAATCTTGCAGAAGATGGACTCTATACACTTCGAATTCTTGAAATTTAATTTATTGCTAATTAAAAATTTAAAAAACATTCATGTGATTTTTTATATTTTATTCATTGACAATCTCGATTGTTATCAAAACAATCGAATGACGTTTTAAAATAACAATCTAATTGTCAAACCGACAATAATTTGACAATCTGATCATGAGATCTATTTTGAACATAAAGATTGTTACAATATTGTTACAATATGGTTTGCCACCATTTTTATTTGTGGGTTATTCATTACGTTTGCAACAGTAGCCGCTACAGCAGGACTTGAAAAAAGATTCCTAATAAACCAAAAACCTGGATATTAAGTGATTAACGAATGTATATTGAACATGGATATCGAATCGTTCACAGGAGAAAAGCTTTCAACTTTTTGTAATTATTGGGATGTTACGTAAAATATTTCGTTAGTTTACCAGTAATCCCAATATGCCATTGCACTTAATATTAACTTGCGAATGCTTTGAAATCAATCATTACTTTCAACGTTTGAAACACCTTTAACTAAATTTAAGAATCATACACGCATAGAAATATATTGTTATATCCGACAATAAAATAACAATAGGCATGTTCAAAATAGATCCCATTATAGAAATTGTGAAATTATTGTCGGATATAACAATAAAATTATTGAATGTTAAATGAATATTGTATTGCCATTATTAAAAAATAATTCCATTGTCATTTTGATAATAAAAATGTGAATTTCAAAATAATATTGTGGTTTTTCAAAACAATAGCATTCAAATCAATTTCTCAAGTAAAATAAAATTATTGACTAGAATAAAAATTGTATTTTGTGTACGTTTTGTTTATTAAATAGTTTTTATAATGTGTTTTATACTATGATTATAAATAAAGCTAATAATTGTACATAATAAAAAATCGATGGCTTTCTGCATTCTAAGATAATTCGGCTAGTCGGTGTGTGCATTTTCACATTCACACAATAGCCCATCGATAAATTGATTAAAACATTAGTTTTAAAATCGATGTTAATGCCGACAATTCTCAGTTAAGTAAACAAACAAATGTAGATCGGTTAAAATATCCAGCGATATATTGAATGGTTGGGATTTCTAAAAGAAACTTGGTAAAATTAATCATATTAACAATTAAAATTCAACTCCTACCAATATATGACTGCTTGAAGCTTTCACGCACGTGTAAACGATCTACTTGTTGTGCCCTGTAGATGCTTTACAGCACGATGACCATTTTTCGCATGAAAGGGTCATCAGCACTTTTTGCAATTCAATGAATTTTCACCTGTGAATACAAGATAATGAAAGTTTTTAAAGTATACGTTATATTACATATTACAAAAAATAGTTTTTACTAACTGCTCCAATTCGATGATTACAATCAGACAAATCGAATCGAAATCGCATGCAGCGCTATTGCATCGCAGATTTCGCCCACGTAATCTGTGTATTTTTCGATGGAACTCGCCTCATCCAAGATGATTGGCTTCATAGTGCTGCAGAATATGTAGCGTCTCGAGGTAAAGCCACGCAATATGCCAATGCCGCGATCATCGAAGGCATCTCCAATGTAGAATTCTTTGATGCAGGTCAAAATAGTGCACGCCTTGCCGGTGTGTGGGCCATACGCCCTATTACCATTGTTTCAGCAATATGAAGCGGTTGAATATTATATCTGACGCTTGCTTAAACCAAAAAAAAATGTGTAATATTGTAGATATAATATAAAAAATATTTTATCTTACCCTATATGGCGATTCGCTGGAAATTTTTGTTTGAAATAAAATATTTTCTTGACAGCGAAGTCAGTGGCAAAAAAAATTATTACACTGAAATATACAATTGTCAAAACAACAATATGATTAACGAACAAAATTGATTTTATTATTGTTAAAAAATTACAATGTGTTCACAATAAAATTGTAAAAAATAAAATTTTGAAATAACAATAACATATTGTGTTTTGTAACAATATATTTCTATGCGTGTAGCTTTTTCAATACAAACTGTAGCTTAACCTTAACTTGAAAATTCCTTTATTTTCAAATCAATATTAAACATATACTTAAATTGTTTTCAACGTTTACTACAAATCAAGATTTAGCCTTATTTTCAACTCGACTTAATCCTGCAAAATAAGTAAAAAAGGGGATCCTCATATAGGACAACAAAAAGGGCATTTTTTCAATTAATTATCCCGTACAATTGTACAATGCCTCAAAGGTTTGCAGCAACAGTCCAAGAACTCAGGATGTTTGCTATCAGTCAACTGTAAATATCTCAATATTCATTGCTGTTGTGGCAAACATCTCGTAACTGTCTGCATATATGTCATATTTAAAAAATATTCATAGTTTTGCTGCAACTTTATTGAAACTTATGGGATGTTTAAATATTTTCTACAATGCGTAAATTTAAACAGATAGTTGCAGCAAGACTTTCATAAGCATCTTGTTTTCTTAGTGTGTCATCCAACAAATATCGTAGACTTCAAGCCCGAGCGTCAAGACCACTTCAGAAAATTGATGCCAGCATCCAAAATGTGTTAGACGTGTTATTTAAGCTTGTATGTTTCAAGCTCTCGAATATAATTCTGGAGCCTACACTCAGAAGAAAATGTCCCATTAAGTACTTAATGGTACGACCATCAATCTTATGGTTCATGAATTAATAGTTTTTTCTTTTTGAATATTCTAATTAATTTGATAGTATTCGAAAAATTCAGTACCATAAATCTATTCAATATTATTATTTTTAATAGAATAAATACTATTGTTTTAATGGTTTCCTCCTATAATAATAAACGTGGCATAAAAAACATCAACACGAATATAAACTTGTTCGTTTCGTACGTCATTCCTCTTGTTTGTGTTTGCTCAAAATGGTCGCATGAATTTTTTGTAATAATACCCAAGAAACAATTCGTTCCGCTTATGTTCCGTTATCGGTACAGCAAAACGGAATCATATTCCGGAAACGTGCCGATTTCTGAATCCAGAAACGTATTGGAGAGCGGGTTTTAAGAAGCAAGCAAAACGTGCCATTGTATCGCACTTTAAGCTGAATACAAATTTTTACAGTACGATTGAAACGCACCGAAAACGTGCCAATATGGTACCTTATTTTTTAAGAAAAACGGAGAAGAATACAACAAAACGTACAATAAACGAGTTGTATTCTGGAAAAAATAAGCTTACTTAAATATTATTTATATTTGTAAATTAAAACAAGTACATTATATTTGTGTATGTTATTTTTAATTGATTATTTTAATAATTAATTATAAAGAAATTATAGCAATTTCCATCACACTAATCGGGATGATCGGCTGACCACCTGAGACTCTTAATGTGGGCGTTGTAATCTCATCATTTGCATTGAATGGTGAGCCAGCTCGTCATTTCTGCAACAATAGATTCAAATCTTTTAGGATGTAAATGGGTAACCTTGATGTTAGGCTCCACCTCGTCATGTGGCTTATCAATGGCTCAATGGCTACGCTTATGTTGTGCGAATTCTTGTACATAATCATCACATTTTCGGCATCCAAAAACAGTTCCACCATTAATAATCAAAAGTGTCCTTTGCTAGTCTGCAATGAAGAAGACAAAATATATGTTAACTATATTTATGCTACTTATCTTTCAATGTACTGTTGCATGTCGGCTCTCTGCGCCCTGCTTCGCAATATTAAATGATTTTTGATTTCATGTTTCAATCACTCAGGCTACAACGGAAGAAAATCGGTACCGGCGAAACGGAGTATAAACGGGATGAAAACAGTTTGAACTCCGTCAATACGGAGTTCAAACGTATTATTTTCGAAATACGGAAAATGCCGGCATACAAACGGAGTCGTGCTATTTATCGGCATGTTATCGATCCGTTTTAGTACCTGCTTGGACGGATACTTGCTCAATGTTCCGTTAACGTGCCGGCAATGACGGAATTGTGATTATTAATAGCGACATTGGTAAGGAATTAATGTATTTAATGTAAATTCATTATATTTAACCGTTTTCTATTTATTACAGATAATAAATAATAAATCGAACTTCTGTTATGGCAACGGACTCTAAATGCAGACTCAACACTAAGAAAACAAGATGTTTATGAAAGTTTTGCTGCAACTGTTCTTTTAAATTTACGCCTTGTAGCAAATATTCAAACATCCCATAAGTTTCAATAAAGTTGCAGCAAAACTATTAATATATTTTAAATATGACATATATGCAGAAATTTACGAGATGTTTGCCACAACAGCAATGAAAATTGAGATATTTACAGTAGACTGATAGCAAACATCCTGAGTTCTTGGACATTTGTAGCAAAACTTTTGAGGTATTTGACATTTGACTACCATAAAAAAGTAAAATGGCGTACTTTTTCCTTACGTTCCACAACAATTAAGTAAATTCAATGGTGTAAAATATTACATTTTAATGGTAAAAGTGAAAATAAAATATCTTGTGATTTAAATTATCAACACGTGATGGAAAATATGTCTTTTCAGAGTTTACTTTGATTATAGCGTCGCAGGTCGGACTTGGTTCTTCTGCGAAGAAATCTCAAGTCGTTGTACAAATTTGCCATCGAAGGATTAAAAAAGACGATGTATACCAGGATGTACCATGTACCAGGATACTGTTTTAATTTTAGAATAAATAAAAATACTTTTGATTCATTTTCTTTCAATTCAATAAAAATTACTCCGCGAATTCTATTGGAGTACCTTTTCCAAATACTCATCAACTATCTTCCTATTTGTCAGATGTTTAATTGATGGTTGCTATACATAATCGTAAATTTGAAAGAAGGTTGCTAGCAATATTTATTGTATTTGACGGATGTTTGAGAGATGGTTGTCTCAAATACGATTTAAATAATTTGTAAATAACTTGATATTTAGGGCTGTGATATTTCTGGCAATCATCTTTGTTTTCTTAGTGAAGTATTGGAAACTGAAGCGAACATTGAAAGTGCTGTAACCTTTTGCAACGAGTAGTGTCCATTTAAATGTGTGATTTTTTAAAAGTGAATTTCAGTTTCTACATTTAATTAAAATAAATTATACAGTGAATTAACTAAAATCCATTTTTGTTTTAATAAATTATTAAGAAAATGTAATTCGACTATACTATAAAATTAATAAAACATATCATTAAATATTTATAGGTTTTGGTTATTGTATTTAAAGGAGCACTTTTTTAAAATTTATGGTACAACAAAATATTGTATTAACAGTTCCAATATTACTGAATTAATGGAACGCATCCCATCTAAGAAAACTAGATGTTTATGAAAGTCTTGCTGCAACTATCTGTTTAAATTTACGCCTTGTTGCAAATATTCAAACATCCCATAAATTTCAATAAAGTTGCAGCAAAACTATTAATATTTTTTAAATATGACATATACGCAAATAGTTACGAGATGTTTGCCACAACAGCAAAGAAATTTGAGATATTTACAGTTGACTAACAGCAAACATCCTCGGTTCTTGGACATTTGCAGGAAAACTGTTGTTATTTTGACATTTGACTACTATAAAAAAGGAAAATGGCGTACTCTTTCTTTATGCTCGATTTATCCACAACAATTAAGTAAATCAAATGGTGTCAAAAAGTGTTAACTTAAACATTAAATT
This sequence comes from Dryomyza anilis, assembly GCA_951804985.1. NCBI lineage: Eukaryota > Metazoa > Arthropoda > Insecta > Diptera > Dryomyzidae > Dryomyza > Dryomyza anilis. The sequence continues at coordinate 45,998,805 of OX638133.1, read as the reverse complement.
TTAATGGTAAAAGTGAAAATAAAATTTCCTGGGATTGAAATGATCAACACGTGATGGAAAATATCTCTTTTCAGAGTTTACTTTGATGACAGCATCGCCGGTCGGACTTGGTTCTTCCGCGAAGAAGTCTCAAGTTGTTGTACAATTTTACATTCGAAGACGATGGCGATGTATGACCAATATACTATTTTAATTCTAGAATAAATAAAAAATCAGTTGATCCTTTATTCAATAAAAATTACTCCTTTTCCAAATATTCATCAACTATCTTCCTATTTCTAAGATGTTTAATTGATATTTACTATAAATAATCGTAAATTTAAAAAATGGTTGCTAGCAATATTTATCGTATTTGAGGGATATTTGAGAGATAGTTGTCGCAAAGACGATTTAAATAATTTGTAAATAACTTGATATTTCACGACATTCGTATCCAGAAACTGTATTAAAGCTATTAAAGTACTTATACGGCTTCTATATGAGTCAAAGAACGTAAGTCTATACAGCACATTATTTAGACATATGCTGTATAGACTTACTTATATGTAGAGAAGCTATGTAAACAGATGTCGTGTAAATGCTATTTGATTTTATTACAACTTTTATACAATACAATGAATACAAAAACGAAAATAATTTTGTTCAGGTACGGACAAAATAATAAGGTCAATTTGTTCCACCTATTTTGAAATTTGTTTGACCATTTCTAGTTTACGAATGTGACTTGTAATAAATTATTGTCAATATGTCTTAATTCCGATAAATAGCGATCACCTCAAAAATAAACGGAGTTTGATACAACCCGTTAAACATAAAAAATCAGTATTGAAAGCTCACAAAACAATAGGGTCACATTAAAAATAATTAAAAAGTTATATATTTTTAAAGAAAACTAATTTGAAAGTATTAATTTTATAATCACCGTAAATACATTAAAATTCAATTCAACCATAGAAAATTGTCATGAAGATGGATAAATACATACTGTTACTATAAGATCGGGACCTTTTTAAGTCAGCTGTAGCAATTCAAACAAAGTCAGGAGTCTAAATTTTAACTGGAACTGTGAGGGGTGTATTAGTCGAAAAAAATCTCATGATGATTACCAGAAATATTACAGCCCTAAACATCAAGTTATTTACAAATTAGTTAGATCATCTTTGAGACAACCATCTCTCAAATATTTGACTAATGCGATAAATATTACTTGCAATCATTTTTCAAATTTACGGTTATTTATAGCAACTCTGGGATGTGTGCTATTTTCTTCTGAAATAATTTTCGCGTTTACCATTAAAATGTGTTATTTGAGTTCACACTTTTTACACCATTGGATTTACATAATTGTTGTAGATAAATAAATCGAGCCTATTTTATAATAGTCAAAATAAGCCAACAGTTTTGTTCAAAAGTCCAAGAACTCTGGATGTTTGCTATCAGATATCTGTAAATATCTCAATTTTCATTGCTGTTGTGACACACTTCTCATAACTATCTGCATATATGTCATATTTAAATAATACCAAGAGTTTTGTTGCAAGTTTGTTTAAACTTATGGGATGTTTGAATATTTGCAACAATGCGTAAATTTAAACAGAGAGTTGCAGCAAGAATTTCATAAACATCTTGTTTTCTTAGTGTATGTATAATAAATAGCTGCACCGGTTATTTAGTTTTCACGGCACAAATTTGGAAGTGTTTTGAATATTTCATGAACAAATGCTGAAAACATCACAGGGATGGTAAACATAATTGAATAAAATTGCTGTAATTATTACAGCAGTTGAATAATTTTTTGCTGAAATGAGTCTTGTGCTGCCACCTAACATATATACAAGTCAAAAATTTTAGATGTTCTTGGTTCTGTGGACAAAACTTTCGATTTCAGTGACGTAACAATTTCGAAAAAGTCGAAAAAAATGTCGATTGAAAATTACGCCGAATTGGTGTCGAATCAAAAATAGTAGGCGATATTTTTAATCTGTAAAATTACGGAAACCCTCTACAAAACCGGCAACACAAATTACTAATCTTAAAAAAATCTTCTTTTACAAGCATCACAAAAATACCAAACAATCTGCCTATTAGAGATAAATAATGTACACACCCAAAAAAATATTGTTGTACTATTAACAAGATCTGCTTGGTTAAATTTCTCTTAAAAAATATTTGTATTATAAAATATTTCATGTTGTTGCAACAATATTCTTATTAATTGAAACACTTGTAGTATTGTTGAATTATAACAGCATTTATAATGCTAAGATATTCATCATGTTAATAAAAATCGATTTTTAGAAAAATTTTAAGCATGTGACACTGTCACTTTAAATAAAATGTAAACAGTAAATTAAACATTTAAAGAAAAAAAATATTAAAAAAAAAAACTTCTGTTTCTGCTAATGTATTTTATATTTGCATGTGCATAGAACATTAAATCAAGTCATTCAGCAACAAGGAACACAAAATGCAGCAACATGATTTAAACTTTTCCAGAGGCAACGGCTGTTTCAACCAGAGCTCTCGATTTACTACGAGTATGTCGTGTTCTCGGGCACTCAAAGCCATAAATGGGGGTACCATTTGATTTCGTACTATGTCAGCTTGTCCGGTCTTTTTTCACTTTCCGACATTAAGAAAACGAAAGAACAGATATAGAAAAAACCGGTCAGACCAATATACAAAAGAACTACCCGGGTAGGTCGAACATTTAAAACCCGAGAACTCGGGCAATCGAAAGCTCTGGTTTCATCACAAGAATATTTTTTTCAATTTTTTTCAATAAATTCTAGAATTTAAAATTATTCTTTTTATTTTGAATTAAATTGAAATACGGCAAGAATTGTTTTTTAAGTGACATGATAATCTTGTTAATATAAATACATTTTCATTTATATATAACAGAATATCTCTTGATATTAAAAACACTTTGTTGTACGTCAATTTAAAATATCTTAAAGTTTTACAATATTATTATTTTTGTATTAACAAGATATCTCTTTGGACGTAAATTAACAAGATGTATTGTTATATTAAATACAATTTTTTTTAATAGTACAAGATTTTTTTTTGGGTGCAGTAGGTTGGGCGTCGTAAATTTTGTAATCCATTATTCTATCGGTCCTGAATCAGTGGAAATACACCCCAAGAGTGAAACTACAAATTTTTATGTATTTTTGGGGTCTGTACAATCTCTAAAACTTAAAGGCCATACAATATGAACTGCAAAATATTTACTACGTATTTCAGTTAGGTAGTTACGAATTTAAATTTTTAAACAAACTTGACTTAGTACATTTAAAACGAAATCTTGATTTGTAGAGTAAGTCAAGAGTTATTTGAATATAAGAGACACTTTTGGTCGATTTTTATGGTAATTTTGGTCCATATTAGACCAAAGGTTAGATGACTACCGATCTGAATAAAATGAATTTTTAAGTGTTTTTAGGAATCTTTCACATTAAACCAATAAGTCGACTATTTTTGTACCAATGTTAACAATTCTCTTGTTTCGTTAGCAACATTAATAATTCTACTCTATGTAAGGTAATTAAGTTGATTTCAATAAGAAAATATTTGTTTGCTTAACTTATTTTAAAAGATATTTAATAGCTTTTAATTTGGACTTGCACCATATGATATCATATGTCAAAATTAAGCAACCAAACCCAGTCGTATAGAAATATTAGCTTTATCCGCGAAATCAGAACTTAATCCCACAAAAACTTCTAGAAAATGTACACTTTGCTTTTTAAATAGTGTGGCAACACCTTCGAAATAGCCAGAATTGACTCACACTTTCATACTCAATACATGTATTCACATTTTTCGCTATACACCAAAGACTGCTGTAATTTTTTAGCATAATGGCGATTTCTTTTTGACAGTTGACTCTACTTTTGGCGCACGTGTTTTCAACGCATTGTCCGAGAAAATCTATTGAAATAAAGTAATAATCTATAATTAAAATCAATAAATCGCAATAAACTAACCGATTTTCTTTTATTTATGCAGATGAATCCTGAAAAATTGAAAAAACTTCAGGCCCAAGTGCGCATTGGCGGTAAGGGAACACCCCGTCGCAAGAAGAAGATTGTCCACTCCACCCCTGCTACAGATGACAAAAAGCTACAGTCATCGTTGAAGAAATTATCGGTGAACACAATTCCCGGTATCGAGGAGGTGAACATCATCAAAAATGACGGAACCGTCATCCACTTCAACAACCCGAAGGCACAGGCTTCTCTGCCCACCAATACCTTCGCCATCACTGGACACGGTGAGAACAAATCCATTTCAGAGATGTTGCCCGGTATCCTCACCCAACTGGGACCTCAGGACATAACACAGCTGAAGAAGATTGCAAGTGAGTTCGCCAATAAGGGTGCTGCTGCGGCAGCCGTTGCTGGCAGTGCCGGCGCTGCAGCCGCCGATGACGATGTGCCTGATTTGGTGCAAAATTTTGAAGAAGTTGCTATAGCCGGTACCTCTGGTGCTGCTGCTGCCCCAGTTGCTGAGAGTTCGGATGCCGCTAAGAAGGTGGAGGAGATTCCAGTCGTTTAAACGATTGCAAACGAGACCAACCAGACAGCCAGCAAGTTAATAATTTCGAGTCAAACAAATCAGCAACAAGAACATCGACAGAGCAACAGTCACGGGCGCATATTATTATTAATATAAGGCAACACTTACACAAATACACACACACAACATTTAAGGGGTCTAAAACGGGATTCTTGGGGAGCTGCGGCATCGACGTCGTTTCATTTGTAATGTGGAGTTTTTATTAATTATAATAATATAATAAGAATTATATAAAACAAAGAAGCAAAAGTTAGTTTAAAAAATCCATTGAAATCTGTGAGATACAATTAAAAATAATGGGACTAATATTGTTTCCAAAAAATATAAACCATCGTCTTGATTTTCTTTTACAACATATTTTAGTATTCAATATACGGACAGACAGACATACTAACTATGCTACACACGATTTTCACCGTACTTAATTTCACATTCAATTATTTTTAGTCTTCGCTATTAAACAAAAACACTCCAACTTAAAGCATTGCCAGCGGGTGGGTAGGAGTAGCATATTAAGCAGCAGATTTACTTAATATTGACAAATATATACATTTATATATATATAAATACATAACTTAAATATATACATATTTTGACCTTTGTTCTCGATTAGAAAAAAATACATTCGCTTTTGCTTAAAAATTCTTTTTTTATTTATGGTTGGATGATATGTTATATGGAAGATAAAATTTACTAGAACAATCATAACTATGCGATAATATTAGTTACATAATGAAAGACCGTTATTGTGATGAATTATGAGGGTCCTACGTCAATTACAATCTTTATTTGTATCAGAATTAGTCGTGTCATGTGATAATTTCAATGTAACCCTCATCCTTTTAATGTGTCGTTTACGCACCTTGTGGAAAATTTAAAAATAGCCTCCTATATAGGTATTTACCATATGTATTCAATTTCAAATTTGTTCGTTCTTGTATCTATAAATAAGATTTCATTTGCTCTTTTTCTCGGCCAGGGTCGTAGAAAACTGGTAGAAATTTACGAAATAAATGTAGATTTTCGTCAGTTACAAATGTGACTCATATTGTGCTCAATGTAATTAATGAAAAAAGTGAATCTATAAGTTGTGTTGTTTTATTTATTACGTCACATGCAATATTGGTCATATTCATTACATTTTGTGGTTATCTTGAGGTGTTTGTGTTGTTGAATTTAAAACACGTGTTAACGATGATGGTTATATCCTTATTTTAACCTTTGTCACTATACGAGATTTCACAACGCTATGTCCATACGAGCACATATAATTTGTACGAAAATTATGTTATAACAGGCTAGTTTTTTTTGTATCATTGGAACATAAATTTTATGACATGTTAATAGTAAAAACATACCCGGGTATGTCGTGTAGACACAGCAGTATATAATATGTATATAAGCAGTATATAATAATTTTTATTCAACTATGTATTACAGTCCTTATTTGTATGGAGAATAAAAACTTCTTTGATTTAAAGTAAATAATTAATTCGACCATGGTAACTAAGTCTATAATGGTAACCTGTCACTCAAAAGTAGTTTCGGATTGATACTTATTTCAGGAAAAAAATTAATTTTAGTTTCCCAGACGGACGAGGTCTATCTATGCTTCCTGCTCTGGGTGGCCAGTACGAGTTAGATCTAACGGAGCTAGGTCTAAGCTCACCATTACCCCATTCTGTTGGTTTTGATGTTGTTTTGTGGCAAGGCTTGTTTGGTCGTGATAACTGCAACATCGTTCAACGTCGCGTTGTATTTGTGTTATTTATCAACGATCGTTTGGATCGTTTAAAAGATTGTGTTGTTAATTTTTCTTTATTAGGTTAAAATCTTCTCTAATTATTGGGATATTGAGGTCTCTATGAATGTTTTCATTTCTGATATACCAATGAGCTCCTGGTATTGTTCTAAGAATTTTAGATTGCATTCCATAAGTCCAGATGGGGTTTAAAATACTTCTGTACACGAGTACTTTTTATTCTAGTCTTAGCATAGAGATCAATAGTCAATAGTCCAATGTATTAAGGGCATTTAATGTAATGTGATTTTTTTTTGGTTTCAAAATATTTGAATATATGAAATTTTCTTACAGCATAACAAATAAACGAAATAAAATCGAGTAAAGAAATTATCAGCTTTTTAACAATTTCTATTAATTTTTTTATCTATTATTTATTATTTCTTTTGTTAGTTAGGCTGAAATTTGTATGTATTTTTATTTAAACCAAAATGATTTTGTATAAAAAAGTTGATGTAGTGGTAGTTTTGAGAATCATTCAATCAGTAAAATTTAATCTGTAATTTTTAATATTATTTCGCGGATATCGTCAATACAACAATCAAGAAAAACTTGCAAAAAATCAGTTCTTGACTTGCTTTACTGACCAGTTTTACTGGAGACAGACTAGTATTTTCTAGTTCCTACCAGTAACCGACCAGTTTTTGACTAGTTGTACTGGTCGGGATATACTCTTCAAATCTATGCTAGTAACCAAAAAGGTATCGACTAGTTTTCACTCACGAGTATATCGATGTCGAAATGCACAAATACCCTAACCAACATTTTTTTTATATTACAGGAGAAGCATAAAACATTATAAAATGTAACGAAATAACTTTTTTTTATTATTTTTTGAATAAAATTATTTGTGGTGCTCGGAGTAGCGAGCAAGCGTACACTCTAAAAAAAAATTACTATAATAAATGTAGGGAACCGGTTTCGCGAGAACTTTACTTTATATGGCCGGTCTCAAAAAATAATCAATAATTTACGGGGTCGGAGAGTGTCGAAAAACAAAAAAAAATTTGCCACCCGCCCCCTTGGAACCGCCCATAAATCGAAAATCCACCGAGGTCATACGTGGTTTTTGAATCATTACAAAGTGGTTGGTGCAAAAAATGAAATTGTCACACGTAGCAAAAACTAGACCTCAAAAATAAAAATATAGGTCACGTGGTACACCTTTAAAAAAAAAATTGTTTTTGTTTAAACTCAAATTCCAGGAAAAAGAGAGTGGCAAAATAAAAAAATCAGTAGCATGGTCATGATAATTTTTATGGCCTGGTAATTTTAGGCACACTGAAAAAAAAGATTATTTTCGAAAAAATCGTGCATTTTTTCGAAATAAAAATTTAGAATTTATTTTTTTGGCATATAAATTCCCATGGCATTATTTAAATGAATGTAAAGGATTTTCAATATTTTATTATTTTTATTCTAAATTTATATAGTTTTTATTATTAGGTCCCCTAATAATGTTTGGCACCACTTGGCAGGACTCCTGAAACTTTCGAGGGGTAGTGACCATATACGAATGAAAGGTGGGACCATGGTGATTCCAATGACGTATCCCACATGTCTGGAGGAGACGGATCTTGGAAGATACGTCCGTTTCCAAAAGGACTTTGCTTTCAACTTAATTCGCCAATATTGGGTTTAAATAAATAAAACGACTATCGTAAATGATAATTTTAATATTTTATTGATTATTTTAATGTTTTCTATAATAAATAGCTACAAAAAAAATTATTTTCAAAATTAATATAAGTTCCAAGTGCGTTCCATATACATTTCACATCTGTTGAGTCATAACATTTATGGATATATCCATAAATGTTATGACTTAACTTATGGATATCAGGTATTTCAGTTCAAAAATTAGTATGTTTGCATTGAAACATATTTAAATATTTTTGGAAAGAAATCCTGAAAAAATAATATGTTGTTTTTTTTATTAATTTTTATTAAAAAATCTTTAAACATGCACAGTGGGAATTTATAGTAATTGAATTCATATACACATTTTTAAATGCATAAATAAATAATTCGCACGTACAAGTGACAGCATGAATGAATGCACAATTGCACCAGAAGACGCTAAACCAGACGATCCAGGCTCGCTTTATATTTGGCACAGTTACATTTGATCTCAGTACAGCACAACAAAAGACACGTACGAAGAAAATGCCGATCACCGAGTGTTAAGACAGCTGCAAGAATACCTTTATTTACATTTGAAATTTCAAACATCAGTATGTTTAAAATTACCCTATACATACTTCAAACGACGACAAAAGAGACGTAGGTAGAAAATTCTGCTCAACGAGTGCCAACTTCGTATACAAGAAGAATGTTGGAAGAATTCATTTATTTAAATTCAATTTCTTTTTTGTTTGTTTTTAAACATCAAATATGTTCAAACGATGGCAAAATATGGCGTAGGTAGAAAATGCTGCACAACGTTGCCAACTTCGTCAATCGATATATTATCGAATTAAGACGAGCGTTGCGAATATACGTTGTATTATAAAATTACTAAACATTTTTCGAAAAATGGCAATGGCAATAAAAAATGTAATAGAAATTCCAAAAATATTTTAATATATTTATATTATATCTAAATAAAATATTTGAATATTATTCCAATAACATTATAACATACTAAGTATATTATTAATATATTATGGAAAAAAACATCAATATTTATTCAGGCATCAAATTATGCAAAACATCTAAAATGAAAAAATCCTGCCAAATATAAAAAGAATTTCATTCATAATTTGCAAACCATTCGGCAAAAAACGATTTCCAAAATACGATCGCTACAATTCGTTCGGCAGATCTAAAAATAGAAAAATGCATACACACAAAATTATTGAAGTGAGCAGCGCAAACATCAAACAAAACAGAGAACAGCGAGAATTCGAGAAATGAGAGTCAATCATCTGTCAAAATTGGTTTGTGCAGCCGCTCTCATTCTCTTGCAGAAATCCACGCAAATGAAAAAGCACCTCATAAATAAATGTGTGTCGGCAAAAAAACCGACGCAAATCAGAATATTCCTATCTTAGTTAATTTAGAGTATTTGCTTTGTCTTTGGTTTCTCGTTTTGGTTTTAATTAAATTTATTTAATATCTGTTCTCGTTAGTTCTGTTCGATTAGGTCTCGCTTTCTTCGATTGATTGGATTGATCATTAATATTTATAGTAAATTGTGTGTCAAATCTTTTTCAACTGTCACAGAGAACATTTTTCCAATCATTTTTTACATCATTTTTCAACCGCGGCGGTCGACTGCGGGTATGCTATATAGCATAGAGTATGCTATATAGAGATATCTCAAATTGAATTAAATATTTTTAATTTATTATAACTTTTTGTAGCTGTTGTTATTTGTACAACATGCAGCAGCACGGCGCCAGTGTTTTGCAGGTCTTGGGAGGCGATATCGGTTTGCTCAGCGTCTGCGCCTTGTGTGGCTCCTTCAAACATGGAGTTGGGTAATTGTAGCAAACATGTTGCTGGCGGCCCTTGCGGTCGTTTGAAGCTCCAAGTCCGTGAACAGTGCACAGGAGCGGAAGGAATGCGACAGAATCGACCTGCTGCGTTTGCGGCTGAAACAGCGCAGTCACAAAGTTGTGCGAGACTGCACCACAATGTAGGAGGTGCTATTTAATTTTCTTTTTTTTATTTTATTTAAATATAATAAATACATAAATACGATATAATTTGAAATGTCAATCTTTCCATTCATTTGTTTCAATAGGAAATATGTTATCAATCATAGTAAATTTATATGCAGCAGATTGTAAACACAAAACATTATTACACATAGTAAATTTGTGACATTTGATAATTTTAAAAAAATACTATGAAAAATAATGTTTTTACTATAACTAAATTTGACTTCATATCGTTAAGATGTATAACAAATTTACTATGAATCACAACGGATTTACATTGTTTTTTCCCTGGGAGTAGTGAATTGAAACTTAATAAAATAAATAATTTGACACATTTAATAAAAAAGACTTCACATTTACTAAAAAAAAAACACATTTAATAAAAAATCTATGTTAGGATTGTAAATATATTGTATACAATATATGCAGACTCAAGTATTGTAAACTGAAGCGAACATTGAATGTGCTATAACTTTTTGCAACGAGAAGTGTCCATTTATGTGAGTGATTTTTTAAAAGTTATTTCAGTTTCGACATATATTTAAAATAAATTATACATAAAGTTAACTAAAATCCACTTTTGTTTTAATGAATTATTAGGAAAATTAGATTTGACTATACTATAAAATTAATAATTTGTATCATAAAATATTTACAGGTTTTGCTTAGTGTAATTATTGGAGCACATTATAAAATTGATGGTACAACAAAATATTGTATTAACAGTTCCAATATTACTGAATTAATGGAACGCATCCTATTGACCAATTTTAATAGTATAAATTATTATTTTTCTATTGAAATACTTTTAATTTACCATGATTTTTTTCTGGGTGTATCAACACCAAAATTATTGTATAAATACAATAATTATTGTTTCATTGGCAACACTGATCTGGAGAGTTTGGCAGCGGTGTTGTAGATTGGCCGCATTCAGCGACCTCAGCAGTTGTGTATTTTGTTCAGGAATTTTCGCTTGAATGGCATGCTACGTTCAACATGTTTACTGAGCGGTCGACATTTTTTCCAGCATTTTTACGCTACATTTGCGCTGCCTTTGTTATCAATGACATTTTAACTCAAATATTTATAAACAAAAATTAAATTTAGATTGGAAAACTATTTTTTCAATCATTTAATGAGTTGTATGCAAGAATAATAGAATAATAAGATTACGCATTGCGCATGCATTTTTACGCTACATTTGCGCTGCCTTTGTTATCAATGACATTTTAACTCAAATATTTATAAACAAAAATGAAATTTAGTTTGGAAAACTATTTTTTCAATCATTTAATGAGTTGTATGCAAGAATAACAGAATAATAAGATTACGCATTGCGCATGTACACCCTATAATGCTGACGTCAAAAAGTTCCGAATGTCAGGTCACGGAAATTCAAATTTGAAATTTAGACATTTCAAAAATTACAAAAAAATAATTTTACTGTTGTTTTGATTGTTGTTTTTGTGTTGAAAATTTTTATAAATTGTTTAATAATGAGATGTGCTGTCTTTAAATGCACTAACACAACATTCGACTAGTTGGCTAACGTCTCGAAAAACATTGATGGGCAGCCCAAAAACATGGATGGAAGCAGGCCTGCTGTAGTTTCCTAAGTGGTTGCATCAACTATCGTTCATCAAAACATTTCGGCACGAAAATATATTTTCGTTATCCTGAGGGATCGGAACGACTCAAAAACTGTTATTTTATTATGTTTTTAGCGTATTTCGAAGTAGATTTCTTATTTTTTCTTTGTGGTGGCCGATTACCTCCAGTTTTTCCACATTTAACACAATTATTTATAAAATAATAACACATTTGTTGTTTTCATTCTGACACAATAAAAAAATAACAATTGTCAAAAAACTTCTACGTATATGCGCAGAAGATTCAAGTTTTGAGCAACGTTCTGCGCAATCTTTGTTTCTATTATTCTTGAGTTGTATGTAATCTTAATAAAATATTAATATTAAATTCTTTTGTAAATTGATAGATGAGGTATCGGTGCATTCAATAAAAGTGAGTTATTAGTTAGTGAGCACCCAAGAAACAAAATGTACCGTATACGTGCCGTTACGGTACAGAGAACGGATAAAACGTGACATCGAAAACGGTTCAACACACTCTCAGAAATATATTGTTATATTTAACAATATCCGATTGTCATTTAAAAATAATAAAAAATAATGTGGCAGCTCAATTTTCTTTTGTCAAACTTTATTATTGTTTTCAATATTTCAAATGAAGTTCAACAAATTTTAACAATAATTGTATGTTACGAATAAAATAAATAAATATATTTAAATTTATATGTTTTATATTGTTTTTTTTTTTAGATACGACACTATTTACTATCAATGTCTGCCCAATGTGTAAGATTTTTTGCAGAATATTAGAGTCGCAAATTTGACTATTTCTCTTTTTGCAGGACATTCCCGACTTTACGGACAATAAATATAATCTGCCGGAGTCCAATGTCAACGCCAAGCTCCCCACAACATTAATTAGGAATGCGTTTCATCAAGGCAATACCAAATTGGTCTTCAACTCCTCTACTTTCAGATCATGCAGCACACAGTTGCTCTGATCAAGAAGGAACCCGTGAAATCGGCGTCTATTGTTACTGCGCCCAAGACACGCAATTTCCCGTATTTTCCCCAAACGCGTTCGCTGTGCTTAAACGTCTGCTACAGCCCCTCTTTGCCAATGTGATTTATTGTTTTTTTAATATGTTGCATTATAATAAATTTATTGCAAAAATTCAATTTTAAAACATTCGTGTCACATTTTATTTATTGACAATCTCGATTGTTTTTAAAACAATCTAATGACGTTTCAAAATAACAATCTAATTTTCAAACCGACAATCATTTGACAATGCGGTTATGAGATCTGTTTTGAACATCGAGATTGTTGTTAGATTGTCGGAAATGACAATATATTTCTGAGAGTGCACTTTATACACCATATCTAGTCGGCAATTTGTAGTGTATTTTACAAGGTCGATTTCATATAGTTATCTATTAGGTAAATAAAATTCAAACAAAATGTCAAATAAATTTGTATATTTGTTGATGTCAAAAATATGAACAATTTCACGCACAAATTTTGATTTTTTTTATTTGCAAAAAGATATTTCAACACAAAACGTGGAGGGAATATTCAAATTGGCACGTTTTCTAGTCCTCCAATTTTCACAATTCGATGAAAATTGTTTTTTTTTTAATTTGCTTTAAGTTTTTAATGTTATTACATTATTACAGATACGCTATTGCATAGTGGAATGTCACGCGACAAACGGAAAGCTGAGAATAGTCCCGTAACAAATGACAAGATCAAACGGTCCTCTTTGGGCAATCTCACCAACAATGTGAACACATTGCATCTGGATGATTGCGTCAAGCAAATGGCGAAATACAAAATAAGCGGTCGCAAAGAAAAAGGATTTCTTCGGTGTCCAATAATTACCGCAAAAAATCCAAAGGAGCAGCTCATGCCGCAGATGACCGCAGCTGCACGTCAGGCGGAAAACGCAAAAATCTAGAAAAGAGCCACAGCGCGCAACTCTGTCATATCAAAAATACTTGAAGACAATCCCATAGATGTGGTCACAGTAGTTATGGGGGCTGCAGTAGCAGCAGGAAACTTTACTGTCCAGCATCCAGCACCAAGTCGTGAAATTGTGCCCTCTTATCATATGTTTTTTAATTACTTATTAAATAAAATACAAAACATCCATATAAATAAATATAATTCATTGTTTTTTTTTATACCAATTTAATAATAAAATGACAATTTCATTATATTTTAAATTGTCAATATCAATTGTTACAATCAACAATCAAATGAATTTTGAAAATTCACAATCCAATTTTTAAAACCGACAATAAAATGACAATAATATAATGGGATCTATTTTGAACATGCATATTGTTATTTTATTGTCGGATCTAACAATATATTTCTATGCGTGTAGGTATGAACACCAATAGATATCTACTCGTTAAAATTACGGGCATAAATCGTTTAAAGTACCCGTGGGTCAACAATTTTTATCTGACCTTTACTACAACAATTGGTATAAAAAAAATAACGTAGAAACCCTTGCAATTTAGTATCGTAAAGTTTGTACAAAGCAAGCAAAAGTTATTCAAAGTACTACCGACCGAACGCCACATTCTGATTTAACCTTTAAGAGCCGATGGAGAATTAGGACAGGGAATTTCTGAATTTCAAGTGATGTCTTTTAAAAAGTATATGCATACCATCAAACTAGCTATAACGTTTTTTCCTTGCCTCCTTCAAATGCAAGTGTAGAAAAGGCATTTTCAATACTAATCATAATAAAAGATGAATCAAAAAATAGATTGTATTCTTCGCGCACGATTTATTCTATTTGAAAACGGTTGCACTTATTCTGAACAAAGAGGCGAAATGTTACAAATGATAAAATTTTAGCAAATACAAAAGTTTACAATAATGAAGAATTTATACTTGACGATTGTAAAGTTTGTAAAATATTTGACATTGATTAAAAACAAATTAAATAAAATAAAAAAAAAAATTGTAAAAAAGACTTAATTTTAGGGGGATTTCTGCGATTTATAGGTGGCATTTTTCTTCGAGTCTGGCAACACTATTTATAACAATATGGTCTTTCAAAGAATGTTTCATATGGTCTATGGCATAGACCACAAGACATGAAACTCCGTCAATGTAGATGTAAAAATCGTTTTGTTAGTGTGCGTCGCAGTCGCAATTTGGACCATAGACCACAAGACATGAAACTCCGTCAATGTAGATGTAAAAATCGTTTTGTTAGTGTGCGTCGCAGTCGCAATTTGGACAACTTTTTATTCAACTTAGACAACTTTTATTCAACTTGGACAATAATGCCACAGATTTTTCTCATTTTAGACATTTTTCCCCCTTTATATTCAACATATTCACCACTGCTTTTGATGTTTGCGCCAAACAGAAATTTAATAACAAATTAATTTTCTGACAACATAAAAATACTCAAAACAAACGTAAACAACGTTTTAGTTTATATATATTTAGTTTTATTCAAAAATTGATCGTGTGAGTACAATTTTCAACCGATTTTGATACGAATTATGGATGATATCGTTGTCAGACATGATGAAGAGCTATATATGGCTGAACAAGCGTACGAAATTGTCAACTAGGAAAAAATTTTAAAATATCTCTACGGAAAGGGATTATCCGACTGTTAATTGCTTAATGCCCGGATGCATACAACTTTTAACCATGAGTTAGCGATGGAAATCGATTAGTTAATCTGACAATTTCAATATTGATATTAAAACAAAAAATTAAATTTATTTGTCAGATTGTTTTTAACTGATAACTGTATTCAACCGGCCGTAAGTAAATTCACAATTTTAGTTTATTTTATTTAACGTCCTGATTATATTTAAGCGCAATATTGTTCCATATTTGGTATTTACAGCGATATAAACATACACATAATTTCATTATAAAATCGATTTATAATATAAATATTAAGATAAACATAATATATAATAAATTTATTTTAATATTGTAATATTTGCAAAAGTTTTGTCCCTTTTTCCCTAAACTAATGAAAAGGGATACACACTGGTTTTATTCACCAAATTGCTATTTTTTTCTCGTAAATTTTACAATTTTTTCAGAAAATGTTATTTATTTTTTAACTTTTCCCTTAGACTATGAATTTTAGGCATAGTTTTAAAAAAATAGTGCTAATTTTTAGACTCATTACGTGTAACTCAAAACTTCTGCATTTGAGTAGTTCGGTTGCAAAAAATGTGTAAATTTTGGCAAATTTCACAAAATTTTCAGCATCTGAATTAACAAACAGCTGTTTTGTGTTGTTGAAAATTTTACACGGTGAAACAACAACAATGCAAGCAGAGATGCGGCAGAGCTCATGTACACAATCCGTGTACCAAAAAATATCATAAAAAACAGGATTTTGCTATGTTGAATATGTTTTTTGCGAAGTCGCACGTCTTATAGTCTTTGATTTGGACAACTTTTTATTCAACTTAGACAACTTTTATTCAACTTGGACAATAATGCCACAGATTTTTCTCATTTTAGACATTTTTCCCCCTTTATATTCAACATATTCACCACTGCTTTTGATGTTTGCGCCAAACAGAAATTTAATAACAAATTAATTTTCTGACAACATAAAAATACTCAAAACAAACGTAAACAACGTTTTAGTTTATATATATTTAGTTTTATTCAAAAATTGATCGTGTGAGTACAATTTTCAACCGATTTTGATACGAATTATGGATGATATCGTTGTCAGACATGATGAAGAGCTATATATGGCTGAACAAGCGTACGAAATTGTCAACTAGGAAAAAATTTTAAAATATCTCTACGGAAAGGGATTATCCGACTGTTAATTGCTTAATGCCCGGATGCATACAACTTTTAACCATGAGTTAGCGATGGAAATCGATTAGTTAATCTGACAATTTCAATATTGATATTAAAACAAAAAATTAAATTTATTTGTCAGATTGTTTTTAACTGATAACTGTATTCAACCGGCCGTAAGTAAATTCACAATTTTAGTTTATTTTATTTAACGTCCTGATTATATTTAAGCGCAATATTGTTCCATATTTGGTATTTACAGCGATATAAACATACACATAATTTCATTATAAAATCGATTTATAATATAAATATTAAGATAAACATAATATATAATAAATTTATTTTAATATTGTAATATTTGCAAAAGTTTTGTCCCTTTTTCCCTAAACTAATGAAAAGGGATACACACTGGTTTTATTCACCAAATTGCTATTTTTTTCTCGTAAATTTTACAATTTTTTCAGAAAATGTTATTTATTTTTTAACTTTTCCCTTAGACTATGAATTTTAGGCATAGTTTTAAAAAAATAGTGCTAATTTTTAGACTCATTACGTGTAACTCAAAACTTCTGCATTTGAGTAGTTCGGTTGCAAAAAATGTGTAAATTTTGGCAAATTTCACAAAATTTTCAGCATCTGAATTAACAAACAGCTGTTTTGTGTTGTTGAAAATTTTACACGGTGAAACAACAACAATGCAAGCAGAGATGCGGCAGAGCTCATGTACACAATCCGTGTACCAAAAAATATCATAAAAAACAGGATTTTGCTATGTTGAATATGTTTTTTGCGAAGTCGCACGTCTTATAGTCTTTGGTCTATGGTTTCATAATTGGTGAAGACGAGATACTTTATACTAATAATAACACACGCTAATTCTCAATTATGAAGAGGCAGTCGGTAAATCGAGGTTTTTTACGCTTCTTTCAAACTGATGCCGGTCGAAAAGTCGTATTTACTGGCGCCTGTTGCAGCACACTTGGACTATTCCTCAGTAATTTTCTGCCGCATACGTTTGGCTTGTCGTACTATCGAGATTTCGTGCAATGTTATCAGTAGGGACATTAGTTTTCCGATACTTAAATAAGTTAACTACTGCCGCACTAATTTCAGAAATGGAGTCGAGCGCCCGGTGTCCGAATATGTTAAGCAACGGCTGGACATAGCATTGGACAAGTTAAATGTTCGCGGATACGAACGTAAAATTATTAAGCCGTTTACTGTGTTTGGGTTTGATTTGTTTCAAGCAGGTATTTTAACGTTGTTTTTATGTAAATATATGATGACAAAATAAAACGCAAATAGGATCCACGAAATATCGCTTTGGAGCTGCACTGGGTGTTCCTGTAAATTATTCGTATACGAATGATAATGAAATTAATCGAAGTGATATACGATTTCGTAATCAAGAGATCGATTGGAATTCTGCAAGTGGGCGTTTGCTGCAGGAGTCAATTGTTCTGAGGGATGACGAACAAATATTCGGTATGTGCAAGTCCATATTGCAATTGCAGACACATCGAGTGCTGATGAACTCTATATTTCCAAGCATTTCCTTTCTTATGGTTTATACGGTTGGCCATTATTTAAATTTACGCCTCGTATTATTTCCAAAGCCCTTGAGTGTTAGTTTAAAAGCTTAATTTTGAAAACATTTCTATATAATATTATTTTTGCAGTTACGTCTTGTTATGTATAGCATTTTGGGTCTTTTTGGATTTGGAATCTGGTCTTTTATGAAAGATTTTAATCAAGTATCGTACGATGCCGACATTGACAAACAACTTGCAGCTATGGGGCCCGAATTCATTGAGGCTGGAATAAGGTTTTACGAAAAACAGCTGAAAAAGAACATTGCATTGCGTAGTCTGATTGGCGATGATACTTACACGGCCAAAGGAAATGAAAACTACTTTATAAGACAAAAATCACTACCACTAACAATACGAAAGTCATTTTTCGAAGAAAAGTGGAAAGAGCTAAAAAAAAGCTCAACGCAGTCATATGATTTATAATAAACTAATTTAAATTTCTGCGTCTTATATTTTATTTTCCGGAAATTTTTTTTCTTAATATATATTCAAAAATCTTTTTACAGATTTATTGACGATATGAAAAACGCAAAATGTATTAACTCTTAATTTAAAGAAATGATGGAATCAAACCCTGGCTGCAATTTATTAAGGAATGTAAAATAGTAATAGAAATAATAATGAGTATATAATTTAATACAATATTAGTATAACTTAAAATAAAATAAAAAAATAATTATGTTATGCTTTTCCCAGCGGAATAATAAAACTCATATAGTCAGCAAAAGCGCCCCATTCAGCTCGCTTCGTTTGGAATATAATAACCCAAGTAATGATGCCTATTGTCCATATAAAAGCTCCAAAGAATGAATATATAACATCTGTAAATACATTTTCAAATGTTATTTTTAGTACATAATATAATCTCGATTTTCTGCTTTAATAATAATAGTTTGGCGCTACAGTCCTATAAGAACTTAGGCCGAGCTCTTTCACCATTTTGAGCTGTGCGCGTTATATTTGTACTCAAATTGGTGGGACCTACAGTTTATTGCCGAATCCGAACGGCGGGTGAGAGCTTTTCATATGCAATATTTACTCTCGTAGGTTTGCCATTTACAGAAAAATATTTCTATGAAAAGATGTTAGCTTCAGTACAGGCTTGAACCGGAGACCTTTCGGCTCGCAGTAACCTTGAGCTACCGACGCAACATATTTTTATATTTAATAATTTATTTTTTTGACCAATGCGCGTGTTTTACCTCATTTTGAAACAACGTGCGACGCTTCTTAAGAAAACCAACATGTTTGTTCAGAGTAAGCTAATTTATTTATTACATTCTAAATATTCCTTATAAATATCAAATTTATATTCTTAATTCGTCGGTTTATTCTTCAAAATGAGGTAAATGTTATTTGTGGCTTAGAAGTTCTTCAATTTATGTCCTGTTAAAAGAAAATGTTTGCCTATTTCATTATTTACGACTTAACTTGATTTGTAGATTCCATTTGTTATAAAAACGCCATTCATTTCTCGAAATTCCTCATATTTTCCCAATCGAATACAATTACACGATTTTCGGGGATAAATGCAAAACTACACAATTTTTTCTTATGACTAAATGATTTCCTTTCTCCTTTATTTTATATGAAATGAAGATTTTAGAAACAATTGTCTATTCGTCTTAAAAAAACGGATCTCCACAGATCTTCGAATATATTATCATTCCCTTGCAGATGAGACGGCAGAGGTTCCCTTTTGTATTTGAAAAATTATAGAAATAGACACAAAATCGATTGACTGGTTATGCTAAGAAGACGTCTGCTGGTAAGACCTGAACAATTTTATTACTGGGATAGATGCGCATAATGGAGTAAAAGATTAAACTAGATTCGACTACATTTTGAGAACACATGACCTTAATTAATCAGGTCATGAATTTCAATATAATTTAGTCCATCTAGGGTTTCGCGGAGTTCTATAGATTAAATATTTTTATAATGTTGTGTATTAGTTTTTTAGCTTACATCTCTTAATTTGTTGCTGCTCCGCATATGGTGGTTTTCGGAAGGCCTCTGAGAAGAACCAACAAACATTTACTGCCCAAACAAATGGAAGTAATGCAAATCCAGCTGTGAAATTGTTTCAATGTATTATTCATATTCTTTGTGTTGTTTTAAAGAAACTTACTGCGGAAGTAACTACGACATAATTGAAGTTTCTTTTCGTTGTTTGCCTTTGAAATGTCCATTTCCAGTTTCACAAAAGAGTGATTCAATAAAAATAAAATAAAAACAGTTTGCAAAATTGTTAATTGGAGTCGACTAGATTAAATCGGCCGTGTGCCTCCGCCGTTGAAAGTTTAGACGGATTCAGTGTTGTCATGTCATTATACGCACACTACCAAAGCTACCCACTGCTGCGTTCGTTCGTAATTACGAAGTCTTTACGATGAAAACGTAAGACATCCCTGACAAAAGTGTGGGACACTTGTTCAGATTTACGAACTAAATAGGTTCTGTATCTTTGGTCTACGTAAAGGGTGTCTACGTATAAATGAAAATCCTATTAATATAATAAATTTGTTTGTTCGTTTGTACGTTTGTTCCGCTTCTCCGTCTAAACGGCTGATCCGATTTTCTTGAAATGCGGTATGGTAAGGAATGATTGGCTATATATGGGAGGGTTTGGACAAAGAGGTGTGGCACCTCCCATAACAACTAAACTTTCAATACGATATAACTCGGCACTTCCACCAGCTATGAACATGAAACAAAAAACTCAAATACAAAAAAAATGTAAAAAAGCAAAAGCACAAAACAAAAGCAAACATACAAAAGCAATCACGTTTGTTCCGCTTCTCCGTCTAAACGGCTGATCCGATATTCTTGAAATTTTTAACACAGATGCGGTATGGTCTGGAAGAAATGATAGGCTATATATGATTTAGGCTATATACTAATTTAAAAACAAAAAAAAAAGGAAAGAAAAAGAAAAACAAACTCACCACACTAAAACTAACCAAACTAAAACTCACCACACTAAAATTCACCCTTAAATTCACCACACTAAAACCCACCACACTATAATTCACCACACTAAAACTCACCACACTAAAATTCACCACACTAAAACTCACCACACTAAAACTCACCACTCTTACACTCACCACACTAAAACTCACCACACAAAAATTCACCACACTAAAATTCACCACACAAAAACTCACCACACTAAAACTCACCACACTAAAACTCACCACACAAAATTTCAACACTAAAATTCATCACACTAAAACCCACCACACTAAAATTTGACCACACTAAAACTCACCACACTAAAATTCATCACACTAAAACTTACCACATTAAAACTCACTACACTCAAATTTCGCCACACTAAAACTCACCACACTAAAACTCACCGCACTAAAATTCACCACACTAAAACCCACCACACTATAATTAACCACACTAAAACTTACCACACTAAAATTCACTACACTAAAACTCACCACAATAAAATTCATCACATTAAAAATCATCACACTAAAACTCACCACAATAAAATTCACCCTAAAATTTACCACATTAAAACTCACCACACTAAAAATCACCACACTTAAACTCACCACACTAATATTCACCACACTAAAACTCACCACACAAAAATTCAACACACTAAAATTCACCACACTTAAACTCACCAAACTAAAATTTCACCACACAAAAACTCACCACACTAAAACTCACTACACTAAAATTTCACCACAATAAAATTCACCACACTAAAACTCACCACATTAAAACTCACTACACTCAAATTTCGCCACACTAAAACTCACCACACTAAAACTCGCCGCACTAAAATTCACCACACTAAAACCCACCACACTAAAACTCACCACACTAAAATTCACTACACTAAAACTCACCACAATAAAATTCATCACATTAGAAATCATCACACTAAAACTCACCACAATAAAATTCACCCTAAAATTCACCACATTAAAACTCGCCACACTAAAACACGCCACACTAAAACACGCACATTAAAATTCACCACACTAAAGTCCACCACACTATAATTCACCACACTAAAACTCACCACATTAAAATCACCACACTTAAATCACCACACTAAAATTCACCACACTAAAACTCACCACACTAAAACTCACCACACCAAAACTAACCACACTAAAACTCGCTACAATTAAACTCACCACTCCAAAATTCACCACATCTAAACTCACCACACCGAAACTCACCACATTAAAACCCACCACACTAAAACTTCTACTGGGAAAAACTCTACCGGGATGAATTCTACGGGAAAGCGTTCTATGTGGATTTTAAGGGGAAGATTTCTACTGGGAATAATTCTGCGGAGAAGCCAGTCTGAGAAAGAATTGCCTTTGAGAAAAGTTGTTTTGGCGGAGAATTATTATTTGGTTACCACATTTATAAAACCAATAAAAAAAATTCAACAGCTAAGCACGGGCCCCTCATATAAATAATAAAATGTTTTTTATATTAATAAAATCGCTCCATATCTTTGAATTCAGAAAATCTTGGCACGAGTCGTGCACGGGTCCAGCTAGTATATTAATATTTCATAAACGTATTCGTAAACCTTGGCTACATACATTGTATATCAGCTCATCGTGCATTTTCCGTCCAGTAGAATTTTCGGGATAACTTTCGTGTTTGGACCTGAAGTTGTATATTAATTGATTTGTCTGTTTGTTTACACCCAGAAAAAAAATTGCAACATACATATTATAAAGTTTAAATATCATAATGATGAATTATATGATAATAATATATACTAATAATAATAAATAAAAAAAATTAATTAAAAAAAATATATATATTGGCGCAGGCAGGATTCGAACCCGCGTCCTCGTGCATAGAAGGCAGACATGCTATCGTCGTGACGCCCGTATTAAGGTAGGATAATCCCTGCAACAGAAGGCAATAATGTCAGTGTGTATGAGTTGTATTATTAGTTCAATAAACCTTTTCACGGTGAATTTAATAGAACTTAAAAGACCTACTGTTACAGTAGCTACACGACGTTCATACAGTTTTATGCCATATAACGTTTACTTTCTCAGTTGATTGTTTGATTGATTGATTGGGCACTGATTGTGCGAATGCAGTGGCGCATATGTAGGGGCGAAAAAAATAAAAATGTTCTTGTTGACATTTAATTAACACGTCACTGGGTTGCCACTGAGTAATTTTGTGTAGTGAATTTCGTCTCAAGTTTTTTAACTCTGAAAACCAACGTTGGAATAACATTCATTTATACCTGAGACAGACATCTGGATATCATAGTATTTGAAATACTAGATGTGTGTCTCACAATATTATAATATTTTTGTAGTATTCGTTGATTTCATTGTGGTATTTATCTGGTACAAATACCACGAAACTATTCGTAGTATTTTTGTAGTTTTCGTTTAAACACATCCAAAGCTTTTTTTCAAAAGAAGCTCTTTGTACTGAAATGTCATAATAAATTCAAAAAATAAATAAATTATTTGAAATTGTTTTTCAAAATTTTATTGAAAAATGAATGTTAGAAACTGAATTTTATTGGCCTGCATTTAATTGGCAGCACAAAAATAAAACTACCACGACCTTGCAAATTTCAATGTAGTAAAGCTACAATATTAAGATAAAATATAAGTGTCTACTGAGGATCTGCAAGTAAAGGAAACCTATAGCGTAAAAAACGTTGTTTTCACTGTTATTAAATGTCTGTAATAGAAAAACAAAAAATAAAAATTGTCAGGACCTTCAAAATATAGTGCTCTTTACAGCGGACTAGAATAAATTATTCTCTAGAAACCGTGGTACCCAACAAAAATAAAAATGCTGTAATATTTGTTTCGCATAGCTTTATTTACTACGCAAACTATACTACGTTATGTCTGTCACCTATCTGGTGTTTAGAATATTATAGTATTGTTATTATAATAACTTTACTAGATGTCTGTCTCAGGTATTATTTGGCTTGATCATGACATTACATCCACACTGGTTGTAAAAGAAAATTCTCCAAATTTATCGAACCTTAAACTCATAGCAAATTGGGATCTTGTTTGCTTTCTTAAGCAGATGTTTCAATACGACTTGCTTTGCTTGCTTGGCTTTGCCAGATAAATAGCAATACATGCGTTTATATGGGACTAGACTAAATACAAAGCGTTGAAGCTTTTGAAGTCGAAAAAAATAGAAAAATTTTCTATTTGAAAAGCTTTGTAGGCTTTGATTTGAAAATGTGTCTGTTGACAACATTTTCGTTTCAATTTCCACATAACCAATGTTTGAATTTATTTGACAAAAGTACGAAAACTCTATATTCAATATATACACTCTGGTTTTTTCCTAATAAATCACAGAAAAATTCCGGACGGGATATTCCGAAACATTCTTAAAATACTTTTTGCTTACAATAAATTTTTTGAATTATCTCGAAACAATTTACTTTATTTTTGTATATGTGCACTTTGATCCTAAAGTTTACAGTTATTTCGTAATAAATCTCAGAATAATTCCGGATGAAAATTTGCATTACGATTTTTTGCTAAAAAGTATGTATATGACAATATTAATAATCATTATTACGAAATGAAAAGTGATGTATGTAGATGTTTTTTTTAAGTTTTTTATTTGTTTTTTTACTATTTTTGAAAAAAAAAAATTGATATTTTTTATACTGTAATTTTACACTTTTAATACTCAAAGTTCCGGACGGAACAGATTTCAATTAGTTGTCAAACATTTTCTAGAATTACTAGGAAATTAATGTTAACATTTTTGAAAATGTCGAGGATTTAGGAACGGAGGATTCAACTATTTAAAAAAATTGGTACTTTAATATGATAATAAATGTATCTTTTTGGCTCAGGACGGGCAATAGGGGACTCTTATACAAAAATCAAAATTTGTCCGTTATTTTAGTTTCAATTATTATTATTAACAGTTAGTTAATTTGGTTACTCAAAGTACATGAAAAATTGGTATATTTACAAATTGTGTAGTAACGTAACTTTATTAGTATTTTTTTTACATTCCCGTTAACGGAGTAGAATTTTCTTTTCAGATTCACATATTTAAGATTCCAAATCCACCGTTATTTCAAAGATTTGAGCATTTTGAATTTTTCGGTCGTGGTTGACGTTTTTCAGGTGTTGACGCGAGCATGTTCGCTACATTATTTTTTATATTCATTATAAATTGACAAACAGATGGCGCTTTACTCTGTTTAAAGTTGCCTTAAACTAATCAATACGAAAACAATATCCGGTTTTGCTCGGCCTATTATTGTCCAGCAGCGAAACCGAACACATCATCATACACCATAGGTAAAAATAAATCTTTATCCAACAATTAAAGCAAGTTGTTTCCTTTTCCTAAATCCACAATTCTCTATATTTTTCGGTCTGATCTGTTTAAACCCACATCCGAGGTTTAAGTCAAATCAGAATTTCTATTCATCATACAGTCCACATCATATTCTACATAACCAACATATTCCACATATTATCATTTGGTCCTCCAAGAATCGGATAAAGCAGTCCAAAGTCTACAAGAAGAGAAGAACTGGTTTTGGGTAGAGCAAAAGTTCAGTGCACAAGACAAAAAGCGGGAGAAGAATCCGGATAAAATTACGCAGACAATTATAAAGGTGCGTTTGCATTATTTCTATATATATATGTATTTTAATTCATACTAAGTAGTGCGAGTGCGTGGTTATATATCCGTATAACATTAAAAATTCTAAGTGATTAAGTATTTAAAAAAGACATAAAATTACATAATTAAAAATTTTTACTAAAAAGTTGTAAAAGAAGTAGTCGTGCAAGTGCTAAAAGTTTTCCTAAAAAACGAAAATATACTACAAATTGAAAATTAGTCATTAAACTTTAAAAAAATGCCTTTAAAAACTAGAAAAAGAGAGAAAATAACTAAGTGCTTTAAATAAAATCTAAAAAAGGGTTTTGAAATGAGTTAAATATAAAAAACACAAAAAAAAGCATTAAAACTAAAGCGAAAAAAAAATAAATTAAAAACTAAGTGTTTTAAATAAAAGTCTAAAAAGAGGTTTTGAAACTAGGAAAAAACGAAAAACTTAGTGTTTTAAATATAAAAGGGAAAACTAAAAAGTTAAAGTTTTGGAATTAACTACGATTTGGAGTTAAACACGATGCAAGCAATATTCCAAGGTAAAATTGTTAAAAAAAGTTATACTTTTGATTTTTGAAATTTGTTATAAAAGTAAAATAATTAAAAAAAGAAAAAGCTAAAATTCCTACATCTAATTCTATAAATTTCAATATTACTGATTTGAATATAAATAATATCACAGTGGTTTCAATCACATGGTGTACATAATTCACTTAAATAAATTGCTAATAATCGATTTGCACATTAACTTAAAACTTTAAATATATATTTGAATTAATTTTAAAACTAAACTTAAAAAAAAGAACTATAAGAAAGAAAAAACGTATTAAAATATTAAAAAAAAGAACATTCTATTTTTTTTTTAGTGTATGTTCCATTAGTTGAATTCGCTAGTTAAATAGAATTCCGCGCATGATAATACGGTTGTTGCCAAGTGGCATTATATATGTAATTAGTACATAATAATTATTATATATAATACTAGCAGTTCAATTACGCTAGTTCAATTACACTGCAAAAATATTGCGCAACATCGGCGATTCTTTTCAACATTTTGTATTTATTCACCACGGATTCATTTGTTGCAAACAAAATATAAATTTGTTCGCTATATTTTTTAAATACAACATACATTTCTTTATGAAGAAAACTACATATTTAATATTTATTATTTTCTAATTTTCCATAAAAATAATAAAAAATATATATTTGTTTGTTTCATATTATCTGATAATTTCTTTTTACAACAATATTTCATCATATGATTGCAGCATTATTGTTCTGGGGTGTTACATTTTTCGATTTGATTTGGTATCTACCAATCCTATCCTATCCTATTAATATAATAAATCTGTTTGTTCGTTTGTACGTTTGTACGTTTGTACGTTTGTACGTTTGTACGTTTGTCCGTTTGTACGTTTGTTCCGCTTTTCCGTCTAAACGGCTGATCCGATTTCCTTGAAATTTTTACCACAGATGCGGTATGGTCTGGGAGGAATGATAGGCTATATATGGGCGGGATTGGACAAAGAGGCGTGGCACCTCCCATACAACCTAAACTTTCAATACGATATAACTCGGCACTTTCACCAGCTACGAACATGAAACAAAAAACTCAAATACAAAAAAAAATTTAAAAACAAAAAAACAAAAGCACAAAACAAAACAAAAGCAAAAATACAAAAGCAAAAGCAATCATGTTTGTTCCGCTTCGCCGTCTAAACGGCTGATCCGATTGTCTTGAAATTTTTACCACAGATACGGTATGGCCTGGAAGGAATGATAGGCTATATATGGGCGGGATTGGGCAAAGAGGCGTGGCAACTCCCATGCAACCTAAACACGATATAACTCGGCACTTTCACCAGAAACGAACATGAAACAAAAAACTCAAATACAAAAAAAAAATAAAAACAAAAAAGCAAAAGCACAACACAAAACAAAAGCAAAAATTCAAAAACAAAACCAATCACATAAAACCACAATCCAAACTAAATGAAAAACAAAAAAAGGAAAGAAAAAGAAAAACAAACTCACCACACTAAAACTAACCAAACTAAAACTCACCACACTAATTGTTCAGAAGCGGAACAAACGTACAAACGTACAAACGAACAAAAAGATTTATTATATTAACTAGCTGGACCCGTGCACGACTCGTGCCAAGATTTTCTGAATTCAAAGATATGGAGCGATTTTATTAAAAAATTTTCTCAGACTGCGCTTCTCCGCAGAATTATTCCCAGTAGAAATCTTCCCCGTAAAATCCACACGTAGAATTCATCCCGGTAGAATTGTTCCCGGTAGAATTCTTTTCCGTAGAATTCTTCCCCGTAGAGTTTTTCCCAGAAGAAGTTTTAGTGTGGTGGGTTTTAATGTAGTAAGTTTCGGTGTAGTGAGTTTAGATGTGGTGAATTTTGGAGTGGTGAGTTTAATTGTGGTTAGTTTTGGTGTGGTGAGTTTTAGTGTGGTGAATTTGAGTGTGGTGAGTTTAAGTGTGGTGTTTTTAAGTGTGGTGAGTTTTAGTGTGGTCAATTATAGTGTGGTCAATTATAGTGTGGTGGGTTTTAGTGTGGTGAATTTTTATGTGGCGTGTTTTAGTGTGGCGTGTTTTAGTGTAGCGAGTTTTAGTGTGGTGAATTTTATAGTGGTGAGTTTTAGTGTGATGAATTTTAATGTGATGAATTTTATTGTGGTGAGTTTTAGTGTAGTGAATTTTAGGGTGGTGAGTTTTAGTGTGGTTAATTATAGAGTGGTGGGTTTTAGTGTGGTGAATTTTAGTGCGGGGAGTTTTAGTGTGGTAAGTTTTAGTGCATCGAAATTTGAGTGCAGTGAGTTTAAATGTGGTGAGTTTAAAAGTGGTGAATTTTAATGTGGTGAAATTTTAGTGTAGTGAGTTTTAGTGTGGTGAGTTTTAGTGTGGTGAAATTTTAGTGTGGTGAGTTTTAGTGTGGTCAATTTTAGTGTGTTGAATTTTTGTGTGGTGAGTTTTAGTGTGGTGAGTTTTAGTGAGGTGAGTTTTAGTGTGGTAAGTTTTAGTATGGTGAGGGTTGGTATGGTGAGTTTAAATGTGGTGAGTTTTAGTGTTGTGAATTTTAGTGCGGTGAGTTTTAGTGTGGCGACTTTTGGGTATAGTGAGTTTTAGTGTGGTGAGTTTTAGTGTGATGAGTTTTAATGTGGAGAAATTTTAGTGTGGTGAGTTTCAGTGTGGTGAATTTTAGTCTGGTGAGTTTTAGTGTGGCGAAATTTGAGTGTAGTGAGTTTTAATGTGGTGAGTTTTAGTGTGGTGAATTTTATTGTGGTGAAATTTTAGTGTAGTGAGTTTTAGTGTGGTGAGTTTTTGTGTGGTGAGTTTTAGTGTGGTGAGTTTTAGTGTGGTGAGTTTTAGTGTGGTGAGTTTAAGTGTGGTGAGTTTTAGTGTGGTGAGTTTTTGTGTGGTGAGTTTTAGTGTGGTGAGTTTTAGTGTGGTGAGTTTTTAAGTGGTGAGTTTTAGTGTGGTGAGTTTTAGTGTGGTGAGTTTTAGTGTGGTGAATTTTAGTGTGGTGAGTTTTTGTGTGGTGAGTTTTAGTGTGGTGAGTTTTAGTGTGGTGAGTTTTAGTGTGGTGAGTTTAATTGTGGTGAGTTTTAGTGTGCTGAGTTTTTGTGTGGTGAGTTTTAGTGTGGTGAGTTTTAGTGTGGTGAGTTTTTAAGTGGTGAGTTTTAGTGTGGTGAGTTTTAGTGTGGTGAGTTTTAGTGTGGTGAATTTTAGTGTGGTGGGTTTTAGTGTGGTTAATTTAAGGGTGAATTTTAGTGTGGTGAGTTTTAGTTTGGTTAGTTTTAGTGTGGTGAGTTTGTTTTTCTTTTTCTTTCCTTTTTTTGTTTTTCATTTAGTTTGGATTGTGGTTTTATGTGATTGGTTTTGTTTTTGAATTTTTGCTTTTGTTTTGTGTTGTGCTTTTGCTTTTTTGTTTTTATTTTTTTTTTGTATTTGAGTTTTTTGTTTCATGTTCGTTTCTGGTGAAAGTGCCGAGTTATATCGTGTTTAGGTTGCATGGGAGTTGCCACGCCTCTTTGCCCAATCCCGCCCATATATAGCCTATCATTCCTTCCAGGCCATACCGTATCTGTGGTAAAAATTTCAAGACAATCGGATCAGCCGTTTAGACGGCGAAGCGGAACAAACATGATTGCTTTTGCTTTTGTATTTTTGCTTTTGTTTTGTTTTGTGCTTTTGTTTTTTTGTTTTTAAATTTTTTTTTGTATTTGAGTTTTTTGTTTCATGTTCGTAGCTGGTGAAAGTGCCGAGTTATATCGTATTGAAAGTTTAGGTTGTATGGGAGGTGCCACGCCTCTTTGTCCAATCCCGCCCATATATAGCCTATCATTCCTCCCAGACCATACCGCATCTGTGGTAAAAATTTCAAGGAAATCGGATCAGCCGTTTAGACGGAAAAGCGGAACAAACGTACAAACGGACAAACGTACAAACGTACAAACGTACAAACGTACAAACGTACAAACGAACAAACAGATTTATTATATTAATAGGATAGGATAGGATTGGTAGATACCAAATCAAATCGAAAAATGTAACACCCCAGAACAATATTTCATCATATGATTGCAGCATTATTGTTCTGGGGTGTTACATTTTTCGATTTGATTTGGTATCTACCAATCCTATCCTATCCTATTAATATAATAAATCTGTTTGTTCGTTTGTACGTTTGTACGTTTGTACGTTTGTACGTTTGTACGTTTGTCCGTTTGTACGTTTGTTCCGCTTTTCCGTCTAAACGGCTGATCCGATTTCCTTGAAATTTTTACCACAGATGCGGTATGGTCTGGGAGGAATGATAGGCTATATATGGGCGGGATTGGACAAAGAGGCGTGGCACCTCCCATACAACCTAAACTTTCAATACGATATAACTCGGCACTTTCACCAGCTACGAACATGAAACAAAAAACTCAAATACAAAAAAAAATTTAAAAACAAAAAAACAAAAGCACAAAACAAAACAAAAGCAAAAATACAAAAGCAAAAGCAATCATGTTTGTTCCGCTTCGCCGTCTAAACGGCTGATCCGATTGTCTTGAAATTTTTACCACAGATACGGTATGGCCTGGAAGGAATGATAGGCTATATATGGGCGGGATTGGGCAAAGAGGCGTGGCAACTCCCATGCAACCTAAACACGATATAACTCGGCACTTTCACCAGAAACGAACATGAAACAAAAAACTCAAATACAAAAAAAAAATAAAAACAAAAAAGCAAAAGCACAACACAAAACAAAAGCAAAAATTCAAAAACAAAACCAATCACATAAAACCACAATCCAAACTAAATGAAAAACAAAAAAAGGAAAGAAAAAGAAAAACAAACTCACCACACTAAAACTAACCAAACTAAAACTCACCACACTAAAATTCACCCTTAAATTAACCACACTAAAACCCACCACACTAAAATTCACCACACTAAAACTCACCACACTAAAACTCACCACACTAAAACTCACCACTTAAAAACTCACCACACTAAAACTCACCACACTAAAACTCACCACACAAAAACTCAGCACACTAAAACTCACCACAATTAAACTCACCACACTAAAACTCACCACACTAAAACTCACCACACTAAAACTCACCACACAAAAACTCACCACACTAAAATTCACCACACTAAAACTCACCACACTAAAACTCACCACACTAAAACTCACCACTTAAAAACTCACCACACTAAAACTCACCACACTAAAACTCACCACACAAAAACTCACCACACTAAAACTCACCACACTTAAACTCACCACACTAAAACTCACCACACTAAAACTCACCACACTAAAACTCACCACACAAAAACTCACCACACTAAAACTCACTACACTAAAATTTCACCACAATAAAATTCACCACACTAAAACTCACCACATTAAAACTCACTACACTCAAATTTCGCCACACTAAAACTCACCAGACTAAAATTCACCACACTGAAACTCACCACACTAAAATTTCTCCACATTAAAACTCATCACACTAAAACTCACCACACTAAAACTCACTATACCCAAAAGTCGCCACACTAAAACTCACCGCACTAAAATTCACAACACTAAAACTCACCACATTTAAACTCACCATACCAACCCTCACCATACTAAAACTTACCACACTAAAACTCACCTCACTAAAACTCACCACACTAAAACTCACCACACAAAAATTCAACACACTAAAATTGACCACACTAAAACTCACCACACTAAAATTTCACCACACTAAAACTCACCACACTAAAACTCACTACACTAAAATTTCACCACATTAAAATTCACCACTTTTAAACTCACCACATTTAAACTCACTGCACTCAAATTTCGATGCACTAAAACTTACCACACTAAAACTCCCCGCACTAAAATTCACCACACTAAAACCCACCACTCTATAATTAACCACACTAAAACTCACCACCCTAAAATTCACTACACTAAAACTCACCACAATAAAATTCATCACATTAAAATTCATCACACTAAAACTCACCACTATAAAATTCACCACACTAAAACTCGCTACACTAAAACACGCCACACTAAAACACGCCACATAAAAATTCACCACACTAAAACCCACCACACTATAATTGACCACACTATAATTGACCACACTAAAACTCACCACACTTAAAAACACCACACTTAAACTCACCACACTCAAATTCACCACACTAAAACTCACCACACCAAAACTAACCACAATTAAACTCACCACTCCAAAATTCACCACATCTAAACTCACTACACCGAAACTTACTACATTAAAACCCACCACACTAAAACTTCTTCTGGGAAAAACTCTACGGGGAAGAATTCTACGGAAAAGAATTCTACCGGGAACAATTCTACCGGGATGAATTCTACGTGTGGATTTTACGGGGAAGATTTCTACTGGGAATAATTCTGCGGAGAAGCGCAGTCTGAGAAAATTTTTTAATAAAATCGCTCCATATCTTTGAATTCAGAAAATCTTGGCACGAGTCGTGCACGGGTCCAGCTAGTTAATATAATAAATCTTTTTGTTCGTTTGTACGTTTGTACGTTTGTTCCGCTTCTCCGTCTAAACGGCTGATCCGATTTTCTTGAAATTTTTACCACAGATGCGGTATGGTCTGGAAGGAATGATAGGCTATATATGGGCGGGATTGGACAAAGAGGCGTGACACCTCCTATACAACCTAAAGATTCAATACGATATAACTCGGCACTTTCACCAGCTACGAACAATGAAACAAAAAACTCAAATACAAAAAAAAAAAATTAAAAACAAAAAAGCAAAAGCACAAAACAAAAGCAAAAATACAGAAACAAAAGCAATCACGTTTGTTCTGCTTCTCCCTCTAAACGGCTGATCCGATTTTCTTGAAATTTTTACCACAGATGCGGTATGGTCTTGAAGGAATGATAGGCTAAATATGGGCGGGATTGGACAAAGAGGCGTGGCACCTCCCATACAACCTAAACTTTCAATACGATATAACTCGGCACTTTCACCAGCAACGAACATGAAACAAAAAACTCAAATACAAAAAAAATTAAAAACAAAAAAGCAAAAGCACAACACGAAACAAAAGCAAAAATACAAAAACAAAAACAAAACCAATCACATAAAACCACTATCCAAACTAAATGAAAAACTAAAAAAGGAAAGAAAAACAAACTCACCACACTAAAACTAACCAAAGTAAAACTCACCACACTAAAATTCACCATTAAATTCACCACACTAAAACCCACCACACTAAAACTCACCACACAAAAACTCACCACACTAAAACTCACCACACTAAAACTCACCACACTTAAACTCACTACACTAAAATTTCACCACATTAAAATTCACCACACTAAAACTCACCACATTAAAACTCACTACACTCAAATTTCGCCACACTAAAACTCACCACACTAAAACTCACCGCACTAAAATTAACCACACTAAAACCCACCACACTATAATTAACCACACTAAAACTCACCACACTAAAATTCACTACACTAAAACTCACCACAATAAAATTCATTACATTAAAATTCATCACACTAAAACTCACCACAATAAAATTCACCCTAAAATTCACCACACTAAAACTCGCTACACTAAAACACGCCACACTAAAACACGCCACGATAAAATTCACCACACTAAAACCCACCACACTATAATTCACCACACTAAAACTCACCAAAAATCACCACACTTAAACTCACCACACTAAAACTCACCACACTAAAACTCACCACACTAAAACTCACCACACCAAAACTAACCACAATTAAACTCACCACTCCAAAATTCACCACATCTAAACTCACTACACCGAAACTTACCAGACCGAAACTTACTACATTAAAACCCACCACACTAAAACTTCTACTGGGAAAAACTCTACGGGGAAGAATTCTACGGGGAAGAATTCTATCGGGAACAATTCTACAGGGATGAATTCTACGGGAAAGCGTTCTATGTGGATTTTACGGGGAAGATTTCTACTGGGAATAATTCTGTGGAGAAGCGCAGTCTGAGAAAGAATTGTCTTTGAGAAAAGTTGTTTTGGCGGAGTATTATTTGGTTACCACATTTATAAAACCAATAAAAAAACTTCAACAGCTAAGCACGGGCCCCTCATATAAATAATACAATGTTTTTTATATTAATAAAATCGCTCCATATCTTTGAATTCAGAAAATCTTGGCACGAGTCGTGCACGGGTCCAGCTAGTTAATATAATAAATCTGAATGTTGGTTGGTTTGTTTATTTGTTTGTTTGTTTGTTCCACATCTCCGTCTAAACGGCTCATCCGATTTTCATAAAATTTTTACCACAGATGCGGTATGGTCTGGAAGGAATGATATGCTATATATGGGCGGGATTGGACAAAGGGGCGTGGTACCTCCCATACAACCTAAACTTTCAAAACGATATAACTTGGCACTTATACCAGATACGAACATGAAACAAAAAACTCAAATACAAAAAAAAAAAATTAAAAAAAAAAACAAAAGCACAAAACAAAACAAAAGCAAAAATACAAAAAAAATCAATCACGTTTGTTCTGCTTCTCCGTCTAAACGGCTGATCCGATTTTCTTGAAATTTTGACCACAGATGCGGTATGGTCTGGAAGGAATGATGGGTTATATATGAGCGGGATTGGACAAAGGGGCGTGGTACCTCCCATACAACATAAACTTTCAAAACGATATAACTTGGCACTTATACCAGATACGAACATGGAACAAAAAACTCAAATACAAAAAAAAAAAATTAAAAAAAAAAAACAAAACAAAAGAAAAATACAAAAACAAAATCAATCACGTTTGTTCTGCTTCTCCGTCTAAACGGCTGATCCGATTTTCTTGAAATTTTGACCACAGATGCGGTATGGTCTGGAAGGAATGATTGGTTATATATGAGCGGGATTGGACAAAGGGGCGTGGTACCTCCCATACAACATAAACTTTCAAAACGATATAACTTGGCACTTATAACAGCTACGAACATGAAACAAAAAACTCAAAACAAAAAAATTAAAAGCAAAATAGCAAATAAGCACAAAACAAAACAAAAGCAAAAATACAAAAACAAAACGATTCACTACAATCCAAACTAATGGAAAAACAAAAAAGGAAAGAGAAAGAAAAACAAACACACCACACTAAAACTCACCAAACTAAAACATACCACACTAAAACTCATCACACTAAAATTCACCACACTAAAACTCACCACACTAAAATTCACCACATTAAAAACTCACCACACTAAAATTCACCACACTAAAACTCACCACACTTAAATTCACGACACCAAAACTCACCACACTAAAACTCACCACACTAAAACTCACCACACTAAAACTCACCACACTAAAACTCACCACACTAAAACTCACCACACTGAAACTCACCACACAAAAACTCAACACACTAAAATTCACCACACTTAAACTCACTACACTAAAATTTCACCACACTTAACCTCACCACACAAAATCTCACCACACTAAAATTTCACCACATTAAAACTCACCACACTAAAATTCATCACACTAAAACTCACCACACTAAAACAAACCGCACTAAAATACACCACACTAAAACCCACCACACTATAATTCACCACACTAAAACTCACCACACTAAAATTCACTACACTAAAACTCACCACACTAAAACTCACCACAATAAAATTCACCCTAAAATTCACCACAAAAACTCGCCACACTAAAACACGCCACATTAAAATTCACCACACTAAAACCCACCACACTATAATTCACCACACTAAAACTCACCACACTAAAACTCACCACACTAAAATTCACCCTAAAATTCACCACAAAAACTCGCCACACTAAAACACGCCATACTAAAACTCACCACACAAAAACTCGCCACACTAAAACTCACCACACAAAAATTCAACACACTAAAATTACCCACACCTAAACTGACCACACTAAAATTTCACCACACTAAAACTCACCACACTAAAACTCACCACACAAAAATTCAACACAATATAATTAACCACACCTAAACTCACCACACTAAAATTTTAATAATAATAATAGTTTGGCGCTACAGTCCTGTACAGAACTTCGGCCGAGCTCTCTCACCATTTTAAGCTGTGCGTGTTATATTTGTACTCAAAGTGGTGGGACCTACAGTTTATTGCCGAATCCGAACGGCGGGTGAGAGCTTTTCATAGGCAATGTTTTACTCTCGTAGGTTTGCCATTTACTGACGAGAGGTAGCACGGTATAGAAAAATGTTTCTATGAAAAGATGTTGTTAGCCCCAGTCCAGGCTTGAACCGGGGACCTTTCGACTCGCAGTCCAACGCACCAACCACTGAGCTACCGCGGCTACTAAAATTTTACCACACTAAAATTTCACCACACTAAAACTCACCCTAAAATTCACCACTAAAACTCGCCACACTAAAATTCACCACACTATAATTCACCACACTAAAACTCACTACACTAAAATTTCACGACACTAAAACTCACCACACTAAAACTCACCGCACTAAAATTCACCACACCAAAACTCCACAGTAAAACTCACCACACTAAAACTCACCACATCAAAACTCACCACACTAAAACTCATCACTCCAAAATTCACCACACCTAAACTCACCACACCGAAACTCACCACATTAAAACCCACCACACTAAAACTTCTACTGGGAAAAACTCTACGGGAAAGAATTCTACCGGGAAGAATTCTACCGGTATGAATTCTACGGGGAGAATTCTACGGGAAAGCGTTCTATGTGGAAGAATTTTACGAGGAAGATTTCTACTCGGAATAATTCTACGGGGAAGCGCAGTCTGAGAAAGAATTGTCTTTGAGAAAAGTTGTTTTGGCGGAGAATTTTTATTTGGTTACCACATTTATAAAACCAATAAAAAAAATTTCAACAGCTAAGCACGGGCCCCTCATATAAATAATGCCAAACCGGAAACGATTTCGAATCGATAAAAATGAGATACCGTACCTCATATCAGACATTTGTTCGATGCGTCGCTAAAATAGTGAGGCCTCCTATCGAGCAGTTAACAACCGCACCACTGGCGGTCAGTCCAAGGACTGTCGATAATGCAAGACATAGTATTCATCTCCCTCCCTGCGATATTGAAACTTTTACTGGTGACTATTTGTCATGGCCCTCTTTCAGGGACATGTTCACCGCCGTATATATCAATAATTCTAAATTAACTCCTGTAGAGAAACTTTTCCATCTTAATAATAAAACGCGAGGTGATGCCCGCGATATTGTCAAAAAATCGCCCTTGACAAATGAGGGCTTTCCACTGGCATGGAAGAATCTTCAAGATCGTTTTGAAAATAAACGAATACTTGTTAATAGCCAGCTTCGTATTTTGTTTAATCTTTCTGCTGTCCAATCAGAATCGGGTAAAGTTTTATCTCAGCTCTTAAATTATATGATATTAGTATTGATAATTGGGATTCAATTTTCGTTTTTCTTTGTTCTTCGCGGTTGCCAGATGCAACATTATCACTTTGGATACAGTCCATAAACAATAAAGCTGAAATTCCAACATGGGAAGAACTAGATTCGTTCCTCACTTGTCGCTATCAGACTCTTGAGACAGTTTCGGACATAAAAGGTCCAACATTTCAAAAATCCAATCCATTCAAAGTGCCTTATAATCCTAACAATAGAAATCCTCAACGGAAGGTTAACACCTATCATACGAATATTTCAAACCCCTCATGCAAACTTTGTCCAAAAGAGCAACATATTATTAGACAATGTCCAAAATTTATTCAAATGAAACCAGAAGAACGACATAACTGCGTGAAGGAACAAGGCCTTTGCATTAATTGTTTTGCAAAAGGCCACACAGTTAAATGTTACAAGAGTTCATTTACTTGTTTTAAATGTCGCAAGCGACATACCATGCTTTACTATGATTTATCCAAAGACTTTATATATATAAGATGGTTAAGTTTCTAGCATGCGCAATTTGTACTAAAAAGATGCGGTTGTCGTTTCAGCATACCATAATTTTATAGTACTAAAACGAGACCAGCAATACACTTGTTTAGAAACACTTGCTGTACCCCTTCAATTTCTAATGTTACGGCTGCACAAAAAGCAGCAACAACAATAGTTGGAAAATAATTAATTTTCAACGATTTTTCCTGCATTATTTAAATATGCTATATTTTTTATGAAAACATCAAAAGTTGTAGATTTTCTGTCTTCAATTTTTGATATTGTCGGAAAAAATATTCCTATAAACATTATTATATCATAATTCTGTTTGTGTTTTCAACGGACAGACATCTATGCTTTTTTGGTTACGGCTGCGCAAAACACAACAACAACGGCAACTGACAGTTGCGCAAAAAAAACACAGCAACAACAATAGGTGTGAAATAATTAAATTTCGACGATTTTTCCTGCAGCATTTAAACATGCTTTATTTTTTATGAAAATATGAAAAGTTGTAGATTTTGTGTCTTCAATTTTTGATATTGTCGGAAAAAATATTCCTATAATCATTTTTACATCATAATTCTGTTTGTGTTTTCCACAGACAGACATCTATGCATTTTTTTCTTTTGCAGACAGACGGACGGACACCTACATTATATTCTAGTGTCGTCTCACTCTCTCTCACATGGTTCTTATGGCATGCGACCTGTCAAAGGTGAACTTCGAAGTTCACTTAACTATGAGATCACTTAAAAAAAAAGACACGCATACATTAAAAGTTTAGTGTATAATGCACCTATACATTCTTCAAATTTTCCAACTTACATTGTATATATTTGAAATCGTTCAACACATTCAAAGATTCTCAACACATCCAAACTTTAACTTTCATCAAAACAAAATAATTGAAATTTCTGTTTTCGTGATCTTGAGCAAATTTTGTATTTTGCATGAATTTACAAATAATTATGCTACGATAATAAATTAAATGTGTTGAATTATGTAAAATAGCTTTAAAAAAAAGCAAGAAAATATTAAATTCTATTTAAACATTTGAAATTTTAATATTTCTTTATATTGTATTTTTTTATATTTGGTTACTTTTGAACTATTACAAAGTATTAAAATAATTTAAATATTAAAAAACTAAAAAAATATCGTCACCGTATAATTCCATTAAAAATAAAAATAATATTTTTGAAAATATGTTTTATTTTTATTTCATAATACAAATGTTACAAAATTTAAAATATACTCATTGTATTGATTAGATTATTTTATTATGTTTATTTATTTATATAAAAAAATATATATTTTAAGAATAATATAAGAATAATATAAAATGGACATCAAATTCGCCAGCAATTTTGGCAGGACTTCCAAAAAATCACCTACTTAATGATGACTTCCTGGAGCTCGATGATAGCAGTAATGCTAAATCATTAGGAATACGTTGGAATGCTCGTGCTGACGTATTTTATTTTTCTCACAAATTTCGAAACTTTTTGATCCAGCGGGATGGCTGGCGCCATGTATTGTTCTGGCAAAAATGCTCATGCAGCAAATATGGCTAGAGAAAATTGGTTGGGATCATAATTTACCGGAAAATTGTCTACAAAATTGGATGGAACAATTTTTTACCAGGTTGTGGATTAGAATTTCACTGTTTTTGCGATGCTTCTGAGAAAGCATACGCCGCTGTATTTACGTTCGCATTGAATCTCAATCATGTCCTACCACCACTCATTTGTTGTCTGCTAAGACAAAAGTTGCACCAATCAAAATATCTCCATACCAAGATGGGAGTTGTGCGGTGCTGTTCTGCTAGCTGAGATGGTCGACTCGCTTATTCCACAATTAAACGTCGATAAATACAACTGACCTCGAAACCAAACCAATAAAAGTAAATTTCACATTTTTTAAAAATTTTGAACACATTCTTGCATGTTTTTCATCATTTTCAAGAGCCGACCGCGTTATTGCGTATATGTTACGTTTCTTTCGTCGTACGCACCCTACTCATAAAAGAACTTTCTCACATAATTCCACGTTGATAACGAGTGATGAAGTTAATAAAGTCAAAATGTGTTTGATAGTAATATGCCAAAAGGTGGCATACCCTTCCGAATATCAACAACTTTCAAAAAAGGAATGCATTTCTACACCCAGTAGTCTGCTCAACCTTAATCCTTTTCTCGACGCTTCAGGCATTCTTAGGGTGAGTGGAAGACTTGTTTTATCCCCAATGCTGTCTTATGATGAGCGACACCCTATCATACTTCCTTATAATTGTCAGTTTTCGCGCCTGTTAGTTCGATTCACTCATGAAATTTCACTTCATGGTGGTAGCCAACTAGTTCTTCATTTACTTCGTCTTCAATTTTGGATTCCAAAGGCAAAAAATCTAATTAAAGGAACTATTCACAATTCAAAATATGCGTGATTCATAAGCAGACGCTTCAAAAGCAGCTTATGGGCCTATTGCCTCCTGAGCCTACAGAAATTTCCCGTCCATTTTCTACTACAGATTTAGATTTCGCTGGACCCTTTGAAATAAAGAATTATACTGGAAGAGCCTGCCTGATCACAAAGGGATACGTTTGTGTATTTGTGTGCTTTTCGATAAAAGCAATCCATTTAGAAGTAACCAGTTACCTTTCCACAGATACTTTTTTGGCCGCATTTAACCGTTTCGTTTCTAGGTCGGTTGCCCATTAAAATTATTTTCCGATAATGGAAAAACCTTTGTTGGTGCCTCAAAAGATCTCACGAGAGACTTTATTCAAGCATCCAGAACAACATTGTTAAACAATTTCAATCACCAAAATATTACGTGACATATAATTCCGCCTGGCGCCCCCCACATGGGTGGATTGTGGGAAGCAGGCGTAAAGAGTTTTAAAACTCATTTCAAAAAAATGGCAGGTTCGATTAAATTTACATTCGAAGAATTATCCACATTGTTAGCAATAATTAACTCGCGTCCCATTTCTCCAATGTCAGAAGACCCTGCAGATAATTCTGCATTAACACCAGGAAATTTCCTTATCGGTGGTCCACTTTTATCCGCTATTGAACCCACTATAAATGAATTAGCTATTTCCATAATTGATCGATGGCGAAAAATAAAAGCTCTCAATCAGCAATTCTGTGCAAGGTGGAAAAATGAGTATTTAAAAGAATTACATAAACGTAATAAGTGGCAGACACCACATGATAACCTCCAGATTAATTCCATGGTCGTTATACGTGACGAAAATCTGCCACCTACTGATTGGCGCTTAGGCAGAATCACTAAAGTTTACATAGGAAATGACCATAGAGTTTGTGTAGCTGATGTGCTCACCGAACGCGGTACAATCACGAGTCCAATTGTCAAATTAGTAGTTCTACCTACGCATTAGATTATATGACTTCTTCACAAAACATTATCGTTTTTTCCTTTTTTTTTGTTTTCTCTAAATTTTTTCCCATAGCCCATAGCCTGTCAACCTCTAACAACAACGCTCTTGTGCAACGCAGAACAGATCGGTATTCTAATTTCCGGTCATTTCAATGTCGACTCTGTGGACGTACACACGCTCTCCGAAACTGCTACAAATTTCTAGCTATGAACACGGAGCGTCGATTGCGTGCCGTCCTACTCCATAAATACTGTGCAAATTGCCTCGCACATCAACATTCTCGCGGTTCTTGTATCATTCGAACCGGCTGCCACTATTGCAAGGAAGACCACCACACGCTGCTACACCTTCACGAACGTTTACGCACCAGTCGCTCTTCCACTCTATATCGAGCCATTACTCCGCCGCCAGTTACGATCTCTTCAATTATCGCCCAACATGTCATCACGCTTTTTATTCCTACTGCTTTGGTTAGACTGCAAATCGATGGCAGGCTACATTACGCAAGGGCCCTCATCGACACATGCATATCCGTAAGCCGCATATCAAGTACATTAGTTAATCAATTAAAACTTAAAACGACTAAGTTTGGCAACGATAAGGTTTGCGCTTGGTATTGGCCGATCCAAACTTTAACCATTCAATCACCATATCCTTGGTTCTTGCTGCTGATATGGTCCAAAAAATTATGAAAACTGGTGTTATTCCAAGCACCAGCGGTCTTCCGGTGCTCAAAATACCGTATTTGGTTGGACGCTTTCCGGATCATGTTCCGTTTAACGCATTAGAAATTAATACTTTTTTTTACTTTTTTATAATTTTATTTCTATTCTTTAAACAATGAATTAATTACAAACGCACAAAATAATCGCACATTAACTAAATACATATATAAAAAATGCATACGCACTCATTATATTATATATTTTTTATAAATTAAAAATTACTTGAACAATGAATATTTAGGATTTTATTATATTTTAAAATTATATTGAATTTGAATTTAAATTGAATTAATATTTAAATTTATATTGCATTACATTGCACTACAACATAGACCACAAGACATGAAACTCCGTCAATGTAGATGTAAAAATCGTTTTGTTAGTGTGCGTCGCAGTCGCAATTTGGACAACTTTTTATTCAACTTAGACAACTTTTATTCAACTTGGACAATAATGCCACAGATTTTCTCATTTTAGACATTTTTCCCCCTTTATATTCAACATATTCACCACTGCTTTTGATGTTTGCGCCAAACAGAAATTTAATAACAAATTAATTTTCTGACAACGTAAAAATACTTTTATTCAAAAATTGATAGTGTGGGTACAATTTTCAACCGATTTTGATACGAATTATGGATGATATCGTTGTCAGGCATGATGAAGAGCTATATTTGGCTAAACAAGCGTACGAAATTGTCAACTAGGACAAAATTTTAAAATATCTCTACTGTTAATTGCTTAATGCCCGGATGCATACAACTTTTAACCATGAGTTAGCGATGGAAATCGATTAGTTAATCTGACAATTTCAATATTGATATTAAAACAAAAAATTAAATTTATTTGTCAGATTGTTTTTAACTGATAACTGTATTCAACCGGCCGTAAGTAAATTCACAATTTTAGTTTATTTTATTTAACGTCCTCATTATATTTAAGCGCAATATTGTTCCATATTTGGTATTTACAGCGATATAAACATACACATAATTTCATTATAAAATCGATTTATAATATAAATATTAAGATAAACATAATATATAATAAATTTATTTTAATATTGTAATATTTGCAAAAGTTTTGTCCCTTTTTCCCTAAACTAATGAAAAGGGGGACACACTGGTTTTATTCACCAAATTGCTATTTTTTCTCGTAAATTTTACAATTTTTTCAGAAAATGTTAATTATTTTTTCACTTTTCCCTTAGACTATGAATTTTAGGCATAGTTTTAAAAAAATAGTGCTAATTTTTAGACTCATTACGTGTAACTCAAAACTTCTGCATTTGAGTAGTTCGGTTGCAAAAAATGTGTAAATTTTGGCAAATTTCACAAAATTTTCAGCATCTGAATTAACAAACAGCTGTTTTGTGTTGTTGAAAATTTTACACGGTGAAACAACAACAATGCAAGCAGAGATGCGGCAGAGCTCATGTACACAATCCGTGTACCAAAAAATATCATAAAAAACAGGATTTTGCTATGTTGAATATGTTTTTTGTGAAGTCGCACGTCTTATAGTCTTTGCTTTGCACTACAGTTGCAGCCGATGTTGACGCGAGCATGTTCGCTACATTATTTTTTAAATTCATTATAAATTGACAAACAGATGGCGCTTTACTCTGTTTAAAGTTGCCTTAAACTAATCAATACCAAAACAATATCCGGTTTTGCTCGGCCTATTATTGCCCAGCAGCGAAACCGAACACATCATCAATACACCATAGGTAAAAATAAATCTTTATCCAACAATTAAATCAAGTTTTTTCCTAAATCCCCAATTCTCTCTATTTTCGGTCTGATCTGTTTAAACCCACATCCGAGATTTAAGTCAAATCAGAATTTCTATTCATCATACAGTCCACATCATATTCTACATAACCAACATATTCCACATATCAGAGACGGGACTTTGTAATTGAGAATTGATTTTGAATTGAATTGAGCAAAACAAATTCTATTTCAAAAATAAAAAATTAGAATTGAAGCAAAGTAATTCACTTCAAAAAAATATAAATAAATTTGAAATTTTATTTCAATTCAAATTTGTTTTGAAATAAATTGAACAAAGTATTTCAAATTAAAAAAATTTGAATTATAAATACTCAATTCAACTTATTGCTTAGAAATACTCAATGCCATCAAAAAATGTATGAATTGAATTGAATTTATTTGAGTTTTAGCTGAGCTCCCTGCAGTAAAAGTTCAAGTGGTGATAATTTCCATGTGAAATTCGCACTCCGATGCATCATTGGACATTTTTGGTTGAAATTGTTCCAATGTACACAGTTTCACATCCTGATGCGTCATTGGAAGTTTTTGGGTGCATCTGTTCAAATGGACAGAGATTACATTCAAGTACGTCATTCGAATTTTATGTGCGTCTGTTCCAATGGGCATAGATTCACAGCCAAGTGCGTCATTGAAACATTTGTGGATG
Organism: Dryomyza anilis; assembly: GCA_951804985.1. Lineage (NCBI taxonomy): Eukaryota > Metazoa > Arthropoda > Insecta > Diptera > Dryomyzidae > Dryomyza > Dryomyza anilis. The sequence continues at coordinate 45,953,998 of OX638133.1, read as the reverse complement.
AATCTGTTCCAGTGGGATTACAGAAGCACACAAGTGCGTCATAGGAACTTTTTTGGATGGATCTGTTCCAGTGAGATTACAGAAGCACACAAGTGCGTAATTGGAACTTTATTGGACAAATAGGTTCCATTGGGATTTGGCCAGAACCGAAGTGCGTCATTGGGAATTTTTTTGGACAAATAGGTTCCATTGGGATTTGGCCAGAACCCAAGTGCGTCATTGGGCATTTTTTTGGACAAATTAGTTCCATTGGGAATTGGCCAGAACCCAACTGCGTCATTGGGAATTTTTTTGGACAAATAGGTTCCATTGGGATTTGGCCAGAACCCAAGTGCGTCATTGGGCATTTTTTTGGACAAATTAGTTCCATTGGGAATTGGCCAGAACCCAATTACGTCATTGGGAATTTTTTTGGACAAATAGGTTCCATTGGGATTTGGCCAAAACTCAACTGCGTCATTGGACAAATAGGTTCCATTCGGATTTGGCCAGAATCCGCTTGCGTTATTGGACATTTTTTTGGAACAATTGGACGCAGTTGGGTTCTGCCCAAATCCCAATGGAACTAATTTGTCCAAAAAAATTCCCAATGACGCAGTTGGGTTCTGGCCAATTCCCAATGGAACTAATTTGTCCAAAAAAATGCCCAATGACGCAGTTGGGTTCTGGCCAATTCCCAATGGAACTAATTTGTCCAAAAAAATTCCCAATGACGCAGTTGGGTTCTGGCAAAATCCCAATGGAACCTATTTGTCCAAAAAAATGTCCAATGACGCAGTTGGGTTCTGGCCAAATCCCAATGGAACCTATTTGTCCAAAAAAATGTCCAATGACGCAGTTGGGTTCTGGCCAATTCCCAATGGAACTAATTTGTCCAAAAAAATGCCCAATGACGCACTTGGGTTCTGGACAATTCCCAATGGAACTAATTTGTCCAAAAAAATGCCCAATGACGCACTTGGGTTCTGGCCAAATCCCAATGGAACCTATTTGTCCAAAAAAATGCCCAATGACGCACTTGGGTTCTGGACAATTCCCAATGGAACTAATTTGTCCAAAAAAATGCCCAATGAAGCAGTTGGGTTCTGGCCAATTCCCAATGGAACTAATTTGTCCAAAAAAAATTCCCAATGACGCAAAGCGTGTTCTGGCCAAATCCCAATGGAACCATTTTGTTAAAAAAAAAGTCCGATGACGCAGTTGGGTTCTGGCCAAATCCCAATGGAACCAATTTGTCTAAAAAAATGTCCAATGACGCACTTGGGTTCTGGCCAAATCCCAATGGAACCAATGTTCCAAAAAAAAGTGCAATGACGCAGTGGGTTTTGGCCAAAAGAATTTGTGCTAATTGGTATATATTCAACCAAAAACTTCGAATGATCCACCTAGATGCGAATCTATGCCCCTTAAAACAGATTCAAATATGCTGTCCCCGGGTGCAACAGATTTACCGAAATGCATCTGGATGCAATTCTGTGCCATTGAAATACATTCAAGCCAAAATGTGGTGCGTGCCACTTCAATATCAATGCTTTTGTATTTTAAATAGAATTGATCAATTCCAATTCATGTTTGTTGAATTGAAATTGATCAATGCCAATTTCAAAAATTTGAATTGAATAAAAGTATTTCACTTAAAATTTTTTTGAATTGGAATTTGTTTACTCAATTCAAATGAAATATTTTTCGAATTGAAATACTTTTTTCAAATGCCATTTAAATAAATAGAAATGAAATTATTTGAAAGCAATTTCAATTCATGAACAAATTTAATTTGAAAAATAATGAATTAGTCCCGTCTCTGCCACATATTATCATCAGGAAATGCCCATGATAAAATGAATAATTTATTAAAGAATATCAGAAATTGAAGATCAGATTAGGACCATAGGACGTGTTCAGTTTGAGCCTTTTCGAAGTCATTTATTATAGAATAAAGAAATAAATCTTGACTTTTACATTAATTTATGGACTAATTTAAGTTTACAATGGTCTGTGATGTTTATCTTTACATATATTTATTACAAAGCTGTAATATATAAAGATGATATATTAAGTCCCCAAACATAAATGCAGTATTCATTTTCAACAAAAGATCCCAATCTTCGTCGCAAAATTTAAAACATTTTTATTTTCGTAGATACACAGATATACAGAAAAATCAAAAACATAATAGATTGTTGCAAAACAATTTTTCTCTTCAAAAACAAAAACATTATTCTGAAATCTAAAAATTAACATATTTATTTTCGTAAGGGAAAAATATATGAGTTTTTGTAAATAATGCTCAGTTTTTTCAAAACAACATTTCTTAATATTTCAGAAGATACATTGAATTAACTCGATGGTAATAACTTTGTTATAAATTGATTTGTAATAAACAAAACAAAGCTTAAATTCGTCATGTGTGAACTTGTGATTAAACGATAAGTGTAGCTGGGGGGATTGTAGAGTGAAATATTGATAATTTTCATTGCCGTAGGCATTTGCTCTTTCTTTTACAGGAAGTCTTTTGCAAGAGCTTACCGCCTTTAAATAAAAAAATAATAGCCTCCCAGAAAACCCATCGATGTATGAATTTGGTTAACAAGAGAGTTGATCTGGTTGTAAGCTACATATGCTGCTCAGTGAGAATAGAAAAATGATAAATAGGAAATGATGGAGCGAGCGCACTGCGGAAACGTACGGCTAAAATTTTTAGCTGCATATATGACACATTACTCGCTATTTAGAACTCGACCGGGTCAATTGTCTCGGCAAAAATTCGGTTACATCAGTCAAGTATATTTACAGTTAGTGGCGCGAAAGGCGTGGTTGCCATGCTAAGGCAAGACTTATAAGTGAAGACCTATCACTATTAATAAGACAAATAAGTTTCTTAGCCTTCAACATTCGGTGTGGAAGTAACTTGAATATCAAAAAAATAAAAATACTAAAACAAATATTTTTATCCTATAATTTTGTAAAGTATTTATAAATTAAACTTGAAATTGTTTTTTTTTTTTAATTTTGTTAGCAATTTAACGACCTTTAAAAATAATATGTTGCAAATTCCCAAATAATACAGAATATTTAGTTATAATTAATATATTTATTCACATCTAAAGCTGATTTTTAAATATATATTTATTAGTTATATTTTTGTTCTTCTTTAACACTATTCATATTAAATATTAGTAGATAATTTTAATTTGTAATATAAATACCATGGAATATGTTAATGATAAATGTTTATTTTTTCGCTGAATACAATAAACACAATATAAAATACTATTTACTTTGCAATATAAAAAAATCTTCCATTTAGTTACATTAATATTAAATTATTACGTTTTGTAGAAATAAGCGTTATAAATATAAAAATAATTAAAAACTTCTAGATATCAACTATGTAGTTTTATGCAATTGTGGGAACAAAAGATTCGTACAATCTAAATACTTATTTATTAACGCTTTATTACTGCATTTTTACCAATAGACATTTGCAAATTGATACAAAATTATCTTATTCTATCAAATTATTCCATTCACACTTTTATTTGCCCTATCACACACATTATGAAAATTATCCCGCTATGTAACACGTACAGTGAAGATGTACACAAAGTGGCATTAACCTTATTTCTCAATGCAGAAGGCAGATATCAAAAATACATGTAGAGTTTTAAATTTAATCCGGAAGTATTGTGCGTTGTTTGCGAAAATGGGATAGAAAACTTGAAATATGTGCCTTTTGAATTGAATTAAGAATTTATATTTAATTTGTTATAAGCCGCACATTACACAAAGGTACAATAACATATTTCACTAATTGAAAATTTTCTGCTTTTATATTCCAATTTAGGTATGGTTACATATAAGTGAGATATATACAAGTTAAGCATGTTACTAAAATATACGGTAATGCAGATACGTTGGGGATGGCATTTCTAAAAAATGCAGAATGTCATTCTCATCGACTATAAGTGTCATATTTTCTATGCAAACAGTTACTTTCAGTAACAAAAGTAGTTCTAAGTTTACTCAGATGTTTAAATGTCAACATCTGCAGCAGTATTGTATTGTTTTTTTTTAATTTACCTATACTTTTTGTGGTTAGACCCTAGTAAATCAAAACATTCTACATTGTTTGTGGTTTTCTTTGATAACATCATTTTTATTAGCTTTTTAATGAAAAACTTAAAATGTTTCTATAATACATTATTTAATTTAATCGTGTGTTTGCATGTATGGAGTTGCTAATATGTAATCACTACCTCTAATAATATTAATAATAGTAGTAATAAAGTATGTAGCGTAGTCAATGTGTCTTAATTTAATATCAACAATTAGAATTTATAGCTGATATCTTTGTACCAGTTGCCTACTTTGCCAGGACGCAGGTACTGACAAATAAAATGTGTTATCTTTCGTCTAAGTGTAGTATTATGATATATATATATATATTTATAAATAAGATCTCTATAAAAATGATATTCTAGTGGGGCTGGTACTTAAGTAGTAATTGTTGGTTGAATGTTTGGTTGCATCCATCCATCGAGAATATGTACAGAAATAAGCATAGGATGTGCTTTAGAAAAGCCGTTAAATACGAAAGCATTTGTTACATGTTTACAATAATTTGGTAAAATTGTAATTTAATTACGAGTGTTGTGGTTTGTTTAAATCAATTCGAACATGTTTAGTGCGAAATTAAAAATCTGCATTTCTTCGTCGTCCGTCAACGGGTTGCTTACGAATAAGTCATATTATATTACATTGCATTTAATGTGGAATATTAATAAAATGTACAGTTCATTAGGTGTCTAACTGCCTGGCCTGCTCATGTTTCTGACCAATGCGTGGTCTCGTCCGACGGTCGGCATCGAATAATTATTTAAGAGGTCATTATATTTACTTAAACAAATATACAGTGAATTATTACTACTTGCTAAGTTTTCAATACAGTCATCTACGTTAATATAATATAAATACATATGTGTAGTTGAATTTATGCGTTTGCAATAAAAACACAGCTTAATCCCAAAATAATACTTAACTTAAAAGGTTGGTTGGTTGGTAGGTAGATTGATAGAAAGATAGTTGCTGTTTTATAGTACATCGAATGCTTGAATTGTTCACTTAAGTCTAAAATATAGTCTAGATGTATGTTCAGCGTACTTACAGTATTTGCTGAAGTTAACTAAGGAAAGCAGCAGAATACGCTATTTTGAGTTACAGTCGCCTAATTTAGTTTATTTTTTGTTTTTGTATATTCGGATAATAATATAGTTTCGTTATATAGCATCTTATTTCTTATAGTTTTTTTTTCATTTTTCGTTAACAGTTATAATATTAATAATTTGTTGTTTTTCCCTTGTACAGAACTGTGGAATGATAAAAATCCTTCATATTTGGTGGCTGTGCCTTGTGTACTCACTGCTCTACCTCCTACGGCTTTATGTTGTATGGACTTTTATCATTGTGTTGATCTCATTTGGTTGGTCCGGGCGGAAACGGATTTATCACAGCTACGGCAGCCGCTTGTTGGCTGGCTAAAACGGCCGCTAAAACAAGGAAATAAATGATTAGAATTAATGAACACTTATTTGGCGACTATTGAGAAAGACGCACCTCCATAGGGCGCCGGATACATTGGGTATCCAAGACCCACATGAGTATGATGGTGTGTGTGCACATGTCGCTGCGGTGGTGGACTGCGTGAATCGGCAGCATTACCGCCGCCGCCACTAGCACCACCTGTATTACCACCACCGCCACCGTTTGGGCCACCGGCTGCGTTTTGTTTCACAGGGCCGCCACCGCCGACGTGCGCATCAAGGCCTCCCGAACTACTACCTAAGCTATTAAGACCGCTTGGACCTACGAGCCCCTTTTGGCCGATATCCTGCTGCTGCTGCTGCGGCGACTGTTTATTAGCTATACCACCAGCAGCCATTGCATTCGGCGATGGCTGCATGTTTGTGGCAGCGCCTATTTGACTTGAGTGAGACATATGCGCGCCCGCATTCGGCACGTTGCCTGTGTTGCCAGCGCCACCAGATCCCACCGAACTCGGCAGACTGCCTGCAGCATTACACGGTCCACCGACGCCACTGCTGCCACTGCCAGAAGCACCAGGCTGCTGGCCCACATTAGGACTAGAGACGCTCGCCTTCACGGAACCGCTGACCACACCTGCGACACTGCTGTTGGGCGATTTAAGCGCACGTTCACTGAGCTCATGTATTTTGTGCGTTGTGTAGTACTGACTGGCGGCGTGATGCAATGCGTCCAGAGCTTTCGTGCCGGGGTTGCGCGATAGATCCTCGGGCGCATGGTAGCGCGCCATTGGCAGGTGGTATGGCTGCGAATTGTAGGGTGTGGCGGACATCAAAACATTGCGGTACATCGGATGATTTGGGTCGAAGGGAAATGGTGCCGGCGATATATACGAAGGGTGCAAAAAGTATTGTGATGTTGGTGGTGGAGGCGGACCCTGTGTTTCCATGGTAGGTTTCTGACCCTCTTGCTTCACTTTGATTTCCTCTTCTTTCAGCTTATTGGCATTTGGCGAGTCCTTTGTAAGGTTTGTGGCCTTGCTACCGGGCGTCGAAGGACCAGATTGAGATTTCGTTTTGCTTTGTTGTTGTTGCTGCTGCTGCTGTTGTTGTTGCTGCTGCTGATGCTGTTGCATTTGCTGTTGGTGATGTTGCTGCATTGCCTGTTGTTGCTGTTGATGTGCTATTGACATGGCATGTTGTTGCTGCTGATGGTGTTGTTGCTGTTGTTGTTGCTGCTGCTGTTGTTGTTGTTGCTGCTGTTGAGCAGTCTGATCGTCCTTGTGTTGTTGGGGTTGCAGTTGTTGCTGCATGCCGCCACCTGGCTGCTGGGGTCCCATTTGATTGCTTTGCGCGGCCGCATTTTGCTGACGACGCTGTTGATCCGTGAATATATAATATCTAAATTGAAATACGTTAGCAAGGTTTTTTTAACTGTTGGACCCACCCACTCACCTTCTGAGCTCTTCGTCGCGCGATAAATGCTGTTGCGCAATACTCATTGGATGTCGTTGATAAATGCTTGGATAGGCCGCGCCTAACGCCTGTAGATCCTTGTGATGCATTGCTTGTGGCTGCTGAGGCATGTGTTGTTGCTGCTGCTGTGGATTTGAGGCAGGCTCTTGCTTTATTTCCTGCTTTATCAATGGTTCACTCTTGATAATCTTTGTGGGCAGGAGCTAAACAAAAAGAAAAACATTGAATTTGGTGAAGTTGTATTGAAGATAGCATTAAATAAATTGCACGTAAAATAGTATAAATCAATTTATTCTGCATAAAGAATTCCCTGAACTGAGAACTACAATATGGTCGGCATATTGACATACTGTTTGACACATCACGTCAACTTCTTTAATTGCTTATATTTTAAGACCATGCAGTTTGATTTATATACTTAATAACACTAAACAAGTTTTTTATTTATCCACGATGTGAGTGTGATTTTCCGGTGGACTTCAAGATTCTAATCATTAACTCGTACTCAGTTTTTTCAAATTGCCTAAAGGTTTTGAGTTATTACGTAATACAAATATTGGACGACTGAATTTTTAAGACGCAAGACAATTCAGCGCACAAAGCATGATTTAGAAAGAGACGGAAGATCATTCAGCGCACTGAGGCAGTGTGCGAGAAAGAGATGGAAGATCAGCGCATTAAAACACATGAGTGCGAATGAGATGCCAATAGCATGCGTCATTCACGAAACGAGTAGAAGGTTCTCGAAACACGAAACTGATGCATGTCGAAACGTGTCGAACTGATGCATGCAGTATATAAGGGAGCCGCATCTGAGGTACAGCACTTCAGTAGTGATTGTAAAGTGGTCGAGGGCATCTCGTGTGATAATTGTCAAGTTAAATTGTGGATATGCAGCAGTTGTTAGAATTTGTTATTAGTGAAGTTGTTTATTGTGCACAATCCAGAGATACGAACTTTTAGATCAGTTTTCCGAAGACTGAATTTTCGTAACAATATTTAAAATTGTACATTGTACAAGTACAAGTATATACAGGTTAGTTCATCTAGACAGTTAGTTGGCAATCGCTATGCTGAGAATATCAATAAGAAAATTTAAAAAATACAAAAATTAATTGTCAATTTAAACTTTATTTTAAGGTTATGTTTTTTGCACATTAAATTGGCCAATTTATTAAAATTTCACACCACAAATTCACTTTTCTTATACACTGCGGTGTTCTTCAGGTGCCATAGACAGCTTGAAAATTACCAAAGTGTTGTAATTTATTTATTTTAAAATTTTGAGTTTCAATTTTTTTATGAATTTGTGAATTTGTAAACAAATGTTGAGTTTTTCAGTTTTCAAGAAAAAGTAAATGGCGACCAATTTTTGAATATCCCTTCTTCCCCTCGGCCAAATGTGAAAGCGTTCATAATTAGTAAATCTTTGACAAGCTCGCCCACACTCTACTTGGCGATTAAAATGATTTTTTTCGTCGATATTTATAACTACTTCAGGTAGTTTTAATTTTAAAAATATTGTTTATATGGGATGTTCCACGCCACGGAATTATCTGAACCCCTACTTCAAAAGCTGAAGCAGTAGATGTCGTGGCAGTGGGAGCATAAAAATGGGCATAAATGGGAGTTCCGGAACAGGTAACACCTCAACGATCATGTGGCTATTTTTGAGATACAAATTTACTGGTGCGGAATATTTAACATTAATATATTTGAGACACGCGACAATGAGGACAACATTTTGGTACACCAAACGGATTTGAATGCGAACTATTTTTCCGTGGGCTCAAAAAATTCGCGATTATAGTGTGCACCCCATATTTCTTCATCTGGAGATTGCGGGAAACGTAAAATTTTCATTTACCGCAACTGGTCATAGGCAGAATAAGATGGTCTCGGCATTAGTTTGTACGCGATGTTCGTATTTTAATTGTTTTCACAATTTTAATTTTAATCACCAAATTTATTAACGAGGAAAATGAACAAACAAATGACAAAAAAAATTGAAAAATAAAAAATGAAAAGAGTTTTTATTCTTTCCCTCACCTTGTTAAATACACCTTGATGGCGACTGAATTTTGAAAGATGACTTAACCTGTATATACTTCAACCATGTGTTGTACCATAAAAATGTATACCACATGTCTTGCCAGAAATATCAAACATTCTGGTTGAAAGTCCCCATAAAGTCTGCCATGACTTTGAAGTTTCGAAATAAATTAAAATCAAAATAATTAATTACAAATTTTCATTTTATAATTTTTGGATTTCAAATACCTTTGAACTAATTTATTTAATAAATTTTCAGTGCAAATATCAGTGATGCCGCGTGGTGCGAGTTCAAAATATATAAATTTGTGACATAATTGGACCATATCGTTTCGGTCGACATAAATATCAAATTTGTCTGTCATAAACATTAACATAAGATATGGATAGCGGAGACGCGGAGTAAATCTTCATGTAGAATGTGCGCGGGATTGGACAAAAGGGCGTGGCACCTCCTATACAATCTCCTCATTATTTGCATTTACAAAAACTTCGCGCATACGCTGATGTGCACTGATCCAGCTAGTTTTTAAATAAACCACACGAAATTAGTATGAACTGACCAAAGTTATGAACAGCCAAGGTCGAAAAACATTAATTTTAAGGGGAACTAATTATTTATTATTTTATAACATATATAGTTTTCGTAATTCAATAAAAGTATATATTACATGTGAAACTAGATTTAAATTTCTACGATTCCTCTTACTTTTTCAGATTAAATACAAATTCTCGTTTACGATTTTTGATTTAAAGTGATGTTCCTTTTAATCAATATTATTTTTTTGCCATTCAATTATTCATTGAAATTTCAACAAAACCTTAAACCAGTAGAATTCAGCTTTGCACAAATGTATTTATTACTTACAAAGGGCATGCCTCAGTATCCTATAATAGAATCAAAGGAAGACCACCTACTAAATGTTCATACTTTTTACGTTATAATACAATATCCTGCTTATATTCATATCGAACTGAACTTTTTAAACGTATTTGTGAATTTGACTTTAATCTCAGGACTTATGCCCGTAACTGCAACTAGTAGATGTCTAGTGGTCTTCGTACCGAACAGATATCTCTTACCTATCCGGTGTTTTTGCTCCTTAACTATGCGTTAAAATTACGAAATTTTGGTTAAACAATAGATAACTAGGCATCAGTAAATATCTAATCGTTGAAGTTACGGGCATTAAAAAGTGATTTGCAAAAACAAATTAAGAGGAAGCATAAAATTATAAATCTAGTTAGCTATAAAATATACACTTTTAAATTAAAATTTTTGCGTTTGACTGGTCAAAACCTTGGTCAAATCCTATGGAATTTTATTGGGTATATTTCGAAATATTAGCTGAAGTTTTCTCAATGGAATACAAAAGAAATCAGATCGAAAACTCAAATATGTAGAAAAACACGAGAATTGCCAAATATTTGTATTACGTAATAACGCAGTTTAGGTAAAAACTGAGTATAAGGTCTTGATTAGAATCTTCGAGTCCATCGGAAAAGCATAATACTAAGATAGCGGATAATTTTGTTAGTTGCAAAATTCTGAACAAATTAATTTCACTCAAAAAAATGTAATGAACGCCGTCAATTGAGGTACTGCACTCAAAATATTCAATGCGACAATTAACAAAATACTTTTTCGTAAATTTAAATTTCGTAAAATATACCATTTATTGTTAATACAACTCAGCATTCGTCATTTTTAACTTCGTTCCGAAATTTTATTTTACAATTCATTCGTACATTTTACAATTTGATATTCGTAAGACAAAAAGAAGCAAAAAAAAAACATGAAGAAAACAAGACAGAACAGATCTAATTTTCTCTTTGCCGTCGGCATTTGCGTAAATGTATTGAATTTAATTCGCGAGTGTAATAAAAGTGTGTGAAATTATAAAAAAGTATTATTAAATTTTGTCTATGTGTCAAAGTTGGAATCGATCATCACGATGTCGAAACATTTCCATTTATTACAAGAAGACAATTATATATAGGAATATGAGAGAGACAGAGTATGTAAGTTCGTTCTCAGATGTACGACTAAATTCGCGAATTATTTTTGCAAATGCTTTTCGTGAAATATACGAATTTAAACATAAATACGAAAGTTTATTCGAACTATATACAAATGTTCCACGAGATTATTTTCACGAATATTTTCGTCAAATGCACTAATATTTTCGTGTATTTTATACATGTTATATTTTGAGTGTGTACATTATATATGAACAAATATTAATATATATAAAAGAACAAGTCCTGATTGACTGACTGACTAATACAAAAATGGGCGTGGAAAAACTGAACTTATGATAATCACAGTCATTAAATTTTGCTCAAAGATGTAAATTTTTGTTATTTATCTCCTTTGTTATTTTCCTCAACTTTGAGCCGTATTTGACAAAGTTGTGTTGCTCTTCCCATATAAAAAAAAAACTTTTAAAAAGCCTTTTAAAATCAGTAATTATAAAAATCAAGGATCACATTTAACATACTAATCGCCACGTAGAACATCAAATGTACACCTTTGACTACAATGAAAATTTTAAGCTAGTGAATGCTTTATGAGAGATGTCATTTCAATCGCAGTCCCAAATATTAAAAATACTTTATACCAGCAAATTTGCATAAAATATTTAAGTTATTTAAATGTACCTGTTGTTGCTGGTGCATTTGTGGTGGAAGCTTGAGATTGTCATTTGGGCTGGGACTTTCCTTGGTCCGTTCGTCTTTTATTCCCATTGACTGCACATTGGGAGGCTGGCTTTGATGTTGAGTGCTGAGCTTTGGTGCATCTTCCGCCAACATGGATACCGGCGGATAATTGCTCTCGACGTTGTAGGGATAACCTGGCGCCATGTAGCTGTAATGACAAATACTATAAAGAGGGTATGTTCGATTGAGTGATCGTGATTTACTTGAAAGGATAAAAGTGAGAAATTGGCTTAGATGGTGTTGGATTCGACAATGTACCACTTCCAACCGGCGTGCCTAAATTCGTCAAATTTCCCAAACCCTGCGACAGCCCACTGCTAGGCGGTGCAATACTGCTCAAATTCACTGGTGGTGGTGCCTGACTTGCAGATTGCGACTCTTTACTGCTATTTTCCTGCTGCTGCTGTTGTAGCGGTGGCTGCGTCGTCGGTTTTGTCATCAGATCCAGAGGCGGGTCTTTGTTCTTATTGTAGTCAGCCAAGTGCGGCGACTGTTGCTGTTGCAAATGCAGCGGCTGTTGTTGTGACTGCGGTTGTTGCTGCTGCTGCTGTTGTTGCGATTGAGATGCAGCTGTTTGACTGAGCACGTGTGAATGTTGTTGTTGCTGTGCTTTTACGGCTTGTTGTTGGTCCGTTGGAGGTGGCACCATGTACTGCTGCTGTTGATAGAACTGATACATGCCGTAACCGCCCATAGGTGCGATCGGATGAGTGCCGCCAAGTCCCGCGGGCACCACGCTCACACCAACTACGTCCTGTGTTTTCTTCGCGATCATTTCCACACCACTGCCCTTCGACGGCTGTGATTTTTCTGCGAAGAGAATGAAAACATTCGGTTAATAACAGTAAAAAAAAAACAAATAAACACGAAACAGGACTGCTTACCGAGCATCTCCGAGTCCACGATTGGGGTCGAATCGTCCGAAATGTCACTATAGGCGGGACTTTGCACGTCTTCACGGGACACTGAGCCGTCGAATTCACCAGGAACTGGTGACTTGCGGTTCTTCTTTGGCTTGGTGCCAACGCCCACAAATCCAACGGGAGGAGTTTTTGAAGCAAGTTGCTGCGGGGTGTTTGAGGTCATTTGCTGCGGCAGCGGCGGACCACTTGGATATACAACATGTTGCTGCTGTTGCATAATTGACTCGTTTGACGCGTGCAACATTTGTGCGTTGCCGCCCACTGCAGTAGGGCGCAATGGACTTTGTGAGGGCAGAACTTTCGTCTGTCCCGACGTTTGAGCAGACTGTTGCTGTTGATGTTGAAGTGAACCAGTCAGTGAACCAGAGCTATCATTAAGCGGACCGAAGCGCAGAACGCCGGGCTTTACTGCAATGGAAAAATGACGTTATTAACATGCGAAGCGCTTGATTTGGTCACGTTGTCGGTTTTAGAATTAAGTCTTATGCAATTTAAACGATGAATTTAACCCAATTCGATCATTACAGTACACAACAAATGATTTTTTTTTATTTATCCACGGTTTATGGTCCTCAAGACCCCAATCAATACCTCATAGTGAGTTTTTTGATTTCGGTTGAGTCGAAGTTGAGTAGGACAATTGTCTTTTCCTATGATTCCATTTGATTCAGTGATGTTCAGGATTCCAAAATTTCATCAAAATCCAACCAAATATAAAAAAGTTTTCAACGATAAGCCAACATACTTTTGTTTTAAGTCATAGCGGTTTTTAACCGCATAATTTACATGTAATTTAATGCTAAATGGTTCCCCATATCTCATGTAAGGCGTACATAATTTCAGTTACCAATCCATTAACTAGAACCAGAATAATCATGATAAATTTAAAGTCTATCTGAATTTGCAAACAAAACTAACATTTTGTTATTTTTTTCATGGATTGTACTTTTTTTGGATTAATTAGTACATGAACCTCAACCAAAATACTTTATTAACGTGAAGTGGAAAACAAAAATAACATTCTGTTGAAAGCCATTATATTGTAACACAATTAATCTTTGTTATTTTTAATAAAACAACATAGTCCACAACATTCCTTTGGCATTTATTGCTAAAACAATAAATAAAGTTTTTAGATTTGTGTATTGAATAGAGATGAAACTAGTAGAATTAAAACACTATGACTTTTGACAAACTTTCCGCTTTGCCATCGCAGTGAAGTTGTCATTTAATTTGTGACCTTTGGAATGCATATTTAGATTCCGTTTCTGCACCTAACCCAAAACTGGACTTTGACCGTCTCAAATGAAAAAAAATTTCCACGAGATAATAAAGTAATGGCACACCGAGAGTAAAACGTAATTAACTTATCTGCCATTTTTCGTAGACAATTAAAAATACTTAAAAAGTGAATACGTTTTAATTTTATAACTACGTTGTAATAAATAACAAATGCCAGTATAAAAATATTTATATTGAATGTATGTAAAGTTACGCTGTACACGGTGTTGTATAAAAATCAACGATGAACTCAAGTAATCACGTTTTATAATTTCAGGAATTTAACTACGAATTTTTTCCGGTATTCTGGAATTTCGCGATCCAGGTATTGGGAGCCCAATGTACCACATACAGAAAACTAATCAACAGTTATTTAAAATCTAAATGATGTAAATCTATACAACGTACATTGTAAAAAAACATTGGTGATATCTGTAGCTCGTATTGGTATTTGTTTTCGAACGCATTTGTCGACTAATATTGTTATAATGACGTCATTTTCAATTTAAATGTTTCTGTAAAGTATTGAACAATTTATAAGGTTTGAATTAGATAAGGGCGCGTGCCTGTTTTGATGGCACGGAAACACATTTAATTTTTTGGTTGGAACCGGAATCGAAACCCATTCAATTTTTTGGTTGGAATGTACTGGTTATTTTTAATATAGATTATTTATTTTTACAGCTTTTCATAATTTTTATTCGAAGCAGATTCGTCCACTTTGCATAAGGGTGATATTTTGTTGCCAAATAGCAAGCGACAGTGGCTACTTACGTGTTCCTTGCTGCAGTATCACATGTTGTTGCTCCGCGAGCAGAGGCGGCAGACCTGTTCCACTTACGTGACCCAACGACTGCTGCTGCTGTTGTTGGGAAAGCGCCTGCCCCGAAATACCGGCAGTGATGCTGCCTCCAGGTGTGGCATGCTGTGACGGTTGCGCCTGCAGTAGCGGCGGATGCCCCCCCACTGGCTGTGCAGTTGTTGAGAGTAAGCCACCAGCAATTGCAGCAGGCGCATTAATCTGCAGGGTAGGTGCTTTTGTGGACGCCGTTGTCGTTACGCTTGTCGTCGATGAGCTGGTTAATAGTAGTGCAGACGGCGGATCCGTAGCCACTGCAACAATCGCGGGTACTGGCTCCGCAGTCGGCACAACTATGGTCGGAGGCACTGGTGACGGTGCTGTTGGTGGCTGCACCGCCTCCGCCACTGTTTGCATTTCTGCCGATTCGCCAGCAGTCTCCGCATTTGTTGGTGTTGTGGACCTGGGGATCGGTGACGGCGTATTCGGCGGCTCCTCCGGAAGTTGCAGCGAATCCTCGTCCATGGACGTCGCACCGCCATGTGCATGCGACTGGTGATAGCGCAGACCGTTGGCGTGCTTGTATTTTTTGTTGCAGTCTTGCTCCGGACACTCGAGCAGCACCGGCGAGATCGCACACGGCGAAGCAGTCTTGCATTTCTTTGCGGAAATTTGAACGTTGAGACCTGTGACTGGATTCACTAAACTCTGAGGTTGTGCGGCTAAGCTGCTGATACCGCCGCTGACCGATATAGGAATGCCGCTTGCATTGGCGATGCTGGTTGTCGCACTCGTGGCACCATTGGTGCTGGCTGCACTCTCGCCGTTCACCGGCGATGGCGACTCGTCTTTTGATTTTCGTTTTTCGGGGCGTGGCGGTAGGAAGGCCGTCGGCGAGGTGCTTGGTGTGTTGCTTATGCCACCACCTCCCCCGTGGCCCGAGGATGACGATGAGGACGACGAGCCGCTTGCTGTGGTCGTCGAGGATGTGTTAGTGGTTGCCGTGGCGCCAGTATGAGTGCGAGCGGCGGCGCGTCCTTTGGCTGCACCATTGCGCAGCTTGGAATGAACCTGTGCATGGGAAAAATAAATCTGTGGTTTATGGAATACATTAGTCAAACGTAGCCACAGTCAAATTATCTAAAATTTGAGATTGTGTAACAATTAAAAAAAATAGGTAATATTACGAACAAAATAAAACAAAATCAAAAAAAATAATACAAAATGCAGTAATAAGATACGCATCACTCACAGAGCTTCGGGTCTCGGTGAAATTGCTTAGGTCGGGCGTCAGAGTCGAGCTACGTCCACGCTTTCCACGTCCCTTAGGCGTGCGCGAATCTAATTCTTCAGTTGGTGAATCACAGAACCTGCGAGTGGAGGAAAACGTTTTAGGAAAGCAAAATCAACAAGAGAAACATTCCTTAATACATTTAGTCAACTTAAAAAAGATTTACAAACTGTTTTCAACGTAGCAATTACAATTCTCGTGTGGTACCTTTTGTAAATGAGTCTTGAATTTAGGTGTGAAAAATAATAGCAGCGATAACAAATTACAAAATCCATTATTATCTTCAAAGTTTTTAAATTTAAAACTTGTATTTATATTAGTTAGGCTAATTTGAACAGTACTGTTGAATATTTGAAATATTTTGTGTTGCTTTGATTAAATATGGAACCTACACAAACTTGTTTTAGTAAATCGCGAAAAATCCTTAAAATTTTTTAATAGAGCTTTCCAAATTATACAAGATATTGTTTATTTCATAGCTAAAATGCCAACTGACGCAAAAAATTTGACAACAAATACGAACCACGTGCCTAAACGTAAAAAAGTATCAAAAAATCACTTGTTTGAATGTTACATATAATTTAAGTAACCTTTTCTGTGAAATGTATGGAGTTACTTAAACTTGGATGCATTTTCTCAGCCTAAGACAAAAATCAGATTGAATATTTTTAATCTTTTGTATACGTGCATCTAAAAGCTGTAGTAGTATGCCTTGATTGTATGCCTTGATGTTTAGGAATTATGAACGTTTTCAGAATGGACTGATACGTTGCATCATTTGGAAGTAGATTTTTAAGTTGCCTTACACGGTTCTGGTCGACTATTTTCAAAGTGCAGTTCATAATTTTTAAGCTTTATAATGAAAGTGATAAATTAAACTTTAATTACACTGAAACATTTTTTTTTTGTAGACCTATATGTTACAAAAAGGACTTATATTATCCGTGCGATAAACCGTTCAGAAAAAAAAATTATAAATTATTCATTGAACTTATTGTTTTGTTTTTTTTTTTTAATTTTTGTTCATACCCATCGTACCAAACGATATCGAAACGAATATGAAACGTTATCGTTTGAACGAACATTGTTATCGTTTTCGACTATCGTTAACGATTCGATAATGATAGCAAATATCGAAATCGTTAACGATATCGATATTATATGAATATATAACGAATTTGAAAAGCTTTTTCAATTTCGATACTATTTAAATTAATTTGCCTTGAAATTATCTTTCATAGAGCTGTGCACCAAGCATTCTATAGCATCCACAACATTAAAATTGTTTATCTAGTTTGGGATTAAAAATTAGTTTATTGATCCAGCAAACAATTACTAAATTTTAAAAGTTTCTAACAATTTCGAGCGAAATTTCTTCCAATTTTAAAATTTATTAAATTGTTTCATTGAACAGCTTTTTTTTGACAAATAATTCAATACCGATTCTATAGAAATTTAACGATATCGTTACGAATTCTTTTAAAGTGTTCAAATAATAAAATAATATAAAAGGTATAAAAAAAAATATCATACATGAGTGGGTTTTTATTCTCACAAAATCGTGCCCTCATTTAAGAGTCATTAAAGACTTAAAATGTTAGGTCAAAAGATGGAAGGATTTTTTGTTATTTTTAATAGAAAAAATATATATTGGAATTTTAAAATTATAGTTAGTGCAACGAGGATATAAATAATATTTTTGTTATATGTATATTTTATTTGTCATAATTATGGAAGTAAAATAACTTATGTTTCTATATATTATAATTAATTGCGACTTCAAAAACTATCACTTTTCAAATAATGTAACGTATATTATTTTAATATATATTTTCCACAACTATGAAAATTGTGATGTAAACAATTATTTGTGAACATAGCAAGTAAAAATGTGAAAAGTGATAACACACATCAAAACTCTAGGAAGTCCCCAATAAACACCCAGATTCGAATATATGGAAATATTGGCTTAGATTTAAAATTACGAGTCTTCTTCAGCATTAAAAACGCACTTGCGCCGCGAAATTACTCAAAATTTGAAAAGAAGGCAAGAAAAACATAATTTCATAATTAGGGATATCTTCCGAAAAGTATAAGAAAATCTGGGTTATATAAATATTAAAAAAAAATTCTTATTTTTACTATAGAAGATAATTCAAAAAAGAACAATTAGATTTTGAGGAATTTTTAGGAGGACAGCATATATAAAAGGAGTATAGTCCTCTCAAAAGCTATACGGTTGGTATGTAGCCTTAGTCATTACTCATTTAAGTAAAAAAATTATTGGAGAATATGAATTTTAATTCCGTGGAAATTTTTATTTGCGGTATCACATGAAAACCGAACGTGTAAATTTCCAAAATACGTGAAGTTGTCAATTTTGTGGAAACTATCTTTTTATATTAGTTAGAATCAGCATTTGTCGTTAAACAAATTTACATTTTTTATCGATCTGAAATCAATAAAAATAAAATAAAACAAATTGTTTTATATTTATTTATGATAAAATTTACCAGTAGCTAACACTCTAAGTTTTGACAATTTAATAATTTTAAATCAAGTATCTTCTTTAATTAAACAATCTTTTTTAACAAACAACGTATTTATGGTGAATTTTCACCAAGACTAAAAACGAAGAAATCTGTTGGGACGCGTCCAATAGATTTGATTGAGAATTGATTTTAATAACCCACATTTTTGTTTTAAATCTTATAAAAATGTTATATGTTAAAAATAGTTTTAATTAAAATTTTTTTGTGTCAGTTACATTTTGGTGTGACAGAATTCGAACGGACGAATATCATTAAAATTAAAAATTTTTCAAAGTGCCTTTAATATAGAACCATGACGACAGTAAGGCAGTATTCGATAATATTGCATTGCCATCCAGTTCTAGACTATGTTGAAAATTTCAAGTCTCTAGCTCATCTAGCTCATCGGGAAATCAATTACAAAATTCGCACCGAAGAGACAGACAAGATAGTGAGCTAATAAAAACGTTTTAAAATAAAAATAATTATAATGGTAGAAGTAAAACTAACAAATGGATTTATTGTAATAGTTTATTAATTTAAAATTTGTTTAATGATATATAAAATGTCAATTGTACTAATCTACCGAAAATTGGCATAAGGCTTTCTGTACACCAACTATTGAAATATGTAAAACGTTTTAATCATTTCATCATAAGACTAAAGCTTTAAGGTATTTAAAGTGTCAGTTTACTGGTATGGTTAGGCCCTGGCCTGAACATTTTAAAGTACTAGTTTTATATTTATATTTTTGTTAAACCTAGTTAACAACAAAACAGTTTGAAAGTCTTATTTTGAAGTTTGTATTTATTACGCTAAAGCCTCATTCTTACCTAGGAGGAGCCCAGTCATGCCGTGTACAGTCGAGCAGTGTGCCAACATAGGTCTTACCGCGCCACGTCACATTTACCACCAGAACCCCGCCTTCAGTCTCATGCCAGACGATGCCCTCGAGTGTCACCGAAGTTCCGGGTTCGCAAGGTCCGAGGCAGTCGGGCTCCGTGATGGTGCCCACCGAGGTCCCTACGCAGATGTCAATCATATCTTTGCTGACACCGGCATTTGCGATTGAGCCCGCACCAACTCCAGATGCCACGAGTTCATTGGAGTGCTTAGCGCGCTTGGCAGGCGGGCTCTTCGTGCCATCGTCACCGGCGTGGCTACTGGAAGCGTTAGAACTGCTGGAAGCACTGCTGGCGGGCACTGAGATTGTGTGATGCACTGTAGCTGAGATCATGCCGGGTGCCGTATGCTTGGCAGCTGCTGGCGAACCCTTCGTATCAACACTGGCAGTGTTGCTTGCGCCAATATTGAGTCCACCTGCTGCAGCAGCAACGGTCGCGCCGTTATTCACATTGTTGCCCGCGCTGTTGAAGTTTCCTGAGGCGGCTGCTGCTGCTAATTGCGCCGCAATGTGTGAAGAAATTTTTATGCTACCTGCCGTATCTTTTCCATTACCACCAACACACGGTGGTCCCGGTGCATTTGCTGCGCCGCTGTTCGCAGACTGCGCCGACCCAGCGTTGGCGGCTGCCAGCAACGATGCGGCTGTAGCTGCGGAGACAACTGCGGCCGGTGAGCCAGCAGATGGCGTGAAAACACCAGGTGGTACAGCAATCGCGGAAGTGGAGGAAGAAGTGGCGGCGTTGGTTGTTGTTGAGTTGCCTGCAATGCGTTGCGCCAATGCTCCATTTTCAGTGCGGCGAATGCAGGCATGATGTGCACAAGGAGATGCACCAGCTTCGCTGTTGCAATTACATCCGACACTACCGTTTTTGTCGGCACCAGAACCGTCTTTATCCGCAGAACCAACCAGTTTGTCGGTGCTCATTCGATTGGAATGTGCGGTCTTTTCTTTTGTTTTATCACGCCGATGGCCAGAGCTTCCTCGCTTTGTGCTTTGTGGTGTTAAGTTGCCAGCACCACTGCTCGAGGAGTTCGAGGCACCGCTGTTGCTGGCATTTGCGACGCTACTGTTGCCGCCGCCGCCACTGCTATGACTGCTGGTTTGACTACTGCTGTTGGTATTTGCTGCGTTGCTGAGGTGTTTTTTGTTACTAGTCGTGTTGGAGTTGCTGGCAGACGTGCTGCCACTGCCAGAGGATGAGGTCGAAGAGTTCGACGAAGAGGACGACGAAGAAGAACTGGAAGAGTTAGGGCCTCCGTTGCCGCCGCTACTGTTCGTCGCAGCACCTACGGCATCATCGAGATTTGAAGTGGCGCCAATGCCACCATTTTGTTGCTGCTGCTGTTCGGTCGCCTTGACAATCTCATGCTTGGCTTCGGAGGTCTTTGTGCCTGGTTTTGTTCGTTTGATTTTCATTTTTAAGCCTTTGTCTAATGTCGCTTGGTGGTCTATTGACATCTTCGTGTTCGACTTACCGCCGGAAGCACTGCCGCCACCACCGCTGCCACCTGTCCCGCTTTGGGATCCGCCTTGTCCGCCGCCACCACCACCACTGCCGTTGTTGCTGCTGCCAGCTTGTGATGACATGCCGCTTGGGAATTTCGGTGCGTTCCCGACTGTGGCTGCGGAGTTGGGCGCCGACGACGACGCCGACACCAAGTTTCCTCCCTTCGAGAAGCCGGCAAAGGTCGAAGACGACAAGGTGGAGGAGGAGGAGGCTGAGGAAGATGCAGCAGCAATTGCAGAGGCCGTGTACGAGACACTAGCGATGTTTCTGCAGTTGTTGCTACTGACGGTGTTGCAGCTAGTGTTGTTGCTGATGTTGTTGATGTTGCTGCCGCCGCTAGTTAGCTGAGCCACTAGCGCCGATTGCTGCAATTTAAAATTTTTGCTCGTGTTTAGTTGCTGCTGATATTTGTTGCTACTGGCAGCTGTTGGATTCTTAGCACCGCCGCTGGCGTTGCCTCCACCTCCGCCGCCGCTGCTGTTATTGGACAGCGTTGGGCGTATACCTCCAATTGTGTTGCTTCTGACGGATGAATTGGAGCCGACAATTGCTTGTCGGGCAAGTGAAGTCGACGACTTGACTCCGGTTGTAGCCGCTGTGGATGTTGATTGTGTTGCTGGCGTAATAGATTTCGTGTGGGAGGATGTAGTTGATGCTGTTGTTTTAGTGTTTGCATTTAAATTAGTTGCTTGTTGACCTTTACTACTGGTGCTACTACTACTGCTACTGTTGCTAGAATTGCTGCCACCACCCGATACTGTTGTTGCTTGAGCCGCCGACGATGACTTCTCTATGTCAGCGTCCAAATCATTGAGCAATTCTGGTATTCCGCCAATGTCCCACTCGTCCTCGTACTCAAAATTTGTATCTTTTGATTCGCTCGACACAGATGATGAAGATGATGAGGAAGACGACGATGTAGATGCTGAGGCTTGTGCAGTATTTTTAGTGGCTCCAATCTTGCTGCCACCACCGCTATTTCCTCCGCTATTATTATGCCGATTTGACGGATGCGATGTACCTTTCGATGAGCCTATTATTTCTAAAATAGAATGAAATACCACGAAATTTTAGACTGATGTTGTTATAGCTATATTTTTGTTTATTAAATATTAAAATAACACAGTTTCCAATATTCCTCAATTACATACTCACTGTAATGTGCAACCTAATTATTATTATTTTTCTATGATTCAATAGTTGGGCGATATAAAAAAGAAAAATAAAAGTTCGTCCAACACATTAAATGAATATAGATCATTTCTTGCGTTTTCAGTACGATTGACTTCTGAACAGTACTGCTAATCTAAACCACATATGTATTTTTACAAATGATAAATATAAAAATATGAAGTAGTACCTCACGCACGAAAATATTGCCCAACACATTTTTTACTATATTTATAATTTTAAAAATCTTAAAAAAAATAAAAAAATGGTATGTAGAAAGCTATGGAATGAATGTAAAAAAACTTAAATCGAAATGGATGTAAGGAAATTTGAACATTTCAGTAAACTCACAGTAAAGGTCACCAATGAAATTGAATATTTTAGGGATGTCTGCAACATACTAAACCACAAAAAATCTTACTTTTTGAATGTAGCTAAAATTTTTATAATTTTTTATTAATTTTGGAGGCAAAAAGACTTTTTTTTAGTTAAAAAATGTTGCCATTTACCGTATCCGAGGAACTTATTAAACTACACTTGCAAGAGCTTCCATGATACAAATAAAACGTATGCAGCAAAAAACTCTCTATCGGAAATCAACCTAAAACGGCTGGGTGTTTCACTATGCGACAGGCATCATTTGAAAGTTTTTAATCATTTTATTCATTAATAATTGACATTTTGATATTATCGCAAAATATAGATTCAATATAGATTATTGTATTGTAAAAATGTTATTTAAAAATTTGTGAGTTGAGCGAATAAGGAATAATTTACTAAATTGATTCAGAACTGCTTGAGAACCCTCAAAACCCTGAGCAAAGCATTGTTCAGATGTCAAACGTTCTCTCATTAAAATGAGATATCGCAAATCAACCAAATCAATTTTAAGGTCACATTACATTGTACAAAATGCATTTCTCGCTCCAAAAGGTGGATAATGACATAAGTTTACTATCAAGTCGAAACTTTTTCAGTCAACTGCAGCAAATCAAACAGACTTAGGAGTCCAAATTTCAACTAGGACTGTGATGGGACAATTAGTCGAAGAAATCGTAAAGGTTTTATTGCATGTTTTATCAAAAATATAGGCTGGTATACGACACCATGAAAGCATTGCCACACCATTATATTACCACCTCTACGCTTAAAAGTTTTGGTGGTATAACATAAGTACAATTTGACTTTCTTAGGATGCCTTACACATCGTCGTTACTCTTAAATTTATTTTGGATTTGTCCGACCATCACACAAAGCACCATTTTTATGAAATAGTTGACCATTCCTATCTATATCAGTAGGCGTGTTGGCTAATATTTTACGATTCTTTCGCTAAATTTACAGAAACGAGCTGCATTTCTAGTTGAAATTTGAACTCCTAACATTGATTGAATTGCTGCAGCTGACTTAAAAATGTTCCGACTTGATAGTAAATTTATGTGATTATCCACTTTCATGACAGTTTTCTATGGACTCTTTATGCATTGTATACAATGTAATGTGACCTTCGAATAGATTTGGTTGATTTGCGATAGCTTTGACCTACATTTTTTAACATTTTAATGAGAGAACGTTCGACATCTGAACAATGAACAATTTACGGAGATTATAAAATTATTACTTACAAATTATTTTTCTTTGACAATATATAAATTTTTAATTATTTTTAATGTAACCCTATTTTTTTGTCCGCTTTCAATACTGACTTTCTAAGTATAAGGGGTTGTACTAAACTCAGTTTATTTTTGAGGAGTTCGCAGTTTATTTTTTGAGATAACACACATTGACAATAATTTATTGTAATTGATCGCCACATTCGTAAACTAAAAATTTCAAAATAAGTTAAAAATATTAGTGACCCTATTAATTTCCCCGTAACTCTATATAAAACTACAATTGAAACATAAATCAAAATGTTAGACCTCCTACAAGTGCAAGAATATATTCAAACTACACAAAAAAGGTGAGAAATATACTGTTCTGGAAATTGAGGGTAATGGTTTGAGCCAAAATGAAATAAAAAATTTTCATTATGGTTCAAAATCCGTGTATAATAATATTTTGTAGGAAATCTTATTTAAATCATCTTGATATGATTTATATCGCATACTTATGCCCGCTGACTTCTTATTCAAATTTCTTTGCAATTGTTGTGCTGTTTGTTGCTGCTGCTGATTCGTATTCAATTTGTTATTATTCAAGTTCAATGAGGATGAACCTGCGCCTCCAATCAATTTATTACTCTTAGTATTGCTTTCCGTTGCTATGCTGCTATTAACGGCCACCTAAAAAAAATGAAAAATAATATATATTAATTATCTAAACATGTTTAGTAAACTTATTGTCGTAATCTTAAGTTTTCATTTGAAGTGTGCCAATGATTATGATACATGTTTTCATGACATCATATTTGTTTACATTAAATGTTAGTACATCAAAAATATAATTAAAAACATTTTTTTAAACCCTCTAATCACGTCGTTTGGTTTTCGCATTAAACTATAGGTCCCACTATTTGAGTACATCTAAAACAGACACAGCTCAAATGGGGAGAGATGCTCGGCATAGGTTCTTCAGAGATATTGCTCCATACTCTTAATATAAAGGTTTCATTGTCACTCAAATAATTTAACATTTTTGACATTTAAGATTTTTTTCGACGATCTGCCCCATTTATAACCCTGTTTTAAAACAGATAATACTACAAATAAGAAAACATCAGGGATTGAAACTGTAACCCGTTTAATTTTTAGAACTGAAGCCATTATACGAAAACGTTCTTGTTTCGCATATATTTTGCTTCTTTTCAAAGAGCAACAACAAAAATGTGAATCCAGCAACACAGCATCCAAGCTTGTAATCGCATTTTTGCCAAATGCGAATCGCATAATTTTTAAACACGCTTATTTTAGAAAAAAAATATTTTAGAATAGACTTCGAGGAAAAGGAGAGTGGCGAAATAAAAAAAAAAAGTCTTTAAATAGACAGCAGCATGACAATGGAAATTTTTATGACCAGAAATTTCAGTGGCATTACTTATGTGATAAAAAAGGATTTTCAATATTTTATTATTTTCATTTTGACACTTTGAATTGGATTAAAAATAACAAGTTTTTGATTTTTAAGGTGTTTTTGATTTTTTGACCCGACCACTTCGTAATAATTCAAAAACCACTTATGAACTCTTCATCACTATCGACAATTTTTTTTTGTATTTTTCGACCGGCCTATAAAGTAAAGTTTAGTCCGCCAATTAGACATACCTTTTTAAATGGCGGATAGTTTTTGTCTTTTAGAGGCTCCAACGTGACCTTGGGTTCACTTTATACATTTTTATAATTTTAAGGACTATTTTCAACAATTTTTTTATATATTTTTGCTCCGTCCAATTTTTTAGTTGATAGCACAGTCGGTTTCCGCCTCTTTTAGGAGGCGTGACATTTTTTCGAGTGGCCATATAAAGTATGCATGGCATGTCATACTAACAGCGGTCGAATATGTTGTATGTATGGGTCGAACCATGGGTAGAATTAAGTAAATCAAGCACATTTATACCAATTAAAAAGTTTTAATCGGAATTTAAAATTATATTTTTATCAATAATTAATATTTCACTCGGACGTTTTATAAAGTGTCCGTCCCATTTGTTTTTTTTTTTATACTAGTTGCAAAATTTAATGGCTAAGATGCAACCAAGCCGACATAGTACATAACGGCGGCTGTTGGAATTTCACGGCGGTGTCTGTCAGACGTTTGGCTTTGTGCTTTACATTGGGCAAAATAATGTACATAAACTTTCGGTATGAAACCAGAATTTTGTTCACTGGGAAACACATGCCATCTTCGTTGTATTGGTCATAAATATATTCGGAAAATCAAATTCTGCAAAACACAATGGAAATGTTTTTTTTTTTCAATAATTTGTGAAGATTAAAAAAAAAATTGAAGCATCCAACAAATCTCCGGAGTTTTATGAAAACTTCCGCAGGTTGACAACCCACTAAGGATGGGCCTTTTAGTGCGAGAATTATGGGTCCCAGATGCAGCATGAAGTAAAATAATTACGTGAACACGTTATGATGTTACGTTCATGAATTACCTTCTTATTTTCCATTCCATAACAATCCACAAAAGAGTTTGCGACACGCAAACTATTTCCATTAATAATGTATTAATTTATTTTATACGTAAAACCCGAAAATTTAGATTTTACACTTTTTTTATTGCTACTCGTTGATCAGCCACCAAAAATGTTTCCTTTGCGTCGTCTGCTTTTGCAAGAGATTCGTTCAATTCGTGGAAGGAGAACAAACGAAGTAAGTTCCACAAAAAACAAAGAAGAGGAATCCGAACAACCACCGTTTTCCTGCCTCTGCTGATTCACTTATACACAAACGCAAGACGACGCACAATTATGTTGTTTTTGTTGTTACAAAACTAATGTAAAGCCGAAGGGAAACAGCCAAATAGACGACGGCGGCGACGGACGACGACGTAATACGCAAGAGTAAAGTTGCACTGCCGCTTATTTGAGCGACCGACCGACTGACAGAATATTTTTCTACGCGTTTTACTCAGTGGTATGTATATGTAATTGTTTTTTCTTTAACTTTTAAATTTTCTGTTCGTTTTTATTAAATTCGCGGCTTGCGCCGGTTTATCGTTTATTTTTTTCCTATGCATGCGATTTTCTTTGTGTTCGTTGCAGACTCACATTATTTATGAAAATATTGGAGATTTTTAAGCACTAATCGATCACATATTACAGATAATATTTTTTGCACTTTTCCGTATTCAATTCGTCAAACAACGCCATCGATATTTCTCTTTTTATGTTAAGAACCACGAAACATCGACCAGACAAACGAACGACGAATGACGTTGCGAAGCAAAAAAACCAATTTCGAAAAATATCCACAGTTTTTGTTATTGTTTGTCGGCCATTCGCTCAAATTCTTAATTTCTCTCGCGCCACAACTAAAACTCTCTCGCAGAAAAACTGCAAACGGCAGTGTTGCCATAATTTGACTTTAATATATGTGTAACGCAGTGTTGCCAGCATTATTTATTTACATTATTTAAATAATGCAGTGCTGCCACATATAGTACAAACCACATAAACCGTGTATTTACTATGCACAGAAAAAAATAACCTGTACAAAATGTTAATCAATGCAACATTTTTTCAATTCTCAGCCAAAGCTATTTATAATCGGATTTAATTCAATATTCGTAATAATGAATAGTCAAAAAAGGCGAGAATTTTAGTTTATAGGGCCGGTCTAAAAAAAAAATGCCACGCCCACCAGTAGGGGCGGAGAAGGTCGAAAATCAATAAATTTTTCGCCGCCCGCCCCTTTTGAACCGCCCATAAATCTAAATCCGACCGAGGCCATAAGTGATTTTTAATTTTTGCAAAATGGGCTGGACAAAAAAAAAATTGTAACACGATGCATAAACCAAGGCTGAAAATTAAAAAACTAAAAAAAAAATCTGCTCAAGATCACGTGGTACCCCATAAAATCAAAAAAAAAATTATTTCAATTTCAAATTCCAGAAAAAGGGGTGTCAAAATGAAAAAAAAATCAAAATTCTTTAAATATACAGTAGCATAGCCATGGATATTTTTATGACCTGAAAATTTCGGGTGCACTGAAAAAAATTTGTTTGTTGTCATTTTTTTTTCAAGTATCGCGCGATTTTTTCTTCAACAAAAATTTATATAAATCTAATATATGTACTAACTATACTAGAAGAGTAGCGCCGCCGGCAAAATTTGTTTGTATGATATGAAGGATGCAAGATTTAGGAAGTGGAAAATGCGTCGCTGGCAAATTTTTTTTTCGAAAAAATCGCGCGATTTTTGTGATTATAAGGGAATTTCAATATTTTATTATTTTCGAATTGCCACTTTTTTGAGTTTGAAAAAAAACCGGGTTTTTGATTTTTAAGAAGTACCACGGAACCTTGAGGTCACTTTTTTATTTTTTAAGTTTTCAACCTTGGTTTATGCATCGTGTTTTTATTTTTTTTTTGCGCCGCCCACTTTGTAATAATTCAAAAACCACTTATGACCTCGGTCAGTTTTCGATTTTTAGTCGGTTCCAGGGGGTCGAGCGGCAAACATTTTTATTTTTTGGGTTACTCTCCCCCCATAAGGAACGTCGCGACAATTTTTTTTTTGGAAATTTCAACCGGCCCTATAAAGTAAAATTCAGCCCGAAAAAGTTGTTATATTTATATTAAAGAGGTTATAATAATAGTTTTGCGCTGCTGTTCTATAATAAAGTGTTATATATTAATGCCGAATCCGAACGGCGGGTGAGAGCAATCATAGGCAATGTTTTTTACTCTCGTAGGCTTGCCATTTACTGCCGAGAGGTAGCGCGGTATAGAAACATGTTTCTATGAAAAGATGTTGTTAATCCCAGTCCAGACTTTAACCTGGGACCTGAAACAGACTTGAACATGGGTGTCAGTTTCATGTTCGAAAATATCTCATATTTGGTTGATTTTCGTTATGTCAAAGATTTAAAAAGTTAATTATTAATGAAAATTTTAATTTTGGTAAGTTTCTGCGTCACAATCATACTGTGCACTAAGAAATCCAAAGATTGTTGGAAAGTATTAGAGCCTTTAAACATCTTTGCAGTTGCAAATTATTCGTGTCAAATATTTTACACTTTTTATGTCATTTAAAATATATTAATAAGTTTTCTACTAATGCATTAATATCTATGGAATATGTGAATATTTCCAGTGAAATTACGACTAATAATACTTTTCGCGATTTTTATAGGAAACATCTCATAAATAATACAAAATATGTGATCTTTACAAATTACTAACTCTTTTGTTCCAAATTTCTTTGTATTTACTGCATATTGGAATTTTTGTATCATGTAATTTTTTATGCGAACTTGTTTTCACATTCTGTTTTCTTAGTGTGAAAAAAACTAATATGACAGAAAATGACATAGTGAAATCCAGATATAACATCAATTACCCAAATAACAATGCCAACCAGTACTGGCCAGTAACAAGCGAGTATTACTAGTAGCCATACTAGTTTCTAGCCAGTAAAACTAGCTCATAGTTGCCAGTAATGCTGGAAAAATACAGCTTTTGAGAATTTTCTGTCACTGTGGGATGTGAGAATTCTCACACTAAAATTTCCCACCGTGGGAAAAAAATTCTCACACGAGGGAAATTTCCCCTCTTGTGGGAAAAAAATTCTCACACGATGGAAATTTCCCACAAACGAGATCTGTGTACAATTTAAAGTGAAAATTTAGCTTCAATAAAAATTACTTGTCTTCTTCTTCTTGTAGAAAATCGTATGTTAAACATATTTATCGTGTGTTATGCAATAATATTTAAATGGAACTAACAGTCCTATAAACACAGTTAATAAACAATAAACACAGTAAATGCATTTTAAAAAATTTTGAAGTTTCGACTGAATTTAAAGAATTTGCTGCAAATATGTATAAAAAAAAACAACAAAACATTCAATATAGACAATTTTTAATATCGTCGTTTTCACAATTTATCCTGTACAAAATCTGTCAATAAGTCGAATTTATTTTTAGAGATAACTTTAAATTGTCTTTGATTATCCGTCATTATATTATATAATTATTAAAATAAAATGAATTTACTACATTTGTAAAAATTTCATTATTTTATACTGAGAGATTTCGCGGAAAATTGTATGAATTTGTGGTACAGTGGGATTTGGTGGGAAATTGTGAGAATTTGTGGTACGGTGGGATTTTGAGAGATTTGGTGGGAAATGGTGGGATTTTGAGGGATTTGGTGGGAAATGGTGGGAAATGTGAGAATTTGAGGTACGGTGGGATATTGTGAGAATTGCATGAGGGAAAAAGGTATTTCGTGTGAGAATTTTATCTGGCAACCGTGGCCACGCTGCTTCCAGGTGGGGATTGGATAGTAAGTCTACCCAATTACTAGATAGTTATTTAATATGGAAACTGAGCATTTACTAAATAAAAATAAGTAAAAAAAAACAAGAGACAAAAAATAAATAATATTATCAAAAGAGTGTTGAGTAGAGTTGCAAACTTGTATTATTTAATAATTTAAAAAAATGTTTACAAGAAATCAACATTTTTACAAAAATAACTTTTGCAATGAAAACTGAATTCAAATAGCACAATTATAAATAAATAAATAAATACTCCCAAACATTTCTCAAACAAAATGTTTCTTCATACAATTTTTTGTGCACCCAAAGTATATATTTAGAATTAGCCTGCATGTTAAAGTAAAAATTCGATTTTTTTTATAAGCCATAGTCTGTCTATAAAGTAAAAAATGGGCTAGTCTAGTAAATTGGTTACTTATTAATTATTTTGTAAAACTAATTAACGTTTGTTTGACATTGATATTATTTTTAATCTGATTTATTATCTTCAGGCCATTATTATATTCAAGCCATTTATTCAGAATTTCCTGCGTCAATTTCGATACACGAAATTGCTAAAACCGCATCTATTTACGCATCTATAGAAAACTTTACATAAATAAGTTATATAACAAAAAAAAAAAAACAACATCATGCTCACAATCTAGGAGGTTGTCAAAACCAAATTAATAGGTTTTATCAGTTGTTGTCACAACCGAATAATTCAGTAGGTCAATTCTGTTGTTTGCCGCAACAAAAGTATATATTATCGCCTACACGCTGCATAAAAAGGGCTCTCCCAAACATAATTTTGCAGGCATTAACATGTATGTTTGGAATTTTATGTAAACATAATATATAATTGACTGATAAATCATTTGTAAACAGGGTTGTATTGAGACTTGAACATTGTTGTAATGAGCTTTGACTTACATTATAATATCCCGGAAACATTTTAATGTTGCCCCTTAAAATGGAGTATGTTCTAATGGAAACATAATAATTACTACATCCAAATAAAATAAATATTTGAACCGAAACATGAATATGTGTAAAATAAAACATGATTTTGAACGACCTGAATATAAATATGTTTCCAGTGAAACATATCAGTTGTTTCAGTTCAAAAAGTAGTATGTTTGCATAGAAACATATTTAAATATTTTTGGAAAGAAATCCTGAAAATAAATTAAAAATAAAATGTTGTTTTTTTGTTAATTTTTATTAAACATATATTTAAACATGCACAGTGGGAACTTATAATAATTGAATTCATATACATATTTTTAAATGTATAAATAAATAATTCGTTTAAAACTGCAAGTACAAGTGACAGCATCAATGAATGCACAATTGCACCAGAAGACGCTAAACCACACGATCCAGGCTCGCTTTATATTTGGCACAGTTACATTTGATCTCAGTACAGCACATAGCGTACGCAAGGAATTCACGGAGGCTTTTGTAAAAAAAAAACATGCCAAATTCTGTTTGAAAATCGAAACACAGATTGGTTTTTTCACTTTAGTTTCAGAAATTATATACTGCACTATATTATACTCTGTTACTATTCGTACTTTTTGTAACACAATTTATATATTTATTTAATTTACAAATAACAAAATTATTTCTCAAAGAACAACAAAAGACACGTATGCAGAAAATGCCTATCATCGACCGTAGGTAGTGACCGTTGGTAGAAAATTCTGCTCAACGAGTGCCAACTGCGTATACAAGGAGAATGTTGCAAGAATACACTTATTCAAATCCAATTTCTTTTTTGTTTGTTTGTAAACATCAATATGTTCAAACGATGGCGTCGGTAGAAAATGCTGCACAACGTTTCCAACTTCGTCGGTCGATAAATTATCGAATTAAGACGAGCGTTGCGTACATACGTTGTATTTAGATTTGATTAGCATTTTCTGTGTGTTCGAAACATAGATTTAACCAAGTAAATTGCCAAGAAATACTTTATTCAAATGCAATTAAAATTTTATGTTGGTATTGTAACATATTTATGGTAAATTTGACAGATTCTGCTGGACAATATAATAATGTTTACACGTGAACAAAAACAAATTCAATTTCGATTATAATTTAATTACACTTCATTCCTAATACATGTATGGTAATTTCGTATTACATTTTAATTACATTCAAACATATTCAATTGGCTCATACACATGTTTCATCGGCATTTCAGCAAACAGAATAAAATTAAAACGATTAACTGATAGGTATTATTTATTTTGAAATTAACTTAAGAGGCATATTAACGTAAAAAAGATGTTAACCACAAATATCAGTCAAATTTCTTAGATCGTATTTTAGACAAACATCTTTCAAATATGCGATAAATAGTGCTATAAACATCTTTCAAACTTATTGAAAATACGATTACTTGTAGCAAAGATTAACATCTTACAAACCTCAAAATACTTATTTGGAAAATGTTCTCCAATCTTATTTCACATCCGTCCATGCTCGGAATATGATAACGCGTCCCTACCAAAGGACACCTGACTTAATCCTTATCAGGGTCGGCTACGGTAAGCCTTCTTTTACATTTACATAAGGAAACCTTACGCATTCTTTATAAAGGAACAGACCTCATCTAAAGCCTATATAAGGTAACCTAATCTGACACTTATGAAAACCCTGACAGAAAATCGTGACCTCAGTAGAGACAGTAGCTTAGAAGGTTTGAAAATGTTTTTCTATCGGATGCTACCTCTCGGCAGACAATGGCAAACCTCCGAGAGTCAAACATCGCCGATTATCACCTGTCCGTTTGGATTCGGCATTTAACTATAGGTCCAGCTATTTTAAGTAACATGCCCAATGTGCATTGCACATAGATATTTCAAATGTTTATAAATGTTGAGAATTTGAATTTCTTTTGCATTTCTGTTTAACATATATTTATTACAATATTTATTTTACCCAATTTTATTACAAGAGATTTTTAATAACATCTCGACCATATTATAATAATACGATTTCCAATCAAGTCTTTTCATAAGAGTTAAATCATGTTCCATTAAGTATGATTTAGATCAGAATTCTTTGTAAAGGTTGCTTTACGTGGATTTCACTTTGGATTACCCTTGTCATCCCTGATCAGGATCATTTCAGGTCAATAATGGTAGGCATACCTTGTCGTTTTCTGATCAAGGACTTTTGCAAAATAAGGTTAAACTTAATCATTTTCCACTCAGGATGATCTGACAATTTGTCATTGCAAATGTTATTGAGATACCTTTGTTCATAAAACATTTTTTTTGTGAAAGGTTTCCTATTTGGTAAAAAAATTTAAGAAAAATTTAAATATACATAAAAATATATAATGTTAGTATAAGAGTAAGATCAGGCACCCTGACCAGGATAGCAACTTCGAATAGCGTCACGTTTTAAATCAGGTTCTGATTATCATTGCCTGATAACCATTGTCTGGTAACCATTGTCTGATTTGAAATCAGGATGCCTGATCAGACAATGATCGTATTTTCACTCGGGATCTTTCAATCATGGCGACAAATACGATAAATATTGGTTTCAAAATCTTTCAAATTTACGATTACCTACAGGAAATATCAATTAAATATCTTACAAATTTGCACACAAAGATAAAAACGTTGACAGATCATTGGCGGCACATTTCATTTGCAACAAGTTCCAACTTTACTCGCAACAGATTACATGTTTGCTGTAAAAATAAATTATTTATTATTAACGAAAGTTCGTTTGCCCTCAACGTGTGTCAAAATACTTTTGCAACATATGCATATAACATTGATATTTAACATAAAATGATTTCTTTGTGCAACGAAAAACTTAAACAAAAAATATTTCAGCAATTTCAAGCATTTCCAAACTGTAAGATTCTGTGCGCCAAATTCTCAAACTGTTATATTCAAACTGTAACACTCAACCGAATGCCCATAATATAATTCTTAGCTTCTTTTTATTTTATACATTTTTGTATAAAAGCCTAACAATAAATAATAGTAATTTAGATAGCTCATGGCTGTTTGTAGATACAAGTAATTGATTTGAAAAAAAAGAAATAATTATGAAATAAAAAAAATATAATAATAAATAAAAATTATATATATATATATATATATATATATATATATATATTTTTTTTTACTTAAAAAAACTAAACAAAATACTCGTTTGGTACAATCAATGTTATTACCCACAAAAGAAATCCACAAACGAAGTTCTTTTGTCTTCTTTTTCGTATATAAGGAAGTTTTTTATGCGTGTAAAAGTAGTTGTGTAATATGAAATGAATGCAGTATCCTTGTTATATATCGCTCTCTCCATTATAAATTCATCGACGGTAAAAATGCACTACGACCTGATATTTCTTCGCGGATAAATAAAATCCGGCCGGCGATGCCATCAATTTTATCGTCACATGTTGAGCATATCGATCACAGGAATATATGTTACTTTCATGTTGATGATATTTTGAGCGAACATACAAAGAACGACCTTTGTCATTTTATAAAAGCCAAAGGTCAAAATTAACCTATAGTATTGCTGTATATATACCGCAAATCAGGATGTTTGCTGTGAAACTGTTGTAAATATCACAACTTATGGTTATATATTATTATAAACATATTTATTTAAAAGTATAGAAATTCAAATAATTTCTAAAAAATCAAAATTTTTGTCGATTTTAGATTTAGCGCTACAGCTCTGAATAGCCTAGGCCGAGCTCTCTTACCATTTCAGCTGTGCGTGTTATTTATGTACTCAAAGTGGTGGGACCTACAGTTTAATGTCGAGTTCGAACGGCGTTAGAGCTTTTCAAAGACAATGCTTTATTGGTCCAACGCACTGACCAGTCGAGCTACCGACGCTTAAAAACATATCAGACGGAATATTACGAAGTAGCTAAAGCAGAGTATGCACCTATGAATTTTATAGAATTGATGTATGGCATGTCAATGTGATTTTTTTTATCGTTTTGTTGAATATTTATAATATAGGTATCCTTCATTCGAATTTTTGACTGAAACAATCACAACATAATTTCAGAAATATTGTTCTCTGCATGTTTTGGTGCAGTGCAGAGAATACCATTTTCTAGAATGCGGTTATAGAGAATACTTACTCACCTTATTCGGGTGGTGGCTAGTGTTCGCCTCACTGCGTCTCATTGACTCCATACAGACAAACGAGATGGGGCTGCCGCTGTTCGCGGGCCCACACTGCTCAACACTGCGTCGTCAACTTGTTGCTTAGAGATAGTAAATAACAAATTGTTCTTATAAATCGCGTTCAATCGAAATAATTTAGCTGCAACAAATTCAGCGATTAGTGAGGAACGATGACGGACGCTTCGATTCTGGTTATCTATCGAACAATTGCTACTTGATACGGCTTTCAAACAACCCAATTCGACGTTAAGTATGCTGATTACTTCTGAATTACGGCAAGAGACACAGGGCCTCGGCCCTTGGGCCAAACCGTTCATTTTAAAACTGAAAAATACAAAAGATTTCATTATTGACAACATCGATAACTCTTCACAAAAAAAAAAAAAATGACGTACTATTAAAAAAATGTCTTCAAGATAACAAGAATACCTAGTAAGTCATGAACAGATCAGTTTAGATAATCGGAATTGGACGAGGACCAAACTATGAACAAATCGGGTGCACGATGTCATTGTAACGCAGTTTCTTTATTATGTACTGAAGCCATGATCAAGTCCTGATCGGGTAATTTCACATTAAATTATTCAATCCACCATACCTTGTGAGAAACTTCGCAAAAAAAGTACCCGAGTGGAAATTGGTTAAGGTTAATCCCTGAAATGATCCTGATCAGGGTCGACTGGGGTAATCTTAATTTCAAATCCACATAAGGCAACCTTATCCATCCCTTTTACAAATCCTGAGTGGAAACTTCAGGATGCAATACTTGTCGGATCAGATTTGCCTGATTTCAAATAAGGCAATAGTCAGATTTCCACATCAGTGCATGATTCAAAGCATGAATCGAAGTTTCTAATTTGATCAGTTTTTCTGATCAGTTTTTCTTTAATGTCATTTAATTTTTGAATTCTTTATATCCTGTCAAATTTTGGTGCGGATCGGACCCTATCCCAAATTATAACCAAAAATTTTCTTAGCCTAAATGAACAATTTTAAAAACTTACATAGAAGTTTTTAAATTTATAATTTCCTCAGTAGACTTACCATATCAATCATATATTTACATTTTTCATTTTCATTTTAGTTATTCGTGAAAATATTGTGTCATTATTTTCGGCACTAAATATTTCAAAATTAATTTAAAATTTGAAAATACATAATCCGAATGAATAAAAATGAAAAAAAAAAATATATGCGCGATTGTATTTTTTGGATCTATCTTTTAAAAATTAATATATTTTTTCAAAACCCCCGCCGAACGAAAATACTGGCTACGAACCTGCCGGTGAGCATAGGGTTGTCGGCTCCTCCAATTGACATTTTATTGACAAAAATTAACAAATGTATAATAAACCAGAGTTCAGAAATACTCACTCACGTTCACTCATGCTCATGAACGTGAACACAAATTTCATAACGTTGCTTCACAGTTCATGAACACTCGTTGCCTCAGATGAGTACGATCAAAAGTGAATACTCGTTATAGATTTGAAATACGAGAGTAATGATTTATCGTGAGTGAATAATTTTGAATATTCATTTATGAGTATTGCCGTACCCTGTAATAAACCCACTTCAAGACATTCATTTTATTTCAAGACATATACTGTGGCTTGAAAATCAAATGAATGTGTTGTACTCAACAATCAAGCACAAGTAGTGTTAAAACTAATCTCAAATAAGACATAGGTGTAGTGCAAATGTAAGATGGTGTGCAATACAAATTCAAACACTGAAATACAATGCACTTGACACTGAGTACTCAGTGAATTTTACATTTTACTTATTCTATAGAATTTTCATTAATATTGAAATAAATCAAAAGGTGCAATAAAATCATATAATATTGTTTGTAACGTTTTTTTTTATTAATCGAACAACATTTTACATTAATATATAATAATTAAAAAAAAGGCTGAACATATTGTTTTTCGACCAAGCGTTTTTTGTCGTATTTTTGTTTAGAATAAAATTGTAATTTTTATAAATACCGGAAACAAAATGACTGCCGTCGAAGGCGGATTTGTTGTTGGTTTCAATGTTCGTTGGCCCACACGCAAAAAAAAAACATTGAAAAATTCTCACGTTATTCTTTTTTAGTAAACGTATTTTTAAATTGCGATTCCAACTTTGAATAATGTTTTGAAATATACGTACTTCCAAATACTTTTCAACGCATTTGAGAGTACTTGAAATATACTGACTTAATTCTTGTTTAATAAATATTTTTATAAATGTCGATTCCAATTTTGAAATACACGTTCTTCCAAATACTTTTCTACGTATTTTGATTGTGCAATCTGATCTCGAAGGGCACCACAATGTCCCGAGTGCCTCTGAACTAACCAATATATATTTCTTCTTGCGACTCTGCGGCTATTGACATTACACAGTATGAAAAAAATTCAGAGCAAATGTATTCATAAAGTACGCTATAAAATAAAATACACATGTTTCCCAGTTTTCTGGATCAATTGGTTTTAAATGTTAAAATGAATTTTAATATTTTACTAATGTCACTCATACGACCTGTATTCCATATGATTAATTAATTAAATTGTTTTTATGAAAATAATCAAAGAGGTATATTAAGGTAAAAGTTATAAAATGTGTATTGGTAATTAATTTAATTAAATCTGTCAATATTCAGATGTGTAAATAAAATGTATACACAATAAGGACGATTTAAAAAAATTACTTTGCATGTAATTGTTACTGTGAAGATTAAGTAATAAATTTTATAAAAAATATAGAGAAATACGTTCATTAAATCATTTTAAATATATGTCAATTATGATATTTTCAAAATTTTTTGTTATCAAAAATTGTTTATAAAAATGTATGCTCGTTATTTTATATAAATTATATAAGTTCACTTCAGTGTTGTATTTAGGGCATTTAACTGCCCAATCCTATTTCGTGTACCGCTAGTTGTTCATTGTTTTCTGAAATGCCCGATTTGATGCCCATTTGTATATTAATGCCCAGTTCATATTTGAAAATGCTCATATATTTTTTTCGATATTTAAATGTCTGTAACAAAATAGTGGCAGCACTGACTAAAATAAAGTGCAATTTTCTATTATAATTTCATCCATTAAATGCTACCATGATTATTGCCAACAATTTAAAAAGAAATGAGCAAATATAACGAAGTATTATAAAAATTAAAAAAAGGGAATCCTTCTTTTCAATCAATATTGCTATCGGTTACAAAGCTATATTTAATTTCGATTTATATATTATAGATTTTTACAGATTTAACATCTTAAAAACATTTTTTTATATATTAAAATTAATATGATCTTTTTAGCTTTATATCTATATATATAAAACTCTTGGTCCGTCTGTCGGTCTGTCTGTTTGTTCCAGCAGCACGTTTAAACCGCTGAACCGATTTAATTGAAATTTTGCACCAGAATACTATGGAGTCCGGAGGGTAACATAGGCTATATATGGGCGGGATTGGTCAAAGGGGCGTGGCACCTCCCATACAAATTAAACTTTTAACGCATTATAACTTGGGACTTACACCAGCTAAGAAGTTCACCACACTAAAACTAACCACATTGAAACTCATCACACCAAAATTCACCACACTTAAATTCAAAACACCAAAATTCACCACACTAAAACTCACCACACTAAAATTTTCCACACTAAAATTCACCACACTAAAACTCACCACACTAAAATGCACCACACCCAAATTCATCACACTAAACTCACCACACTAAAATTCACCACACTCAAATTCACCACACTAAAACTCACCACAATAAAATTCACTACACTTAAACTCACCACACTAAAATTCACCACACTAAAACTCACTACACTAAAACTCTTTACAAGAAAACTAAAATTCACCACACCTAAACTCACTACACCGAAACTCACCACACTAAAACATCTACTGGGAAAAATTTACGGGGAAGAATTCTACGGGATAGGATACTACTGGGAAGAATTCTACCGGGAAGCACAGTCTGAGAGAGAATTGTCTATGAGAAAAGTTGCTTTAGCGGAGAATAAGTTTTGTTTTGGTTACTACATTTATAAAACCAAAATAAACTGATGTAAATAATAAAAATGTTTTTTTATAATAATAAATTTCCCCAGAACCTTGCATTTATAAAATCTTTGCACGAGTCGTGTACTGGTCCAGCTAGTATATATATATATATATATATATATATATATATATATATATATATATATATATATATAAAAAAATATCGTATTAATTTTATCTCATGTTCCAGAGTCTTTATATATTTACCTTAATACAATGTTTATAAAAATTTGAAAAACATTTATTGTTTCTCTTTTTAAAAATATGTCAACATTATTCGACATATTTGAAAGGATCCCAGCAAACATTTTGAGTCTTTTAAGACTCCTAAATGTGTCATATTTATGAGTGTTACCCATATATATGTGCACTTAAAAGAGTCCAAAAAGGCTCCCGACTCCTGGGTAGAGCCCAAAAACCCTCATATTTCTGACTCTTTTATTACACCTAAAACACTCATATTTGAGCGCTAGAAAGTGCCCAAAAAAGCTCTCAACCCCTGGGTAGAAGGCACCATTTTATGAGCCCAAAAACCCTCATATTTCTGACACTTTTATTACTCCTAAAACACTCATATTTGAGCGCTAGAAAGTGCCCAAAAAGGCTCTCAACCCCTGGGTAGAAGGCACCATTTTATGAGCCCAAAAACCCTCATATTTCTGACACTTTTATTACTCCTAAAACACTCATATTTGAGCACTGAAAGGATTCTAAAAAGGCTACAGAAACATGTGTAGTGCACACGCTTTAAAAATCCGCGTAGTTTTTCTTTCTTCAGAACTATAGAATGTGTCTGAAATTAATCCAACATAGTACATGTTCATGTTTATCTTAGTCCAGTCATCCGTGAGAAAATGCATTCATTTTAAAAAATCCATTTAATATGTAGGTTTGTCTGTTGAATTTATACTAATATTTTATTATTTTTCATTTGAGTTCAAATTCAAAACGAATATAAGTATTTCAATTTTATTTAAACAGTAGGCTCCTAAAGCCAGCATAAATAAGATACTTTTATGACTCCCTTTTCTGAGTGCTCCTAAAATACTCCTAAATTTGATGATTTTATGAGTTTGATTTGAGGGGGCTCCTAAAGCGCTCATAAATGGGACTCTTTTATGAATAAAATTTTGGAGCGTTCCTAAAACGTTCTAAAATATAGAACTTTTATGAGTCTATTTTCTGAGCGCTCAGAAACAATTTTATTTTTGATGCTTTTAGGAGTCTAATTTATGAGGGCTCCTAAATTACTCCTAAATATGAATCTTTTATGAGTAATATTTTTGAGAGCTCCGAAATCAGTCTTAAATGAGATTCTTTTAAGAGTAATTTTTCTGAGGGCTCATAAAACACTCAAAAATTGGTCTCCTTTATGACTCCAATTTCAGAGCGCTCCTAAATTGCTTAATGGGATGTTTCAATTCAACTTTTTTGACATTTTTTTCAAAAGTATTTAAATTAAATATGGTTTTCTAGGTGAATACTAACAAATTAATATTGTTACGAAAAGATGTAATTTGCTTCACTATGCCATTTAATAAGAGTAAATGAGACGCAAGACAATTCAGCGTACTCTGTAATGGGTTAGAAGTTCAGCGCATTAAAACACACTAGTGCGAATGAGATGCAAATGGCATGCAGCGTTTACGAAATGTGTAGAACATTCTCGAAACATGTCAAAGCATGTCGAAACTTGTCGAAATGATGTATGCAGTATATAAGGGCGTCGCATCTGAGACGCAGCATTTCTGTTGTGATTGGAAAGTGGTCGAGTGCATCTCATGTAAGAACAATGTCAAGTTAAATAGTGGACATCAGCAGTTGTTCGAATTTGTTATTAGTAAAGTTATTTATTAAAGTGAATTAATAAAGTTAATTGTTATAATTTAAACCAAACATAAGAGTGTTTTTATTTTGTACACAATCCAGAGATTCGAACTTGTAAAACAGTTTTCCGTAGACTGAATTTTCGTAAGAATATATAAACGTAAATGTGATAGGTACACCGATACCGTTTCACAATAAAATTTGTAAGTCCCTTTGCACTGTGATAAAATATATTAAATTTACGTTCTGTTCGTAAACCGACTTGTGGTACATTAAAACACTCTCAATTCGGACACTGAATCTTACGTATGGATCTCAAATGAAAGTAATTTACAGCGGTTACAAGTTTGTAGTTATTGTTAGGATTCTGGATTACCGATATTCGGTAAAAGGTATTTCTTTATACATTATCACATATGTACGATATTTATAGTCGGTTTATACCGACCAAAATATTCATAATTCTAACTATCTTTTTCACACAAACTATCGAAATTTCCCATGTGACCAAACTTTCCTTACTGCTCGAACTAGCGATCTTTCGGCTACTTATAATTTGAGTAAAAGGTTAAAAATAATTTGATTTTATTGTACATGACAATCCAATGACCAGTTATACAAACAGTTCTGATTCACCAACATTACTATTATTTATTATTACTGTTATATTTACATACATATATATTTCCTGTGAAAAGAGTAGCAAACATGTAAACTCTTGCGTGTAAAGTTGGAGCTCGTTGCAAAAGAAATTTGTTTGCCACAAACGAAATTTTTTTTTAAGGTATTCAAACCTCCCCCCTCATATCTGTGAAGGTGGTCTTTGACCTAGTCCTTACGTATATATTTCATATTTTATTTATTTTAAAAATAATTCTTGTTAAAATTAAAAAATAAAAAAGTATTATTTGCGTTGTAAATGCGACATGTTGAAATAGTTTACCAACCTGAAAAGAAAAAAAAAATAAAAAATTGATAAACATCAAGAAAATAGTAAATTTAATATAATAAATTCATTATATGAGTAGTCGCCGCCGCAGTAGCTCTGTGGTTAGTGCGTTGGACTGCGAGTCGAAAGGTCCCCGGTTCAAGCCTGGACTGGGGCTAACAACATCTTTTCATAGACACATTTTTCTATACCGCGCTACCTCTCGGCAGTAAATGGCAAACATACGAGAGTAAAACATTGCCTATGAAAAAGCTCTCACCCGCCGTTCGGATTCGGCAATAAACTGTAGATCCCACCACTTTGAGTACAAATATAACACGCACAGCTCAAAGTGGTGAGAGAGCTCGGCCTAAGTTCTTATAGGACTGTAGTGCCAAACTATTATTATTATTATTATATGAGTCATTCCATATCAAATCAACCAAAAAAAAAAAGAAATTTTGGCAGCACCTAAATATTTAAATTCGCTTTACTATTTCTTAACACTTAAACCCCCAATTTTTTGTTTAAAATAATATATATATATTTATAAATATATAATTTATAATATAATGCTCGCGATTCTGTTCTACGACTTTGCTCATTGGTGACACATTACAGAAATATATGAAAAAAACTGTGGAACTGTTTGGTGGAACCGCCTGGGAGCCTGGTTTCAATATTAAAAAAAGGCTAATGACAGCTATTTTGAATAACTTACAAGTACGAAATTTCACAATTTGTTTTTGGGGTTGGTTCTTTCTACTGATCGTACAGCTGTCGAATGTGATTTCAAGTGCTGGTTTTGCGCAAATGATGGCGCTTGGATCAAGATACAGTTTAAAAGTCACGGGGGAATTTAAATAATTTTTTTTGCTCATATATGAATAAATGAATAATAGAAGGTGAATAACGGAAATGTACTGAATTTATGATAGGTGTTCGAGTGTGAAATGCGCCATACATACATACGTACTAAGTATTTTTATTGTTGTCCGACAAGAATTTATTTAGATTACCTAAAAAAATTCACAGCCTAATATATTAAACGAGAGCGTAATCTCGCAGTACACTCAACACAGATAATTGTGGGATAATTACGTTTATGGCATATTATTGCCACAATTAAGCTACTACATCGGCACAGAAGCCAACATTCCGAAAACTCTCACAGTCGCAAACAAAATTAACAACAATTACTACTCTACATCTCAACGAGAGGCCAACATATTGCCGAGAACACACGTAGTTCATGGGAGTCAAGAAAAAGCGTTGAGCATTAAAATAAATTGGTGTCGCTATAATTACCACATCCAAATAGTATAAACAACGGTCGCAAAGCCAAAAAGCGGGTGGTTTACGGAGCCGCGATTTCTTCTGCTGAAGCTTTAAAATAATTTATTATTAAACAAATATCCTGTCGGAGTTATTTGATATTCTTAAGGCTCGAATACACGATAGAGAAATTAGCTAGATTTTCTCTATCGTGTTAATTCGCTTTTACACCAAAAAACAATATCACCGTGCGACAGTATTTTTCACACTGGAAAAAATCAACATGTACCTAAAACTAAGGATTATTCTGAAAATGAGTGCGAAAACATTTTTCTTAG
This sequence comes from Dryomyza anilis, assembly GCA_951804985.1. Taxonomy (NCBI): domain Eukaryota; kingdom Metazoa; phylum Arthropoda; class Insecta; order Diptera; family Dryomyzidae; genus Dryomyza; species Dryomyza anilis. The sequence continues at coordinate 45,910,250 of OX638133.1, read as the reverse complement.
ATCAATTCGTTTATGGTTTTTATTTGCATAATTTAAGTTTTGTGGCACATTTAAATAAAGTTAATGCATTTTTTAGCTGTGAAGTATGAATCTGAAACGGTTTTGCAATATCAATTTATTTAAATGGTACTATCAGAGATTTTAAAAATCAAGCAAATCAAATTTAAATGCTAAAACCGTTTTTATATTCATATTGAGAGATGTCTCAGCTATGAAGTGCATCCAACTTTATTCAAATGTTCATAAACAAAAACCGTATACGAATTCATCTTAAAAGCAGTTTTCGCACAAAATGATCTCTAGTTTCACGTTTTGTCCAGTGTGACAATTTTTCTGCGCCAACCTATAGCATAATGCGATAAATTGGCGCAACAGAACACAGCTTCTGACCATAATGTCGTAGTTTTCAAATTTTACGAAGCTAAACAGATTTTATTTTTATATACAAAATATAGTTTTAAAAGATAGTGTTTTTGAAAAGTTGAGCATAGTTAATTATTTTGAGCGTTTCTTTGGACTATGTTCTGGGTAACCATAAACTATTTTTTTTGTTATAAATCATTTTCCTAAATGCTAAAAAAATAGTTTTTAATAAACCAAAAATTTCGAATTTAGATCCAAACATCTTTTAAACTTATCGGAATATTAGTAATCATTGATATACCAAAATAATTACAAACATTTAATAGAACAATTTCTTTTAAAGTTTTTTTTTTTGACAAATAGTTGTCGAAATATATTTATATTCTAAAAACTGATAGAAAAGGACCATATTTTCGATATAAATATTCTTAAAATCGTTCTAAATTAAAATAAAAACTGAGTACGCAGTCAATATCAGCACCCGGGAATTATATAGAAATGACATAGAAGATGTTCAAGTCTCTTTTTGAACATCTTTTTTGAAGAGTGGTGTTCTATATTTTAAACTCATAATTGTGTGCGTTTATATTAAAAAATAAATATGAAAAAAAATTTTTTTTTAATAAATATGGCAACAGGCGTAAGGGGGGAGATAATCAAGATGAAACAAGGACCTTGTAGAATTTTAACATTGATGACTATGTCTGCACAGAAAAATGTTATAATATTTTGTACTTAAATGTTATGAATTATTCCAGTGTGTCTCAGCCAGATCCCTATTTTTCATAATAATTACTTAAAATCAATGAATTTTATGATTAAAATTGTTAATATAAAAAATTCGCAAAAATGGTGTGTTCTATGTGTATAATTGTAAATTTGTTTTAATCACGTTAAAGATCACAAAATCAAGAAAAAGTAGATTTCAAATAATAAAATATTATTAATTTCACATCTCTCTCGGTATTTTTGTTTCAATCATATCGTCACTGTCATGCAAAAGGGGCGAATGTGCATTTTTAAAATTGTTGGGAAATCAAATTTTAATGTTTAAGGGCTTTAAAAATTAGAAAAATGTTATTTTTTTACAATTTTTTTCGGTATTTTGGTTTATTCATCAACTGAATTCATCAACTGAATTTTGTGAGGCAATATCCTGACGAAAACGCAAATATGTTTGTTTTTTATACTATAACTTTTTATTTGCGCACTATAAAATAGTCATCAGTGGCATTAGTTGTTTGTTATTAAAGCACCTATCGATTGGCATCATTATTTCAAAATAATTTTCCAAATATTAGAAAAACTTTTGACAAAATATGTTTAAATAATGATGGCATTCGATAGGGGCTTTAAAAACAAACAATTAAGCCTTTACACCAATATTTTATCTAGCACAAATAAAGAGTTATAGCAAAAAAACAAAGAAATTGGAGAAATTGAAAATTTTGTCATGCCAAAAGGGCGAATCTTTTCGTTTTTTTGCTATGACTCTTTATTAGTGCAAGATAAAATTGTGATATAAAGGCATTAATTGTTTGATTTTAAAGCACCTATCGATTGGCACAATTATTTAAAAATATTATTCAAAAAATATTTTAAAATAATTAAGATGATCTTTAAAAACAAACAATTAATGCCTTTATATCACAATAAAATGTTATGGCAAATAATCGAAAAGATTCGTCCTATTGGCATGACAACATTTTCAATTTTTCAAATTCGCCCTTTTGGTTTTGCATTTTGTGGCTAAAAATATCCAACAAAACCACACAAGATTTTGGCACAGTATAGTTAAGGAAAAACTACATTAAAAATGTAAAAAAAAACGCAAATGTCAAAAATTACACATTCGTCCCTTTGGTATGATAGTGACGATATTACATATTTTATTAATGAAAATAATACAACCAATTTTACATCGCAGTAACATTTACAAATATTTAATTGTTGAGCATTTCTTTAAAGATTTCACAAAGGACAAGTCACACGAAGATGTTATACATTGTGTGTCATCATTGATCATATGAATATAATGTTATTGCCGCATTAATGTTCGTCATTGCGATTGATATTTTGATATTACTGAAATCAAGAGAAACGATGGTAATTTCTAGAGGGATGGTATGTTTTTTTTTCTGCGTTCACACATGCACAAAAATGCAAATTCAAATACTACAGAGTGTCACGGTAACCGGTCGAAGTGGGGGAATAGAGACCGCTTACTCCAACCAAAAATCGTGTATGCGCACCACGTACGTTGGCCATAAATTCATCTTTCGACTTTGATGCACGAAATAAATCTGTGAGGTTAACGTGATGAAAGCAGTAACACCAACTATTCTGTGGAGAGTGATTGAATTGTATGGGGAGAGTTTGGCGTACGGACTCATCGAATTCATCGTCAAATTACAGACGTGACTAGACTTTTGCGAAGTTCTTCGAGCTTATTTCTTGTAAGTGTTCCAAAGCCGTCATAGCTATTGTTATTGTATATAGTTATCTTTTTATTATCTTTTATTTATTTTACCATACAAGAAGAGCGGTAGCTAAGGCATTTAATTAGGAGTCGGGGCGGCAGAATACCCATTTGACCAATTGTACAAATAGAAGCAGTTGCCTGTAAAATTTCAAATGGAAAATTTAAACGCTTCCAATTGAAGCATTTTATAAAATATACATTAAATATGTAAATTACTCTTAAAAATTCTTTGTATTATTTGAAAGACGATTAATTCGCATATAATAGAATTCAAAAAATTCTTGTTCTCTGCATAATTCTGCATATTTTATTTGCCATTTTAAAAGGTATATTTTTATGAAAATTGAAATAATTCTTAGATTTTTTTCTTCATTTCCAATGCACCCTTGGCAAGATTTAGACTAATAGATTTATATACATAACTCATTCACTGATGTACCTAATATGTAGTATTTTATAAACGTCATTTTAATAACGTGGGACTAACGTTTTTCAATGAAAATTCAAAAAATAAAAATTATGATTGTAAATTATGTAAATTACACTATATAATTCGCTGATTTTGACTGCATGCTCAGTTTTTTTCCTACTACGTAACGTTTTTGAGAAACGAAAATAAGGTAAAACACCCTAAGTCCGACCTAGTGCCTAATTACGTCCTATTTGATTTATAGCTTAAAAAAGAAAAAAATATCGGGAATTTTTGAAGTAAAAATATAATTTACAAGAAAAGCAAAATACGATGCATTTATTGATATTTGCATATATAATTTTTAAGCTTTAAACCAAATCGAGCGGAATTAGGGAATTACTTAGAATAAAAAATTTATTAATGTGGAGAAATAGTTTTACAAAAAAACTTAAACTTCTTTTTCTTTTATTTGTCAAGACGAATTTTAATATACTAATGAATATTACAATAAGTTTTTAAGATAATTGATTCTAAACTCGGAAAATTTTGAAAATTTGGGTAAAAGCTGCAATTTTTCAGTAATTTATTCGTAAAATATACAAGCATTAAACTTCTTTGACGGAACTGTGTTGATACGGCTTATTTTAAAAAATAGAACCGACAAGTAAAAGTTAGTAATTTTCATCGTTAGTTTGAACTATCTCTGCATAATCATAAATCATTTTCTTATATAAGTATCATTAAAACTGCTAAAGAAACGTCCAAAAATAGTCTAAAAAATCAATATTTTTCGCGTTTAGATTCAAATAACTTTAAAACCTATCAGAATAATAGTATTTGTTAGTATATTGTAATTAGTCTTGAGGATTACAAAAAGTTATTTGGAAAATTTGTTCTGTAATGGACTCTATTTTTTAATTCTAAAAAGTGGCTATAAAGGATTTAAATTATGATAGAAATTCTCTGGTTTTTGAGTCATAAAATCTAAAAAATATATAAGAATATAAGAAATACCTTACTTTACACAAATAGTTTTTTTAAAACCCATCCTTTTTAATTAAATACCAATTTTGATACACCAATGAATTCAAAAATTCCGGTAAGTCTATAAGACATTTGGATGTAAACTCGAAATTTTTTGATTTTTAAGGATTATTTTTGTATTATTTTTTAGCAATTATGATCTAATTGTAAACAAGAAAAATCAGTTTTCATTGGAAAAAATCTTTTTAGTACCTGAATAATATGTAGGAAATCAAATAAATCCGAAATATGATAACTAGGGTAAATTTGTATTTAGGTATATGGCATATTCACAATGAAATCAATCAAATAATTTGACAGAAACCCAAACACAAAGTATGAACGTTATTACAATCGTCATGCAATGCCACTTAAGATGTAAATGTTTTGCAAATGTATCGTATAAATTAAAATTTGTTTTCGTCACCGCAACTACACTCACCCATCTCTGCTTACACAGTCAGCGCACAGTGGGGCAGAATATTTCTTTAAAAGATAAAAAACCAAAATTTTTTGTATTATTAATTAACATAGTGTCTCCAATTTTTTTTTGTGCGTTTCCTCGGTTTTTACCGTTTTTGCACGCCTCATCCTGGCATATCCATACACCCAATAAATAATGACATATTCGTAAATGATTCAAATAAGTTGTTCTTAAAATTCTAAAAAAAGTCAGAGAGATTCGGGTTAATATTAAATTTGATCACAATATTTTTGTTGTTATGAGATAACAATTCAAATACTTATTTAAGTATCATTATTGTTGTTCTAATTATTTATAATATATTCAGTATTAAACATTTTAATTTATGGCAGGTACCACGTTAAGTTATTCCTACCAACTTTTAATTTCGAAAAAGAAGAACACATTGTAATCACAATAGCGTGGAAAAATTATACTTACGGAAACGTATGTATTTTTAATGTTACGTAAAACATGATTGCAGCGAACATTTGAACATGTATGAAAGGTAGCCATATTATTCCACATTCTTAATTTTTCAATAATATTAATAATTAAGTTTTTACCAAATTTTGTTAGTATTTGCACCACTGTGCAGTGGCATGAACAAGTTTCTATTAATTTATAAAAAAAAATGAATAAATAAATAAATAAACAAATAAACCGCACAAGGTGTCAATGATATTTTTATGCGCCTCAATTTCAATTAGCGCTCATTGTGAAAATTTTGCACCATGGTGTGAAACGAAAGTGCGGTGAGGTACCGTGGCTATCCAACCGAAGTTAATTATATACAACATCAAAGCATTTAAATTTGTGTACACTTAAAACATTGGCTACCTCATTTCAGTAACAATTAATTTAATTCTATTGCATATGTTTAGTGTGGGTTAATTAATTTAATTCACATTATAAAATAGTAAAATAAATCAAATTACAGTACAGATATTCTATATTTTTGCAAAAATTAATTAATATATGATAGACCATTTAAAATCGAAAAAATACAAAATTCTTTAACTTTAATAATAATAATAACTTGACGCTACAGCTCTGAAAAACATATAATTGTATTCCAAATGGTGGAGCTTACAGTTTAATGCCGAATCTAAATGGCGGTTTGAGCATTTTTTCTTATGCAATATTTTACACTCATCGTATAGAAAAATGTTTTCTATGAAAAGGTTGTGATAGAACCCGGGACCGTTCGGCTCGTTGTCAAACGCAACAGTGACGTCTTTTGTAGTCCAACGCACTTACCAATCAAGCCACCTAAAATGTGACCTTCGTAAAATCAAAATCGATATCTTAGTGTGTACTTGTAGAATTTAAAATTATTAACTATTTTTATATTACCACTACAGAAATGAATTAAAAACAAGAGTTTTTGATTTTTATAGGTACCTCATGAGCTTGAGTATGATCATATTTCATGTCGAGTCAAAATTTTAGTGATAATATTCTAAAACCAGTTGTAATCCCGGGCTGTTTTTGATTTATTTCGAAACTCATCTGTATTTTAGAAGAGCGTGAAAATTATTTTTTATTTTTATTTAAAAAAAAAATACATCTGCCAAATTTGATAAAAAAATATTTAAACTTCTCGAATTGTAAAGAAATCATTATCATTTATTTATTCGGAGAATCCATTTCTAAATGGATCCATTTCTAATAAAAGAAAACTATTATTTGATTTTATTTTTTTTATAAAAGGTAAATTGAAATCATAGGAAATGATATTTTACAAAACTAAATAATCTGTATACAAAGAATGTCTTTAGAATATGTACAGGATTTGCATTTTTCGAGTTGGGTCCCATCCGCCTATTATGAATGGAATACAACAAATTATAAAAGCTTGAAAAAATAAAGTCATTGTAGATAAAATATCTTTTACATTGTAAAACATAAGTCAATATCGAAAAATAAGTATAACAATACAAAATATGAGGAATGTCTGACTCTAAATCATTTTGATCAGTCAGATACGCTAGTGGGTGGACGAACGAAATTAGCGAATAAACAGCATGAAAATATTTATTTTCGTAATGGTCTAAAAAGTTATTTGGCGAGGATGCGGCTACGGACTCAATTGTTGATATTTTATTTAAACAATTTTCAACACGAATTTTCCGCAGCAGCTTCTGTGAAATCGTTTGATCTTGTAGCAGCGATCGAATAGATTGGGTGCGATAATAACAGCAAAAATAATCAAATGAAAATAGAAACAAATCAAATAATGATTTATGTTGTGGTTGCTGGTAGGCGTGTGTGCAATAAACGCTGGCAAATAATATTAAAATATTATTTATTTCTTAATATAGATGCATTTAAACAAGTTGCCAAGCAACGTAAAAATATTTAACAAATTAACGACATAACTTGTCATTCATATAAAAAAGACATACATTTCAGATGATATCAATGTGAACCAACGTAAATTCTTCGATATTTTCAAATGATCACAGCTAATTTATTAATTAATTCATTCAAAGTTTTTAATATTTTCATTTCTTTAGCACATTAGCGTCTCGGGATTTTCTTCATTTTATCGCATTTTTTATAAAATTTATTAGGACGATGTTTTTATGAGTACCACATATGTCATTTTTGTATAATTCGCTGGTGATGATTTGAATTGCACACTAAAAAAACCATAGATGTTTAGCAGAAATATCACATATCTAAATATAAACTTACTTACAAATTACATAGATTATATTTGAGACAACCATCTATCAAACATCCGACAAATATAATAATAGTTTGGCACTACAGTCCTATAAGAACTTAGACCGAGCTCTCTCACCATTTTGAGCTGTGCGTGTTATATTTCTACTTCAAGTGGTGGGACCTACAGTTTATTGCCGACTCCGAACGGCGGGTGAGAGCTTTTCATAGGCAATGTTTTACTCTCGTAGGTTTGCCATTTACTGCCGAGAGGTAGCGCGGTACAGAAAAATGTTTCTATGAAAAGATGTTGTTAGCCCCAGTCCAGGCTTGAACCGGGGACCGGGGACCGGCTCGCAGTCCAACGCACTAACCACTGAGCTATCGAGCCTACATCCGACAAATACGATAAATATTACTAACAAATCTTTCAAATTTACGATTACGTATAGCAATAAACATATTACAAATCTGTGTTCTCTGGGTATAACAACTTTACTCGACTTATGCTGTTATTACTTGGTCTTGATATTTGCTTTAATATTGTCTCCAAAGCTCCACATCTCTATATGTCACCACTTAATACATGGAAAAACGATAGACAGCTTTAAAAACTCTTCCAAAATGAGGAAAAATGATTTATGCTGTCATGCCTTGAGAGCACAGAAATATGAAGGAGGAATACTTGGAATTGAAATAAAGTTAAATCAAATCGATTTTTATTCATTTTAGATTTAATGCAGTATCCTTAATTAGGCAGATTCGATAAAGAATTTATGAAAAATTCGTTTAAACTGAATGAAGTTTGTTGTTACAATTATAATTTTCATTATTCAAACCTCATGGTAAAAGTTGATTTTTCTGTATGTGCGGTTATCTTTTATGTGGTCAGAGATCACTATGGTTTACGTATCTTGAAGAAAACTGAAAACTTGTAACCGCGAGGCAATTTCCTCAAAATTTATGTACGAAAAATTGAGGAAATATATGTACGTTAGACTGATTCAAATTTGTATGAAAAATCTAGATCTATTTTTTCTTTCGCTCCGCGTCGACATTCTGAAACTAGGACCTCTAAAACTGAGAAGCTTTTAAAACCCGATGTTGCGCAAAGAGCTTAAAGGACATTTTCGAACTTTTAACGACTATTTTCAATTAAATAATTATTATAATTATTATTATTATTATTTGTTAGACTGATTCAAATTTGTATGAAAAATCTAGATCTATTTTTTCTTTCGTTCCGCGTCGACCTTCTGAAACTAGGACCTCTAAAACTGAGAAGCTTTTAAAACCCGATGTTGCGCAAAGAGCTTAAAGGACATTTTCGAACTTTTAACGACTATTTATAATTCAATTATTATTATTATTATTCCAAGTATAAAAAGATATCACTCAGTTTTTTTATTTTAATTTAAATATCTTACTGTAATAATGGTTTTTTAATTATAAATTTTTAGTTAACCGTTACAGTTTCATGGCTTGCCAAACACGTAAAATGTAGACTTTTTTTACTATAGTAATTTTAACGGTCGAAATTTTTAAAATTTTATTCTTACGAATTTCGGGTAACATTTTATTGCACATACAATTTTCTTTAAAATGATATGCCACACTTATATTTTTAGATATCGTTTTATTAGTATATAGTAAAATTTGGCACTCCTGCCTAAAACACTCTCAACCCCAAATTATTCAAGAAAATGTTTCGGATATCCCTCCCGAGTATTTTAAGATCAAAATAAATAAAAATTCGTTGGCACATTTTATTAAATATCACGGTTTAATAATTTTTGAGGTTTTTTGACTTTTTTTTTAATAATAAGTTATTTTTTTGCTTAAACTTTTAAGTTTTCCACTAAAAAAAAACTAATAAAAGTTTTACATAATTTGTCCATGGTTCATAATAAATAGTAAAAAAGCGGTAAAATTGTTTTTTCAAAAATAATCCTTTAACAAGCATTATATCCTTAAGTTGTCCTTATATAGATTAACGTGTATACAAATATTTACCAAACAAAAAGAAAATAAATCAGCTAACTTCTAAAGTTGAAAAGATATTACAATTCAAAATCCAATTTTCGTGAATATTTAGTTGAAAATATTTTAAGATTTTAGTAAACCGTAAATAATGAAGTTTAAAGTCATCAATATTCTTATTGAACCACGTTTTCTAAAAGTAGACTTTATTAGCAACATTCTTGAAGAAAATCTAACTGCTGTCGTGGATATTATCAAAGATATTCATCCAGAAATTAACTCTTTATATAATTTTATTTTTTGATTTCAATCAAAATATATTGTTTTTTAGATTAGGTGCGCATAATTTTACTATTTACTACTAAAACGATATCTAAAAATATAAGACTGACATATAATTTTAAAGATAATTGTATTTGCAATAATACAAAAATGTTATCCCAAACTCGTTAGAATAAAATTTGAAAATTTTCGACCGTTAAAATAACTATAGTAAAAAAAAGTATACATTTTACATGTTTGGAAAGCCTTGAAACTGTAACGGTTAACTAACAATTTGTAATTTAAAAAATCATTATTTCAGTAAGAGCTTTTAAATTAAATAAAAAAAGAAAACTGGGTGATATCTTTTTATACTTGGAATAATAATAATTTTTTTTTGGTTTGGTTTTTTTTAGTTTCAGAAAGTCGACGCGGAGCGAACCATTTTACGATTTTTGGTTTTTGAATCAGTCTAATGTACGTACACCGAGAAATTCAAATTATTTAAGAATGTATTTTTCACTCGTAAATAAAATTAAAAGTGACATTTTAGAAGTAAACGTCCCACTTTAAAATTATAAGTGTCACTTTAAAATTTAAAGTTTTCAAATACGTCTAATTTTCATGTATGCACATTTTTAACCCGCCTTTAGACGGAGTTTTGTCGTTTGTTCCCTTATCACCCCTTCGTAGTTCACTCGGCATTCAACAGAACCACGCATTACAGAGAGAATTCTTTCTTTAGTCGCACGATACGTTTGTGGAACAATCTCCCTGCGTCTGTTTTCCGGACATTTTCGATATTTGCAAACTCAAAACAAACATTTACCGCCACAACTCTATCTTTCCTCCCTCTAACCTATAATCCTTTCCTACGATCAACACTTTGCATTGCATGAATAGGAGGCATCCCCTGTGCGTTGGTTAATTTATAAAAAAAAATGTAAAAGTTACGTCGCAAATCAAAAAATATATAAGTTGAAAAGTTTGCATATCATAATGCGTGAAATCCGAAAGCTCCAATTTCAATTTACTAACATTTCATTAGTGTCCATTTTCCTAGATCGCTCGTTTTATTTATATTTATCCAATAAATAAATATTAATATGTTTTTAATAATATTTTTCATACTGATATACATTAAAAACATTGAACTGTGCATTCAAATTGTTAAAAAATTCCATATTTGTGGATCAAAACTAGCTATAAACAAACAAGATGGATTTTCCTTACAAATTTAATTTTCACTGAATATAACATAATAATTTTTGTTGTGTTTTTTTTTATAGGAAAAGTCTATTCGGGGAAGTGTCTTTTCAGAGAAATGTCTTTCGGTGAAATGGTAATTGGGAGAAGCGTCCACATCGGGGAAATGACTTCGTGGAAATAGTTGTCGCGGCAATGGGTTTCCCGGAAGTGTACATGAACTGCGAATTGAGTGAAAATACAATACAAAAATTGTGAACAACTTTAGAAATATTTAGTATATTATAGACAACCAGTTAAATTATTGTACGAAACTCAATACTTAACATTATGTTATTTGCAACAAAAAGTTTTTGTAAGAACGTAAATAACATTTAGGGTAAACAATTTGACTATTTCATAGACACATATTTTGGTTGAAGCACTATTAATATCTGGGATAAACACTTAATTTCTTACAGTAAACATTAATGTTATTTATGGCAAACAATTTTGAATTTGAGTTTAACATGCAAATTGTTTATGCGTGAACCTAAATAACAATTGCGGTTAACAATATGATTAATTCCTAGAAACGTGTTATCAAACACTTTAATGTTTGTTTGAGAACGAAACGGTGTACACCGATAAAAAAAAGTGCGCTTTAAATTTAAAAATTCACACTACTAATATAGAGGTTTTGCGAATTTAAAAAGAAACAAAAATTTATCGCATTTAAGTTCAATGTATCGAACAGAATTTATGTTCACGATTTGATGAGTTGTACAAATATAAAGGATATCGGAAATGGTAAAAATTTAAACAAAGATTAAAATATAATTTAAAATTAAAAGTACACACTTGTCAATTTATTGTTTTCAAATATCGCTGATATTCATGAATGCATACTTCTAATTATAAAGTGTTTTGTATCAGAACTTAATGTGCCTTTAAAGTATTTTTCTCGGTGTAGTCACTACGGCGCACGAGCTCAAACGCAACAAAAGTACTGAAATCCAGCAATTTGTACCGTCTTGCACGCGCCCTTTTACACTAACAAAGGCAGGCATATATTTCTCTTTCTAAATCACAGGATACACCCCTGTTTTTATCCTACGAGCATTGATTTTATTGTAAGCTTCCTCGTTGAGCGCCGGATAGCGAAACGAGACGGTGGACGATGGCTGCAAGTGACTGACTGGTGGACGGGCTTGCGTTTTATTTGTTTGAAATTGTGTATTTGTCTCTGTGTTTGTATTTGCCGTGTTCAGGGCACCCCGAATTTTGACAGTATTTAATCTGCTCGCACATCGTCCTGGTTGACAAGTAGGATGTTGCTCGAGGTGTATGGGCCGTAAGTTGGTTACGCACTGTGGGGAAAATTGCGTTTTAACTGATTGAGCAGTTAAATTTGTTTGTCCGTAAAACGATGCGAGTGATACATTAATTTATTACTTGCTATGGTGCATGTTTTTTAAATGGCATTTGCTTTTCAAAATTAAATTCATTTACTTCAAGCCTAACAATAATTGAAATAAAATTAGTTTAGGTTACGGTTTCAATCTCCGAAAACAAATAATCGAAATGTTTATTAGTAAAGATAACACGCGTCAATGTAATGTTTTTCCCATTTTAATTCATTTAATTTAGTGTTTTACGACAATGATGTGTCATGGTGCCAGTACGATAACACAGGGTGTAAACCAGGCATAATGGACGCACGCTATTCGAGCACTATACGCCCCGGCGCCACTATACGCCTACGCTAGTGGGTGGAGTTTATTAAATGACGACGTCTGCTGCACGTGCAATCTAACAATGTGCTACTTACTTACTCTAGGATACATTTATATCTATTTAATTTTTTTTATATTTTCTTCGCACACTTTAAGCGATGGTAACGCAAGTCGCTTTGGGACATCGTGGGGTAAATTATTTTTCTACGCTTGAGTGTTTTTTGAAGTGTCGTCCGCATGGCGAAACCACCAGAAAAAAGTTGTTGAGCCATATCTTTAGTTAAAATTGTATTTTTACCTTGTTTCAACGCGAGCAGTGACAAGAAAAACACTCCGAGGTCTCTGGTCATGCCTTACGTAATAGGATAAATTTCTACTAGGGATATAAACAAGTAAAAATTGCTACAATCGGACGCTGATAAAGCCCAAACGAGGGTACTAACAGTGTGCACTATGTCCTCGCAAAGAAGTTACTTTTGTAGAGACACAATTCGTTCCCGAACTGAAAGTATATCTTTGTGTTTCTATGTTAGAAACCGAACAAAAATACAAATCTTATCGTTCTTTTTACGATCGCACATAATTCATAATATTTTGAAAAACTTGAGGGACGACCTCTTTCCTATTTATCTCAGTTTATGGTCTTCTGACCACAATTTTGGTTGCATAGAGACCTTTATTAATTGGATCTGAATAGATGTACTCGACGTATTTCATTGCTCAAAAACATTATTGACATAGTTCAAGACTGATATGCCTCTTTAAGATAATCCTTCTGGAAGTATCGATTTTAATTAATGATTCTAAATATAATGCCATTAACTGTCACTGATCGAAAATAAAACATTAAACCTCTAAAAGTTATGGGATCTTTTTGGTCTATCTGCGAGACAAAACTTTATGATATCCTCTGGATCAATTCTTTCATTTCCAGAAAAATGCGATAATTACCACTTAATAAAAATGATGAAACTAACAAGTAATTCTCAAGATATTTTGCTTGTTTTATGGGTTTGATTAACAACATTAAGAACCATGAAGAACCAATAACAATATTTTGGGTGTGTGCGAATTCGACTAAATTGCTGACTATACTAAACTTTATCAGTAATGCAGTGTTTACTTTTGAATTTTTCAAAAACCGCTAACTACATGTGAAAATTACTCATTATTTTGTCTTTTAATCCGATTTTAAATGATCTGTTGATCGAATAAATTAGATAAAGGCCATTATAAGTTATGACGGACTTAACTTTGGATGAAGTAAGTGCAGAATTGAGACTTAAAACATTTTTGTTTCTCCTGTAAAATTAATTTTGTAAACGGCATTCGAAAATATAGATAGGCGGTTTTGCAGTATCACCAACGATATGATTTATTACGAACTTTAACAATTACCGGATAGTGAATTTTGATTGAATCCAAATTCATTTAATTTTGTTTCGAACTCGCACACACCCTAAGAACCCGAGATCTTGGTGAACTTTGAGCTTTAACAAGGTTTGGTAGCCATACTAATACTGATTCCATGTTACGATTTCGTTATTAATTTAAGTTAGACAAATATATTAATTTCATTTTATAAAATTGATTTAGTTTTAAAACACATTTATCATCAATATACAATTGCAACCTTCATCATCGATTTTAGATATCGGTTTATTTCTGATCGTTTTCGGTTTCAATCTCTGAATATAATTTTAACATGGTTAGATTTAGCTAATATATGTATTTTCAGATCCTGTAACCTTACTTTCTTTATTGAAATGGACTGAAATATTTTCAAGTTGTCCTAAAATAGGTCGATAAAAACGGTTTCTTTGGAAAAATTTAAATGTTGTACACAACCGTTCACTCTCCTTTCACAACCCAGACCTACACCCCCTCAGACTTGTGAAGTAGTGACAAAACGCAAACGTCAGGCACCATTGACTTGGCAACGTTGCCATTAAATATAAATGTGCTACCGAGTGGCACAAGGGGAACTCGAAGGCGGATTAGAGAACGATGTACGAATAAATTTGTTAGTTATGTCAGAGAAAACATTTTTTTGTATTTTTTTTTTTTTTTTGTTTTTATTGTGCTGCCTTTCTATTGTATCGTTCTGCAGCTGCAGCATGTTTATATATTTTCGGGGGATAAGAATCCAAGTAACAGAATTGTGCAGGAAACAAGATAATATATAAATTAAAATATTGATTTTCGTTGAAAAGTTCTGAAGTAGAATCGAAAGACGTCAAATAAGCAGTTTTCTAAAATTTAAAAATATGCTGAGTTATGAGCTTTGAGCATAATTACAGATACATATCATATTAACATTTTATATGCAAACATTTAAAACGAGAAAAAATATTCTAATGGATACGTCAAACATAAATATAAATTTTACATTAATGGTATTCATATAATTTCTTAAGTACTGGCTATACTTAACAAATTTTTAAAATCTATTACAATTTTTGTATGAAAATCGACTTAGCAGGGCAAAGGCAAATTAACAAGCTCTGAGATCAACGTTGCCAGTTTTGTAGGAAAAATACTGTTTATGAGAATTTTTAGCATTTGCGGTATATGAGAATTCTCACACTATATTGAGATTCTTTTTCCCTTGAGAGAATTTTTTTCTCTCGGAAGAGAAAAATCCCTCCCGTGAGAAAAAATTCTCACAAAAGCGATATTTCCTGCACGAGAAACCACACTGCTGGTAAAAAAGGAAGACAAACAACGGAATCTCATTCACTTGAAAATAGATTTATAAAAATATTATATATTTTTAATTGAGGTACTGTGATAATTTAATGGATTTTGCGGAAAATTGTGAGAATTCGAGAAATTGTGAGAAATTGTGAGAATTTGAGAAATTGTGAGAAATTGTGAGAATTTGAGAATTTTGACAGAATTTGTGAGAATTTTCCTACGAGAGATTTTGTGAGAATTTCATGAGGGAAAAAGGTATTTCGTGTGAGAATTGCATCTGGCGACACTGTCTGAGATGTGTTTATATTTAACAAATCTAATTTGTTAAGACTTTTCTTAAAAATTGCCTGAGTTTAAAATTAATCATTATTAATTGTGTTTGTTTAAGAATTCAATAAGTACTGGAAATTAAGAAATTGAGAAGCCAATTATAATTTTTTGACAGCATATTAAAGTTAACGTTCATATAAAATGGTGTTAACTTTAACAATTTAACAATTTAGCACGACTTACCAGTTTACATGAATACCATTATTGTCAATTGAAAAACTTATTTTAAAGTTTTTTGAAAACAACTGTGGCATATGATTAAAAAACAACAAAATAAAAAAAATATTATATATGCATATATATGAGCATTTCCTGGGGTTCCGGACGTGACATTCATACGCTTAAAACTTTAATATCTCGAAGGAAAATTAATGAATTTACTTGATTTTTGATATAGTATTTAAATAGAACTAAGTATCTGCAAAAAATTATAGAATTCTATACCGTAGATCAAAAGATATAAAAAAAGATTTTTATCCGGACGGGATAAAAACGGAAGTAAATATCGAGATTCATATGTAAATTCCAAAATTCAGCGAATTTGACGTACACATAATTTTTTGAAATATTTTTAAAAAAGAGTTGAAATCATGTGCTTTCTTTGTACATTTACACTTTGTTCCTAAAACTTATAGTTTTTTCATAAATCACAGAAAAATTCCGGACGGGACATAAAATTCCGTTTTAAAATATCAGTACGATTTTTATTCTAAAAATACTTTTTTCGTACAATATATTTTTTTGTATTTTCTCTGAACATAGCTGAAACAATTTACTATATTTTTGTTTATATACACTTTGTTCCTAAAGTTTACAGTTATTTCGTAATAAATCGCAGAATAATTCCGGACGTTCCGTATCAAAATTTGCACTACGATTTTTTGCTAAAAATAATTATGTATATGACAATATTAATAATCATTATTACGAATCATTTCGTTTAAAATTTTCAGATGTTTTTTTATGTTTTGTTTACTTTTTTGAACAAACATTTTTTTTGATATTTTTTATACTGTAGTTTTACATTTTTGGTACTCAAAGTTCCGGACGGGACAGATTTCAACTAGCTGTCAAAAATTTTCTAGAATTACTAGGAACATGATGTTTACATTTTTGGAAATACCGAGGAAATTCTGCTTTAGAAACAGTGGATTCAACTCTTTAAAAAATTGTTTCAGTTTTCTATGGTAATAAATGTATCTTTTTGGTTCCGGACGGGACATCGAAAAGCCCTATACAAAAACGAAAATTTTTCGTTATTTTAATTTAGATCATTATTTTTAAGCTTTAGAAATAATTATTAATGCTAACTGAAAAAACAGAAAAGTTAATTAATTTGGTTACTCAAAATACATGAAAAATTGGTATATTTACATATTGCATAGTAACGCAACTTTATGAATATTTTTTTATACGTTACCGTTAACGGAATAGAAATTACTTTTGAGATATTTGGATTCTGATATTTCAGATTCCAAATCAGTCGTTTTTTCAAAGATTTGAGCATTTTAAATATTTCGGTCGTGGTTGACGTTTTTCTGGAAATGCCCATATGTATTTGATTTACGTTCAACATGTATTTGTTTTCACTACATTATTGTATTTTTGTATAACTAAACATTTGACTGCATTTTTATACAAAATTCTACTACATTTGTGTATAAAATAATTATTATATTTTGTATTTGGTCAGATGCTTGAATTTTTTTGTACCTGAACACTTTCATCTTATAGGCGCACTTTAAATAACTTTAAATAATTAAATAATGCAAAAAAACGAGTTTCTGAAATATGTACGAAATGATATTGAAGAAAAAGAAATGGGGTTTGTTTGTATCTTTTCACTTTCGCAGTTTGTCCGTCGTTTGTGCTCACAATTTTCAAATAATTAGAAAATGCAGAATACATAAACAGCCGACGGATTCGGCAATATCTAGCAAAAAAAATTGTACACTGTGTAGCAAAATTATGTCAATTATATACAAATGTATTTAAAAACTAACATAATGTATTCGACTTTGTTGTAATTAGCAAAAACTCGAAAACTGAATTGGATTATATTTCTAGAACATAGTGCAAACTAACAATCAAAATTAATACAATTCTGGTACTTATTCTACTTTTAAAAATATATGGTTTATCCTATTTTTCGTCGAAAGTTGCATTGAAAATAAAAGTCTTTATTGTGTGTTGTGTTAAATGTGTATATAAATGAAATGTTATTCTAAGACATATTAATTCTTAAAAAGTTACGTAAATATACGTATTTTTTTGTAATCCCGAAAATTCCGAGTTCCCAGGGTTTGTCAGACGAGAAAGTGAGCGGGATTCCTTGTTTGTATTCCATAGTAATATCGCATACTAAAACTTACTGCACGATTTTTTTATTTTTTAAATCTGTTTTTGTGAAATTTTTGGCTAAAGCAATAAAATGAAATCGCTAATAAATGCTCGAGAACACTTAATGACAACAAAATATCTATAAAATCATGTGCGAAATTCTCAAGAATTTCTTTTTTTGTTTCTTTTCATTTTATTTCAAAACACATGTACGACGACAGCACGTTATAAATAGCTGCTAATAGCACACAAGATACCGCCATAAATAACGCGGAATCTGCTGAATAACAAAAAAGCCGAATTGAAAATAGATTCAAAATAAACAGTATTACGTTGAAATTTTAATTTTACATTTAGAAAATAAATTTAAATGAATGAGGCAGCAAAAAGTTGAGAACTCTGGCAGGTTTTCAAAATGAAATGCAAAATAAAACCACGAATCACATAATAAATTCTAATTTATCATATTTCATTTGTTCAAAAAAGTGGCCTTAACCGATTTGTACAAGAACATTTAAATTTATGAACTATGTATTATTTGATGTTAATTGTCTTGTCTTGACACATGTTACTTAGCTGTTTTAAAAATAGTGAATTGCGTAATAAATATACTTTAAATTAAATTAATTTATTTGTTTTTTTTTTTATTGTTATAGAATTTATATAGCATCGGTGGCTCGACTGGTTAGTGCATTGGACTACGAATCGAAAAGTCGCTTGATCGTACGAGACTAAAACATTGCTTATCCATCCGCTTATTAGGATAAACGTAATGAGGCTTACAATTACTATTTTAACTATTTGTTCACTTTTTAAGCCGCTATATTTCGGGAACTATGATAGTTAAATTTGCATGCTAATTTTTATTAAATTCAAAGAGGATGACGTCTAAAATGATAATTTTTTTTTGTTTATTTAAAATTAAAATTTTCTATAATTATTTATGCAGATATATAAATCTTTTAATTAAACCCAATTGTATTTTACACCAAATGAAAAAAACCAAATGCTGAGAATTAAATGATTAGAGTTATTCAGTTGTGCTGACATATTTATCTAAATGTATACATACAATACGTAAATTGCTTAAGACAAATATCGGATAAAACACCCCAATAAACATTTCGTCAAACCCTAGCAAATATTTTTTGATTATCCTTGTTTTCAATAATATTTGTTGACTATTCCCTTTAATAATAAAATCGAAATCATGAATTATAAATAATTATATAAAATAGTTCATATAAACTGTAGTAACTTTATTAAAAAGTAATATCAAGTGTCTTAATCAAGTCATTCTAATGTGTAAATATATGTGTATATCAAACATTATGAAATCAACTTAATAGCTGCTGCATAATAAACAGCAAATTGGGTTAAACATTTGTGTTCTACAAGTTCACTAGCATAGATTATTCAATAATTACAATAACTATTTCAAAACTATACTTTCTATGTATGTTCCTTTTCACTTCCTTTTTATATTTCCAATTCCCTTTTATATTTTCTTGATACTGAAAAATACAGTATACGAATATGTTGAGAATTTTTATCAACATCAAGTTTCAAACAATTGTAGTTTTATTGTGTAGTTTAATATGAATATCAAGTGGTCTATTATGCTATTTGCAAACTATGATATATATGTGAATATGAACTATATATAGGCCATTAACAAGAATACAGATCAGCTTGAGGTATTAGTTTAAATAGCAGTCAAGGTTTCCTTCAACTACGGTATGTATGCATATTTTATGTTAGTTGTATATTGGAATATAATTTGAAAAATAGGATAGATAGTAAAAAGACGTTTAGATGGAGAATGCTATATTTTCCAACTTTTTAAATTACCATGCTATTCTCAATACAATTAATTGAAAAAAATTCTTCATTTAAACTTGCAAACCACTTTAATCAAAGGCAAATGCATATTGGGACGGACCGATAAAGATGGGACAAGATTAAAGTATCAGAAATATTTATAACAAAATAAGCAGCAAAGCTATATCTCAAGATTCACACATATTTTTAACAATCTTAGCAGCAATAGCTCATGATGATGAGAAATATTTATAACTTTCCAGTTAATTTATCACTTTAATCGTTGTTGTCTGTTGAGTTTCGTGGTAATCGTATATGTTACATGTAAAATTAAAACTATTTATAAAAGAGCCCAAATCGGCATGAACAATGTTGACCTTTCTGAGTTGCATGTGGTATCTAATTTCTGACTACCTTTTGGTTAGTCAAACTCCTAATTAGAATTGTAATTTTTTAAGTGTTAAATAAGAAACGAATGGCATACTGCGTGTATTGTTAACCGAGTATGCTATTCGTTTCGAAATCGTTACAAGATTCAAATCTTAAAAACATCTTACTGCATGGTAGAAAATTACTTTTCCTGAATTTTTTCATAAAACTTCTCAGTTCAATGACGTATAATTGATATAATCGGGGCATTGAACGAATTGGAAACTATGTAATTTTCAAAAGATACACTCAGGGAAAAACATTGTAAAATCAAGCAAAAACAACTTTAAATCAAGCAAAAGCCGTCATGAAAGTCGAGTAAGGTTGATATTTTTTAATTCACCAACGAACAACGTTGATTTAAGATTGAAATGAGAACGCGTTGCATTTTTATTTTTTTTTTAAAGTTGATATAATCTTAAATCAAAGTTGGTGCAATCTTGATATTAGATTGCTGCAACTTAAAATTGGAAATGCATTTTTAATTTAAAGTTGTAATTTTTGATTTGATGTATTTCAATCTAGTATTAAAATTTTGCATTGTTAAAACATGGTTGTATGATCAAAAGTTGAAAATTTTAAAAACAACTATGACTGTGCTTGATTTTAAAATGTGTTTTTCCTCTGAGTGTACGTTTGGAATAACACGAAAAAATATATGATGATTCAAAACACTCTCTCTCGTCACAGTTTTTGATTATGAATTATCTTTGTGAAAAAGTTTGTATATTTTTTAAATTTTACTCAATTTTTGCTTGTACGTGGTACGAAAATTATGAGTAATCAGGAGACCGAAATCTACCAGCAATCATTAAGTTTTTTAAAGACCAAACTATGTTAGTTGGCAGATGTTTTCCAAAGCAATATAAGCCTCAAAATCTATTCGATACATCGATGTATTTTTTCGATATGTCGTATAACTGTTCAATTCTTATTGGCGAATCAAAACTAGCTAAATTTAATTAAATTTGATTATTTATGGATTTCGTTTTTAAATTAAACACTTTAAATTACCATTTGCTTCATACAAGGTTTTCGTTTTTTTCTCAAAATGATATAATATGGACTTAGACATGTTTGATTCGCAACGCCTATAATAAGAAAAAGTTTGAAGTCGAATACTAAATTTTTATCCTAATATATGTTATTTTGGTTATTTGACAAATAAAAACTTTTAAAATCTTCATCAAAATTTAAATTATTTACCTAATAATGCATCGAAAACATCGACGTTTTTGTTGGAAACATCGGAAAACATCGACATAATATATTGACCAAAACAACGATGTTTTTTTCAGATGGACAGTTAACGTGTAAATAAATTTCATATTGGGTAAATTCAAGACGATTTGTGAGCGTGGGAGCTGAATAAAATTAAATTAAAAGTATTTATTTCAATTTGTAACAAAAATTATTTAAATTCAAATTATATACGGCTATAATGGTAAACAAAATATAATTGATATAATATAGTGTCGTACACCCAGAAAAAAATTCCTTCAAATCCCATTAAAATTGGTCAATAGGACAATTATTGATTTAATAGTATACAAAAAATAAAAATTTTCATATAAACTCAATGGCAATGTCATGGTATTTTCTAGTATTTAATGGTATTTTCCGATTAAAATAATAATTTATCCTATTGAATATTTTTAATAGTAAAAAACTATTATTTATATAGTATTTTTTTCTGGGTGTAGCTATAATTAATTTTGTTGAATTCTTTATTGGATGTTTTACATTTTTTTGCAAAAAATGCAATATTTGATTAATTCACTTATTGTATTTACCACAGTCGGTGCACTCAATACAAACAGTGGCAGTGTCGCGCTAATTTCCCGTTGACGGGTGTCGACGTTCAATTTATTTTATGTAAATTCTAATTTTATTATGAACGCGTGTGAGTTAAGTATTTTGTTTTAGACTCTATAATATATGCAAATGACTGTGACCGACAGTCTGGGTTGGCATTAAGTGTTCCGTGTCGTGGGCGGGAATAATATAAGCTGAAGATAAATTAGGCATAATTGAATTTCCAATAAGCCTGTGTGAAGAGCTCTACATAAAATGCCTTTCGGCAAAGTGTTGTATTGAAGGTGCATTTTGGTGTAATAACTCTAAGTTCGGACTTTTTGTATCCCTATGTTGGTCTAAAAATACATCGATATTCGTAATGATTCGAGCTATTGCACTGATGATGGATTTTGACATATTGACAAAAACATTGATATTTTTGATTCATCGTAGCGAAAAAATATATTGTAGCTATTCTGTGAAATAAAACTTATTTTAAGTTAGCCGACTTATAACATTCGATGGGCGTTAATTTATTGTTATGAGCCAAAATTAGTGGAAAGTTATTACCTTCCGTAAAACTCCACCTTAAGAAAAACACATAACATGTTTCCGACAGTCATTCGTGTTAAATTTCGTGCAGTTTTCTATTTGCTGTGGGAAATAAATATAGTGTTGCCATTAAATGTACCAAATAACTAAATAAAATATTTAAAAAGTTGTAACGAGTACTCAAATATTCGCTATGAATATTCGTTGCATTTTGTAGATGTTTTGTAAGTTTATCAATCATTAATTCTACAAATTTAGTATTGCATAAAAAAGGCATCCCTACGTTTTTTTTCAATGAATGTATTTGGTATTAATATTCATTAAAGAGTAATAAGTACTCGAACCGACCTACACTGCTCGCACTACAAACTTCACAGCACAAACACCCGCGAAACACGCGTGTGTCACGATTCGCGTCGGTTCGGTCGTCGTGTTGCCAAGTACAGCGGCTTGTACTGTGACTTCTGCAGTGTCTCTCAGCACTATCGTTAATTTATAATGCAACCGCACGCTTTAATGTTATTATTTGTTATATTAAATGGTTCGCTCATTGTCAGATCGTATTTTACATGAAGAAAAAATACACACAATAAAAAACAACAGCAGTGGAACCCAGTGAAACCATTTACAAGTTTTATTTTTACACCTTGAACACTGATAAAATATAAATAAAATTTGAAGTAATTTTCTGAAATATTCGTTAAAATGATACATATAATATTGCGTATATAGAAATATTACGAATACTTTTAAAGAATAAAGTTTTTTAAATTCTATGCAAAATATTGGTGAATCTTTAAATTGCTGCAGTTTATCAACCAGCCTATTTTTGAAAACCTTTTATTTTTAAACATCAAATATTATTTTTGTTCGTTTTTTAGTGTCTGTTGTTGTGTACGATTTACTGCTACACATGTGATAGAAACAAAGCACTTGAAATATTCTATAGTGTATTAGTGCACATTTTCAAGTTGGACAAACTGTGAAAAAATAACGAGAAAAAATAAACCAGTAGCTCGTTTCTGTAAATCAAGCGATAAAATTTTAGATTTCTGTGTCGTCAAAATTGTTCAAATGTCAACAAAATTATTCGACAAGAAATGAAAATTGCGTCATTTTGACGTCAAATTGACAATATGAGTCGGCAACTTTGATCGACAAAATTACAGAAACCACCTACAGATACAAGAAATTATTTTATAAATGCATCATTGATGTTTTTAAGTGTAGCTAAGCTGTATGTCTATCCACATGTCTGTCGGTATTGTGTTTTCAACCACGACGTCGCACTGACATTCACTGGGACTGTTTGACTACGAACAAAAGCCACATCATATCGCCTTTGCAAACTCAAATCGTTGCTCATTTACTGACGGTCGTTTCCCACATTGTTTTGTCCCCCCATATTTTATGTCTATGCGCCATACTCTGTAAACACCCCCCTGAACGCTGAACAAGTTCGCACCCCAGGCAATTAAAAAAATATGTATATTTTCGACAGTATTTAGCGCTATCAACCAAACGGAATTTCATACCATGTTAATATTATATATTCGTGAATATTTAAACGGAAATTATTGAAAAACGCCCTAATTTTATTAAGTATTTATAGCAAACACATTTATTCGAATAAATTAAAAACAAACGTATTAAAATTACAACTAAAGTCTAAAAAAAAATTCAAATATATTATAATCTAAAAATAGCCATTACTTTCGTCTATATTGACTTATTAGATATGTAAATAAATGGAGTTATTTTCGTCTAAACAGAACATTAATAATATTATTGTATTTTACAAATTATGGTATATTTAATTGTATAGTTATTCATTCTATAAAAAATCATATGTTTAATAAGTGAATGTCGATTTAAATGTATGCCCAGTCCATCTCGGTTCTACACGACCATAAAATCATCTAAAATAATGAAATATCTCAGTTTTAAAATCATGACAAATTTAAGATTTTGTGTATTTAATAAATTTGAACGACGCATCGTACGCAAAATGTTCGAACATCGCCTTAACATTTAACGTATTTACGCTTGACTTCGCCTGGTAGGTGGTCTAAACTAGGGATGTCTATTTGGTAGCATGGAATTCCGGAATTTTTCCATAAATTTGTCCCGAAATAATTTTGGGATATAAAAACGAATTTTCGGGATGGCAAAAACGTTTTTAATTGTTTTCTATGTAATTAGCCAAAGTGTGAATGTAGATAAGTAAAATTTAAGTTGGTCGACTTAAGTTTTGGCGCGTTTCACAGTCTTCACTTAAGTGTGCACAAATATATTATAAGACATATCGTCGATGATACTGCAAAATCGCCTAACTGCATGTGAAAATTGCGCCTAATTTTGTGTTATAATCCGGTTTTAAATGATATGTTGATCGGATAAATTAGATAAATGGCATTATAAGTTATGACATTCACAATTTTGTATGAAGTAAGTGCAGAATTGAGATTATAAATAGTTTTGTTTCTTCTGTAAAATTCATTTTGTAAGAGGTATTCGAAAATGTAGATAGGCGGTTTTGCAGCATCACCGACGATTGGCAGCACGATATGTATGAAATTTGGTTTTGTTTATATTGAATTGTTCTATGAAACGTTTTTTCACTGTTAAAAAGTTCGAGGAAAAACCGATACTTAAGTGTGAATTTCTAAAACAAATCATTTAAAATTTATTCTATTTTCTACAAACATAATTCTTATAAGAAAAAGAAAGACACGTCTAAAAGTATTACAATCTGTTGGAGTTTGATTTCTTTTTCCAGGGATTATCCCGTGATTGTATTTTAAAATTCCGGTATTGCAAAAACTGTTGACATCCCTAGTCAAAACGCTGCTTTGTTTTTTCCAATTGTAGTAGTATTAAAATGTTTCGGTCTACTTAGGACGTGGTTCCACGCTGTTCCGCGGACCCGTGCACCCCCTCGCCTTCCATTAATCTGCTTAACCTTTCTGTGTCGTTTGTTCGATCAGTCGGTAGGTCGGTCATTCGGACGGTCGACACATACAGTATATGTTTTGCGCGTCGGAACGACTTACAGATTGTTTTTCGTTCCCTTCGTGCCAACGGCCAATGTGTTGTATAGTGTTGTCGGCTGTCGGCCCGTCGCAACGTGCCGTTGCCAATAAAACAATTCAAATTGTCTGTGTTGTTTTCTCTGGGTGGTTGTGCTTGTTTTTGCTATTGTCGTTATGCCGACTTCTATTGTGGTTTCGTTTCGATATTATCACATTTATTATAAATGACAAATTTACGTAATATTGTTTATACTTATGTGGTTGTCACTGTCAGAGGTGCGTGCGTGTCTATTAGGCATTAATTCGAGGTCACATGCCTGTATTTTAGGGCTTCGTCGCGGCGTTCGTGTGGCATAATACATAATGTTTAATTTATTAGGGTAGGCATCCACTGAAGAGGCGAATAGGCAATCCCGTTTAATAACCCAAACATTGACTAACGTTGAACAAGTAAAATTCAATAGCTTTCTTCGCCAATGTAACCGGTAGAATATGAAATTACCCGGCCCATTTATTACAAATTACAAGACATATAAAATAGTGTTGAGTTGTGCCGAATTACCCGAGTGGAAATTGAACAACCACATTTCAAATTCGTCCTTGATCAGAATACGAAAAGCATTCCTAATAAAGACCATCTGACTTAATCTTAATCGGGGTCGACTACATGGAGGGAAATAAAATCCTAAAACTCGAGTAAAATTCGGTTCGAATGAAAAATAGTAGAATTTGACTAATATCAATAAAATACTACTAAAATACTAGAATTTATTAACTGAATATTAAGAAAGCAAATATCTTAGTTGTGAAAAAGTAAACAAACTTTATTCTACTGGACTTTGAGAAGTGAAAACCAAAAAGAACACGTTAAATTATTGCTGTAATCTTCGCAAAAGGAACACGTGTTCATTAAATTTTGGGAAGTAACAGCAACAACATTTTTGATACCTAAGCAATTAATAACTGAATTCAAGAATAATTCTACTTAGTTACTTTTTTTTTGATACCTAAGAAATTAATAACTGAATTCAAGAATAATTCTACTTAGTTACATTTTTTGGCAACTCAGTAAATCTTTTTCTTAAAATTCAGGATTTTCGGTTTAGCTGTATATCACTCCATATACTTCTTGATTCGTTCTGGATTTTAGAACTTCTTTCCCTACGTGTAAGGTATGCCTTATTTTAAATAAATATAAGTCTACCTAATCTATTTTAATGAGAAACCAGATCTAAAGCCAACTTAAGGTAAACTGATCGGAAACTTATAAAAAGCATGATTGGAATCGTATTATTGTTATCTGAATGGATATTACAAAAAAATGTATAAGAGAAACTCCACACCAAATCGACAAACAAAGTCAATTTGGGTAACTGATGAAGAGTATAATGTTTTTATTCATTTTTTGTAACAGTTCTCCAGAAATATAGTGGTCCCAAGTAGACCGCGAAATGCAAAAATTTCGTCGAAATCTCGTTTTAGACCTAAGAAAACACCCTTTTTCAAAATTTAAGTAGTAACTGAGTAAAAGTGGTCATTGTCCTTCTAATTTTATGTCCGTAAAGCCCTTCATACTTTAGACCATGGATTGAAACCTAAACGAATAACGGTTTCGATTTCGGTTTCGGTTTTTTCCGCGTTTCGGTTTCGGTTACGGTTTCGGTTTTAAGTTTTTATAACGAAACGATTTCGGTATACCGGTTTCATGTTAAGGTTTCGGTTTTGATTTCGGTTTTTGTATAAATTTTCTTTTTTCCATATTTTTCAAATAATTTAACATTGTTTGTATGGTGCTAAGTTATGTTCAAATTTTGATATTGGGGTAAAGTGCAAAACGTAACTTAAACAATGTTTGTTGCTATTGTAGTTGAAATATTGTGTTTTATTAATTATTTAATTGATTACGCCAAGAAAAAATTTTAATTTAAAATTTCGTGACCACAAACCAATAAAAAGCAACTTTTTGATATAATCTGAGATATGATCTGAATTGCAAAGAAGAAGAATTTTGTACACTTTCCATCCATAAAAGCCAAAGAAATTAAATTTCAACAATTCAGTGAACAGCAATATATGTAAAATATATGTAAAATTTGCAAGAGAAAGGCAAGAAATGGTAATCTTGTTCTTGATCTTGTTCATAATAAATATAAGGAATATTTCGTATAGGCATATTTCTGTTTTCGTCAGTGATTAAAAAAAATCCGTATGCTACACGCACTGTATGTAAAGAGAACACATATAATATCTTGCAGGGTAACATTTTTTTTTGCGAACACAAACTCAAACGCTAACGCTACAAAGCGAGCACTAACAGAAAGAAGAGAATACAACAATAACGAATTACGATTTGTATATACACACTTTCACAACGATAACTCTTTGTTGCTATCCGGTATCATCGCATGGCAACAAACAGACGCAAGACAACAGACAGACGCATGACAACGGACAGACGCATGACAGCAGACAGCCGCATGACACAACAGTTCATGTATGTATCTAGTACAGCTATGTAATTGGCAACAACAACGAGTTTTCTTTGTGGTACAAAAAATTTTCCGGCAAAAATTCTATCAAAAGCTTGGATGCTGCTATATTGTCATGCTGCTTTATTTGCATTTCTGTTGTTGTTGCACTTTCATACGAATCAGCGGATTTGTGAAAAAAAACACAAAAAGCTAAATGAGGTACACTGTAAGCTAAATGAGGTACACTGTGAAAATGTTCATATATTATTTTTTGTTTGTTTTATAAGTTGAATGAAATAATGCACATAGAACTTGACTTAAGTAAACTTCATGATTTTACAATTAATAAAAAAACTATGTATAAAAATAAAACAATAACAATAATGTGCATATGCACAATCGATGTTCGAACTAGCGTAGCGAAGAAAAGCGAAAAAAACATTGTTTTGTCTATTTTATCTTATTGAAGCGACTTTTGACGCTATTTACCGCTACAAAAGTGCTTCACAAAGTGCTTTAAGATGCTTTTATTCTTTAGCCTTGAAAAATGTTGGGAACTCAAAATTTTATTAAATGACATTTTACTTATGATCTCTATATAAAATAAATAATGTTTTTCTGTTTCTATTTATAGGTACTTTTTTAAAAACCGTTTTAAACCGGTATAAAACCGAAACCGTTTATATCGGTTTTGGATATCGGTTTATTTTTGATTTTCGTATAACGGTTTGGTTACGGTTTCGGTTTTAAAAATTAAACGGTTTTAAACGGATATCGGTTTCGGGTTCGGCTACGGTTTCAATCCTTGCTTTAGACCCTTTTTAACATTCTAAAAAAATCATTAAAGAGTAGAGCTAATTTGATAAAACTGACGACATTTTTTAGTGTTACAAATGTATACGAAATTGGTTGCGACCTTACTGTACTAAAATGAAAATAAAGAAAATACCATCAAAATACTATATGGAAATTTGATATTAACATTTATAACAAATCAACAAAAATTCATGATTAAATAGACTAAAGAGTACTTGACACATAAGTGAAATAAAACTCTTTATCAGCCTAAAAACGTAATTCAAACCCCTTACCGCTCAGTCGATTAATTCGTACTTAAATATTGTATAAGTATGAAGATTATTTTCAAAAGGAGAATTATTGCTACCCTTGCCATTTAGGCAACACTCTATAGGTACCCTCTTTGGCTGTGAGTATGCCCTTGTGTGTCAACATGTTGTATTATAATTATGACCCTCATCAAATCTATAAAGAAGGGGTCGTGAGCAGGAAGTCGTTTGAATATACGGAACAAAAGTAAAAAGAAGTATGTTAGGAAAAGTGTAAAACTGATTCTCATAAATACAAAATCTAATGATTTTGAGTTGACTCTATTATAGTAAACTGGGGCAACAGTGGTTTAAGAATTTATTACAACATATATAAATAATGGAATAACAAATAAATTATATTTACCGATTTTAATATGCAAATAATAAAAAAAAACAAAAATTAAATTAAATTCAAATTTGATCATTTGCCCTAAATCGCAGAATTTATTTTTTAAAATATGATGAAATCAAAATACCATCTTGAAATTTGGCATATACATTTGTATTAAATCAATCAAAATATGTGATTTTTTTGCAGAATTTTAAAAAGGTTTCTTTTTAAGGACATCAATTTTGAATTGTTAGGATAATGACGACGGGCCACATGTTAAAGTTTAGAAGTAACAGCTTAATTTTTCCTAAAATCCTGTTCTATAAGTTTTAAAACGAGCCATTAACGGAGTTTCTAGTAGTTATACTTTAAGAAATTTTGAAATATGAACAACCATACAAAAGTAATTTTTGGCCCATTTTTTGAAAAACTGTATCTCTGGAAGTAGTGGTCGAAAAAAAAATTGGATAATGCATATCTCAATAAGCTTTATCAGCTGCACAAATTTCATTTAAATCGAAAAGGTAAAATCTCAAAATTTACTTTTTTTAGTCGATTTGGTGTGGAATGGCCCAATAGCCATTAATGGCAGATAAATACTTTTTATTAAAATTTTTATGTAATTATTAAATATATACATTTTTCTAAAAAATATATTCGTATCAGTTGGAAAATATTTTACTAGTGGAATATTTTATTCCACTCTGGGCAAACAGCCTGGTAGTCCTATTAGCATCAGCTATACCACCACATATCATAAGCGCATCCGTTATAACGAACCCTGATAGTCTTTCCCACTATTTGTTCGACAGTCTGTAACTCGTCCGACACTAATCCTCTTTCCATTTTTGCTACATATGCGCACATTTATTTCTCTCTTTCGGTTAGTTCGGAAACAATGAAAAACATGCAAAGCATACATTATACAATTCATGTCCCTCGGGTG
Organism: Dryomyza anilis; assembly: GCA_951804985.1. NCBI lineage: Eukaryota > Metazoa > Arthropoda > Insecta > Diptera > Dryomyzidae > Dryomyza > Dryomyza anilis. The sequence goes on along the minus strand of OX638133.1, from coordinate 45,879,820 downwards.
TATACACTAAGCAACAACAACAACACCAACGTAGAAAAAAACAAACCAGCACAAAAATTAAAGTCGGTCGATCACAACTACTAGAGTTCTACTACAGATTATAGTTGTCACCTAGTTTGAGCGTTGTCAGAACCCGATTTTCTTATGACCATGGTGGGGAAATTATCGTGGTATTTGTTCCTTGTCACATTACGTCTATTGACGTTACAACTATAGTTACATGACCACTAATAGGGTACATTTTTACAAGGGCAATTCATATCAATTAACCAAAATAACAAAGAAGACTTTTTTTTGAAAAAAATTGTTCAGGTACGACAAAATTACATATATTGATTCTAATGTCAATTTACAAAAAAGTAGCATATTGCAATACGATGATAATTATTTTATCTTATACGAAAGATATCAATCTAACGAATAACGATTTGATTTTCATTGATCTACTCGTTTCGGTTTCGGCATTGAATTTTAAAACGAAACATTTTCGGTATATCGATGCATTTTACCATTTCAGTTAAAATTACGTTTTTATACCGTAAACTCTTGTGATACAGTATATAATATAGGTATTAGTTGATATTGAATCGATCCTTAGGAGGTCAATAAGGAAAAATATATATTCCTGGGGCCTTGACAATTGTTTCAACAAGAAAAATATCGTATGCACGATAGCAGATTCTTGATTCACGTATTCAGTTAAAAACTTTTAATCATTTTTTAAATTGAAGGTTTTGAAATCTAAACTACATTTCAAAAAAAGTATTTGTTATAAACAGGATACCGAATCACGTTCACAACAACAACAAAAAAATAACGTTAACAAAAATTGTAGAGGAAAACGTGACCTCAAGTGTCGAGCAGCTATGTATAAACGTAAGATAGTGTATAAGAGATACGTGATGTAAAAACGATACTTTTTGTTTTCGACATAGGTAAATGATTCCTCCTGATCAGCTTCGCTAGATGAAATTACAATAAGTATTTTCATTTTACCACAGCAAATTCTCACAAATTACCACACTGTATATTTACCACAATTTCCCAAATATTACCACAAATTACCGAAAAATATTGCAATTACCCCAAAATACCAATTTACAAAATAATACGACAATTACCACAAAATAGTACATAATTCCACCAAATACTACCACAAAAGAATTAAAGTTACATAAAATGTATATTAATTTTAATAGAAATAAGTATAAATACCAATAAACATAATAAATAAAACGATTTAGTTACTTATTTTATGTAATATAACAAACAGTAAGAGTGGTAATTTTTTCCTACGTGTGGTAATTTTTTTCCCACACAGAGAAAAATACTATATGTGGTAATATTTGCGTGTGGTAATTACCACATGCCACAAATGATGAAAAACTACCAAAAGCATATTTTTCCTACATATCTGGCGACATTGCTCCTGATCAGCATTACTTCCTAAGTAGTTTTAGCTATTTCATCTGTCTGTCTTGCTGTCTTTCCGTACACACGATAACTTGAAAATTGCAAGACCGATTGCGTTGAAATTTTATTTCAATTTATCGTCGTTGTAGAACGAAAAGTCACTAAATACATTTTAATGAAAAACTAAAATTGTTAGTTTGTTGATTAATATATAAAAAGTAATTGATGCATTTTAAAGATGAAATATTAATTAATAGATTTACATGTTCTTATCATGTTGTAAAAAAATCATCGATGAAAGATTGACAGATATATAAATATTTTTGTTAGTGAATATTTGACATTTTGAAAATGTATTTGGTGACTTTTCGTTCTACAAGAGACTATATTTTAAATAAAATATAGTTCTGACTTTGGCAATAGGACTGGTTCACAAAATCTTGTGTAGCGGTTTCGGGTTTGTTTTTAATATTTGTATAAAGGATTTATTTTTTATTACGATTTCAAACCATGACGGTTTCTTCTGCTAAAAGCGCTTTTTTAAAATTCGTAATATATTGATATATTTAGGTACAAGCACACAAAGACAAATATGATTTGAAAAGTAACTTTAGTTACAAACGCATGCACCAGTTCATACAGACGAACCTTAGTGGTATAGGGTACAATAATAATGGAGGACATAGAGCATGTGGTAGAAGAGCGTGTGCTCGTGTGCTGCTGCTGATGTTGTTGTCCAGGCTCGCTGTTTGTCGACGAGACACAATTGCGAATTAAAGTGCTGCAAACATGGGGGGACTAATAAGGGACTCATTCGATTTTCTAACTTCGATGTAGTCATGATTGTCGGAGCACCGTTTGTATTTGTTGGCAAGAATGCACAGTGGCAAGGAAGCACGGTAGATGTGGATAAATTAGACACGATATGCTCTTTACTGATGGAGGGTACGAAAACAATTATGGCAACGAACCGTTCTATAAGGGGTGACATATGACATAGGCCTTACAGGGTAGAATTTACTGTACGATGTTTATTTCGAGCAATATTTAGATAAACCTAAAGTTCTGAATTTTAACGGTAAAATATGAAAGGGTTGCCTTAAAGAGTTATGACTTTTAAATCTTCTGTAGATTTGGAGAGTTTAATCAAAAAGGGGTCTTCTTTACTTGAAAATCAATAAAACCTTTCTAAATTTGTCAATATTGCATTTTTTAAAATCTAACTTGATTTATCTGGCCCAAAAAAAAAAAATATGTGAGAAACAAGTCTATCATATAAAAAATTATAGAATGACAAAATAACTAAATTCAGATAAAGGTTTTCTCACCCCTCGATGAAACCCTCTTGCCAATGTCACTTGCCTGTTTAAGAATGCAATAAAACCACATATGCATCACTGGCACACATTTCTTTTTTAATGGAACCAATTTGTGTCTTTTTTGAATAATTGTCTTTAGGTAGCAGTGCCTAATTTTCCAAACAATGAACACGAAAATGGAAGCAAATACAAAACAATAAAAAATGTTTAAGTAAAACTTTGGAAGAATAGGAAGATAAGAATATTTATGTAAATCTATGCATGGCAATACAATAATAGAGGAGGTAAAAAAATCCCATAACCATTAATACTTATACAAACCCCTATGAATAATAATAAATATTCGTCAGATACATTTGCCTTTATAAACGTTGTTTGCGATCCTGTACCTGGATGTTCATATACACACAGACATATCATGTTTCCTCAAACACATACCCAAACTAAACATACAAACTTCATTCATAATATAAATTCTTACACTAAAAATAAAATCTGATTAAAATACATGAAATAGTTCGTGTATTTTACGAAAATCGTGAAATTATACTTCGAAAATACACAATAGATCATTCGTAAGTTTAAGAATTTATCTGCGAAAGTTATTCGTACATAATACGAAATATTGTACATATATTCGTACATTTTACGAAAATATTCGTACTTTTAACAATAAATCGTAACTTGACGAATATATTAGTTATTTGTATTTAATAAAGGATTGAAACCGTAACCGAAACCGATATTCGTTTAAAACCGATTCATTTTGAAAACCGAATAAAAGGTTTCGGTTTTATACTGGTTTTTAACAGTATAAAATCAGACAGCAATCAATCAATTATTTTATTTTATACACTCAGGGAAAAAATCATGTAAATTTAAACAGAAATTAAACAGATTTCATGTTTTTTTTTTCAAACAGATTGATCATGTTAAGTGATTTTTGTGATACTGAATTTTAATAGTTGAAAATGTAAAGTTAACATGAATATCAGTTTAATTTATAGAATTGTTGTAGTTTTCCATAGTTAAAAGTATCATGTAAAATTAACAGGAGTCTGTTCAATAAATTATCTGTCAAAATTATCTGAGTGTATTATATTGAAGCTCTAAAGTACAAGACATGTTTAAATATCTTTTAATAAAATCTGAGGTTCCCAAAATAAAAACTTCTTGTTGTAGAAAAATATTCACAGGTTGTTTTTTGAGACAACATATATTTTCATTCATATGTAGAGCGGTACATCGAATTAAGCACAGCCAACTCCAAGCTTCACTACGTTAGTGTCGTTCGTCGTCCCACTATGCATGTGATGAAAACGTATATCTATTTTTACTAATTATTCGTAAAAAACACAAATATTTCGTAAAATTCTACATATAGTTTCAAAATTTACGAATGTTTAGTAATTTATTCGTGAAATGCTCATAGTTTTACGAACAATTATTTGCAAAATATGTTATTATATCGTACAAAATTGTAATAAATATAACGAAAGTTTCGTAAATAAAAAAATTGTAAGTTTATTATTATTTTAATTTTACGAATATTGATTCATAATATACACGAATCGTTCGTAAAATGTTTCGTGTATTTTACGAAAAAGAAATCACGGAAAAATATTTCGTAATATGTCCTAGAAATTATTTTGAGTGTGTGCATTTTCGACTTCATCATCATTGTTCTGCCTATTTCATCGAGGGTTATAAACATTTATCAGTTTAAAATATTTCTTCAAATAGTGGTTATTTCAACAGAATCCAGGTCAGAATTGAGAAATGTTTCCCAAAGAATGCGAAACTTATTACAAACTGATCCTGATTCAAAAAAAAAGATGCTCATCGATCCATTTCCACTTGCCAGGTTTTTATTTATCAACATGTAGATCCGGCTAAAAAACGGAAAACTTAAATGCAATTTAAAAATCATATTTAGGACAGCGTTTAAAGCGACAGCATGGGTTTACTTCATGTTGCTCTTCTTTCAAAAAGTGCGCTGAATAGTAGAAGCAAACAAGGCGAAACAATTTGAGTCAAATATACATATGTGAACGAAAATAAAGAAATACGACCAAATAAATGTCCACTTTTATGAACATCATTGCCAGATACGTATCCGAAGTATGGAGCCAAACGACAAGTCAGATACATCCACTACGAAGACACACCAACCTTTGTAAGAACTACAAAAAAAAAAGAAAAAGAAATAAAAGAAAAATTGAAGTCGGAGCGAGAAAATTGTGCAAAATGATAATCAAATGTGATTCGCAAAACGATGCTGGGAGCCAAGTTGAACCATGTTGAAGACGAGAATGATCCAAAGTGTACACAGAAGTCACAAGGGTACACAGGGAAAAGAGAATAGCGAAAAAGATTCACGACTTCTTTGAGCGATGCAGTGTACTTCTGCCTACTACAACCATTAACAAGTTAGGTACCCTCCTTACATACGTTCACTTTGTTTACAGTACAATGGAAAGAATAAAATGTTTAGGGATTTAAAAGGAACGTTCGACGTTAGGAGATGTTCAAATTCAGTGACATGCACTGGGTATATTTTAAAAGTAAACATATTTAGTAAGAAATTAATAAATAAGCTCTACTTTTTAATAGTACTTTTGGTGAATATTTTATGACTGCACATTCGTCACTACCCAGTCAGCAATTCGATTCGATATCGCTTCGAGACTGTTTCGACATGTCGGGGAATTTATTCGATATCGCTTACGATTCTCTTATCTAAATGATACTCCAATTCGTTTTCAGATTAACGCAGATATTGTAACAAGATAATAAATTTTTCTCGTTACCAGAGTTATTCCTAAATCGAACCGATAGAGAATATACAACGATAATTGTACAAAAAAAAACACGTTATATCGTTAAAAAAATTGAAATTGTCTGATTATACAAATTTTAAATTAAATTTTATTAAATGTTGCCTTTATTTAATATAAATTAGAAATATCAACGAAATCTATTTGCGATTCTCGTCTTTGATGTCGCTTCGACCTTGTTTCGAGATGTCGAGGAGTTCATTCGATTTCGATAACGACTTCGTACATGCAGGGAAAAAATTAATTGGATATGTTTGAACTCAAATATAATCTGTTCTTAAAAATCAATAAATATTTATACCCTACACTAAGAGTGAAAGGGTATATTCAGTTTGGTACGCCGTTTGTAACACCCAGAAGGAAGCATCTCCGGTATGGAATAGTATATATATTCTTGATCAGCATTACCTCCTGAGTCGATTTAGCGATGTCCGTCTGTCCGTCTGTCTGTCCGTCCGTCTGTCTGTCTGTCTGTCTGTCTGTTGAAATCCCTACTACTTTTAAAATTGAAGAGCTAGATAAATGAAACTTATAACTTAGATTACATATACCTACGCTGTATGTGCGTAAAAATTGGCGAGAACGGTCCATTGTGACCTATGATCCGACCACTTATGTTCAAGATCAATTTTTATGTATACGTGCTTAGGTAAACTTTTTTGGTCAAATATATATTGATATCATGCTCAAATACATGATAATAATGTTTTCCGGCGAAAAGACTTCTGATTCACAAAAAAAATGAATGGAAATTCTTCAGCGATTGCATGTTTGTAGTTATTTTCAGGATTCGTATACCCTGGTAACCTATATATCACTTTGAATGGTAACCACACATATGTAAAGGGTATTTATAGAAGGCTTAGACCGACTATAATTTTGATAATCCTAACTATCATAATTACACCTACTTTAAAATTTCCCATGTGATCTAACCTTCCCAACTGGTTTTAGAATTTTGTTCTAAATATAATATATTCACAATTTTAATAAATTAAATATAATATGTAAAATGTGAATAAAACTATTTAAGCCATTAACATATTTTATTTGCAGCTTCATTGTATCATAAATATATTTGCGTAAAAAATATACATAATGTTTCGATATAAATTTATTATATTTGCGTAAACTTTGTATATGTGTTTTATGGTTTGATTTATTCTCTTTATTTGCTGTATCAGTTAAACAGTTGAGTGCAACGTGAGTGGTTGTCGTCGTCGTCTTAAATAAGTAAGTATAAAAAGGGTTAAAAAATCGAAAATTAATGAATAAATTAAAGTGAAAAACAATAAAAATATGTGTTGTGGTTAATAACTAAAAAGTTAAAAATGTCCGTATAAGCAGATAGAAGAAAAAAGAGTCTAAAAGCAATTGCACTACAATAAAACTTATATTTGCAAATTATACTGCAAAGAAAATTATCTTTGCGAAAGAAAAGGATGCGCTTTTTGTGTGTTTAATATTATTTACATAACATAAGCCAAACATAATTTGCTTTACAAATCAATTTGCGAATAATTTTATATTTGGAGATTAAACTATTTGCTTTATTTTTTTTATTTATTTCTCAATATATAATTAAACAATATTTTCTTTATTTTCAACACCCTTGCTTGTGCGGATGTACAGGACAAAGGCCTCAACATCTAGATCAACCACGACAAGGCTGGGGATGGCGCAATTATTAAATTAATTGTATTTAGATCCAAATAAATAAAATGTTTAACCCAAACTAAACTTTTAATTGCATATAAAGAAAATGTTTATGATGTAATATGTTCACAGGCGAAACATATTTATATTCCCACCGAAATATATCTTATGTTTAGTTCCAAACATATTATGTATGGAATATAAAATACCTTTGTCTCTATGGAAACGTATTATGTTTAGAGCCAAACATATTATGTTTACACTATCGCAAATATATATTATGTTTACAGTGTTATCCAAACATATACGTTGTTTGCTGATAATTATGTTTGGGGGAGTCATTTTTTTCTCTGCGTATCTATATTATACTACAATTCGTATTAAGATCTACGGAGATATCGTAACGATATAATGAAGATATTCGAAACGAGAAAAAAAAACGATTGCGATATCGATGTGATAAATATTTAAATATCGTATTTTTTCCATCAATTTTATTATACGAAAAATTATAACATTAGTAGTAATAAAGCAACGCAGTTAGAGAAAATTTCAATCATCGAAGAGCTCCGAGACAAGGCAGACTCTGATATATTATATAATCTCTTTCCGAAAGCGTATGATTTCTTCATCTACTCTCATTGATCTCATAACGTCAAATATCTAAACGAATGAACGAACTCGAATGCTTTCTTCAAGATATCCAACCAGTTTCGAAGCGATATTGAATCGAATGGCAGACTGTATAAACGCAGTCTGCCATTTGTTTCGATATTGATCCGAGAACGATGCGATTTGTCGAAGAATTCGTATGATATCGAATCAGATTTCAGTCTAACATCGCACGCCAAAACGTAATAAATTGCACGTATAGATTGCACGTATAGATTGCGTATAGATCGTATAGATCGATACGGCATATCGCAGTTTTTTCGAAATGAGAATAAAACGATTCGCATCGAATAGTGCAATGATATCGAGATTAGTTCGAAAAATATTGCGATATCGATGTGAAAAATATTATAATATCATAGATGTCATAAAATATTCTAGTGCGAAAAATTTTAAAAATTCGAAATTGTTTATCAAAGTTAAATTGACAAACTTCGATCATCAAAGATCTCCGAGCCCTGACATACTGAGAAATGTTATTTTTTTGGTATATACTATGCGATTACAATAGGAACGTATTTCAAAAAAGAAAAATCGCAAACAGCGGTAAAAAAAACAATCAGTCAAAATGGCCAGTGTCTGATAAATATATCGGATGAATGTGTGGCGCGTAATTTGAGATATAATCTGCCAAAAAAAAGGTTGTTTAAGGTACAATAAAAAAATCTTCGTTATTAGTTTTATTTTTTTAAATGAGTAAAAATTATACGCGTCAAAGAACACACAACATGCTATGCTGCAAAAATAAGCGACGGGTTGGTTGGTTACCAACGACAGTCAGAAGGCTAGAGCTGAAAAAGGGTTACGAGGGCTGAAGCAAAAGAGCGAAGGAATTAATAAGAAGAACTTGGGGGAAAAACTGAAGCCATAACATGCAGCAAGCAGCAGGAGCTAAAATCCCAAAGCAGCAACGATGTGCAGCTATTTTTGTTTTTTTTTTTGTTTAATTCAAAAGAGTGTTTTACAAAACAAAACCGAGAACACGCAAAAGGGGAATGCGACCGAAGATGACTGTCATGACATGGAACAAAGGAGCGAAGTTACGCCGGAGGCAATCAAGCAACTGCGAAGAATGATGATGATGATGGAGAATCTTCGTAAATAATAAAAAAAAGAAGCTATAACTAAAAAAAACTGTGCAAGTAAAGCCAATTGCACTGCAGGGAAGGCTCTGAAGACTACAAAGGCTATTTTAACAGGAGTACTTGAGAAGACAGAGGAAAAAAACACGAAAATGTTGAGCTCGATAAAAAAAATAAAAAATAAAAAAAGGAGAAAGCAAAAGAAGCTAAGTGTGAACTTTTGTAACACGATCACGTAGTTGGGCAGCATGTACGACTACTTATGACTGACAAACATGAACATTTTTCACAAACACATAAAAATGCAGAAAAAGACCCATCTGGAAATCGTCGAATTTATGACAAAAAAATCATGTCCAGTAGGAATGCGAGATGTTTAAAATCACTATATTGATTTCAAGGTTTAGAAAAAAGCGATATTGGATCGATCCTGTTTTAAGGGTTAGTTTTTTTTAGTGGTAATTATAAAAATGTAGTTAAATAAAATTGCAAATAAATAAATATAGAATAGTGTTTTTTAAAATTATAATCCAAGACTTCTAAGATTGTATTCAGATTTTATACATGAACTAGTATTTGTTTTCATTGGGGCATATCATAACACAAATGGTACGTGTTATGAAATTTTGTTTTCTTAAATCGTTTGGTAAGTGGAGATAAAAATGGACATCGAAAATTATCCTTATGAATTCTCCTACAAGTAACCCTCAAAAAATAACCCACAAGTGTATGCAGAAAAAAATATGAATTTTAAGGTGTATTTTATTTGTTGCATAACATTTTATGTTCATACTACACTTTTATGTTCATACTACACTTTTTATCAGTAGTAGGAAAAAATAAAAACAAATGAGTTCAGATTCTTATCATTGCCTCATACTCAGTTTTTCAGATTGCCTCAAGTTTTTGAGTTTTTACGTAAAACTAATATACACAATTCTCGTGTTTTTCTACATATTTTGGTCTATACATATTTATTCTTGTATTCTATTGAGAATACTTCTGCTAATATTTTGAAATAAACCACATAAAAGTCGGATTGATCTGACGAATGTTATGACAAGTCAAACGCAAAAAATATGAATTTTAAGGTGTATCTATTTTTTGTTGCATAACATCTATGATTTTCATAATTAATTAAAAGTACATATCATATATCAGACTTGATCTATGATTCTATACTTCCTCTTACTTTGCTTTTGCATGTCACTCTTTAGAAAATTTAAATCAAAAATCATAAGAGTGAATTTGTATTTAATCTGAAGATTTAAATAGTGATTTGCAAAAACAAAGTAAAATGAATCATAGAATTATGGATCTAGTTTCATAAATGATATATAATTTTATTGAACTATGAAAACTTAATATGTTGTGCAATAAATAATAGGTACACCTAAAAGTAAATATTTTTTGTTTGACTGGTCATTACTTCGGTCAGATTAATCCAAATTTCATGAAGTTTATTTCAAAATATTAGCTAATATATTTTCAGAGGAATATCAGAAATTGGAGTAGAACGAGAGAACCCAACTAGAACGAGAGAACACACGACCTAGTAGGTGTAATCGATAATTTCTTGATATTAGCCGGTATTGCCTTAAACAAAAACACTGCACTGAATGGAATTTAAAATACCACTATAAAATTGTGCATATAATTAAACTACGAGTGACGTTTAAGTAAACTGAGTTTAAACTACCACTGCAAAACTGGCGCTGGGATTTCCAAGGGGCTCAAACATAGAACTAAATAAAATCGCACAAACATATTTTTAATTATTTGCAGAAATAAGTTTTGATTCTTTTGGACCTCTGATAAGTGTTTTCCTAATACACAAAATGTATTTAAATTCAAACATTTCTGCTCAAAAGTGTTATATGCTATAAATTCCCAATACAACCATTCAGCGTTTGCACACTCAGTCTTAAACCGATTTAATGAAGTGCCACTGAATCGCATTTAGTTCCTTTTTAAAACCCGTTGGCATACAACATGGTTACTGTCCGAAGCAGCAATAGCAGCTCTACAACTGCAATTAATGTCATCAATGGGTGGGACCGACTACCAAGTCCAAGTTAATAAAAACACTTAGTACAGTGCGACAAAGTCAAGCAGTTGCCGATTCGCGTTTCGGAAACCGGTGAAAACCCCGATTTGACTGACGGCAGAAAATGCAACACAGAAGCCGAGAAAAAAAGGACTGCGCTAAAATGTAATCATAATAAAATCTACTTGTTAAGTGAAAAAACAACTCGGTCGACTGATTAAAACAACTGCCAAGAATCAAAGCAGCAGCAGCAACAACAACAAGGAACTATCTATGTAAAAAAAAAACACACACAACAAAGAATGTTGCTGCAACCTGCTGAACGGCATTCTTCAGATACAAATCGATTGAAATGTATTTGTGGCTCAATGTATCCGCCAGATACAGCGTGCTACACTCACTTAACTGAATTAGTTTCAATTGCAATTTTTAAAATAACTTTAAACAAATATTCGATCAGTTTTTTTTTTTATTTATTTACTTTTTTTCTTTTAGTGGTTTTTGTTGTTTATGTTGCCTTTTGAAGAACTTGTTTGATATTTATGCGAAAGCAATGCGTTCGCATGCACGAGTGCATTAAGAAATCACAAGATACGCAGTAAAGATACTACAACAACATCAATTAAAACACAGCAAAGTTAACGCGAAAATGTACGCGAAACGGAAATCGACTACAGGCGCACATTTAGCTGCTGTAGATACAGATGCATGTATCCGAGTATCTGCATATCTGTCGAATGTACATTTACGCGTTGTCAACAATTAGGCAATATTTACACTGTTTTGGTATTTTTTTATTTATTTTATTCTTTGTATGAGCTGAAAAAAAAAAAAAACAGTTGGGAAGGTTAGATCACATGGGAAATTTTAAAGTAGGTGTTATTATGATAGTTACGATTATCAAAATTATAGTCGGTCTAAGCCGACTATAAATACCCTACACATATGTGTGATTACCATTCAAAGTGATATATAGGTCACCAGGGTATACGAATCCTGAAAATAACTACAAACATTCAATCGCTGAAGAATTTCCATTCATTTGATACCCATATTTACAAATGGGTAGGTGTACCGAATTTCGGATTTTTTTTTGTGAACCACAAGTCTTTTCGCCGGAAAACATTATTATCATGTATTTGAACATGATGTCAATATATATTTGACCAAAAAAGTATACCTAAGCACGTATACATTAAAATTGATCTTTATATGTACATTTTATATAAGGTATTTGAACATAAGTGGTCGGATCATAGGTCACAACGGACCGATCTCGCACATACAGCGTAGGTATATTAGTAATCTAAGTTATAAGTTTCATTTATCTAGCTCTTCAATTTTAAAAGTAGTAGGGATTTCAACAGACAGACAGACGGACAGACAGACGGACAGACAGACAGACAGACGGACATCGCTAAATCGACTCAGGAGATCATGCTGATCAAGAATATATATACTTTTCCATACCGGAGATGCTTCCTTCTGGGTGTTACAAACGGCGTACCAAACTGAATATACCCTTTCACTCTTAGTGTAGAGTATAAAAATAAAATTAAACATGGACTTAAATCTATTAAAAGCATGTAAACAAAATATTTTTAGTTTTTTTTTATTCGTAACTTTAAAACTTAACATGGTAAAAAGAAAAAAATAGTTGAAGATTTATATATCTGAATGAGATTGGTTGGACACCATTTCTTCTAACTTTGTTGAGAACGCTAATCCAACTAGCGTTTATTTTATTTCAGTTTTACAAAATATTAATTTTTTTCGAAGAATTAAATTTATTTAAGCCAAAAAATTTTAATCTCGACGTAGATCTAGGCAGTTTGAAGGGTTACGGTCCTTTTGAACTATTTGTATCATACGGTTCTATTCGTGTTTTAACAGTCCCTCGCTCGTTTATTTTGGAACTTAAATCCATTTCATCGCTTTTATTTTGAACTTCAATTGATCTCAATTTAATTCGGATCTTTACTTTTTGAAAATGTGAAATACGTATTTAAATAATGTACATTACATTTTTTGCCACATCTCTTATGCCCGATTTACATTGTATCTTATGTGAGTCTCACTGTATCTCCTAGGGTTGCATTTCTTCAAAAAAATGATATTTTTATATGAAAATTTTAAACAATGCAACCCCAGGAGATACAGTGAGACTCACAGTAGATACAATGTAAATGGGGCATTATTGATTGTTGGGCGTAGATTCGGGATGTAACATTTCGAATAGGGTTGTGCGATTAATCGTTTTACCGGATATTCTGAATTATCGCAATTACGATTAATCAATAATTCGATTAATTGTATTTTTCAATTAACCAAAAATACGATTAATCGGTTAATTATAACTTTCAATTAATCTGAATTCAAATAATTTCTATTTGAGAACATAGAAATTGCTGTCTACAAAAATATACAAACAAAAATTTTGTTTTTCTTTAAAAAATATTTAATTTAATATACAAAAGCCAAATTAGATGCTTAGCAAGTAGAATGTCGTTATTTATACTTATTCCAAAAACAATTAATCGTATTTCAATTAATCATATTTCTGATTAACCGATTAATCGTTATTTTGATTAATCACAAAAGCTAATTTACCGATTATTCGTATTTTCGGATAATCAAAAAATACAATTACCCGAATAATTGATTAATCGTGATTACGACTAATCAGACTTTCCAGTAAATCGATTAATCGCACAGCCCTAGTTTCGACAAATGCGTTCATAATATATATTAGCAGTGAAAATAAATAATAACTACGTCTAAAAACGTCTCACAGTGTATATATTTATATCAAGTATAGAAGTATTTACAAACATAATGTTTCAATACCATTTTCCTATTTTACAAAGTTTAATTTTACAAATAGAACTGGAACCAGTAATATTAATGACGATTAGATTATAAAATTCAGGTGTATTAAACTGAAATTTAGAACGCTTTCGATAGACTGTGCAAATCTGCAACAATTTTGAATAATAAAAAAATTAAGATTTATGTGTGTCCGAATATTTTAAATTATTTCTATTTTCTTGATTATTTTTTGATTATCAAATAATCAAAAAAAATCTAACAAAAATATAAAAATCAAAAAAAAATTGTAGACGAATTACTTTTTTTGATTATTTTTAAATATTTAAAAAAAGTAGTCGAATTACTTTTTTTTGATTATTTTCAAATAATGAAAAAAAATAGATCCGACTACTCGTTTTTGATTGTTTTAAAGTAGTCGTGAAAATAATCAAAAAAAAGTACTAAGAATCAAATTGCTTTTTGATTATGATTTGATTTTTTATTACGAGTCTTTAATAATCGTAATCAGAAGTAATTGTAATCAAATTTTTAAAAATTTTCATTCAGTCGCCCTCATAAGCATTCGTTGAAGACGGATGTGTAATACATTTTTTAACCCTTTAAAGACTGCCAAGGCAAATATGCTCCAGGAGATTACGCAGTGCATTTTTTCCCATCATGTTTCCACATAATGCAGACATCAGATGCTAAGAATTGTCCGATTTTGCACCTAGCACCACTACGTTATTTCAGAATAAATTGAATATCTCTACGTGCAAATTCAAAAAATATTCCGAAAAATGTCAGTAAGGTAAATTTTAAAACATTTTTTTCAATTTTGGCAGCTAAAATAAAATTTTTTTTTCATAAAACAAAAATTTTGTATGAGTCAGATTCTGGATATGTCTTTTTGAGACGTGAGCTCAAATTTCATTTAATTTTTTTTTTCAAAATACGATTCTTGTTTATATTGTGAAAATTTTTTATTTATAAATATAGTATTATCATTTATACGATAAATTAAAAAAAAAACTGTGGTTTTCCGGTATTTTTTATTTACAAACACTTTTTAATTATAATTTATCACAAAATTTTAAGGAATTTGTAATTATCTACAACTTGAGTAATAGTCAAACGCATTAAAAAAAAAAACATTAATATTGTTTACGCTCTGTTGCAACTTTGTGGTTTCCACTTTTTGTCGTTTCCAATTTGCCCTTTTTCAATAGCAATTAACCAAGTGAGTACATACTCATGTCTGTCTGTATGTAAGCGTACGTGAGTTGGGAAGGGGCTGTGTTTAATTTGCTCTAATGTTTAAGTTGTGTTCCCATGTCTAGTTTGTAATTCTCTTTCAGGGGTTCCAATCCCGAAGCTTTCGTACAATCCCGAGAGTTTGGTTTTAGAAAAAAATTAAAAATGTGTAATACGGGTCTTAAAAATGAATGTACTTCAATAGTAACATTGACATTTAACATGTTCATAAAGTCACAAGTCGGGTTATGGCAAGATGGGTTTGCTTACGAGAAGGTTGGCAATTTGCTATAATAGCTTTGAAGAAAATTGCGAACCCACTTAGACCATACCTGGTCCATTGTGTACCCAAGTGTAGTCATATGTGGTGATGTCCTGTGGATTTTTTGTGGTCTAATATTCACAGCAGGACAGGATATACAGTTTCAGTGTTTTGTTAGGATATCATTTATATCAGAGATTTTTCACTGTTTCGAGAAGTGGTAAAATAGATTCTGCAGATACAGTTCTTATACATTTTTTATGCAAATTTAACTCATTATTTGAATTAAAAAATATTGCATTTTTACTCTAAAAATGCAGTTAAAAATAAACACGTTTTTTTTCATGGAAAGCATACTTTTTTTTTATTTTAATTTTAAATGCATTCAGCATTTCCTAGAATTCCCTTGTAGATCATGAAATCACTTTTACAATGTAAACATTTGAAAACAATAAATTTTATATATAGATGAACATTTTCGTTTAGAAAAGTCGCATTGATTTAAAAAAATATGGAGCTGAATATTTCCATATTTATTTGAAATTAGTACATTTTTGGGTAGAGCATTCTAAATTATTTTTTAGTTCTTATATGTCTTTACTAATACTCTTCTTCTTTTTTCGCAAAGCAATTTCTCAGACAGATATTGGATCTCTCTCATTTTGTAGGTTAAAATTTAATTATTCGTAGTATCCGATAGTAATTAAATCTTAATATAGAGTAAAAACATTTATACATTTAAATGGTAATCTTGTTCTTGCACGCGAAGTCTTGCTCTTATTCTTGCAGCAACATATGATCTTGTTCTTGGTCTTGTTCTTGCAATACCTTTCTTGCTCTTGCTTGCAAAATTTTTCTTTTTAAATTTTAAATAAAAGATCGACAACAAATATCTTAAACTGCATATTAATTATGAAAACGAATTAAATATGAACACTATTAGTATTTAAGTTTTTTTTTTACAGATTAACCAACACTCAGGGGATGCCCCCTATTTATGCAAAGCACAGTGTTGATCGTAGGAAAGGATTAGGGCTAGAGGAAGGAAGGAAAGATGAGGTAGTGTCGGTGAATATTTGTTTTGAATTTGCCAATATCAAAAATGTCGGGAAAAACAGACGCAAACGAATCGTGCGACTGAAGAACGAATTCTCTCTATAATGCGTGGTTCTGTTGAGATCCGAGTGGACTACGAAGGGGTGGGCTTGATTCGATGCCCGAGTCGAACGAGAGAACACACGACCTGGTGGAATCAGGCCATGTATCTATCTCCCTCGAACACTTACCATTGTAATACCTATAAAACAGGCTTACACACCCAACGGTCCTTCGGTGCTCAAGAGAGCCATTAGAGGATGAACTATTTTAATCCCCTATTAAATATATTGCACGTTGTTGGATTCGGTCCAGGAACCCCAAAGAAAATTAAGAAGGTCATTGTTGTGTGTGTCATTCATAATAATAATAATAGTTTGGCTCTACAGTCCTGTATAGAACTTCTGCCGAGCTCTCTCACCATTTTGAGCTGTGCGTGTTATATTTGTACTCAAAGTGGTGGGACCTACAGTTTATTGCCGAATCCGAACGGCTGGTGAGAGCTTTTCATAGGCAATGGTTTTACTCTCGTAGGTTTGCCATTTACTGACGAGAGGTAGCGCGGTATAAAAAAATGTTTCTATGAAAAGATTTTGTTAGGCCCAGTCCAGGCTTGAACCGGGGACCTTTCGGCTCGCAGTCCAACGCACTAACCACTGAGCTACCGCGGCTACCGTGTCATTCATAGTGCGTCTTTTACTCTCAATCTCCAAAGAGTTTGAGCGCTAGTTGAACGAATATGAATGACAAATGTTACTGTCATCCGCAAAGGATCAATGACAGAAGGTCATTGATAAATACCAGAAATAGGGACGGGGATAGGACGGAACCCTGCGGAACTCCAGAATTGATGGAATGTTGTTCGGAGAACACACCATCCATCGCAACTCGTATTGAACGACCCTGGATAAAACTCGATATCCATCGAGTAAAAGATTCACCGACACCATATGCAATTAGTTTTGAAACGAGGGCTTTATGCCACACTCGATCAAAAGCCTTGGAAATATCCAGAGCAACAACCTTACTTTCCCCGAAAAGGTGAAGACAATTATTCCACTTTTCGGAGAGGACCGCCATCAAGTCAATTGTGGATCTGGTCCTACGGAAACCATATTGTCGGCCACTAAGTAATTCGTTTCGCTCTAGATAGTACACAAAGTGGAAGTTAATTACGCTTTCTATTACCTTGGAGAGCGCAGAGCATATTGAAATGGGTCGGTAATTGGCAGGGTCCGTAGCCTCGCCCTTTTTCGGAACTGGCTGGACATTGGCAACCTTCCAACAAGATGGAAAAACTCCTGTCGTGTAGGAGATGTTGAAAAGGTTACGCAACGGACAAGCCAGCGTTGACGCGCACTTCTTCAACACATGGGCAGATATGTCATCTGGCCCATAGGCTTTGTTAATGTTGAGGTTTGCTAAAACCTTTTTAACTGCCCGAGTTCGAAAATGAATCTCCGGCATTGCAGAAGAAACAAAATCGACATCGGGCAGTGGTTGATTGATATCTGGGAGCGTTGAATTATTTGCAAATAATTCTGCCAAGAGATTAGCTTTATCAACCGGGTCAGTGAAGGTCTGGCCATTCATAATAAGAGTTGGAGTAGACGATGTCATCTGATTCTTCACCCTTTTTACGAATGACCAGAAATTTTTACTACCTCTATGGTAGAGTAGGACCTTTTTACGCGCGTTTTGTTCGTGAAGAAACTTTTCGCGCGAGATCACGGCATTACAGCGATTCCTAGCCTGTATGCGAAGTCTTTCTGTGTCAGCATTCCTGTTAGAACGCCAATTCCTCTTTCGACCTGACTGCAATCCTGCAAGTCTCATTAAACCATAAAAAAACTAATAAAAAATAATTGATTTATCAAGTGATGTTGACGAGACAATTCAAAATCTAAAGGCCATAAGAAAATGAACATATACATTCATAAAAAATATAAGGAATATTGCGTATAGGCATATTTCTGTTCACGTACCGTATGTCAAGAGAACACAAATAATATCTTGCAGGGTAACATTTATCTTTGCGAAAACAAACTCAAAGCGATTACTAACAGAATGAAGAGAATGCAACAATAACGAATTACGATGCGTATACACACACTTTCACAGCGACAACTCTTCGTTGCTATCCTGTATCATCGCATGGCAACAAACAGACGCATGACAACAGACAATCGCGTGGCACCAGACTACATGTATGTATATAGTAGAGCTATCTAGTTGGCAACAACAACGAGTTTTCTTTGTGGTACAACAAATTTCACGCCAAAAATTCTATCAAAATCTTGTATGCTGCTTTATTCGCATTTTTGTTGTTGTTGCACTTTCAAACGGATTTGTGAAAATAAAACAAAAACACTAAAAGCAATTTCAGCTAATTGTGGTACACTGTGATAATGTCCATATATTTTTTTTTGTTTTTATAAGTTAAATGATATAATGCACATAGAACTTAACTTAAGAAAAACTTCATGATTTTACAATTAACAAAAAACTATGTATAAAAGTAAAACAAAATAATAATAATGTGAATAGCACAATGCATATGCACAATCGATGTACGAACTAGCGTAGCGAAGAAAAGAGAAACAATTTTTTTTTCTCATTTATCTTTTTTTAAGTCGCCATATTTCTGGAACCACATTTCTGAAACTAGAGGTTAAAAATTATTAATTTTTCTTAGTTTAGTATCACAAAACGTTCCTGCAAAATTTTATCAATTTCAAAGAAGATGATGTCAAAAATGCTTATTTTTCGTTGATTTAAAATGGAATATCCCTATGGGTACTCACGTGATTTTAAGTGAGTGTGAATAGAACTAATAAATGTCCGTGATTTACTGTGAGCGAGTACAATCTTTGAGTGAATGATTTTACGTGAGACGAACATCTCGCAGAATTTAAAGACGTGATATTAGAATATAATATGATTCAAAATAATTATTTTTTATAATTATTATGCTTCGTTAAAAATTATTATAGTTACTGATTATTTTGCGTAATCCCGGGATTGTAAGCCCTATTTCATCACGTCGTGTTGAACATCCATAAACACAATCAGTAGTAAAGCATCGAATACATTAAAATACGAAAAGCGTAAAGAGCATAGTCAACTACTTTAAAATAACGTGTCGATGAAATTGCACAGTGGTCGCAAACTACTTTTCAAGGCGTAATCAATTATCTTCGGAACCACCCCAACCGAATTTTAACATAAAAGTAAAAAAAAATTGTGTATTTGGACATTGTATATTCAGAGTGCTTAATATTTGATGTTAGTGATTGTGAGTTGAATGGTTATGGAAATAAAAGATTAGTAATGTTAGCAGTTTATCCAAATTAAATAATTTTTATTTTAATTTTACATTAAAAACTATAGAAAATTTAACATTTATGATAAAGTGTTTACTACTTATAAAAGTCCCATACAAATTGTTTGGTTTCGTGATTAAATGTATAATGGATGTATTATTAGAAGCTTACAAAAATTAAAAGAAATCGTGGTTTCGTTTCTACTCTTAAAAACTAAACATGATAGTTACACAAGTGAGCATTTTCTTTATATATTAGTGAAAGGTTTTCAAAAAAAAAGGTTTTTTACTTAACTGATTTTTATCTTCATAGCTTTCGGTGGCTCGATTGGTTAGTGCCTTGGTCTACAAGCCGAAGGGTACCGGATTCGATTGTCAACAACTTTTCATTGAAATCATTTTTCTATACGACACTACCTCTCGGCAGTCAACGGCATATCTACGAGAGTATAACATTGCCTAAGAAAAGCTTTCACCCCGCCCGTCGGTTTCGACAATAAATCACCACTTTTGAGTACAAATGCTGGTTTAATAATGCCATGTTCCTATAAAATATATTCTAAAAAAATAATTTAAAAAAAACATGAATTTTATCGTCACAGCCATATGCAGAGGGTGTAAGGTGTTTGGCTTAAAATACGTTCAAAAGAAAAATGTATTAGCCGGACGAACTTCCATTCGGAATTTTAAGTATCGCTGTAATTCTGTCTGTCGGTTTGGCTGTCTGTAGAGTAGACAGACGGCCAGTGAATAAATACACTCACATCTAGCAGCCAGTCATGCATTTATAGGTTCATGAATATGTATGAATTGACAGGCTTTTGAACAAATTACAAAGTTAATTGACATTGAAAACGTTTTGCATCGCATGGTGCCGGCCCAAGAAGGTCTGGTTGCACGCTCCGTGCTCAATGAGTTGCAAGCAATCGAGGTGTCACAAATTAAAGTAAGGGACGTCAGGAGAAACCTCTCAAGTTAATCATAATGTCAAGACAAGTGCTACGTAAAATGCGGATATGTGAATAGGTCATCTATGAATTTTAAATTCGTTTCCTTTAGTATTTTTCACTGCCGTTCTAATTTTTACTTTGGTAGATTAACCATTACAGAACAATCTATGGCGAGATCACAAATAAAAATAAGGAGCTCTCACAAAATATTACAAAAAATCACATGTTTCCTCATCATTATCTGTCTGGATCATTAGTTCAAATCTAATATAATTTTTCATTGTTTAATAAAATAAACAATTGCGTAATAAGATTTTTAGTATTCTTGGACATAGTAAATGAATATTTTAACTGTTACACAATTCTAAGGCGCCCGAATGGTCCAGACAGTTAGTCCTGTGGAAATGAATGAGTTTTTGTAATATAAATAAAAAGATTATATGTGTATATTAAAAAATCATTAATAAAAACCAAACAACTATGTGGTTTTTTTTACATGTTGGCAACATTGCCCATACGGCACAAACGTCTACATACCAATTTATTTCAGTATTAACCACAATTTATGTTACCTGCAAGAGACAAGAAAATTATTGAATATTAATAATGTGTAAAAGAAATGCAAACAAACAAAATGTAATCGAAAACATTCAATAGATTTAAAAATAATTAAAGCCCAACTAAAAATAAAGAAGTAAAATCCATCGGACATTTCTAACAGCATCATCAGATTAAATTGTAGAGTTTACCAATGTGTTTGCTACTGTGCAGGAAACAAAACATAAAAAAACACGAAAGAAGTCAGTAAGAAAAATTTTAAATATGCGCATATTCAAGTAGAGAACTTCGAACTAGTGGCTCGAAAAATTCTCGTATCGAAACCCGTTCTGTCCCATCGGTAGGTACGACAAACAGAGAATTCGATATTCGACCGTACACTAGAGACTAGTCAACAAGCCATGAAAAGTGGATTTGATTTTAATGCATTGAAGTAGATACTTTTAGGTTGCCTGCAGATAAAACTTAGTTACTACATCGAATGAAAAGCAGCACAAACAATTATGTATACACCGAAAAAATTGTACAGTAAAATTAACTACTTTTATGCATTTTGACTTTATTAATGTAGGTGTGTTCCAAATTTTAATACGATCGAATTTATGTTTTTCGGTTGTGTTTACCATTTTTTGAATCATTTATATAGATATTTTAGTCAAATATTTGATTTTTTGGTCAAAAGTATATTTTGGGACATGCCTGATAAATTCGCAGATAAAATCACAGAAAATCTTCTAAATATATTATCTCAGCAATAATGGGGTGAAGCCATTGAGGCATAACTGTAACATTTTCTTATTTTTAAATGTTTGTTTCATGGTTGAAGTATATACAGGTTAGTTCATCTAGACAGTTAGTTGGCACACAGAATGTTGAGAATTTTAATTGCACTTAATTTTCACTATTTTATTAAAGTTTCACTTCACAAATTAACTATTTCACATTCTAAATAAACGATGGTTCATTTTGAAATCCTGGAGATTTCAAAACTTTTTTTAATGTTGAGATTTGTTGATGTCGAAATTTTGAGTTTATGTTAATTTTCTGAACTTGTAAACGAAGCATTGATGTTCTGTTTTAAAATGTTCGTAAAAAATGTTGAGACTTTCAAACCGTTTTCAAAAAAAAGTGAATTTCTTCTTTGTATTTCATTTGAACATATTATGGCCCGGTTTCACAGTGCACACTTAAGTGTCGATTTTTTCTCAAACTATACTTAAGTGTGAAAAATCGTTTCACAGCACAAAGTGACCAATATTCCCCACTTAAGTTTTACTGAAGTGTGCTTTCTGTCAATTGAATATTTATGACAACAGAATAATACAAACTGACACTAACGAATTAAATTTGCCTTATTTTCGCGGATTATTGTATATTAACCAAATTAAAAGTGACTCCAATCATTGGAGTAATTTTTCGCAGTCATAACTTATTCGGTCACCACTATTATCTACCGTTGTACGCGAAATTAACTTCCTTTTTTGAATAATACACAATTCTCCTTATGTTGCGAACAGCGAAATGTTTAAAATATAATACACGTGAATCTACAATAATTTAATTTATAATAACTGCATTCTCATTAAAAATTTAAAATTTTGCACTGCATTTGTACAAAAAAACGTATTTTTTATGACAGATAATTTAAACAAAAACATTTGTCATATATGTCGTGCTGCCATATTTTTTAAAATATATTTGTACGAATTTGAGTGGAGACTGTGAAACGCAAAAAAACTTAAGTAGACAAAAAATCTTAAATTTTCCTCAACTCAAATTTTATTTAAGTGCGCACTGTGATAATATACAATTTTTGTCAATTCATTTTTTCAATATTTATGATATACGATATATTTTATGGTTTTATTCATTAATATCTCAAAGTTTTGATTAATATCGTACTGGCTTTTCAAAAGTATATAAATTTTGCTTCAATTGATTTTAAAGTTGTCAGATATATAATTATTAGACTGTTTTTAAATCTATTACTGAACTTTTTTAGAATAAGTTGGTTAGTTGTTTTTTCTAAACCGATACAGTTTGATAATTTTTAAATACATTTGCCTTTATTTGACATCATTTTGCTACACCATGTATTAGAACTTCGTCTTCTACACATTGCAGAAAGCATTATTATTTGCAATGACAAACGAATTCGTTGACTACATATTGTAGAAACTCTTTTTGGTTTTTTTTTTTTGCATTTTTGTAATTATTTAAAGAACTCAAGCGTACCTAAGCATCTTACCGAAACGCATAGTTGCCAGTTCCGTGGGAAATTTCCCATTTGTGGGAATTTTTAGTGGCTGTGGGGAAAGATAATTCCCATGGGAATTTTTAATGGCTGTGGGACATTTTTTTCCCACAGTTATTTTTTATGTAACTCAATTTACGAACACACCAAATGTAAATTTAATGCTACCAACATTTCGAACGCACAGGAAACTCTATATCAAATGTATACTCTCTGTTTCAACATCAAAATCTGCACAAGTTGCAACAAAAATATTGCTGTTGCAGAAAACTAACAGATATCTATTATAATGAAGACAGTTCATCGGACAGCATTGTCGAGTTGACAAATAGTGAACTGCGTCGCTAAAATATGGAAATCAATACATCTAACGCCGTTGACGATGATAATTTGGAAGAGATTAAAAAAAAAGAATTAAATATATATTTTAAATAAAATGATTTAAAATAAATTGATTAACTTTATATTATTTTTTACAAATAATTTAGCATTTGCAAATAATAACACTCTTTCGAGACACTACATTTGTTCAAGCTTTTTGGATTTTTATTAATTGTGTGGTAAATTTTAAATGTTTGCATTAATTTTCTTAATGGTCTTTAATTCCCATGTGATTTTTATATTCATATTTAATTCATTTAAGAATTTTCTTGGTACTTATAAATTTATCTGCTATTTTTGAGTTAATTTTACTTTCTGTGGTATTTTTGTGGTAATTGTTAATGAATGGGAAAATGACCCAATGTGCTATGGTAATTTTGATGTGCTGTGGGAATTAAATCAACCAAAATTACCACGTGGGAATTTTTAATAAGTCGTGTGGGAAAAATGTATTTTTTTTTATTTTTCGTGGGAATTTTGGTTGGCAACTATACCGAAACGAGCTATTGGATGAGAATAGAATTTAAAACGCAAAAATAAAAGTTGGCAACTCTGATTGCGTGTTATTAGCAGATATATTATTCATATGTACTACTGAAAAGAAACACGTAATTGTTTGTCATTATTTTGAGTCGTTAGAAGTGATACTTAGGGTGTGTGCGAGTTTGACTGAATTGCTGACTAAACTAAATTGTACGGGTTTTTATTCGATCGCAATTCGGAATCCGGTAATTGTTAAAGTCTCCAATAAATCGATTATCATATGTCTGTTTGTTGTCTTTCAATTTAGTTTACTCGAAAATTTGCTAAATTGAAAAGTAAACGCTGCATTACCGACAATATTTAGTTTAGTCAGCAATTTAGTCGAACTCGCACACACCCTTAGTGGTTCTTTCATCTGCATAATGTAGACAGCATTATCAGAAAAATATTTTTTTATATTATTCTTTAACTATGTATAACTATACATATAAAACTCTTCAGTTTTATATGTACTATACATATTACCTTGTTTTATATTTATAATTGTTTTTTTTTGTTAATCAAATATAATCATAATAACATTCATTCATATAATCCGAATCAATAAAGATTTTTTTTTATAAAAATTAAAATATTCGTTTTTTAATTAAATTTCACAACAAAGTTAAAAAGAAGGAGTGGGGAAGGTTAAGTCACATGGGCGGGACTTTAAGTCGGTCGGGCATGACTATGGAATACCCTACACTTTGGTGGGGATATTAATGTGGGGTGTTCAATTGTATATCTAAATTTAAAAGTTGTTAATTATGCTGAACATCCTCTGAATATTATTTACCTATCAGAAATGTACGTTCCCATAATTTAAAACATTTATAGAAATGTATATAAATTAATTAAGGAACAAAAAAATAATAAAAGTAGGCGGACCACGCCGATTTTTGAATCATATATGCAGATTTGTAAGGATAATATTTCAATATTTCACGGGATAAAAGTAAAAAAAAACAATGTGGGCGGATCACGCCCATTTTTGGAATACATATTATAAGGTGAATTCTAACAACAGTTTCAAAATTTTATAACTGTATCTTAAATACTTCCCGAGTTATAGGTTCCTAAAGTGTTATATATAAGTGACTTGTATGGGAGGTGGGCGTGTCCGTTGACGTATTTGGCTCATTTCCGTACACAGAACCATTTGGGGTAAAACATATTGGAACAAAATTTCATCGTATTATGACTAGTATTTCTCAACAACAAAGTAAAAATAGAAGGATCACTTCTCGATCATCACCATATTACAATTTCCCGAACACGATTCTCGAATAATGTCTACTAGAGAGTGTAGAGTTTGATACAACTTTTTGAAACTTAATTAATATTTTAAAATAAAATTAGCACAAATTAGTTCCAATGTATCTATAAATTTAATGTTCTCTATTTTAGATATACCTTTCTACATATAAAGACACAACTAATCAAATAGACAGCAATATTTCATCTGGCTCAATTATTTATGCGTGAGATGCTTCTTGTTGTTGTTGTTTTAGATCATTAACAAAGCTCGGAATTGGCACCAATTTTATACACGCGCTGCTCGTGAAGCAATTAAATTGGTTGCTGTGGTGATGATGCTATGTACACGCAGAAAAAAAAGGTTCGTCCCAAACATTTGCTGGCAAAATAATAATGTTGTGGACATATATGTATATATATATGGAGCGTTATGTAAACAATATTATTGCATTATAAATAATATTATGACAGTCAAACATAATTTTATGTTCACTCTAATATGAGTTATATTACGTTTTAATTTTAACACACACATATGTTTAAATTTGAAAAACATTTTTCATGAAAAAATATAGTTGTTAATATGTAATTTTGGTACAAATATTTGTATGCACAATTAATTATAATTATGTTCAATTATATGATAAAAAGCATTAATATGATTGTTACTGATTTAATTGTGATTTAGTTATGACAAACATAGATATTATTAAATTCAATAAAAATATATATATATATGTATATATTTGTCAGTGTTACTGAATGCTGCTAAACATAGGCAATGTTGTGTTTTAGTTATGGCATATTTGTATACAGAAACATAATTACAGTTAACATATATAATCCAAAAGTAAAGTAATATTTACAGAGACTTAAAGTTCATTACAATGTTCACATTGGTTATGTCTTTCTTAAAATCTAGGTTATATATAACCTAGATCCAAGATCTAAGCAAATTATGTTTAGACATTGAAATAATAATATTACTAAATTATTGTAGAATTCAGTTATAATGTAATTAGATGAGATTTCTAATACGTACTATGTATATGCTTATTTCGAATTACTTTATAATTACATCCAAACATATTCAAGCAATTCTTTTCTATCCGTGTACCTACACGATAGACAGGCAGACAATCTGTCAGTTATTTTTATTGATTGTTTTTTCATTTTCATTTTGTTTATTTCATGTTGCTATTTATTATACACACACTGACTTATTTCACGTAAAGCGAAATCAGTGAAAATTTATTAATGAGCGGATAAATTAACAAATTAATTGTTGCAACCTCATCATTGTTTTAGTTTTTGTTGACATTATAAAAATTAAACCAAAGCAATTAAAGTTTCTTTGTCTGTTAATTGATTTTTATTTTTCAGTCATATAATATTACGTAAATTCATAAAAAAAAATGTTGAAACAACCGACCCATTAGAATTTTTCGTTATCACAACTGTATAAAAAAATGTTGAACTTATAGTTCAAGAATGTCTTTATGTATGTATAAACAATATTTATGTTAAATTTTACATACACCTTAAGAAAAACATGGCTTGCAGGCAACATATTAATGTTTAATCATAAATTGTCTGATTTTTTTGCGGTTACTTTTATATCTAAATTTTAAAATAAGTATGTGAAGTTAAATACGTATTTTTTTTAGCAAAGACACAAACCAATTTTTTTTACAGAGCATTAACAGAGCGTTAACAGCCGCTATGTTAGCGGATGAAATCTTCCGATTGGTACAAATAAATGACTCCAAATCCGTCCAGGATCTTCATGCTGGAACGGAATTTAATACATTGGATACCTAATGAATAGGGCTTTCCAAATATGTAACCTATGTATATGGATCGACCCATTAGACATTTTATATACATTTTTAAACTTGGTCATATATTCAGAAAAAGTGGTGATGATGAAGTGGCCACTACTCCGTCCATGGTCCCCGTGCTGGAACTTCTTATAGTAGGTTGCATAGGTAATGACTAGGGCTTCTCAAATATGTGATCGACATAGTTGGATCGATACGCTGGATATTTTTAATGAATTTTTGAAACTTGACCATTTACAAGGAACAAAAATATTCATGTGAAGAAAAAGTCATGATGATGAAGTGGCCACGACTCCGTCCATGGTTCCCGTGCTGGAACTTCTTATAGTAGGTTGGATAGGTAATGACTAGGGCTTTTCAAATATGTGATCGACATAGTTGGATCGATACGCTGGATATTTTTTATGAATTTTTGAAACTTGACCATTTACAAGGAACAAAAATATTCATATGAAGAAAAAGTCATGATCATGAAGTGGCCACTACTCTGTCCATGGTCCCCGTGCTGGAACTTCTTATAGTAGGCTGGATAGGTAATGATGAGGGCTTTTCAAATATGTGATCGACATAGTTGGATCGATACGCTGGATATTTTTATGAATTTTTGAAACTTGACCATTTACAAGGAACAAAAATATTCATATGAAGAAAAAGTCATGATCATAAAGTGGCCACTACTCCGTCCATGGTCCCCGTGCTGGAACTTCTTATAGTAGGTTGGATAGGTAATGATTAGGGCTTTTCAAGTATGTGATCGACATAGTTGGATCGATACGCTGGATATTTTTTATGAATTTTTGAAACTTGACCATTTACAAGGAACAAAAATATTCATATGAAGAAAAAGTCATGATGATGAAAAGGCCACGACTCCGTCCATTTTCCCCGTGCTGGAACTTCTTATAGTAGGTTGGATAGGTAATGATTAGGGCTTCTCAAATATGTGATCGACATAGTTGGATCGATACGCTGGATATTTTTTATGAATTTTTGAAACTTGACCATTTACAAGGAACAAAAATATTCATATGAAGAAAAAGTCATGATCATGAAGTGGCCACTACTCCGTCCATGGTCCCCGTGCTGGAACTTCTTATAGTAGGTTGGATAGGTAATGATTAGGGCTTTTTAAATATGTAATCGACATAGTTGGATCGATACGCTGGATATTTTTAATGAATTTTCGAAACTTGACCATTTACAACGCAAACCAAAATTAATAAGTATAATTGTATGTTGTCTTTAAATTTATATTGTTCAAAATGTAGGAGAAAAATATGTTCGTCTTGTTATTCTAGCATCTATCTGAAGACTGCAGTTTTAGAAAAATTGGACTGCATTTTATGCCAGTATACATAATTAAAAATAAATTAAATATCTTTTTTCTATAACCTTTTATATTAGTATATTTATTACAATACATTTTAAATTTACAGTCAATTGATAGATGATAGGAAAACAATATTAACATATTTTCCTCCTATACAATGTTCGAATTATGTAAATCTTCTTTTATTTGTCGTTCACAATGAAAGCATGTTTAATACATTGTTGCTATATATTTAATGAACAGCCTTTCATTTTTAATCGAAACGATTTAGTATCTTCTTAATTAGTTAGCTGTTGTCCTGTAATTCAGTTTTTAGAAAATTGTGAAACATATAAAGTTAAAAGAATCTATTCAAAAATTATGTTCTACTAAAACATTTTTCAAACTCGTAAAATGGTGAAGATCAACATAATTTATTTTTAAAAGACTTAATATTTCTGATAAATTTCCAAATGATTCGAACTAATATTGTGAATTGGGTGAACCAAAAGGTTAATATATGTGAATTTTTTAATTTTTTTAATTCACATATACCATTTCACAATGCTTTTTATCTAAAATGCAAATAATTAATTTTTCATAAGTAGATGTTTAGAAAAAGGTTTCCAGTTATTATACGATATGTTTTCATGAAATAAAGTTTAACTTGTATATATATTGTTGTATACAAAAAGGGTAAACATCTTGCAAAAACATGTATACATATATATTTAAGTTAAATTTTAAATTTATCGTTAATATTTACATTGTTTTTTTTTCTTGTTATCTCTAATTTTTTAATTTTCTTTTTAATATCTTAAAATTTTTCTATAATATTTTATATTAGCATAATATTTGATATTATTATAATATATTATTGAATACAAAAACAGTAATATAAAAAAATACAAAACTTCATCATGACTTTTTCTTCATACGAATATTTTTGTTGCTTGTAAATAGTCAAGTCTCTAAAATTCATTAAATATATCCAGCGTATCGATCCAACTATGTAGGTCACATATTTGGAAAAATGTAATCATTACCTATCCAACCTACTAATACAACCTACTAATAAGTTCCAGCACGGGGACCATGGACGGAGTAGTGGCTACTACATCATCATGACTTTTTCTTCATATGAATATTTTTGTTGCTTGTAAATGGTCAAGTTTCAAAAATTCATAAAATATATCCAGCGTATCGATCCAACTACTATAAGAAATTCCAGCACGGAAACCATGGACGGAGCAGAGGATACTTCATCATCATGACTTTTTCATCATATGAATATTTTTGTTCCTTGTAAATGGTCAAGTTTCAAAAATTCATAAAATATATCCAGCGTATCGATCCAACTATGTCGATCACATATTTGAAAAGCACTAATCATTACATATCCAACCTACCATAAGAAGTTCCAGCACGGGAACCGTGGACGGAGTCGTGGCCATTTCATCATCATGACTTTTTCTTCATATGAATATTATTGTTGCTTGTAAATGGCCAAGTTTCAAAAATTCATAAAAAATATCCAGCGTATCGATCCAACTATGTCGTTCACATATTTGAGAAGCCCTAGTCATTACCTATCCAACCTACTATAAGAAGTTCCAGCACGGGGACTATGGACGGAGTCGTGGCCACTTCATCATCATGACTTTTTCTTCATATGAATATTTTTGTTGCTTGTAAATAGTCAAGTTTCTAAAATTCATTAAATATATCCAGCGTATCGATCCAACTATGTCGATCACATATTTGAAAAGCCCTAATCATTACCTATCCAACCTACTATAAGAAGTTCCAGCACGGGGACCATGGACGGAGTCGTGGCCACTTCATCATCATGACTTTTTCTTCATATGAATAATTTTGTTGCTTCTAAATGGTCAAGTTTCTAAAATTCATAAAAAATATCCAGCGTATCGATCCAACTATGTCGTTCACATATTTGAGAAGCCCTAGTCATTACCTATCCAACCTACTATAAGAAGTTCCAGCACGGGGACCATGGACGGAGTCGTGGCCACTTCATCATCATGACTTTTTCTTCATATGAATAATTTTGTTGCTTCTAAATGGTCAAGTTTCTAAAATTCATAAAAAATATCCAGCGTATCGCTCGAACTATATGGATCACATATTTGAGAAGCCCTAATCATTACCTATCCAACCTACTATAAGAAGTTCCAGCACGGGGACCATGGACGGAGTAGTGGCCACTTCATGATCATGACTTTTTCTTCATATGAATATTTTTGTTCCTTGCAAATGGTCAAGTTTCAAAAATTCATAAAAAATATCCAGCGTATCGATCCAACTATGTCGATCACATATTTGAAAAGCCCTAATCATTACCTATCCAACCTACTATAAGAAGTTCCAGCACGGGAACCATGGACAGAGTAGTGGCCATTTCATCATCATGACTTTTTCTTCATATGAATATTTTTGTTGCTTGTAAATGGCCAAGTTTCAAAAATTCATAAAAAATATCCAGCGTATCGATCCAACTATGTCGATCACATATTTGAAAATCACTAATCATTACATATCCAACCTACCATAAGAAGTTCCAGCACGGGAACCATGGACGGAGTAGTGGCCACTTCATCATCATGACTTTTTCTTCATATGAATATTTTTGATGCTTGTAAATGGCTAAGTTTCAAAAATTCATAAAAAATATCCAGCGTATCGATCCAACTATGTTGATCACATATTTAAAATGCACTAATCATTACCTATCCAACCTACTATAAGAAGTTCCAGCACGGGAACCATGGACGGAGTAGTGGCCATTTCATCATCATGACTTTTTCTTCATATGAATATTTTTGTTGCTTGTAAATGGCCAAGTTTCAAAAATTCATAAAAAATATCCAGCGTATCGATCCAACTATGTCGATCACATATTTGAAAAGCACTAATCATTACATATCCAACCTACCATAAGAAGTTCCAGCACGGGAACCATGGACAGAGTAGTGGCCATTTCATCATCATGACTTTTTCTTCATATGAATATTTTTGTTGCTTGTAAATGGCCAAGTTTCAAAAATTCATAAAATATATCCAGCGTATCGATCCAACTACTATAAGAAATTCCAGCACGGAAACCATGGACGGAGCAGAGGATACTTCATCATCATGACTTTTTCATCATATGAATATTTTTGTTGCTTGTAAATGGCCATGTTTCAAAAATTCGTAAAAAATATCCAGCGTATCGATCCAACTATGTCGATCACATATTTGAAAAGCACTAATCATTACATATCCAACCTACCATAAGAAGTTCCAGCACGGGAACCATGGACGGAGTAGTGGCTACTTCATCATCATGACTTTTTCTTTATATGAATATTATTGTTGCTTGTAAATGGCCAAGTTTCAAAAATTCATAAAAAATATCCAGCGTATCGATATAACTATGTTGATCACATATTTGAAAAGCACTAATCATTACCTATCCAACCTACTATAAAAAGTTCCAGCACGGGAAACATGGACGGAGTAGTGGCCATTTCATCATCATGACTTTTTCTTCATATGAATATTTTTGTTGCTTGTAAATGGCCAAGTTTCAAAAATTCATAAAAAATATCCAGCGTATCGATCCAACTATGTTGATCACATATTTAAAATGCACTAATCATTACCTATCCAACCTACTATAAGAAGTTCCAGCACGGGAACCATGGACGGAGTAGTGGCCATTTCATCATCATGACTTTTTCTTCATATGAATATTTTTGTTGCTTGTAAATGGCCAAGTTTCAAAAATTCATAAAAAATATCAAGCGTATCGATCCAACTATGTCGATCACATATTTAAAAAGCACTAATCATTACCTATCCAACCTACTATAAGAAGTTCCAGCACGGGAACCATGGACGGAGTAGTGGCCATTTCATCATCATGACTTTTTCTTCATATGAATATTTTTGATGCTTGTAAATGGCTAAGTTTCAAAAATTCATAAAAAATATCCAGCGTATCGATCCAACTATGTCGATAACATATTTGAAAAGCACTAATCATTACCTATCCAACCTACTATAAGAAGTTCCAGCACGGGAACCATGGACGGAGTAGTGGCCATTTCATCATCATGACTTTTTCTTCATATGATTATTTTTGTTGCTTGTAAATGGCCATGTTTCAAAAATTCGTAAAAAATATCCAGCGTATCGATCCAACTATGTCGATCACATATTTGAAAAGTACTAATCATTACCTATCCAACCTACTATAAGAAGTTCCAGCACGGGAACCATGGACGGAGTAGTGGCTACTTCATCATCATGACTTTTTCTTTATATGAATATTATTGTTGCTTGTAAATGGCCAAGTTTCAAAAATTCATAAAAAATATCCAGCGTATCGATCCAACTATGTGGATCACATATTTGAAAAGCACTAATCATTACCTATCCAACCTACTATAAGAAGTTCCAGCACGGGAACCATGGACGGAGTAGTGGCCATTTCATCATCATGACTTTTTCTTCATATGAATATTTTTGTTGCTTGTAAATGGCCAAGTTTCAAAAATTCATAAAAAATATCCAGCGTATCGATCCAACTATGTCGATCACATATTTGAAAAGCACTAATCATTACCTATCCAACCTACTATAAGAAGTTCCAGCACGGGAACCATGGACGGAGGAGTGGCCATTTCATCATCATGACTTTTTCTTCATATGAATATTTTTGATGCTTGTAAATGGCCAAGTTTCAAAAATTCATTAAAAATATCCTGCGTATCGATTCAACTATGTGGATCACATATTTGAAAAGCACTAATCATTACGTATCCAACCTACTATAAGAAGTTCCAGCACGGGAACCATGGCCGGAGTAGTGGCCATTTCATCATCATGACTTTTTCTTCATATGAATATTTTTGTTGCTTGTAAATGGTCAAGTTTTAAAAATTCATAAAAAATATCCAGCGTATCGATCCAACTATGTAGGTCACAGATTTGGAAAGCTCTAATCATTACCTATCCAACCTACTCTAAGAAGTTCTAGCACGGGGACCGTGGACGGAGTACTGTCCACTTCATCATCACCACTTTTTCTCAATATATGACCAAGTTTAAAAATGTATATATAATGTCTAATGGATCGATCAGTATATGTAGGTTACATATTTGGAAAGCCCTATTCATTAGCTATCCAATGTACTAAATTCCGTTCCATCATGAGGATCCTGGACGGATTCGGAGTCATTTATGTGTACCAATCGGAGGATTTCATCCGCTAACATAGCGGCTGTTAACGTTCTGTTAATGCTCTGTTAAAAAAATTGGTTTGTGTCTTTGCTAAAAAAAATACGTATTTAACTTCACATACTTTTTTAAAATTATTTTGGTATTCATTCAAACCTTATGGTTAAATCTTTATATTAATATAATTATTTTCAAAATTTAAAAATTCAAAAATTATAGTTTCAAATATATGTGTTGCCTGCAAAATGGATTTTTCCAGTGAGTATGTATTATAAATGTTTTAGAATGTCCGGGTATAAAATCGAGTAAAAGGCTTTTTATTATTACGAAAAAATGACAATTGTCACCAATCACATTTGTTACCGATGACAATTGTCACCTCCTTTTACGTCTATAAAACAGAAAACGAAATTGGCAGAATTCGAAATTGTGAGTATCCATGTATGCAAATACGACATCTGTCATAAGGAGTTCAAGGATTCTGAGATAGATTCCGTCCAACTTCCATCACTCCCCCGTCACAAAAGCTGTCGTCGCGAACCTTTTTAATCCGGTTAGGCTACGCATCATTCTCATTTTGTCTGAGATTTTTGCTTCAAAAACTAAATTTATTAAGGGGATTCATATCAGCACTGTAAATTTATCATCTCGTAAAAAAATAAAATTACGCGCAACTCGACATGAACGCACTTTTATCTGGCTTCGCGTAAACTATTTTATAAAATGTTGGTTGTACTCCAATTTTTAGTTATATCACTTATAATAATTTCACAATACAATTTAATGAAAAAACATTTGCCACAAAACATAATTTTATTGACAACTAACGAAAACATAAAACAAAAAATTCAAGACATTTTATTTACGTTATTTTCACATAAAAATCGACAAATAAATTTACGAGTTGAGCGTAAAATATTCTCATACAATTTTTGCGTAAATTTCCACAAATTAAGGGGTTTACGCGTAATTTTTTTCTAATGTGTAAAACATTTTCAAATTCTAGTTGAAAGATCAAGATTATAAAAAAACTATCTGAAACAAGTGAGAATGATAACTCGGGTCTTGTGCGCATGCGGAAATGCGGTTTCGAGTCCCAAGCGATAGTAGTTAAGATAATAGTTAGTAAAATAGTAGTGTAGTAAATATTTTTAATATTTTTTGAAATTGAACCATGATTTGGCCTCTGAATATTGGTAAAGTCTTGATCGATGTCCATTCAACAAGATATATTAAATGAATCTTGTGTAACTCTTGGGAATATTAGTTATTCCTGACTTGGTAATCTAATCATCTCTTGGGTAAAGTCTAATTAACAATACCTTCGTCGGTAAAGGTTTGCCAAGTCTTACAACGTTGTCAAGCCTGGAATTCCATATATACACGCTGCTCTCCCTCACCTAATTTTGCAGGCATTACATATATCTTTATGCAAACAAAAGTATTATTTCATTTTCAAACAATATTATAATATCAGCCAAACATATTTTTGTTTTCGTTCAAACATATTTATGTTCAGAATGAATACTTTTAGGCGTTCTTGCAAACGCCTGTTTGAATGTGAAAAACATTTTATTTACATGTAAACAAATTTATGTTTACATTTAATATTAATGTAAAAATAGTAAATTCAGTGCTAATATCTTCTTTACACAATATTAGTTTATTCCCATTTTTAAATTACATTTTCTTATTTATATTATATAATTATAAACTTAAACCTTTTTTTTATTACACATATTTTATTTATACTTAATAATTTTATTTCCATCTATTGTTCCTTCTATTATTTGTGTTAGTCTGCAATATATCTGTGGCAATTTGTTATAACTTCACATACATTTTTCGAAGTTCGAAAAATTGTCGAAAATCAGTATGTTATAGCACTTTCCACCGGCGATATTTTCGATAAAATATCACTTAATATTTTAAGTTGTGATGGAGAAGCGAAAATAACTAAAATGCAAATATTAAAGGAAACAACTACATATATTAAATTGCATGCGTATTGTATAGACTGCAAGTGTTTTATAATAAAATTTAAAACTGCCTGTTAATTCTCTAATATAAATATATATAATTGATTCCTAACCTCAAGTTACGACTTATTGATTAAATTGTTGAAAAGAACAAATCGACTTGATTGATTGAATTGCTGATAAAATAAATAAAATCAAACAATTAATTTTTGTCGGCATACTGTATCACCGTATAGCGCAGCCATAACAATCTTCTCTCATGGTGATAAATAAAGATATCGTCCTACCGCATTTCACTAATAAATTAATATTTGAACCTTTATTGTATTCGTAACATGAAAATAAGTGAGATATGGCACACTTAAGGGAATAGCTAATATCCTACTTCAAATGTACACTAAGGAAAAACAAGAAAAATGTTTGCTAAAAGTATAATAACGCTGTTATTCTACTTGTGGCAAACATATTTGTTTTCTTAGTGTACTAAATAAACAGTATATGCTGAGTCAATAGTATCTATCTACCTTTTTATAAATCCAAGGAATCGCGCAATTACAACCGAGGATTAATATCCAATTTTGTATCTAAATCATAATTACAACGACGTGGTTGTAGAATGTGAAGAAGATGCCGCAGTGAAGGAGACAATCATAAATATCCGTTTAGTCGCCGTATGATCCAATTGTATTCCACATATATGTTAATCCATTAAAAAAGTAGATGTTCGGCCACTGTTGTTGCAGTAGTTGTGATTTTAGCATTAATCTGCAGGAACCCAAGATACAAGGCGATAACTTTTCAATGTGCAGATACAGACGTAAATACAAATGTGTGTATCTGCAATGTATATGGGCTCGATGTGCTTGGGCGGTGAGCAGAGAGTTTGCAAAATTAATTCTATGCAAACTGCTCTGTGCTATGTTGTTTTTACTTTTGGTTTTTTATTGGGTTTTGTGTTTTTTCTTTGTTTTTGCACAAACGTTTTGTTGTTGTTAGACCGGGACGGCACTACTATGATTAAGTATATGTGCCCTTGTTAGCGCGTGGTTGAAAGAGCGCACTAACGTCAGAACACGCACGAATAACTTAGGTATCCACAAAATTTGTTTTTTTTTTCAAAATTATATATTTTTTATTTTCGTAAATCTATAGGAAAATTTACTACAATTTTTAAAAAATGTTTACGATCTTTAGGCACTTTGCCATTTTTCACTTTTGTACTGTTTGTGAGTACGTCACTGAGTAACATCAAAATTCCATGGTTACGGAGCGCATGGGAGAGTGATTTGGGGAAGAGCGAGCGAATCGGAAGACTTGCTAGTTAAAGAGCTCCCTCAGTGCTGGCTCAGCAGCAGCGACACTAGTTCCCCGTATGTTGAAAAGGACCGCGAAGAGCATCTGCAACACGAGTCAAACGAAGTACGCGCGAAGGGAGGGAAGAGACGTTAAAGCAGGTCGTGGCGTGCTGGATCGGGGCGGTTAGGCGCGTACCGCCTGCCCGTCTCGGACCGACGTTAAAGCGTGACGTTCGTCGAACCGCGTTGAAAC
Source organism: Dryomyza anilis (assembly GCA_951804985.1). Taxonomy (NCBI): domain Eukaryota; kingdom Metazoa; phylum Arthropoda; class Insecta; order Diptera; family Dryomyzidae; genus Dryomyza; species Dryomyza anilis. The sequence goes on along the minus strand of OX638133.1, from coordinate 45,842,210 downwards.
TGCGACGACGACGACGATGTTTGAGCCGAAGCTGTTTGTCGGCTTAAAGCAGTGCCGAACAACTGCTGCTACAACAGCAACAACATCAACAGTGAGACACACAAATACACACAAGCCACCCAGTTACAGGCACTGAATATATTTGACGTTCAACTTGTTTCGTTGTTGTTTTTGTGTTTTCATTTTTTTATTATATTTTGTTGTTACTTTTGTTGGCAGTTCTCTGCCTCTTGTGTGTGAGCTTTGGTTGTTGTTGAAGTTGTTGTTGTTTTGTTATAAATTGCTTGAAGTGGTTTTTGTTGTTGTAGTTGTTTTTGTATTTGGCATAAACTGGCATGGAGCGTTAAGTAGATTTATTCCCGCAAAATGTTGCCAACATACTGCTGCCGCTGTTATTATTTTTTTTTATTTCGTTTTGTTTTTTTTTCACTTTGTTTTTGCAATTATAATTTTTTTCTTGATTTTTATGCTGATAGTGACGATGAAGATAATGACGACGACGATGATGTCGTCGTGTCGTGTAGTTGCTTATGATGGGCTCTGTGGTTTGTTTGTTGTTGCATTTGTGATTATTGTTGTTGTTGTTTGTGAAGTACCACACCGAATGCTCTTTGTTGTGCGCTGTGCTGCGCACTAGCAGCAACGGCAACAAGAAAACTCAATAAAAAAAAAACAGCAAAAACAATTAACTTTAAATTACGATTTATAATTTTGCACAAACTTTGTATAGATATTTAAAAGCACTATTTTTTTAATTTAAATAATTTGCATTTTATTAGGGTTTTTTTTGTATTATGGTTGTCTGTTTTTATAACCACAGGGGGAAGGGGGATAAAGTGACACACATTTTTTTAATAACTTGAATATTAGCCACTTTGTTTTAATAAAAAATTTGCGATTTGAAAACTTTTCGAATTCAATTTTGTGATCGCTGGGACACCTTTTATATTTTACTTATTATTTATATTTTTCATTTAATTTGCTTTTACTTTGCAATTACACAATATTTGCGCACTAATTTTCAAATTAGTATTTATTTTAGCTCGAGTTTCGTTACTCAATTTTTCTCAACTATTCGTTTCGATTTTGTTTTTTTTAGTAACCGCTTTGTTTGGTTGTTGTTGTTTTTTTTTTGCACGTTGGAGCGCCGCAGTATCTCCGTCTATCGTCCGTCAGCGTCAAAGGAGGAACGCGTACGAATTCCTCTGCCGCAGTTGCCGCGCATTGGACCTAATGCATGCGAACGCTCGGAAAACCAACGCTATTTGTATCTATAACAGTTTTTTTATGGCTGTAAGAGAGCGAGTCCGAGAGAGAGAATGCGAAAAACTGTGATAGATACAAATGCTACTCGCTCTCCCGCTCATGCAACACATGCATAGCGCGCACTCGGCCATTGTTCAGGGATGGAAACCCCAAAAAAAATTGGCAGATATCTCACAGTATTTATAAGGTATTCCGTGTATCTTTGAGGCACTCTTTTCCGATGTAATTTTGTAAAGGTTTGTGGTATTTTTTTTTGCGATATTGGCATCATTACTGTGAATAATATACAGTGATGGCATGAATAATAAGAACGACCAAATATATCACATTCATATTGGTCATATACACGGTAAAAAATATTGAGTTATTTTTAAAATTTTTTTGGATTGTATATATGTCTCGACCAAAAAAAGGTTAAATTGTAATAATCATAAAAGATTAAAAAAGTTTGCAATACCTATCTGCATTACATTGTAATACACGTTGTATTACTTTGAACGTAATTCTACGGGATTAAAATTAATGCTGAAAAATATTAAAAATACGGATTTGTTTTTGTAAAAAAAAAAAAATAATATTTATATTATTGCATAAATAATATATATTTATTATTTTATTTTTATAATTAATTCTTGTACACTCTTTAACTATTTTTCGTCTCTTTCGCAATTGTTTTCTTTTTCTTCAACACTGCAACATTCAGTTCCTCTAACATACCGGTAACCAACATTACTGCCATTTACTATTAGCGCTACCCAGCAGGAAATGACGTCATTGATGAAAATTATCTTCCCGTCATATGCCCCCAAAGGTATGCAGCATTTACGTTGTGAAATGCAATGTGAAATTTATACAACATACGTCTAGGGGCAGCATTTACGCGTAAAACTGAAAATTTGCGTTCGATGTCACCCTGCCATATAATTCATAAGCACAAATTGAGGGACAAATTGTATAAAAGCAAGATAATAAGCAGTAGTAATTATGATAGATGATGGGCGTTAGTGAAGTACGTTATTAAAATTAGCAAGTACACATACCATTCCAACCGAGAATAAAAGAATAAAAATATATATATATATAAATTAAATGAAAAAAATTAAAAAATAAATAAAATAATAAAAAAAAACTTTTTTTTTACAAAAAAATACATATGTGTGACAATCATTTGTGACTTCATTGATGAATGACGTGCATGACATCGTTAATGCTATATCACGCAGGAATCAGTGAACATTTGTATGAAAATGTCATAAATGCTATGGGTCATCGATGTTTCTGACCTGACATAGGGGAATCGTTGAGGAATCATTGGGGACATTTCCTGCTGGATATTTAAACATAAAACTTTTTTTTTTTTTTCATTAATTTCAATAGTTAGAAGTATTTTTTAGGTGAGAATCGTTGGTCGCATTATTATTTATCTATCTTTGAATATATTTTTTATAATTCCTAAGTAATAATTACAAAAAAATTAGAAAGAATAAAAAAAATTGCCCTGGTCGAGATTCGAACCTGAGTTTCTGAACTAAATTTAATAAGTATGGTTTACAATTTAACCTTTTATGGTTAAAAAATATTAAATAAACTGAGAATAAACTATTTGAGTTTAAATTTTATACATTTATGTTTTAAAATTATTAAAAAAACAGAAAAAAACTATTTGAGTTTAAATTTTAATACAATTGGATTAAATTTAAATTTTTAAACAACTAGGATTATTTTATATACTAAAAAGATTACATTTCCATGTAATTTCTTACGAGTATTTTCGAGTAGCCCGGGTATCCGGGCGCTCGAAAGCCCGGGTAATACCTGGATAGTTCAAATATTCGAAAAACCCGAGTATTAAATGTTCGAGCTACCCGGTAGTTCGCAAAACCCGGGTAGTTTGTTCGTTCGTTTGTTCGAGCTATTCGAGTAGCTCGTTTGTTCGAGTAGCTCGATTGCTCGTTCGTTGTTCGAGTAGCTCGATTGCTCGATCGTTGTTCGAGCTTCGAGTAGCTCGTTCGTTCGTTCGTTCGTTTGTTCGATTGACGATTGTTCATTTGATCGCTTGTTAATTTGTCTGTCAGTTCGTTTGCTTGATGTGGGTGTTGGTCGGAAGTGGCTGGAAAAATGTGGGTGGACAAAAGTGGGTGGGTGGGAAAAAGAGGGCGAAAAGTGATAAAAAGACCGAAAACAAATGTATTGCAGAAATCGGTAGCAGACATCAAGGGAAATCGAATGGTACCACTCTCAGTGGACCCTGACCTCCAAAAGGGGGTCAAAAACCACTTTTTGTCCAAAAATTTTGTATTGCGGAAATGGATAGCGAGCCTCATTAGGATGCTATTGGTACCCTTTGGAGTGGTCCATGATCCCCAAAAGGGGGTCAAAACCGCATTTATGACCCAAAAATTTTTATTTCAGAAATAGATAGCGGACACCATTAGAATGCTATTGGTACCCTTTGGAGTGGTCCATGACCCCCAAAACCGCATTTATGACCCAAAAATGTTTATTTCGGAAATCGTAGGGGACATCATTAGAAGGCTAATGGTACCCTTTGGAGTGATCCATGACCCCCAAAAGGGGGTCAAAACCGCATTTATGACCCAAAATTTTTTATTTTGGAAATCGATAGGGGACATCATTAGAAGGTACATTAGAAGGACATCATAGATGGTACCATTTGGAGTGATCCATGACCCCCAAAAGAGGGTCAAAAACCCATTCATGACCCAAAAATTATTATTTCGGAAATCGATAGCGGACATCATTAGAAGGCTAATGGTTCCCTTTAGAGTGGTCCAGGTCCCCCCAAAGGGGGTCAAAAACCCCATTTTCGATTTTTTTTGTTTTTGCAGAAATAGATAGCTGACGTTATGAAATGCATTTTGACATTCACAAAATATTGTTTTCGAAAATTGGGTTTTTGACCCCCTTTGGGGGGACCTGGATCACTCCAAAGGGAACCATTAGCCTTCTAATGATGTCCGCTATCGATTTCCGAAATAAAATTTTTTGGGTCATGAATGGGTTTTTGACCCCTTTTGGGGGTCATGGATCACTCCAAAGGGTACCATTAGCCTTCTAGTGATGGCCCCTATCGATTTCCGAAATAAAAATTTTTGGGTCATGAATGGGTTTTTGACCCTCTTTTGGGGGTCATGGATCACTCCAAATGATACCATTAGCCTTCTAATGATGTCCCCTATCGATTTCCAAAATAAAAAAATTTGGGTCATAAATGCGGTTTTGACCCCGTTTTGGGGGTCATGGACCACTCCAAAGGGTATCAATAGCATTCTAATGGTGTCCCCTATCGATTTCTGAAATAAAAATTGTTGGGTCATAAATGCGGTTTTGACCCCCTTTTGGGGGTCATGGACCACTCCAAAGGTTACCATTAGTCTTCTAATGAGGCTCGCTATCCATTTCCGCAATAAATATTTTTGGACAAAAAGGTTTTTGACCCCCTTTTGGGGGTCAGGGACCACTGAGAGTGGTACTATTCGATTTCCCTTGATGTCTGCTACCGATTTCTGCAATAAAAATTTGTCGGTCTTTTTATCACTTTCCGCCCACTTTTCCCCACCCACCCACTTTTGTCCACCCACTTTTTTCCAACCACTTCCGACCAACTACCACATCAAGCAAACGAACGGACAGACAAATTAACAAGCGATCAAATGAACAATCGTCAATCGAACAAAAGAACGAACGAACGAGCTACTCGAATCTCGAACAACGATCGAGCAATCGAGCTACTCGATCAACGAACGAGTAATCGAGCTACACGAACAAACGAGCTACTCGAACAAATGAGCTACTCGAATAGCTCGAACAAACGAACGAACAAATTACCCGGGTAGCTCGAACATTTAATACCCGGGATTTTAGAGTATTTGAACAACCCGGGTAATCGAGAGCTCTGATCAAAACTGGTATATACTCATATGGCTTAAGTACAAACCATGTTACAAAAAATGGGCGGTTATTGTCAGATAATGATCGCATCCTGAACTTAATTTCCACCCGGGATATTGTTTTGGCATGAGGTTAATAAGCCAACGTTTCATTGATGCGACCGAAAAACATTTATTGTAACCTCGTGTCATTAAAATGAGCGTGAGGTTTCCAAAACCTTATGCATATAGACTAGGAGGTTGCCACAGCCGAATTAATATATCGAGTGCAAATTTACTTCGGGATGCGATCAGTGCTTGATCTGGCTTGCCTTCTGGCTGCAGAAGCGGTATTTCTAAGTGTCTTGTCCATTTCGTGCTCGAAGACTTTTCAACACGGCTTCAACACAGACCATTGGGAACTCTACTACCAAAAACTCAGTTTGTATAAAAAAAAGAAAAAAATGCTCTGACAACTGGAAGCATATCGCCGCAAAGTTCGTCTTCTGGACTATGGACCTCTACACACACGCGTTAAAACTAATCGGTCACACTGAAACAGGAGCATTTGCGAAGCATTATCTGCTAAAGATAATGCTTGACCACAAAATCGTCTTTCAGCCGGAAGTATTGCCTATCACAGAGAGGTCCAAATTTATACGAAATACTCACTGTGTAGATATAATTTTTTTATATATAGTTTTTAATTAAAGCCACAATTTTAGGATGCAAACACAGTGAAGCTGTACTGTGCGCGAAGCTGTGCTTGAAATAGCGTAAATACAGCGGGTTTCTATGAAATTGAAAACCCGAGTTTACGATTGATAACTGAAATACACATTTCTATTAAACACGAGAATTTAATGTTATTTGCTTCTATATATATTTATTTTTAAAAATTGTGTTTTAAATATTAGGAAAACACTTCGTCACTACTAAAAAAAAAAATTGGCCTGCTCAAGGACATTGCCAACATCAAAGTGAGTAAGAGAGCGTAAACATGTCATTGAGTGAGAATTATATGGTTGTAAATAATAAAATACTACATTATGATCAGTCAATATTATGGTATGATTGTTATTGACCATACTTTGTTCGTGGCAGTCTTTATCGTAATCATAACATGGTTCTTATCAACCATATTTTGGTTTTTCAGAAATACAATCGTATTATAATAAATTGTCTACTATAATATGATTTTAGCGACCTTATTATTGTTGAAATAAAACTGAAAATACTATACTTGGATTGTGACAACCATGTATGATTGTAAAGACCATAGCATGGTTGTTGCGATCATGTCGCAACCATATTATTTCTCGGCGTGAAGACTGCCGATGAACTGGCGAGTAATGGGTCAAACATGGACTTAATATCTGTTATCACTTTTCAACCAATCAATCAACTTATAAAAATTAGGAATTTCACTAGTTTTCCTGTAATCGTGATTTTAACAGACAGACGGACATTGCTAAATCAACTCAGGAGATCATGCTGTAGCGCGATTCTGTAATTTATAAATGACAAATATCCATCCATCTGTGAATCAAATATATACTTTTATATTGATATCATTTTAATAATATAAAGTATATTTACTTATTATTCAAACATTTTTAAAACTGATATTTTAATCTGAAAAACGATTTATCTAATCTCAAAATACCAATATATGGGGGAATTAAAAATAAAAGTAGCTACTAAATAAATTGTGTTGCAGCAACACTAAACAGCATTCACTTCCATGTGTTTTGTTGTTCGGCCATATTGGAAATTGTTGTAACTCGTCAACGTCTGTCTCATTTGCTTCGAAATATTATTGCTGTATTGTTGTGCTGTTCATTGTGTTTTAGTTTATCTTTATTCTTTGTTTTCAGTGGCCCTTAAACTGTATCTTTCTTTTTTCCTAATGCCTGGTTTTCACTATGTCATTTTGTGTCAGTTTCATGTTCGAAAATTTATCAAATTTGTTGTTTTTCGATATGGCAAAGTTCTTAAAAAATGCCAACATGTTGGCATTTTGATATCGACTGACATGGTTAATGAACATTTTAATTTTGGACAGTTTCTGCGTCACAATCACAATGTAAAGAAAACAAAAATGACACAAACTGACATAGTGAAAACCAGGCATAAGGCATTTTACTTCTCAGTTAGAATACTAAACCCACTTTTTTTTCGTCAATTCACCACATTTGCATTGTGCTGTAAAGTGATAACTACACAGAGGGAAATAAACTTCTAAAACTGGAGAGAATTTTAGTTCGAATGAAAATATCAGAATTTCACTAATATCAATAAAAACTACTACAATTCGAGAATTTAACATCTAGCTGTATATTTCTTGGTTCCTTCTGGATTTTAGAAGTTTTTCCCTCGGTGTATTACCAGAAGTTTACGAAAATGAAAGCAAAGTTAATGTCGACAAAAATGCTGTTAAAAACTTTGTGAAAAGTTGTTTAAAACTCTTCGCATAAATGACAAGGTGTAGGGTATAATGATTACATATATTGTTATTTACAGTATTATTTATATTTTGGATTAAAAAGCTATACCGCTTTATATCTAAATGAAGTGAAAAAAATGAAAATGTTCAATGAAAATGTAACTGATAAGTACACTCAGAAAAAACCCAATTAAAATTAGACAATAGGACAGTTATTGATTCAATAGTATACAAAAAATAAATATTTTCATATAAAAACAAAAACAATTTAATAGTATTTTGTAGTATTTAATGGTGTTTACTCATTAAAATAATAATTTATCCTATTGAGACTAATTTTAATAGCGAAAAACTACTGATTTTATAGTTTTTTTTTCTGAGTGTATCATTTTCACTTCACAATAACGCAGATCCAGCTTCTACCCCCTGTAATACAAATTTTAATAATTCGGGATGTATTTTCTAATCTCTAATGTCCAGAGATTGTCAAAATGCTTCGGAATTTGAACCCTTATTACATTCCTACTATAATTATTTTTTAAAGTAAATTTATTTCTCATTTCACATATTTTTTAACAGTTGATTTTAATACGGAAATTATGTTTATGTTTTTTTGTGAAAGTATTTAATTGATTTCTGTTGGTGAAAACACTTTACACACTTTTTTTTTAAACATATTAGAGGTTCACACTTTAAAATACCAAATGGTCGTTAAACCGAGGGAAAAAGTAATAAAATTAAATAAAAAAGTAACACTCGTAGTCTCTTTTATTTAATTTGAAGTATATACTTTTTATTTAAATTTAAGTATTACTTAGGTAATTTAATTTGAAGTAAATAGTTTTTATTACTATTTATTAAGATAATAAAATTTTAATTTAATTACAACTTGTGAAACATTGGTATTTTGAAACTGTATTTAATGTAAAAAAAGGTTAGGAACAGGAATTTTTTATAACCACCGTGAGTGTGGACAAAGGAAGTTCTATAGATTGGATTATTTACATAATTTTCTAGTGGTAACTTTCAAAAAAACATATTGTTAAAAATATTTCTATAATTAAATGCGTACGTAATAAAATTAAATACTTTTTATTTAATTTGAAATGAAATACGTGCGTAATATTATTTGTATGGATTATTACGTTTTTCTTTACAAAAATATTTAAATCAGAGTTGAATTTTATTTAATTTTATTACGTCACTTTTTTTAGTGTACATATGCAGCAAGTCAGCCTTTATTTTTCACTAAATTATATTCTATGTAAAGTTGTGTGACGGAAGTCACTGTACCAAGTTCAGCATAGATCGAATCAGTGGTTACCCAGGTTGCTTAGTGGTTACCAATGTTTTGCCAATGGTTACCAATGTTTTAACTGAACTGAACTCATTCATTGAACTCATAGTTTAATTTTTTACGTTTTGATTCATAATTCTGAAACCAATATACAACTGATTGCTTTTGAATTTATGATTTAACTTCTTAATCTATGAACTAGTTCATCAAGTAACTCTTAGCGTATTCACAGTTCGTCGTATTCGTACCATGTTGTATATATACGACACAATAACACATAAACGTCAATTAGTTGTTGCATCCCTTATAAAAGTGAAATACCACAATTTTATAAGAATCAACTTGACGAAGCATTGGTGTACTGTCGTACTTACACAACGTCGTACCAATACCATGAAACTGTGAATTTTAATATTAATAAAAATTAATTATGTAAATAACACACGAAATATATACAAAAAATATACCCGTGTGTTGATGTTTATGACTGTCATACTTGTGCCAAATATCCTGTTTTTTTCTCAGTGTACTTGTGCGCAAATAATACAAAAAGAAAATCACAAACATAACATACTCCAACACAAAAGGGCAGCTCATAAAATTGTATTTACAACATACTGCACAAACACATCGATAACTTCCTGCACTCTCACTTGCACAGACACACATACAACAGAATAGACACGAAATATGTCCGCATCCGACAGAAGGCCCACGCCAAACTCCCATTTAAAATCAGCATCAAACAAAGGATTCGCATACACATTGTGTACCTACATTTAACATTTCCCCCTAGATACCATTAAAATGGTGGAAGGTGGCTAAAGTGGCTGTATAAGTGAAAGGTCCCTGAACGACAAGGATGCCACACAGAGTAAAGTATGCCTTCGCAGTTTAATTCAATTTAAATTGAAATCATATTTCGCAATGAAATATGAAATGAAGTGGAATAAAGTGATACGATGCGTTGAAAGAATACAGCAATAAAAAAGCAAATACTTCAAATAATCGAATACACAGCGTGAAACCAAGGACGAATCGTATGAAAATATCAAACGGAATTTTTGAAATTTGTCTATATGTAGGCACTAAATTAATTTAACACTTGCATCTAATAAAATATAATTTTATTATTTTCTCAGCTTCTGTGTAAATTGAAATTTAAAATGCTAAAAAATGTGTTTTGTAAAAAAAATATTTGTTTAACTAAGATTTATACAAAATGTGCAGATTTGCAATATTTTTACATTTCTCAAAATAGTTAGTGATTCAAATGAATTTAAAGTTTTTTTCTATTGGGCACAATGACGTATGAGTAACAGTTTTGTAGCACGGACGGTCCAATTCTCTTTCAGTTTGAAATAAAAATCGGTATTAAACTGTTATAAATGGTATCGGTTAATTGCGGTTGTTTGAAACTGTTTTCAAAAAATTGTCACTTTTAATGAACCGTTTTTTGGTAACAGGTCCGTTCAGGAGAGGAAGTTAAGAGGTCTGAATAATAAACTTTTTTAAAACACATTTTAACCTTTAAATTAAGTTTGAAATGTAATTGAGGAGTTCATTTCCAAAACCTGCCATCCAGTCAAAAATCGAAAAAAAATTTATTTATGTAATTTTGTTCGTCCTTAGGTGTCGAATCAGTAAAAATGAAATCAGGTCTCTAAGTAGACCATTTGCAAAGTTATTTAACTTTAAAATAACACTTTATTTCCAAAACATTATATTCTTCGAAAATGTAATTTCAAAAACGTGCTATAGAACGAAAACGTACTATAATCAACGTATTATATATTTGATTTTAAAATAGTGTAGTGCGAATATGATACTATATCTTTGCAATCTTTATACATGTAACCGATATCGCACATAATTTATGCCACATAAAAAAATATTAATTTCTACCGATGGATAGAATATCAGTCTGACAGAGGATGTAATGAAATTGCATCATACGTTTAGAGTTACACCCAAAATGATAATTATAAAGCCAAAATTAAATCTGAACATCATTAAAAAATATATTCTTTTTAATCAAAACAACAATGCACTATGAGCCACAAGTTAAGTATATCTCGTCGAATACAAAAAGATAAGATTTGTTGCGGAAAGTTGAAAAATATGTCAATTTATTGGAAATTGATGAGAACATTGAACAAAAAAAAACTATACTCCAAAGAGAAAAAATCTTTCTGTAGGCGAGTTTGAAGTAAAAATATTTAAATAAATGCTTTTTTTAAGAATAAAAATATGTTACACTAAAAGTCTGCCTGGAAACATTCCATTCCTTGTTTGGCAAAGACTGACAAACACGGTTGTTCTAATTTGAAAAACATTCAAAATGTCAGATTTAAAGGTACTAGGAATGATGCCTAGTTAAAATCAAATAAGATTTTGGAAACTTATTTTGGAAATACTCTGTTAATGAAAAAGCAGTAAAAAAATTACATCCAAACAGTTGAAAGCAATGTGTTTAAATGTAGAGAATATTCCTTTTTATTAAAAACTGTTGGTCAATAATATTACTAAAGACAACATTATTTAACGATGATAATTTTAAAAAATCACTATTACCTTTATTGTAATTAAAAAACATGAACCAAACGCAAGATAAAATTGTTTTTAATTCCGAAAAGTGCTATCTTTTAAAATGTTATTTCCAAAAAAGGCTATGGAAATTTCATTTCCAAAACATGCTATTTTAATTTTAAAAGCATTATGTTAATATATACGGTTCAAAAACGATTAAAACTTGAACATACTAAGGATATAACAAAGATCAAAAGTGTAAAAGACACTTTGGTTCAAATTAGACCCTTTCATGGTGTAACAGTATTTCGCCTTTTACTGAGTTCGTTTCATATAGCACTTTTTGGAAATAAGCTCCTCATTTATTTTTCAAAGAATTATTCGTTTTTTTTTTCATTTTGAGTCAATAGAGAAATTTTGATATTTTGGATATTTTTTATATTTCATTGTAAAAAAATAGTTTAAATAAAATTCGATTTAAATCAAATTTTACTAAGGGTGTGTGCGGTAATTGGCAGGGTTCGTGGCCTCGACCTTTTTCGGAACATTGGCAACCTTCCAACAAAATGGAAAAACTCCTGTCGTGTAGGAGAAGTTGTAAAGGTTACGCAACGGACAAGCCAGCGTTGACGCGCACTTCTTCAACACATGGGCAGATATGCCATCTGGCCCAGAGGCTTTGTTAATGTTGAGGTTTGCTAAAACCTTTTTAACTGCCCGAGTTCGAAAATGAATCTCCGGCATTGCAGAAGAAACAAAATCGACATCGGGCAGTGGTTGATTGATATCTGGGAGCGTTGAATTATTTGCAAATAATTCTGCCAAGAGATTAGCTTTATCAACCGGGTCAGTGAAGGTCTGGCCATTCATAATAAGAGTTGGAGTAGACGATGTCGTCTAATTCCTCACCCTTTTTACAAATGACCAGAAATTTTTACTACCTCTATGGTAGAGTAGGACCTTTTTGCGCGCATTTTGTTCGTGAAGAAACATTTCGCGCGAGATCACGGCATTACAGCGATTCCTAGCCTTGATAAACATTACTACCCGAGTCCAGTTAGCTATGTACGTATGTATGTCTGTATGTTTGTTTGTTCGTATGTCGGTCTGTCTTGCTGTCCGTATACACGGACACTTGAGATATTCTGCTCAGAATGCGATGAAATTTGGTCAAAATATGTATAAGCCAAAAGTAGGATCTAAGTATGGAAATGAGCCAAATCGGTCAACCGACACGACCACCTCCCATACAAGTCACTTTTATATAACTCTTTAGGAACTAATACTTGGAAAAGTATTCAAGATATACTTATAATAATAATAGTTTTGCACTACAGTTCTATAAGAACTTAGGCCGAGCTCTCTCACCATTTTGAGCTGTGCGTGTTATATTTCTACTCAAAGTGGTGGGACCTACAGTTTATTGCCGAATCCGAACGGCGGGTGAGAGCTTTTTCATAGGCAATGGTTTTACTCTCGTAGGTTTGCCATTTACTGCCGAGAGGTAGCGCGGTATAGAAAAATGTTTCTATGAAAAGATGTTGTTAGCCCTAGTCCAGGCTTGAACAGAGGACCTTTCGGCTCGCAGTCCAACGCACTAACCACTGAGCTACCGCGGCTACAAGATATACTTATATAATTTAAAACGTATTGTAAGAATTCACCTAATTCTGAGAGTGAGGGGTGGGTTCATCATAATTAAGAACTTTAAAATTAAGGTATACAATTAAATATTCCACAATAATATCCCCACCAAAGGTGTAGGGTATTCCATAGTCGGGCCCGACTATGTGACCGAACTTACTCATGTGACCTAACTTTCCCAACTCGTTTAAATTTTATACCCCTTAAAAGTTATGTTCAAAAAGCGATTTTGGTACGTTATTCCTGACGACAAACTACATTCAAAAATATAATAAAACGCAAAATGTTTGTTTGGTGTTATTTAATTTTTTGTTTTTATTTATTACATTGTTATTATATTATTGGGAATATTGAGAATTAATTGTTTTTGTGTTTATTCCATTAAATATTATTTTATTTGGAGATTATTTTATTGGAAATGATTTCGTAACGCCGTTAAAAAAAATGTACATAAATATTAAACCAATATGTTGATATTACAATGCGTTTTTGAGATGAATGCGAACTAAAGTGAAACTACTTAACATCATTAACAATAATTTATTTTTTCATTTTGTGATGAACACGTTTGGTACTAATTTGACCCTCTGGTGCCGGTGTATTTGATGGCACAGAACCAATTCCACTTATGTCGAAAATCAAGAGAGTGCTTCAATGACATAAAATCACACTCTGTTACCTTTCCTAGTTTTATGTAGTAGTTCTTCGGTATTTACCGTATCCCTCACGCCCACTGAATACAAGTATTAAAGATGTCGAGGCTGAGTACGTACAAAAAAAAGCACTCGTAACAGTTTAAATTTTATATTTATTTCCTTTACAGGCAGTTTCCACCCCAACAAGAAATATTTTTTCATCGTCGTAATGGACCTTTTTATTCTTTTGTTGCAGTCAATCGTTTTTGGTTATTTTTTATTCGCCCTGTGGGGGTTCAGTTTTTTGTTCATCGATTTCATATCAAATTCCATTTTGCTTCCCCATTTGAATCTCCCTCGTTTTATTTTTTGTATTTTCATTTACTGAAATCGTCAAAGCAGCGGAAATTGAGTAAGAAATTTGTTTGGGGGCAAGAATCTCAATAAAAAATAAAGAAGAGCAAAGCATTCTGAAAATAATAAATGAAACATTATCAAATAAGCTCGATGTTTACTTCATGCATTCATCTCTGCAGACGACGAAAGTTTTTTTTTGTATTATATGTTTTAAAATAGATTTTTTTATTATCTTGAGGTCCTTGAAAAAAGCGGAAGCTTGCTTTCAAATCAGCTTGTCAGCGTAAATAGAGCACACAAAAAGAAAACAAATCAACTTTAGATTGATTCCTGAAAATACACTTTGTAAAAGTTCAAGATCTGTTTCTATATACTGTAATAATAAATAAATTAAAAATAAAATTAAGTAATATTATTTAGAGAAAGAAATCGCAAACTAACATTGAAATTAAAAAGAAAAACATTTTGAAAATACATGCTTAATATCTCAGATTGTTCAATGTTTTTTTTCTGAGAGTACATTATATATAGTCAGGCCTTCTATATAATTGAGGGAAAACAAACTTTCGTTTGGAAAAAGAAAAACTGTTTTTACGATAAGCGTTATTTGTACAGCAAACATGTATCTTTTGCGGTTATTACTTATTGGAGCATGTTGCAAAAGAAATGTCTTTGCCGTAAACGATCTGTAAACGATTCCTTCTTTGCGTGATGGGATATATTTTTAACAAACCTGCTACATCCCTAGCCCTCCTGACAGTTTGCAAAGTTACATTAGAGGTATATCTTGATCGAGTACCTTTAGAAAAAATATTCTTCTCTTTACTAAATCATTTATTATATCACATTCAAAGTTTTAAATTACGATTTGAAAAAGTTTGGGCCTTTTTCCCCAAAATGTCTACATATTTTCTTATATTTAAAATTAACTTTCTTAAACTAAATATGCGCCGTTTTGATCGATAAGCTTTTGTCATTTTTTAAGTTATTAACATTCACTTTAAAAATTCTGGGATTGATGGGCGAAAAACTGAAACAAGTGATTTTCACAGGCTTCCTTTGAAGTCTGATCTAAACCATTAATATAATTCCGTAAAGAACAAAACAAATGGTAGTCGGACGGGGCAAGGTCCGGTCTATACGGTGGGTAAATCAAAACTTCCCAGGAGAGCTATCTCAATTTTTGCCGAGTCATTAAAGATGCGTGTGCTCGTGATGGAAGACTTCGCATTTCCTATTGATCAGTTCTGGTCGCTTAACATCAATCACGCAGAGAAAAAATATGGTTGTGGTGATCACATTTGAAGGGCATAATACTATGATTGTGGGTTATTGTTGTAGGAAATCATATAATTTTTCTAAGTGACAATCGTACGATTTTCTACAACTATACCATGGTCCTCAGTGACCATACGCCGATTTCACACAACCATACTGTGGTTGTCAGTGACCATACTATGGTTGTGAGTGACCTTAGTATGGTTGTCTGTGACCATACTATGGTTGTCAGTGACCATACTATGGTTGTGAGTGACCATACTATGATTGTGAGTGACCATACTATGGTTGTGAGTGACCATACTATGGTTGTGAGTGACTATACTATGGTTGTCATTGACCATAATATGGTTGACAGTGACCATAACATGGTTGTCAGTAACCATAGTATGGTTGTGAGTGACCATACTATTGTTGTCAGTGACCATAGTATGGTTGTCAGTGACATTGTATGATTCCATGCAACCATACTAATGTTATCCATAATCGTATTTCGATTTCATACAACCATACTATAGTTCAACGTGACCAGTGACCAGTGATCATATTATTATATTATAATCAGCCCTATCGAGGTTCCCGATGAACGTCGGATTGTTCTCCTTCCGACGGAAAATAAAATTTAATCAAGTTTTCCGAGGAACGGGAAACATTTATAAAACAACGCAACATTGTTTTCCTCTCAATTTCGATATTAAATGCCAAAATTCGAATTAAAAATTAAATTTGTATTCAATTTTATTGATTGAACGTACTCTATTTGACATTTTAAAATGACTGCAAATACAAAACGAATGTAATTTTATTTTTTAATCTATTTTTTAAATGCTAACGACAGTAGGTACTTAAAGAGTTAAATTTTCATAGCAATTTTAGCAAGTTTCCAACATCAAAGCAGTCGAAATAACTCATTTTTTAATTATTTGCACAATTTAAACTACTTTATTTCAGCAATCAATTACTAAAAATCTAAAATTTCATGTTTTCACATAAAAATAAAATGTGAGCAAATTTGACAGTAAATGTTCACACGACGGGAAACTCGATTGATATGTTTCCGATGAAAATTTTCGAATATACGTCGGATAACTGTGAGTTGCTCGATTGCTTTTTTTGTCAATTCCGTCGGAAATGTCTCCCGACGCGTTTCTCGATTGGGCTGAATTATTATATTATGATTATCCTAAATTCCTGAATAAGCGGATTGAAAAGAAATTATAAATAAGACACATGTTTAATTAATGATTATTTTATCTACATTTTTTATTATATAAGTATATATTTTTAAATAAAAGACACAATTTTGAAAACTCCGTGAAGCTGTAGTCTGTGCGAAGCTGTGCTTGTAATTGCCGGACATCATCATTCGAGTTTTATCGTACACAAGAACTTTCGTGTAAAGTACAGCGTCACCGTCACCGTCATGAAGTTGACAACGCGAGCACACAATTATCACTGAAATTTGTTATACACATTTGTATTAAACACGAGCAGTCAATGTTATTTATAGAAATTTGCACAATTACAATTAACGTTTTAACTTTCGGATATATGTTTATTTTTAATAATGATGTTTTAAACATTAAAAGACACTTTGTCACGACAAAAAAAAACTCGACTAAACACCGCCATAGCCAACATCAAAGTGAGTAAGAGAGAATAAAAATTCCAATAAGTGAGAATTGTATGGTTGTAAATAATAAATTACTATATCATGGTATGGCAGTCTTTATCATAATCATAACATGGTTCTTATTAACCATATTTTGTTTTTTTCAGAATTATAATAAATTATCTACTATAATATGATTTAAGCGACCTTATTATTGTTGAAATAAAATTGATAATACTATACTTTGATTGTGACAACCATGTAGGATTGTAAAGACCATAGCATGGTTGTCGCAATCATGTTCGTGATTTACATGTGATTACATGTTTTAATCCCATTAGTTGTAAAAGGTAGAGAGTAGTGGATTAGTTGGAGCAGCTCATGATGATCGATTCCTTTCCACGCCCACCAAACATAAAGCATTACCTTTTGTGCGTTAATCTAGGCTTTTTAAACGTTTATGCTTCATCCTTCTTGGATTACGATCTGTTTCGAACATTATTGTCGTATGTGATTACATTGCAGCTCCTGTTAATAATCTGTTCAAAATTGTCATTTCGTTTCAGCAAAGATTCCCAGATGGAAGTATGGCTCAATAAATTTTTCACTGATAATTAAGGTCAAGCCCGTAGCCAGGGGGAGGGGTTGTAGATGTTCTGACATCGAAGAATATTTAAAAAAAACATTTTTTTTTCAAGGAATATTATATAGTTTTTAATTTTTGTTTTCATTAGTGAAATTTAGGAATTTTTAATGGTTCTTCTTAATAAAATTCGATTTATAACAAATATTACTAAATGTTCCGTAATATTATAATTTCATACATTACCTTGCAACTTATATATCTGATTTCTTCTTTTGGGAATTGTCTAACTATCATTGGAATTTTTTAATATAATTTTTAATATATTTTTAGGGATATAATATAAAAACGTTAATCTCGACAAAAATTTGTAATATATACAAGAAATATAAAATCGAACATATATCCAAAAATATTTTTGTATCCAGGATCTAAAACCCTTTGGATTATCAGTTCCGGATCTGGTTCCAAGATTTTTAAAATAGAGGTTCCGGTTACGATTCCGCTTTCAACAAAACAAAATATATGGGTTCCGATTCCGGTTCCACACATTTTTTAATGACGGTTCCGATTCCCATTTCAAAACTCGAAAAGATTCCGGTTTATTGCGGTTCTTGCTTCTATCAAATTTTTACAAAATCCTAAATAAGGATTTTGTTTTGTTTTCCTGTTTTCAATTAACTCCATTTTCAAATTTTATATGATGTGACCTTTATGTTCGAACCTCGATTTCATAGAATGAGACTTTTTTTAAATATTCCCAGAACCCAATTACGTTATTGCACTTTTTTGTAGTTGGGTATTCGAAAAGTTTCAAAATTATCCAATTTCACAAAAATATATCCAATAACGCATATCCTAGTTAATCTTTAAAGTGATCAATATTCTCAATGATTTTCTTTTCCCACTATAAAAGTCATACATAAAAAAATATAAATTAATATTTTCTAAATTTTAAATGCATGAGAATATACCAATATACCACACCATTTCAATCCATATCATGCTAATTCGTAACGTGGTACCCGAATATGAGCATCCTTTTGTATCTAGCCTTTTGTAAATGGTCCAAAATTATTTTTTGGTTGATGTTTAGTATCAGTGGTCGTTTTCCTTAATTTTTTAAATACGTTTTCAATGATTGGTCAACCAGAGCGCGCGACGCCTTTAATACCGAATTTTCCAGAATGTAAACGAGGAAATCATTTTTATGCTGCTGATTTCGATAAATCACCTTCACCATAAACGGTACAAATTTGTTCACAATCCTTCAAAGTGTTATGGTCTTGTTCGAAGTGATATTGTACAATATAGCGATTTTTTTAGAAGTTTGACTCATTTTTAAAACGCAATGAATTACGACTAAATACACAAAGGTTCAGTTTTTTTTTCTTATGATCTATGGACTATAATTTTTCAAACGTCATACTATGTATGACTTAATTTTATTAAGTGTTACCAAAGTTATGCCACTCTAACCACATCTGTCGGAAAAATGCCACGCACTTTTTACTCGACCCAATATTTTAAATAAATGGTACACAACAATGGCGAATCAACACTGCCCAAAATAGTAAATATTTAAATTTAAAGATGATTTAATGTTAAAATATCTTAGATAAGATAAATATGTTTATATATTTTTATCGCGTTTCTTTTTCTAAAAATATATAATTATTATTATTACTGCTAGACAAGATATTCTTAATTTGTTTAATTACTTAATATATATATACACTCAGTGAATGTTGACTGATAATTTGTTAAACAGACTCAGGTTAATTTTCTTGATACTTTTAACAATGGAAAACAACAAAAATTCTATAAATTAAGAATTTATTACATTTTCAAGTATTAAAATTTAATATCACAAAAATCGCTTAACATGACCAATCTGTTTAATAAAACTACATGAAATTCTGTTTAAATTTACATGATTTTTCTCTGAGTGTAAATTTATCTCTGAGAATCAAAACTGCTTCTGTCTCACTGCTTTCCATTCTTTATGTCGAGCACAGCTTTTTGCCACAATTTGTCAAACTGTTTGGGCAACAGACTCTGGACACGCTCGGCAAAGTCCTTCGCACCCATGCCATTAGCCTCCTCGTAGTACGGCAGCTGAGCCATGCGCGTCAGCCACGTCGACAACTTGGGCCACTGTGTAACATCGACGGGTGCAAATGCAGCATGAAGGGAACTCACTGTCGCAACGCAACTAAAGTCAGCGATGCTGAGACTGGCACCTGCGATATATCGATGTTCGACCAGAAACGACTCCAGCGTGGTGTAGGCTGCATGGATCTGCGCAATCTTCTCCTTGGGAATTTCCTTTGCATTCTCGTAGAAGACCGGTTTAGTGATTTGCTTTAGACAGGTTGCAAACAAGACGCCCGATTCGTAGTGCAATCGATGGTCGACAATGGCGCGTTTGACGAAGTCATGTGGATACAACGAGGATTTGTCATCGTCACCATATTTCCGCACCAAATACGCACAAATCGCGTGTGAGTCGCAGATAATGGCGCCGTCAACATCTTCAAGAGCTGGCACAGTATGTTGTGGATTTTTCTTGAGATATTCCGGAGATTTGTGCTCACCAGTGGCGATATTGATCGGCCGGAATTCGTATTCCAGGTCGAGAGCCTTGAGAGTTAGTAAAACCGCGCGAACAGGTGGACTCATTCGCACTCCATACAACTGAATCTTATTCGTAGACATTTCTGTTTAAATTGAAATTTTCGAAACAGCTCCGGATTGTCTCTAATACAATAATTCTTTCTGAATAATGTCACAAATAGCTTCGTTACTACTATTTATATCTTCTACCGCGGTCTGAACAACTTTTGCGATTAGATAAACTTCATAAGGTCAGTACAGCTCATATCTGTCTCCACATCATCTGATTCTTAAACTTTTATCAATTTGTATACCCTACATCTCTCAGTGTTAGTCTTTAGTCTTTAACAAAATATAAAAACTATGCTGACGTTAACATGGAGTTGTTATTTATTTTTGATTAACTGATTTGAACATTTTTAAGTTTTATTGACTTACGGAAAATTCTTCTAAGACAATTGAGTTAGATTATTTCAAAAACGAGAATGGATATTTAACAAAAAAAAAATAATTTATTTCCATTTATACGTACCCAAGAATGTGGAAAGAACATTTGTTTCAATTTGAGTCTTTCATTTTCTAACAGTAATTCTATTTTTATTAAAACTTTGTTTGTTTTATATATCATGTTTGGGAAATGATCTCCTGGGTCAAGTCTTTCCTAAACAATTCATATCCGAGACAATTATTTCCGTGACATGCCTTCCACGGCCATCCGAATAACATCCGCGTATAACGTTTGCTATCTGGTCCTCTAGATTTTTGTATTTTTGCTTTGTGGTGCTTGATTTTCTCTAGATATTCGTTTTTACACCATTTCATAAATTGCTCATTTTTCTAAGCATAGATGTACATCAAAATAGTTGGATGAATTATTGCTGCTTTGTAGCAATTATACACAGTAAAAGTTCGTAAATTTAACCAATCATATTAAAGATATTATATTAAAGATCGCCTTTGCTGACAATAGCTGTGACCATCTGCAAACGAAATCAATTATGGTCTACATAATATGGAATATAATTTGTTAAATCGAATTTGTTGCACAACAGAATTTTTGTATTCCATTTTTGTTACTCAAACATTAATTCAGTGATTAAAAATAGTGCATTACTGAATAGACTTAGCTTTACTTATTTTCACTCAAATTATAATTTTCTAAACTTTATTAAAAAATAATCTTGTGTTTTTTTTATTTTTTATTTTTTATTTTTATATATATTAATGTTTATTACGTCATACTGCTGTCTGTACTTATCACGAACAAGCGGTGGCAGATTTTGCTTTTTTGATAAGCTTCAAATGACACAAAAGCCATGTTTTCGAAGGAATGACGTCTCACTGTAAAATTTTTCATTTTTTAATAATTGCACATACAATAAATTATATACACTGCGAAAACCGAATGTAGTTGATTGCAACAACTACACAGACAAAAATCGGTTCATGATTGTTATGACGTATATTTGACGAGAGATACTCTTTCTGCGCATTTTCAACATAAGTTTTTATCTTGAAACATTTTTTATACAAACTTAGCGTAACATGCGAGAAAATTTCGAACAGTCTTTGGGAAGTTTCAAAAAGAATAAAAAAATTAAACAAAAAAATCGTAATACATATCCTATCGAGTTTTTATGAGAAAGAAATTACGAAATGCTAATAATGAATGATAGTAAAAATGATATATCATGACTTATAGATCAAGGTTATTGATTGTATTAATATTCGCGAAATATATGAGAAATAAAATTAATTAAAGAATACCATTATATGATAAAATAAATATAAAATTAAATAGATATATATTAAAATAAATATAAACATAAAAATAAAAATAATTCAAACGAACTTTTAGAGCAATTAAGTTGTAATTTCAAAACTTGAACATGTCAAAGCAACCTTTTTAAAATTCAGAAAAAATTATATATTTTGGTTGATTTAATATAAATGTTCATGAATATTTTATAAATGTTAAATATTTTAAAAATTAATTTACTAAATTTTTACATATTTTTTTGTATTGAAATAAAAAAAAAAAAAAAATTTTAACAGTAAAATTTGCAATAATTTTTTAATATATTTGTAACTCTGATTTCTTAAATGGCATCATTTTCATCAAATTGTCTCTAGTTTTTGAGGTATATATCATTTTTCAAAATCGTAAAAACTATATCCCAAAATCAATATCTCAAAAACTAGGTTCAATTTGATAAAACTGACTCCATTTTAGAAATCATAGTAAGAAATACATTAATGAATTATTGCATCATTTACTGTCAAAAAAAATGTTTTTTTCAATACAAAAATAAATAGAAATTTTGAAAATTATTTTTTAAAATATGATGCCATCAAAATACCATCTTGAAATTTGGCATGTACATTTGTATTAAATCAGCCAAAATATATGATTTTTCAGAATTTTAAAAAGGGTTCTTTTTAAGGACATTCATTTTGAAGTTCAAGGATAATGACCAAGGGCCACATGTTCAAGTTTTGAAGTTACAACTTAATTGCTCTAAAAGCTCGTTCTATTAGCTTTAAAACGAGCCATCAACGGACTCCACTCTGGAAGTAGTGGTCGAAAAAAATAAAATGGTCAATGCTTATCTCAATAAGCTTTATCAGCTGTCAAAATTTCATTGAAATCGAAAAGGTAAAATTGTTTACTGATGATTTATGAATAAGACAATTAGAGATGGGCACGTGAGTGAGTTTTGACTCACACTCACTCACGCTCACGAAAGAATATTTCTAATCACGCACACTCACTCACGGCCTTTTTTGCTCTACTCACACTCACTCACAATCACGTGAGTAAAATTTAGATTCAATCACAATCACGCGTGATTCACGAGAATCATGCTGAATCACGTGTTTTTTTTTGCTATTGTTTGTTGGTGAGATTGGTCAACAGAGCGTGGCACCTCCAATACAACCAACATCTTTAAAACACAATAATGATGTTATAATGTTAGGGATTTTGATAAAATATATCTCAATTTTAAAGGAGATCGAAATGTGAAAGACCTTCGATGTGCTGTTTATATAAAAAAGTAAAAATTGCCTCAAAGAATAATTCTCCGTCAAAGAATTCGTTTAAAATCTTTGAGAATTGTCGTTATTTGTGAATGTAAGTATGCCCAGGCAGAAACTGCCAGACTGGAACAAATGGCCCAGTACTGGCACACTACTGGTTGCCGATGCTAGGCATACAGTTCAGGCGCAGTACTGGCACAACGCTGGTTTACAACTGGCATACGACTGGGCCCGTCTTCAAACCAATGTCGGGCCGTATGTACTGCCAGCTCTTCGCCAGTACTCGCCCAGTATAGGTTGCCAATTCTGGCAACGTAATGCTGGCGCAGTGCTGGCACAACGCTGGCTTACAACTGGCATACTACTGGGCCCGTCTTCAAACCAATGTCGGGCCGTATTTACTGCCAGCGCTTCGCCAGTACTCGACCAGTATATGTTGCCAATTCTGGAAAAATATTGCTGGCGCAGTACTGGCTCAACGCTGGTTTACACCTGGCATACCATTGGGCCCATAGTCATACTCATACTGGGCCGTATTTACTACAAGAGCTTCGCCTGTACTTGCCCATTATAGGTTGCCAATTCTGACAACGTAATGCAGTACTGGCACAACGGTGGTTTCCTACTCTGGGCCCGTAGTCAAACCAATAGCCGTCCGTATTTATCCCGCGAGTAAAACATTTCCTATGAAAAGCTTTTACCCCGTCGTTCGGTTTCAGCATTAAATCGTGTAGGTTTCTATCACTTTCAGTACAATTATAAAACGAAC
The DNA here is from genome assembly GCA_951804985.1 of Dryomyza anilis. Classification (NCBI taxonomy): domain Eukaryota; kingdom Metazoa; phylum Arthropoda; class Insecta; order Diptera; family Dryomyzidae; genus Dryomyza; species Dryomyza anilis. The sequence goes on along the minus strand of OX638133.1, from coordinate 45,818,249 downwards.
AAATCAAATGGTGCGAGAGCTCGGCCTAAGTTCTTCAGTACTTTAGCGCCAAATTATTATTCTTACAGGTGAGTTGTACAAAAATCAATATGTAGTGATATAAATTGTGGTGAATTCAATTGTGCGGAGTTAAGGATATTAGGACGCGTATAAATTGTATATTTAATAAAAACACTTTGCTAAAAAAAAATATATTTTTTGGGTAAGCAAGATTTGATTTCGAATTTTTTGAAGTTTGTTTATTTATTTTTTTGTTGTTAGTGAACAAACAATAGAACGAGAAACGAGATCAGACTGGTGACAGCGGTTCATCGCCGTCGCAGCAGCCACAGCAATCTGATCTAAGCGGTGCTAGTCGTGCAGCAGCTGGCGTCCAGCCAGAAATTCTCCACAGCAACCGTCGCTTCGTACAGCAGCCTCTAACACCGCGCCGGACTCCTATCCACCTCCTCCACACATGCATAGTGACTATATAATGGGCCTGGAAGCGAGGCAAAATGCATGTCCACAAGGAAATGGACATGGACAGCGATAACTCATCGCCCAGCAACGCAGCATCGTTGGCGCATGCGAAAAGAATTCTCTGCGGAGAACCCAGCGGTGGCGGCCTCATGCGCAGCAGTAAAAATCGACGATGCGATGCTAATGCATTGATCACAGAATTTGTTCAGTCTGCCGCCTTCGCAGAGGCTCTGAATGGTGAGTATGTTTTTGTTTTGTAAGAAAATGATTTTTTATCTTTTTTTTCGGTGTCACCAATATGAATTTCAACGCAGCGCGAAGAAATGACACCGATTAAAGCGTTAGAAGCCTGTGCAGAAGCTTAGATTAAGGAAGCTTCCATTTTTTTTTCAAATATAACAAATATAAACTTGTATTATTTTATCGCACCTGCTGCAAAATTGTGTAAACTGCGCACCACCTTTACAGACATTACCAACTTTTTGGAGGAGGAGGGAACAAGTTTTGCATTGACGACTCCAATGTGCTCACACTCAGCAGCGCTGTCGCCGCTTAACGCCAAACACTTTGTTTATTATATAAAATATAAAATAAAAAATAAAAAATATATAAAATATAAAATATAAAATATAAAATATAAAATATAAAATATAAAATATAAAATATAAAATATAAAATATAAAATATAAAATATCAAATATCAAATATCAAATATAAAATATCAAATACCAAATATCAAATATAAAATATAAAATATAAAATATAAATATAAAATATAAAATATAAAATATAAAATATAAAATATAAAATATAAAATATAAAATATAAAATATAAAATATAAAATATAAAATATAAAATATAAAATATAAAATATAAAATATAAAATATAAAATATAAAATATAAAATATAAAATATAAAATATAAAATATAAAATATAAAATATAAAATATAAAATATAAAATATAAAATATAAAATATAAAATATAAAATATAAAATATAAAATATAAAATATAAAATATAAAATATAAAATATAAAATATAAAATATAAAATATAAAATATAAAATATAAAATATAAAATATAAAATATAAAATATAAAATATAAAATATAAAATATAAAATATAAAATATAAAATATAAAATATAAAATATAAAATATAAAATATAAAATATAAAATATAAAATATAAAATATAAAATATAAAATATAAAATATAAAATATAAAATATAAAATATAAAATATAAAATATAAAATATAAAATATAAAATATAAAATATAAAATATAAAATATAAAATATAAAATATAAAATATAAAATATAAAATATAAAATATAAAATATAAAATATAAAATATAAAATATAAAATATAAAATATAAAATATAAAATATAAAATATAAAATATAAAATATAAAATATAAAATATAAAATATAAAATATAAAATATAAAATATAAAATATAAAATATAAAATATAAAATATAAAATATAAAATATAAAATATAAAATATAAAATATAAAATATAAAATATAAAATATAAAATATAAAATATAAAATATAAAATATAAAATATAAAATATAAAATATAAAATATAAAATATAAAATATAAAATATAAAATATAAAATATAAAATATAAAATATAAAATATAAAATATAAAATATAAAATATAAAATATAAAATATAAAATATAAAATATAAAATATAAAATATAAAATATAAAATATAAAATATAAAATATAAAATATAAAATATAAAATATAAAATATAAAATATAAAATATAAAATATAAAATATAAAATATAAAATATAAAATATAAAATATAAAATATAAAATATAAAATATAAAATATAAAATATAAAATATAAAATATAAAATATAAAATATAAAATATAAAATATAAAATATAAAATATAAAATATAAAATATAAAATATAAAATATAAAATATAAAATATAAAATATAAAATATAAAATATAAAATATAAAATATAAAATATAAAATATAAAATATAAAATATAAAATATAAAATATAAAATATAAAATATAAAATATAAAATATAAAATATAAAATATAAAATATAAAATATAAAATATAAAATATAAAATATAAAATATAAAATATAAAATATAAAATATAAAATATAAAATATAAAATATAAAATATAAAATATAAAATATAAAATATAAAATATAAAATATAAAATATAAAATATAAAATATAAAATATAAAATATAAAATATAAAATATAAATATAAAAAAAGAAATTTTTAAAAAATAAAATATAATATAAATACAAACATATAATAAACACAAATTGTTATATAAAACTATTTATTACATTGTTATTAAATTTTGTTTTTTATACCTTACATCTATGTTATTTTTATACAAAATTATTTAAAGAGAAATATTAAAAAAAAATTCAAGATATATTAAATGTTTTAAATAATGTTTAGCTTTAGATTAGGTATAACTATGGGCCAACACTGGCATTAGAGTTTGGCAGCGTTGTGCCAGTACTGGAAAAAAATTGGGACCAGCTCCCGCCAACGCAATCATTCTGACTCTGGCACAGTACTGGCGAATAACGGGGTCAGCACTGGCATTAGTGTTTGCCAGCGTTGTGACAGTACTGAGTCATTCCGACTCTGGCACAGTACTGGCGAATAACCGGGCCAGCACTGGCATTAGTGTTAGCCAGCGTTGTGCCAGTACTGGTAGAACAATTGGGCCCAGCTCCTGCCGACGTTATCATTTCGACGCTGGCACAGTACTGGCGAACAACAGGGCCAGTATTGTATGCCAGCATTGGCAATACTGGCGGCAGTACTGCGCCAACGCTGGCCCAGTTGTTAATTTCTACCTGGGTGTATGTATGTCTGTATGTTCCGAATAGACGTCTAAACGGCTGAACCGAATTGAATAAAATTTTGACACAATATGTATGTTGGGTCTGGGCAGAGTATAGGCTATATATCGGTGGGATTGGTGGACTGAGCGTGGCACCTCCCATATATCCGAAAAATTAAAAACACATTATATCAGCAATTAGGATAGCAAATTTAATGAAATTTTGGTCAAACTCTACGGGGAAGAATTCTACGGGAAAGAATTCTACCGGGAAGAATTCTACGGGAAAACGTTCTACGGGGAAGATATAAATAATAAAAATGTTCTTTATATTAATAAAATCACTACATATCCTTGCATTCACAAAATCTTGGCACGAGTCGTGCACGGGTCCAGCTAGTTATCAATAAAAGAATAGTTCGGGGTAGAATTAACCAGGGAGAAATTGACTTTGGGAAAAACTATTTTTGAAGCGATTTTTTTGGTTACTACATTTATAACTCGAATAAAATCGGGACCTCACACCAACCTCTGGAACAAACTAAAGTTAATGAACAAAAGGAAGTCAATACAGAGTTATCATGTATAGTAGAAATTGAAAATTCAACTTTTTACCAAAATGGGTATATCGAAAAAAAAGGGTTCCATGAACGGTCGTATGAAACCAAGCCAAAACTATTGACATGACCCCACAAAAATTGACTAGCCCATACTATGTACGGCCTGTCTGCAGGGGTTAGTAAATTGTTGACTGAAACCTTGCAACTTATTCTGAGTTGAAGAAGGGGTGGGTATATGACGGTCGTTAGAAAGGGTTTGATTTTTTATAGTTCTCACTCAAGGTATTTTTTGGTCTACTCACTCACAATCACGTGAGCAAAATTAGGATTCAATCACAATCACGCGTGATCACGCGTGATTCACGTGAATCACGCTCACATGCCCATCTCTAAAGACAATCATTAAATATATATTTTTCTAATATTCTTATCAATGTTCATCCGAACGATCGTTACTATTTTATGGATGCAATATTTTCGATTGTTCTACCCGCTTCTCAAGCGGTCATAAGCCCCAGAAAAAAGGTGACATTAACCCCATAATAATAGAGTTTATGTTTTATCGAAATATGTGTTTAATGAATTTATCGAAGATTGTGCTAACGATCAACATATGGCGTTTGGAATGAGTGACAGTAATAGCAATGAAATCAGTGATGCCAACTTGGTGGGTTTCCCGCTAAATGTGGTGGGTTTTAAATAATAAAACGAGAAAAAAAATTGCACGGTGGACAGTGGGTTTTTTGGCGGGTTTTTAGTTTCGATACAGAGTTTTTTTATAATTAAGCGGGTTGTTATTTTATTAAATTTAATTGAAATTATACTTTTTATATTGAATAACTTTTCCTTGAACAGCAATTCAGAGGTGATTGTAGGTTTTTGGACCGAAGATGCTAACGGTTCGATTGTATAAAGAAGGATTCGGACCCAATACATTTCAGGATTTAGTGCATTTCGTTATGTTTTCTATTCGGTAAGATTTGTAATTTGGTATTTAAATAAAATAAGAGAAGCATTTTCTTCAATATGCATTTCGTCGAGGTGGTAAGACTCGCCAATATAATTATTACAAAAACTTATTTTAAAATATAATTTTGTTAATACTATAAAAATTAAAACGTTTTAAAAACCATGTTCTTATAAATGTATGACAATGTCGGTCTACAAGATTAGAAACCGTCGCATACAAAACTATTTTTGTAAACCTATTATAAAATTTTTAAAATGTAGTTGGACTTCTAAAATGACGATATGTTTGAATTAAATTAAGAATAATCGAGAAACAGGAAAAATTTGAATCGCATTTTTTCGGATTGAGTTTAAGAATTATTCGAGATTTCTAAGTGCTTCGAGACATGGCAGTCAGTTTTGTCTGAATAATTTGGTTGTCCTTAAATTTCTAATTATTTCTAGTTCCTATTTAAATGTATATGCAAATAAAATTCGATAAATTACCAACTGTCTTTTATTGAATTAATTTTCTTCACTTACTTAAAAGAAAAATGAATATATAAAATAACAAAAAAATCAGGGACCGTAAATAACGGTTATTCTTATTTTTTTTAATGAAAAAAATCAACGTGTTAGAAAATAGGTACACAAGTTTTGAGAATGCAGAAGCAATTATTATTGCATGCAGAATTGAAATTTGCAGTGATTTTTATTTTTTGATTTTTACGGCAAAAAATCAAAAAATAACGATTTTTTTAATTTTTATGTTTGCTTGCTCACCAATAAAAATTATATTTCAATTTATACTTTAAAAAATCAAAAATAAAAATTAAAAATTAATTTTTATTTTTTTGCTCAAGAATAACGATATTTTTTTTTTATTTATACTTTTTTACTCAGTAATAAAAATTAGGGTGCGGGGCGTTGTGCTTAATTTGTTGTGCAGCAAAAATAATGTTCTTGCGATGGAACGATAGACTATGAAACTAATTTGGGTGATGTTAGTGAACAGTTTTGATGGCTCACGTGTGATGGTGGTCAGAACTACTAATAATAGTTTGCCGTTAATTCATGGTTAATGGTTAATGCAGTTTAAATCCGAAAGGCGGGGTAAGAATATGTTAGTAATGTTTTACTCTCGTAGGTTAGCCAAGAGGTAGCGAAGTAATAAAAATTTTTATTTTTGATGTTGATAGTCGCTGGGATCGAATCGGGGACTTTTCAGCTCATGGTCCAACGCACAAACCAATCGAGCCACCGACGCTACAGTATGACCTACTACCAAAACAGATTCACCCAAAAAAGTTCCAATGACGCACTCGGGTGCTTTTGTGGAACCGATTCACCCAACAAAGTTCCAATGACGCACTTGGGTGCCTTTGTAATCCCACTGGAACTGATTCACCTAAAAATAGAGAAAAATGACACAACTGGAAGAGTATATACCCTTGCATATAATAATAATTTGGCACTACAGTCCTATAAGAACGTAGGCCGAGCTATCTAACTACAATACCGAATAGAGAAATCACCGATGAAAGTCTAATGAACTTGGCTACTCAGGGCTGGCCGAATCTTTGACGAAGACTTATGAACTATGACTTGAAGCTCAAGGTTGGTCGAGTCTTGGTCGAAGACTAATTGACCAAGACTTGGCCGCCCAAGCTTGGCTAACCATTGGTCACCTTGTCAAGTCCGGCAGTTCCTACATGGACTGTTATTGAATGCATCAGACCTCAACTTCCAATTTACAAAATAACTTTATATTAATAGTATATTAAGAGTGTAATGTATGCATCCATACATTTCAAACATGCAATATTAGATTTCCTGACCTTCCTAGTTGGGATACTTTCAATAACAAAGAGTTTTTTTCTTAACGAAATTTGTTTTCAAATTTTACCTATTGCTGGCCCATATTAATGTTAATACTGACCACATTCCAACGTGGATCATCGAAGGTGTTCACTAATATGTCCCAAATTTGTACTTGAGTCTATCGTTTTCATCGTCAGAACATCATTTTTGCTGCGCAACAAATTAAGCACAACGCTCCGAACCCTAATTTTTATTTTTGAGTAAAAAAAAAAGAATAAATCAAAAATAATCGTTATTCTTAAGCAAAAAAAAATAAAAATTAATTTTTAATATTTATTTTTGAATTTGAAAATAAAAATTGAAGTTTGACGTTTATTTCTGAGCAAAATTTTAAAAATCAAAAATAATCGTTATTACTGAACAAAAAAAAAGATTTGCTCAAAAATAATTTTTAATTTTGATTTTTTTGTATATTACTCGTAACCATGATACAAATATATACAGGTACGATCACTCTCTCATTTTTTTCCAATGTTTACTTTAGGTAACACTAGGCTAGTTTTTTGAAGTTTAGTTTTAAAACCAAAACAAAATCGACAATTAAAAAAAAAATCAATGTAAAATTCAATAGAAATATAAAATAATTATCAAGGTATGCTTTGAGATAACTTAAAAATGTTCACAAACATTTTTATAATCAAAACAAAATCTGAAAAATATTTTTCATATTTTCTTTGAACATACATTTAAATTTTTGAAAATTTGAATTTGAATCAAAACAAAATATTTCCAAATTTGTCAAAAAAACTTGCCTAATGTCAGAGTGATCGTACCTGTAAATATTTGTATTATGCTCGTAACTATAACAGTCCCTGAAAAAAATACATATTTTATACACTCAACAAAAATATTTTTAAATATATAAAATATTTATATACCTAAAGGGGTCGTTTTGACCCAATTTGTGCAGAAGGGTTAAGAAATACATATTAATGGCCGGATCATGTTTGTCAAGTAAAATATAATACATTATTATATTAATGTGATATTCTTACGTTATTTGTTATTGTGAACAAATCCTGTATACAAATTTTAAAATTGTATTAAAACGGTGAGTTTTGCTTAAAAATGCAGGTTTCTTGCCTCGATTTTGTGGGTTAAGCTTTTGAAAAGTTGGTAACACTGAATAAAATGTTTTCTATAACGACGGTTATGAAAAATAATAATCTATATACGCTCTGTTTTATCCCCGAGGGCTACTTTGATATCAATGTTCATCCGAACGATCGTTACTATTTTATGGTTGCAATATTTTCGATTGTTCTACCCGCTCATAATAATTAAGAAAAAAATTCAATTTGATTGTGTGGAAAGAAAAGCGCCGGAGGCGAAAATTAAAAAATCGTGCGATTTTTTGTTAAAATTTTTCATTTTGTTCTATGATTGTGAAATAATGCATTGTAAAATGATGTAATGATGATTAATTTATCCATTGCTGTTTGTTAAATGGAAAAAAATTTCAACAAAATATAGACAACATTTGTAACATTTTTCATTAGGTTCTTATGTTGTAACATTGAATAAAAAATGAGGGTGATAAAATTTTGAAATGGAAGCGCCGCATGCGAAAAATTTTAACAAAAAATCGCGCGATTTATTTAATTCTTAGATTTCAAAATTGTTATTTCAACAAAAAATAGACAACAAATTTTTCATTTGGTTATTACGTTGGAAATATTTATATACATGTATGTATTTGTTATTGATTGTAAGGATTTACAATTTTTGTTTTTAACCTACATTACTAATATTATTTTATTTGAATAAATTATTTAAAAAAAAAAATGTTTTCAAATCCGATTTTTTGGAAGACAATATTTTTAAATAATGACAACATTTCCTTCGATCAACCAGAGGTTTGGCAGCAGAAATCCAGAAATGAATTAAATTTCTAAAAATTAAACACAGGATACTCTTTAACATATAATTTTTGTTCAAATTGAAAAAAGGGAGTTATTGAGATAATCTCTTTTGAATATTATTATGATTATTTTTTACCTATTATTTTATAATATCAACTTTTGCTCATTTTTTTAGTCTTCAAATGGTTTCAGCAATTTAACTATTTCTTAAGTCACAGTAAGTTAAGCTATCACAATTTTGTGCTTCTTTTCATATTTCAAGATATTTTTATATTTCAAGGGTCATATTTCTGAAATCACTTTAGTTAATAAACTGAAATTTTACGTTTTTCTTAATTTCAAGTCATAAAACCATTTTACAAAATTTCGTTAATTTCTGAGATGTTGTTGCCAAAACTATCACTGCAGTAAAATACACCAAAAAAAGATGGTAAATTATTAGAATTTCAATAGAAAAATAACAGTGGTGCAGTAAATGTTGCGGCAAATATTAGATGCACTTGTAGATGCGCTGATTCCGAAAATGGTATCAGTATTGTCAAATTGGCTCTAGTTTTTGAGATATAGCCCATTTTTCAATTTTCCATTAGTTTGGTCTTCTATATTTTAAAAACTACAACAAAAGAAAATAATGAAATTAGCTTTTCGATATTAGACGCAAAAAATATCGCGCTACAATACAAAAATTTGATTTAGTGCGTGAAATAAGCAAAAAAAAAAATCAAATTTGTTAAAAAAAATTTGGTAAACATTTGAAAATTTTGGTTATTACTTAGTGGACAAAAATGTTAAAAATTATTTTTTTGAACTTTTATGTGGCGCCAAGTATCCTCTTTAAAACCTTATTTAAAAAAAAAGCAAATTACAACTCTCGGTTTAAATATTAAAAATAAAAAAAGACAACATTTTTTTACTTAATAAATTAAAATACGCAAAATTTACAAATCAGAAATTTAACAAGTAAAATTAAGTTGTCTTTTTTTAATCAAGTAATTATAACTTTTTAACTAAGGCCCAAGATTTTATCGAAAAGATAATTTAACACTTTTCTTTTATTTGAATTTTAAAAATAAAAGAAGACTAAAATAACGGGAAATTAAAAAATGGGCTATACCACAAAAACTAGAGCCAATTTGAGAAAACTAGTGTCATTTTCGGAATCAGCGCTACAAATGTATCCAATATTTGGTGTAACTTTTACTGCACCATGTCAAAATTTGTATTTCGTCGGACAGTGTAATTATTCATACTATTAAAATGGTCATTAGTTCAAACTGTTAATATTGTTTGATGTTGCACCATAAATTTTATAACGTACTCTTATCCAGACCTATAAATATTTGATGATACGTATTATTTAGTTCATGATATATTCGATTTACATTTTCCTAATAATTTACTATACAACTCATTCGCTTCTTTAGATAAATAATTTGAAAGTATATTAAGTTAAATTTATTTCACAAAAAAATTGGGAAAAAATCACTAACCATAACAAAATTATGCAGCTACAAAGTGAACATTCGACAATGTACTTTTTGGCTCATTGAGCAAACATGGACATTTGGATGCCCGTTACAATATGTTTGTTTACATTTTAATACGCATACGACATTCACTATCATTCATCATTTAAATATTGTCAATATTTAATTGAAAATCTCATACTGTTTTGAACTTATATAATTTTTAAAGCATCCGATAAAATGCATTTCTATTCCGTTTATATCGTATTTTTTAAGAGAAAAACACAAAGTTGTGATGTAAACATAAAAGAAAAAAAAACAGCTTCACTAAAGTAAGGACAATCTTTTAAACAAGGAAAGAAGAACAAATGGGTATCGATACGACCATTTGATCAGGAAATGTTTCTTGACGAAAACTTTTCCCGAACAAAAGTAAATTGTTATAGGCGGACAGCGAACATTTTTTTTCGTAGAATAAATTTACACAGGTTGATTTTAACAAAATTATAACAGAATAATTTAGAAGATATGTAACTGGCAACAGGAGACAGTACATGTTGTGGATAGCATGCCATTCAGGCACAAAACTCTTAACAGTTACACACAGAAAAAAAAGATAGGTTAATCTAACCGAAAAAAGTTGTTAATGAACCATTTTTCTGTTTTGCATTGAAAACACAAACAACAAGTACAATTCAGGGGGTTAATCTAATTGACAAAAAATTTTTACAATAAATTTAGAAATTTTTAGCCATGAATAAAGTTCAACTAGTCGTAAGAATTGTATCATTTAAATTTAACCACACAAATAGTATGACGAAACTCTAAAATGGTGAAGTTACTATTTTCTACTACCAAAATAGTAAAAGTAACCAAATAAAATGGTAACTTTAAAACTATTTTTTATATTATTAACTGAATATGAAAATAGTTTTTATCTCATTATACCCTACACTAAGAGTGAAAGGGTATATTCAGTTTGGTACGCCGTTTGTAACACCCAGAAGGAAGCATCTCCGGTATGGAAAAGTATATATATTCTTGATCAGCATGACCTCCTGAGTCGATTTATCTGTCTGTCCGGCTGTCTGTCTGTTGAAATCCCTACTACACTGAGGGAAAAAAGTAATAAAATTAAATAAAAAAGTAATAAATTTAAATACTTTTCGACACGTTTTTTACCCGTTGTCTTTTTTATTTAAATTAAATACTTTTTATTTAAAATTGAAGTAAATACTATTTATTCAAATTTATTACGTACGTAATAAAATTTGAACTAAATATTTTTTATTTAAATTTATTACGTAGGTAATAAAATTTGATCTAAATACTATTTATTACTTTTTATTAAGATAATAAAATTTTAATTTAATCACAAGATCATAAACAAGTCAATTAATATTTTAAAACTATTTCATGTAAAGAAGTTTAGGAAAAGATAAAATTATTATTTTTTTTACTTTTTTCGAAATTTTTATCACTCACGGTGGTTCTATAGGTTGGACACATTACCACGTATTACATAATTTTATCGTGATTACTTTCAAAAAACAAACATTAATAATGTTGAAAATATTTCTAAAATATATTTTTTTTTAAATAATTAATTTAATTGCGTACGTAATAACATTAAATACTTTTTATTTAATTTGAATTTATATACGCAAGTAATATATTTTTGTATAGAGTATTACTTTTTTTATTACAAAAGTATTTAAATCAAATTTAAATAGATTTTATTTAATTTTATTACGTCACTTTTTTCTTAGTGTACTTAAAAAATTGAAGAGTTAGATGAATGAAACTTATAATTTAGATTATTTATGTACCTACGCTATATGTGCGAAAAAATTGGCAAGATCGGTCCATTGTAACCTGTGATCTGACCACGTATATTAAAATACTTCATATAAAATTTAAATCTACAGATAAATTTTACTGTATACGTGCTTAGGTATACTTTTTTGGTCAAATATATATTGGCTTCATCCTTAAATACATAAAAATAACTTTTTCCCGCAATCCGACTTGTGGGTCCCAAAGAAAAATCGAAATTCGGTACACCTACCCATTTGTAGATATGGGTATCAAATGAATGGAAATTCTTCAGCTATTGAAAGTTTATAGTTATTTTCAGGATTCGTATACCCTGGTGATCTACATAATACTTTGAATGGTAACCATACATATATGTAGGGAATTTATAGTCGGCTTAGACCGACTATAACTTCGATAATCCAAACTATCGTAATAACACCTACTATAAAATGTTCCTACTTTAAAATTTCCCATGTGATCTAACCTTCCCAACTGGTTTTAATTTATAAAGACGCATACTAATTAATAAAAACGCATACGAATTGAGTTATGTTGCCTTATTAAGCGACATCCTTATAAAATATTCTTATAGATCACTGATCAGAAATGCATAAAGTTTCCTTATGTAGAAAAAACTCAACATGACACTGATACTAAATAGGGTTTTCAGGGATATTTCATATTACAAAACGATATTTTTTTCAGAGTTCAATTAAAAAAGTTGTCATTTTGCCGAACTGTGTTATTATTAACAGGAGAAAAACTTCATAAGGTTATATATGAGTCATTCCATATCAAATCAACCAAAGGGATCGGCAGCACCATCTCAGAATTTGATGAAATTTGGAAGTATAGTGAAACAACATAAAATGAAGATATTTGGGAAGATCAGCTTCCCAAATGGTGTGGTTTCAGAAATTTGGTGGTTTGAAAAAACTGTATAAAAATCAAAAAGGTGGTTCATATCTATTGAACGTAGCTTAAGCAATAGTGAACCAAAATAAAACACTCATTTTCTAAATATTTAGTTTTAAACAAAGTATATTTCAAAAGAACATATCTAAAAAAGCAACCTTTTTAAAAGTTTTAAATGAATATATGTTGAAGGTTAACTTTTTTTCTATTATTTAAGATTTGAACTAGAGTGGTAAAATCAAGGGTTCAGATGTTATACATAACATAATGTTGTATACATAATGTTGTAGAATGTTGAAAATTTTATATGAAAAATTTGTTTTTTTTATTATTTCAAATTTTGTTTTGTTATTTTATAAAATACATGCTCAGTAACAAATTATTCTTTCCTACACTTATTTTGGTCTAGTTAAACTTGCAACATTTAATAGATGTATTTTTGTAGCTGATTCTGAAAATGGCATCAGTTTTGTCAAATTGAATCCCGATTTTGAGATCTATATCTCAAAAACATACTTTGTTTAAAACTGATCACTATTAAATCAACGTGGTATAAAAATTGTAAAACGTCTTTTTGGCAATTTTATTATCTTTAAAGTGAGACCTTTGTATTTTATTTTGGTTGACTACAGCTTAAGTTGCGTTTAATTGATTACACTGAACCAAATAAGTACATATCTATATATATAAAAATGAAATGTCCTGTGTGTGCCAGAGCATCACGAGAGAACGAACAGACGGATTTGCCTAATTCCTTTTGTATTTTGTCCGTGTCAATGCAAGAGTGGTTTAGGAAAAAAGAAAAGTCGGAAAAATCCAAAGGAAAAGCCGGAAAATCGAAAATATCTAAATTTGACCCTAGGACTATGAAATTTGGGCAGGATGTTCATCTCTTGGCGTATGTGTGCACTACAAAGGGATTTTTTGAAATTCGCCTCCTAAGGTACACAAATGGGCGTGGCGAAATTGAACTTTTAATTCAAAATATCGGTGTAATTAAGATAAGCACAGTCATGAAATTTGGCTCAGTGAGGTATATTGAAGTTATTTACCTTTTTTACAAATGTGGGCGGAATTTGACAAAAGGGCGTGTCCCTTTCCATATGACTAAAACTATAAAAATGTTGTAACTTCTGACTTACTAAGATTAGAGTTATATAAATCGAAACTAAGGTTTATATTACAAACTCCAATAGTCACGTAGAATGTGAGCGGGGTTGGATTAAAGGGTGTGGCACCTCCCATATAACCAAAACTTTAAAATTACTATAACTCCTGACATGTTAAGAGTTGAGTTATAATAATGAAAACAAATGTTCATATTTAAAACTCCAATCGTCACGTAGAATATGGGCGGGACACAACGGAGCGTGGCATTTTTCATATAACCAAAACTTTAAAATTTCTATAACTCTTTACTTACTAAGAGCAGAGTTATGAAAATCGAAACAAAAGATTATATTAAACATTGTAATAGTCACTTAGAATGTGGACGGAATGTGACAATGTGGCGTGGAACTTCCCATATAACTAAAAATGGTAACTTCTGACTTACTAAGAGCAGAGTTGTACAAATCGAAACGAAATATCATTTTAAAATATAATGTGGTAGTGACGAGGATTGCACTAAAAAGGGAAAAAGAGGCGTAAATGTATCCACACTTTATAAACGATATATTTTTGCAATTACAAAAACTTAGCACGGGCGCAGCTGTGCACGGGTCCAGCTAGTCTACAATGAAAAAGTACATTATCACAAAGAATATTTCGTTAAAATTGGTCCAATGTAACTGTTCATTGTCACAACGAATCTCCAGTAATACTTCAATGTACAAATTTATTGAATTACAATGTACGGATCATGAAACAAAATAATCACAATGAATATTTTATTAGCTATATTAAATGCGAGAGTTCATTGTCGCAATGAATCGAATACATACTCTAATGAACGAGATCATAAACAAAAAGTGAATTGTGAATTCAGAAAGTTTTTTCATTTTATTATTTTAATGTAAATTCAATTAATATATACATTAAATATAATAGTATAATATAAATTAAATGTAATTTCGCACTTCATTTCACTTCATTTCGCAACTACTTCTTACATTTGTCGCATCTTTGTGCGAATTAATAAAATGTTTTTTTTTTTTTTTGTAGCAGCAAAGCGCAGTTAACGCTACTAGAAACGAACACGAAAATCGAACATGTCTACTGCAGTATTTCAATGAATATAATTCATTGAAGTATGAAAAAATTCATTAAATTTATTTGTACGTATTATGAAAACTGATTCTTACTGAAAATGAACTGATCATTAAATTCACAAACAAGTTACAAGACAATGTACATTGTCACAATGTATCTTGCATTAAAACGTATGAATTTGCCTCTATGAACAGGATTCGTTAATATTATGAACCAGTTTATTTTCTGTGTAGCACCATCTTTGTGATTTTTATACAGTTTTTTCTAATTTTAAATCACCAAATCTCTGAAACCACACAATCTGGAAAGCTGAAATTTGTACAATTTATTAATTTTATGTTTTTCACCAGACTTCTAAATTTCAATAAATTCTGAGATGGTGCTGCCATAATTTGAATTTTTCGGTTGATTTGATATAGAATGACTCATATTCAATATAACATATGAGTGCGAATGAGATGCCAATAGCATGCGTCATTCACGAAACGAGTAGAATGTTCTCGAAACAAGTCGAAGTTTGTCGAAACGTGTCGAACTGATGCCTGTTGTATATAAGGCCGACGCATCTGAGGCACAGCACTTCAGTTGTGATTTGATAGTGAACTAGTGCGCCTCGTGAAAGAACATTGTAAAGCTAAATTGTAGAAATTCAGCAGTTGATATAAGTGATAATTCTTTAAGTTTCTATTTAAATAAATATAGTTAATTAATACTAGTTGAATTCAGTAATTCATAATTATATATTTATTTATTTTTTACATTTTTTTTTTCATATTTTGACATATTCATAATTTGGACAACTGTTTGTTAAGAAATTTAGCCACGGCGAAAGAACTTTCAGTCTCCATTACCTCTGAATAATATGGCAACGAACGCATGCGCTCTAGCCATGCAGACAGCTTCGGAAACTTCATCACATCAATTTGCTTCAAAAAACATATGGAGCTGATCGATGGTAGGAAGCTGAGATCGGCGATCGTCATATGCGGACCAGCAACAAATGAATTCTCGCCAAAGAAACGCTCTACCATAACGAAAGCCGCATCCATCGCCTTCAGCTTCTCATCCGGCACAGAAGTGACCTTGCGCGCAAATATTGGTGCCAAGACCTGGTGTATGAGACTGTAAAACAATGCGCTATTCTCAAAATGCAATCGCTGATCAACTACGGCACGCTGAAACAGATCCTTTGGGTACAAAGAGTCATCCAGTTTGCCGAATGCACCCACCAAGTAGGCATTTATAGCGTGTGAGTCGCCAATAAATTTACCATCGTGCTCCAAAGTAGGAATCGTGTGTGCTGGATTCTTTTTCAAATATTCCGGGTTCAAGTTATCACCGCGACCTGGATGAATCGTGCAGAATTCATACTCCACATTGAGTGCCTTGAGTGTGAGTAGAACCGCCTTGACCGCAGGGCTGCTGTCTATGCCGTATACAATGGGTTTGCTGGCCATGATAGTAACCGAACGACGTATTCAAATAAACTATTTTATGTGATTGGTAGTTGCTCAAATTTGCAAAAATTATTTGAGCTTTGCCACTTTGTTTTATAAATAATCATTTTATCTTCAATGATTTGTCTTATCTCACTTTTAAACTTTCGATTTTATTTAATTTTTATTAGCCATTGTGATGGGCTTTTTGGGAAAGCTTTTCATATATAATCGCAATGATGACAATATCACCACACTTAAAAAAACTTTATTCGTTTAAATTTATATGGAATACCTATATACAAAGTGCTCAGACACTTTGGAAACTGAAGTACGCAAACCTGTGGACTGCAATGTATATTGGGGAAGGTTATCCTCAGTACCGTACGTGGTAAATCAGTGGGTAGTGCTCTGGAAGTCGAGCGAAAAAGTCCCGTATCATGGGTTCAAATCAGAGCTGGGATAGTCAACATCTTTTAAATAAAAAATATTTGAAATAAGAAGAAGGCCATACATTTTGTCTCGGACCTACCCTAAAAATAATATTTATTTTTATAATTTTTCAGAATCAAAAATTAACTCAACGAAAAATTGAATTTTTACAATACACAATTTTTGGTCGGTTCAAGACAGTTTAAAAACACTTTTTCGGTAGATTTCAAGCAAACTGAGACTCCAGAGGCATCTCCCTTTAAAATTGCCATAAATTTAATAATCTGAAATACACTTCCCACAAACTTCTATTTATTTGTCAGTTTTCCGGAAATATGTCCAAAATATTAAAAAAAAATGCTTGAAATGTTATCGCGTTTAGACAACATTTTTGGCAAGCTCGAGGCAGAGGCGAGGACTTTCAGCAGACAAAAGTAGAGTTTGTATCAAAAGCTGTCTGTTTTTTTCGGTTTGTTCCAAAATTATGCCTGAAATCTGTCTTTAAAATATCACAAAATCCCTGTGTGTTTTCCGGAAATATTCATGAAAAATGCCAGAAATTTAGTCACGCGTACGTGAGGCTACCTCCGCTAGAAGTTTCCTGCTTTGAGCAAGCACATTTTTCTAACCATTTGGTGCTGGAAACCCGAATAAGTGGCAGGATCGAGATTTCCGTATCTCCGTAAAAGCTACCATAGAAAGTGGATGTCTCAAGCCAGCTTTCAGGAAGTATATCGAGAGGTTGTGTAAAAAGCTGTCTACCATTTTGTTTCACCCTGTACATAATGCCTACCACCATAGAGTATATATTATTAATAGAGTTTTCTTCCGATTTTGCTGGCGTCCCTGCCGAAAACATTGGTTATGTGGAAGTGGAATTATACAGATTGAAGTTAACAGAGGAAAACAGTTCATAAAACTACCAAAATATATCTTAATTCAACGCCTCATAAATTTTAATTATTTTTCAGGCTTAAAATGTGGTAGAAAACATCAGCTTTAAAAATGTCTGTGTTGACAAAATGTTCCACATAACCAATGTTTGAATTTATTTGACAAATGTGACAGCGAAACGACCTGTATGCAAACTTTATATCAATGACATACCCTCTGCTACTACACCATATATTTTCATGTCAGTTTGTTCATACTTTTGTCCCACCTGTACCTACCTAATAGTGTTCTAAAAATATTATTTATAATTTTATAAACTGCCATTCAATTTTCCTGCGTAAAACTTAGTCTGTGGAACCTATTTGGTCTGGATATAATTACTGTAAGTTTTGGCTATAACTTGTGCCTACGCAAAAATGACCATGTTTATATACGACGACCTCAAGTGGTAGGGTTTACAAAAAACAATGAGTGCGCATTTTTCAAACAAGTTCGCATTAATCATAACTTCGCTGCGAGCTTGTGAGTAAAAGCTTCTCACTGATTACGTTAAAAGCGAATCACGATAGTATCGCAACTCTTAGCCGGACCGGATTTGAGAAATGAAAGAACAAAACAAAATACCAGATAATTGAAGAGCTTTTGATATGTTTAATGCCATTGTCGCGATCGTTGCGAACTTTCATTATTCCGAAAAAAAATATTCATAGTTAGTACACGTCAGATCGGCTAGTAGTAGATTCATTGTTGTTCTAAAATTCCAGTATATTACCACCACATCCAATATGTCAAAAATTGTACTCTACGGTATGGATTTGAGTCCTCCGGTTCGCGCGTGTTTACTCACCCTGAACGCCCTTGAGGTTCCATTCGAATACAAAATCGTGAATTTAATGGCTGGCGAGCACATGACCGAGGAGTTTCTCAAGCACAATCCACAGCACACCGTGCCTGTGCTCGATGACAACGGCACATGGATCTGGGACAGCCACGCCATCTGTGCCTACGTAGTCAGCAAGTATGGCAAATCTGACGACATGTATCCCAAGGATTTGGTCAAGCGTGCAGCCGTAGATCAACGTTTGCACTTCGATTCGAGCATCCTGTTCCCAGCGCTCCGATTCATTAGTATGCCGATTTTCCGCAAGAACGTCACAGTTGTGCCTAAGGAGAAAACCGAAAATGTCGTCGAGGGCTATGACCATATGGAGAACTTCTTGGCTGGCAATGTCTACCTAACTGGCGAGCAGTTAACGATTGCCGACTTCTGTTGTGTGGCAACAGTGACATCGCTCTCAGGCATTGTACCCATCGATGCCAAGAAGTATCCCAATGTGATGGCTTGGTTGGACCGTCTTGCTGCCCTGCCCTACTACGAAAATGCAAATGGAAAGGGTCTTAAGCAATACGTTGGATTCTTACGGTCCAAACTGACTCAAATTGAAATGTAAATCGAACAAATTAGTTTAAATCTATAACATTTGTATTGTATAGTATAGGTCCAATGCATACATGATTACTTTGGGTGTGTCGCATAAGAGTTACTCATAGAACACAATTTTTATAATAAAAATGTATTATATTTGTACTTATGTGTATGTGTGTTTTTTTTTTGTGGAGAAAGATAATAATTACTTATGTAATTATTATTTAAAAAGTACCAAAAGAAATGATTTGAGTTCTCAATACACTGTAAAATGGGATCATGTTTTCATTGTATGTTTTAATCACAGTTGATAAGAACATTGCTTGTGTACACAGAAAAAAATATATGTGTAAATATAGCAAAAAATTTGATCAATACAATTAATTTTTAATTTATTCATCGCCGATACGACCTTTAATTAAATTAATTAAATATTTAAACATATTAATTAATAAATTAACAGAAAATAAACCAAAAGTTACATCAATACAATTAAATTATTTGCTGAAACGACTATGGAATTAATTGCATTGATTAAATATTTAATCATCTTAATTAATAAATTAACACAAAAAGTTACACCAATTCAATTAAATAATTTATTGAAACGACTACTGCATTAATTGCATTAACAATCGCCGTTGCTGATCACACGATGCTGAGCACTCGACGCAGCGTCATGATGCGAACATGTAGCGAATGAACAACGGCAAACAAGCAAACGATGGACTTTTTGGTTGCGTGCATATTATTCCCATTTGGTATATGCCAAAATATACACTTATAGAGCTTGATCATCCTCTAAGAGTGTAGTCAAAAATGGCGATGATGGCAATGGATGCATATTTAACTATGATTCCAACTTCATCATCAGAAAAGTACATGTTATGTACTTTCACAAGAATTTATAACATTTTTTTTAATTAACTGAATGAGTATTATAAAGACTGTGAAGATAAAAAAATACTTTTAAAACGTCGACTATACCAATTAAATATTTTGCTATTTATGAATAGTCTTAAATTGGTATATTTTTGGAAGCAAATCACATTTTTAGCGAATGTGTTGGCTAAATATATTAGAACTCGTTGCTAGATCAGTTAATGGTACACAATTATTTCTGCTTGCTGTACTTACGTCGTTTATTTGTTTCTGTGTACAATGCTAAATAACACTGACCAAAAAAATTGACAAATTGCATTTTTAACACTGATTTTAATAATTTAGTGGTCGTGAAATATATTCAGCATTTACAAAAACTTTGTATTCGATGTCACCCAACTCGAAATACAATTCCTAACTCCGTTAACAAGGGATAGTTTTTATTTAAATAAAGTAATAAATATTAATAATGTTGATAGATAATGGTCGTTTGTTAACCAAGTTATTAGCTTATCAAGTACACATTCCAAACGGGGGACAGAAGAAATGAGGTATATTACAAATGTGAAATTAATAAAATAATAAAAATAAATAATATTTAAATAATCTTGAATAAATAATATTTTTTTTAACTCTTTACTTAATTTAAAAATAAATATAATTAAAAAGTTTGGTCTATAGAATAGATTTTTTGTTATTTAAAGAGGTTAAGTGTCCCAATTCAGTTCAGTTCAACCTTTGCTACGGGACCTTTCGGCTCAAAGTCCAGCGCAATAACCACTGATCCACCGACGCTACCATCAAAAGCAAATTAAAAACAAAATATATTTAATTACATATAAAAATATTTCATTCAAAATGATTGAGTATAAATAAATCGCATATGCACCCAGAAAAAAATCATGGTAAATTGATAGTATTTCAATAGAAAAACAATAATGCGTCCCATTAGTTCAGTAATATTGAAACTGTTAATACAATGTGTGGTTGTACCATAAATTTTATAATGTGATATTTTAATTACAATAAGAAAGACCTATAAAAATTTAATGATACGTATTATTAATTTTATGGTATAGTCGAATTACATATTCCTAATAATTTATTGAAACAAAAATGTATTTTAGTTATTTTATTGTATATATTATTTTATTTAAATGTGGAAATTGATATTCACTTTTACAACACACACATAAAAAGACACTTCTTGCTGCAAAAGGTTATAAAACATTTAATGTTTGCTTTGTTTCCAATAATTGATTGTAGTACTTGAGTCTGCAGTTATTGTTGAGTCCGTTGCCATAATAGAAATTCGATGTATTATTTATTTTCTGTAATAAATAAAAATGTAAATATAAATAAATATATAAATATAATTTATTTACATTAAATACATTGAGTCCTTACCAATGTCGCGTTTAATAATGTGGATTATTACAAAAAAATACATGCGACCATTTTGAGTAAACACGCAGAATGACGTACAAAACGAACATGTTTGTATTCGTTTCATGTTTTTATACCCTACACCTATGAGGTACAGGGTATATTAACTTTGTAACGCCCCTTAGGAGGCGTGTCCGGTATGGAAAAGTATATATATTCTTGATCAGCATCACTACCCGAGTCCGTTTAGCCATGTCCGTCTGTCTGTCTGTCCGTCTTGCCGTCTTGCTGTCTGAATACAGAATAACTTGAGAAATACTGATCAGAATGCGATAAAATTTCTACTCAATATCTTTTAGCCAAAAGTAGGAACTGAGTTTGAAAATGAGCCAAATCGGTCAACGGACACGCCCACCTCCCATACAAGTCACTTTTATATAACTCTTTCGGAACTAATAACTCGAAAAGTATTCAAGGTATAGTTATAAAGTTTAAAACATATTGTTAGAATTCACCTAAAAATATGTGGTCCAAAAATGGGCGTGATCCGCCCACTTTTTTTTTCATTATTTCCCGGGTTTTCATAGTGGAAATTTGATCCGTAAATTATTAAAATCAAATCTATGAAATATTAGCCTTTCCAAATTTTAAATATAGGCGTGGTCCGCCCAATTATATTATTCTTTTTTTTTAGTTGTTTATACTTTTATATAATTTTTTTAATTTATGGGGATATAAGACGTAAATTTCGGATATGTGAATAATATTCTGAGGGCGGGGAGGTTCAGCATAATTAAAATCTTTAAAATTAAGGTATGCAATTAAATATCCCACATTAATATCCCCACCAAAGGTGTAGGGTATTTCATAGTCGGGCCCGACCGACTATAAAAATCCGCCCCATGTGACCGAACTCACTAGGGATGTCAATCCTGGGATCCCGGGATCCCGGGATCCCGGGATTTGAGTGAAATCAGTCCCGAAAAACTCATCCCGGGATCATCGTTAAATCCCGGGATTTTCGGGATTACAAAAAACGCTAGTAGATCAATTTTTAATAGTTTATTCAAAAGTCTTTCAATGTTTGTGTACACATTTTGTGAAAAAGTAAATCTAACATTTAATCAAGGTTTGAAACCTAAACGAATAACGGTTTCGATTTCGGTTTTTTCCGCGTTTTGGTTTCGGTTTTAGGTTTTTATTACGAAACGGTTTCAGTATACCGGTTCCAAGTTACGGTTTCGGTTTTGATTTCGGTTTTTGTATAAAATTTCTTTTAATTCCATATTTTTCAAATAACTTAACATTGCACTATGGGACATAAGCTTAGTCTAGCTCGCCGAAAATTGTACAAGAAAAAATTTTTATTTTGGGAATTCAAAATTTTATTAAATGACATTAAACATGGCTTGTACTTAAGATCTTCTATATAAAATAAAATATGTTTTCCTGTTTCTTTTTATGCTTTTTTAAAAACCGTTTTAAACTGGTATAAAACCAAAAGCGTTCATTTCTGATTTTCGTATAACGGTTTCGATTACGGTTTCGGTTTTAAATGGATATCGGTTTTAAACGGATATCGGTTTCGGTTTCGGCTACGGTTTCAATCCTTGGATTTAATGGACTAAAATCTTAAAACACTGACGTAAATAATAATGAATGCTTTTTGACTTTGAACAAATTGACACATTTTTAAAAATTACGTCACTTTCGACTAATAACACTGTTCGGCAATCATTTTCTCATATCATGCCTATATAATTTTAATGTACTGATTCGAACTGCGTTTTTAGTTTTTTCCGTATACGTAATGTTTTGGAGAAAAATGCAATTTATTATTTTTGCATTTTTCACTGCATTTAAAAACAAACTTTGAATAAAAATTAAAATAGTTATTGCCCATGAACAAGTCAACTTCGTCGTTTGAGATTTGGTTGCAATAACCGGTTAAATCACATACAACTTAAATAATTTTGAAATTAAAAGTTCAAATATTTCAAAATTTGTAAAACTATTTATTTTTTTATAATTATATTTTTTTTTATAAAATATTGTTTTCCACAAAAAACCAATACCCAATAACAAATTTTGTTGATCATTCAAAATTTTAATTTTCTCATATTTGTACTAAAAAATAAATTTTAAATAAAAAGTATTAAAAAAATGTTTGATGATCAACTGGGGTTTATATATCGCGGATTTAGTATACCATATTTGAATACCCAACCTGAAAACAGATGCATTTGAATATATGACTTTTGTTTGACTTAAGCATTATAATTGTTTATTATTTAAACACAGATATGGTTATTTTATGTCTTTGCTATTATTTTTTTAAATCCCGGGACTAATCCCGGGATCCCGGGATTCAAATTTTTTAGTCCCGAAATTTCGGGATTGAAAAATAGTCCGGGATTGACATCCCTAGAACTCACCCATGTGACCTAACTTTCCCAACTCGTTTTACACCACGTTTATTATTATAGGAGGAAACCATTAAAACAACAGTATTTATTCTATTTAAAATAATAATATTGAAATATTTAAATTTATAGTACTGAATTTTTAAAATACTATTGAATTAATTAGAAAACTTTTGATTTAAAAAGAAAAAAATATTAATACATGAACCATAAGATAAATGGGTGTACCATAAAGTACTTAATGGTACATTTTCTTCTGAGTGTAAGTATTGTTAAGTCATTATAAGGTTGATAAAATATAATCAAAGCTTGATAAGAGATAAGCGACGAATTGTATCAGTTATATGTTAACACATTTCAGATATTGTATTGCAGTACTGTTCAATTGAAAATTAAAATAAAAATAAAGGGAGGGAGGGAGTTTGAAGAAACAACAAGAACTTGAAATCATTACGGAGACAATGACCATGCGGATCAGATACAGCCGAGTATACTCATGAGCAAAGCTCGGATTTTGTTGACCTAAAAATACGTTTAAAATTACCGTTAAAATTACCCAAAAACGACAGAAAATTAGTTTAAAAATTACCTAAAAATGATTAATACAAAAGCATAAATAACCGATTTTAGCGAATACATTGAGTTCACAGTATTAATGCTGGAAAATATTTGCCCTTTAAAAAATAGTTGGGCTCGTGAACAAAAGCATGCAGTTTTAATCTACAATTGAGTTGATTGTTTAACAGATATAATATTTAACAGTATAATATATTACACTGCGGACAATTCTTACCTAAATTACACATTCTATTGAAAAGTGATGCAGCTATATGTTAGATTAAAAGCAATATAGTTAAGAAGTTCGGGTGAATACATTCTACCCGTTACTAATTGATGTATGTACACCGAAAAAAATAAAAATAAATAAAAATGTTTTCAAAATAAATATATATGTCTTTGAGTAAATGTATTTGTCTTTACTTCATTGATGTAGTTGTTTTAGTTTGGAAAATACCTACATAATTTTAATTTTACTACATTCTATTTTTATTTTACTTTATTATGGTAATAATTTTTGTTTGATTAACAAAAATAAGATACAACAATTAAATTAAATAAATATGAAAGAGTGATACCTATAACTTCTAATTTTCGCTTTTTTATTTTCAAAACTAACCAGATTCAGGGAGATAGCCAATGAGTTGTCAAACTAGTTGTCTGACACCAAGTCATTCGTTCAAGTACATTGTTTATGTTTATACCTGCTACCTTTGCAGTCCTCCGACGACTATTTGAGTTTGTAGAATACGAATTGGGTTCCGTTTTTCACGGTTGCAGTCGTCCGTCGTGTATTCGCATGAACTTCATATAATTAAAAAGTGCAGAAAACGAAGACACTGTACAGTTCTGTACTATGTAGAATTCGAATTGGTCTCCAGCACTATATTTTTCACTAATTTTTATTTCTGACTTGAAACTTATAATAAATTACACAGTGCAGCAAAAGCCCATTTTTTTGGTGCCAGAGATTTGATAATTTTTTTAGAGATCTTGAGAAACCTGAAGAAAAATGAAGAAAACTTATGCCCTATCATGTCAGGTTTACGAGATATATGATCATAAAGGTCCTAAAGTGACCGCAATATTACCGTTGATTTTTTGAGAAAACTGTAGTAGTTATGGATTTGTTGTCTAAAAACAAAATGTACATATTAAATTTCTATCTCGTCCTTTTAATACCAATATTAATAATTTTCAAAAGATCAATCTACATAGTCGACTAATTTCATATTAAGAAGTTACATTAAGAAAAAAAAATATTCAGCATAAAAAAATTGGCAATTTAAAATATTCTCGTAATCAACAACAAATTAAGTGTAAATTTTCGAAGAATCAAATTGAAATAGAAATCCAAAGAAATTAGATAGAAAACTCAATGTCAGAGTCTAAAAATATGTGGAAAAACTCGAGAATTTTCATTTATTTGTTTTACGTTATAACTCAAAAAGTGGTATGGGGTCTTGATTAGAGTTTTGAAATCTATCGTAGCTACTAGAAATGGGCACGTGAGTGAGTTTTGACTCACGCTCACAAAATTTTTTCTAACTCTCACTCACGGTCTATTTTGTTCAACTCACACTCACTAACAATCACGTGAATAAAATTAAGATTCAATCAGAGATCGACAGAGCGTGGCACCTCCAATACAATCTACATCTTTAAAACGCAATAATGATGTTATGATGTAAGGGATTTTGATAAAATATATCTCAATTTTTAAAGGAGATGGAAATGTGAAATACCTTCCATTTGCTGTTCATATAGAAAGGTGAAAATTGACCCTGGGAAAAATTATCTCTGGAAAAGAATTGTCAATAAAATAATAGTCCGGAGTAGAATTTATCAGGGATCAATTGACTTTGGGAAAAACAATTTTTGAAGTGATTTTTTGGTTACTACATTTATAACTCGAAAGAACCCCACACGAACCCCTGGAAAAAACTAAACTTAATAAACAAAAGGAAGTCAATACATAGTTTTCATGTTTATTTGAAATTAAAAATTTAACTTTTTACAAAAATGGATATATCAAAAAAAAAAATAACGCATTCTATATCCATTTCTATGATACCAAGCAAAAACTATTGACATGACCCCACAAAAAGTGACTAGAAAAATGGCAAAAAATTAAAACTGAGTTTTTTTTAATTTATGAAATATTCGACTACTCACACACTCACTCACGAAAAAATTGTACTCACGCACACTTACTCACTGTATTTTTTGGTCTACTCACACTCACTCACAATCACGTGAGCAAAATTAGGATTCAATCACAATCACGCGTGATCACCCATCTCTAGTAGCTACTGTATCATTTACTAATATTGCAAGTAAATGATTCTGCATTGTGAACTGGAACTGATAAGCACCGAGTGATCTTTAATTAGCGCTGATACCTTCACCAGTTGCAATCGAACGCTTGCCCGCAAAACATATCGTCATACGATGGGCAAATTGGTGTTGTACGGCGTGGAACCCAGTCCCCCCGTGAGGGCATGCAAAATGACCCTGCATGCATTAGGACTGCAGTACGAGTATAAATTGGTGAATCTGTTGGCCGGAGAGCACAAAACGAAGGATTTCATTCGAATGAATCCGCAGCACACCGTGCCGCTTCTGGAGGATGGCGAGAAGTACCTGTGGGACTCCCACGCTATCTGCGCGTATCTGGTGCGCAAGTATGCCAAGAACGACCAGCTTTATCCCAAGGATTTTCACGCGCGTGCCGTCGTTGATCAGCGTCTGCACTTTGAGTCCGGTGTCCTGTTTCAAGGTTGCCTGCGCAATATTGCCGTGCCACTGTTTTATAACAATGTCTGCGAAGTATCACGCGAAAAAATAGAAGCCATTATTGAGGCGTATGACTTTCTGGAGGCTTTTCTGACGCAACCGGGCTGCACTTATTTGGTGGGGCAGACTTTTACTATTGCAGATTTTAGTTGCATTTCGACAGTGTCCAGTTTTGTTGGTTTGGCACCTGTCGAGGTAGCAAAATATCCGAAACTCAGTGCGTGGATGCAGCGCATGTCTAAGCTACCATTTTATGAGCAAACGAATGGCAATGGAGCACAAATGCTAATTGAAATGTTCAGTTCAAAAATAACGAAAATTGTGGGTTAAACAAAAATATAAATAATAAACAAAAATTGTTAAGATTTTGTAAGTTCTGAATTAAATTTATCAATTATTAATTATCAAAATCAATTCTATATTCTTCTTGTTAATAAAATTATATTTTTTTTAAGAATGTAACTCTGTCACATGGAAAAATAATTAAATAAAACCGAAACAATAAATCAAAACATTTGAAGATAAATCGCAGGTAACGATTAAAAACAATAAACGACAAATTTTGATAATATATTTTATATATGGCCATTCCACAAGAATCACAAAAACCATGCAGCAGTAATGAACAACATGAATGCACATTTTCCAGAGGCTGTTTCATCCGGCTGTCTCATTCAGAGCTCACGATTTCATACGAGTATTTCCGGGTTCCCGGACGCTGGGTTCTATTGGAGAAGCCACTCCTCTTTGCCCAATCTAGTTTATATATGGTTTAGGATACTCCATGGACTTTATAGCATAGTAATGCAAATTGTCAGAAAATACATTCAGTGGTTTTGCAATGAATCTGAATTATACACCAAAAATAAACATGGGCGTAAAAGTGGGTGTGGTCAACGACCACGTAAAAGTGGGTCTGTAGGATATATATTCCAAATGTTAAGGAAATCCGTGCACAGGTGTACGTTTGCATAGCGCACAAACAAACAAACGGAAAATGAGTTCAAAATGTCTAATACTCATTTACAAAAATCTTTATAAATCTGTCAATTTTTAATCGATGATCTCAATTTTTTTACCACATGATAAGAAAATGTAAATCTATTAGTTGATTTTTCAACTTTAAAAATTCATCAATTACTTATTATAATATTAATCAACAAACTCGAAAATTAAGTTTTTGATAAAAAAAAGTATTTGGTGACTATTCGTTTTACAACGCCGATATATAGATAATAAATTGAAAGAATATCGTTATTATTCCAACAAGAATTATTTTTTAAGTGACTTGATAATCTTGTTATTATAATTACATTTTCATTTATATATAACAGAATGTCCCTTGATATTAACAACACTTTGTTCTGCGTCAATTTGGTAACCATATAAACGGTTGAAATTTTGTTTTACAAACTGTATTTTTAATATCACACTATTGTGGTACTGTTATTTTTTTATATTTTTACGCAGATCTTCTTTTAATTGTCAAGTCTATAATATACAAAAGAATGTTTATATTTTTTTAATTAAATTTAAAAAACTGAAGGAAAACTATGAATTACATATGCATTTAACAAAAACATGCTAAATAAAGCATGAAATTATTATAAAATATTATGAAGAAATATGCAGTAACATTGGAATGCCACTTTAAAGGAAATTTATTGTTTCATAAAATTATTGGCGCATAATCAAAAACAATTTAAAGTCAACTTTTAAAATAAATTCGGTTTTTTTGACAAATTT
Source organism: Dryomyza anilis (assembly GCA_951804985.1). Taxonomy (NCBI): domain Eukaryota; kingdom Metazoa; phylum Arthropoda; class Insecta; order Diptera; family Dryomyzidae; genus Dryomyza; species Dryomyza anilis. The sequence continues at coordinate 45,789,290 of OX638133.1, read as the reverse complement.
TGTATAGAATATATTCTCAAAAAAACTGATTTTTTTTTCAATTTAAGTATAACTTTAAAATGTGTATGATTATGCGTCATTTTGTTTATTTCATTCTAAATATTTAAAAAAAAAAATATGAATTTTCATCAGAATCCTTGCTTTAAGATTCCTTTTGTCCATTTTTTTAATGTTTTGATAAAAAACATAAAAACATGAATTATATTTTAATAACTATAAACTATGTTGTGTGGGTAGATAAGTGGTTAGTGAATTGGACGCTCATAATCAAAAATGTAGACTTAATTCAGCTATAACGCCTCTATCGGTCAGAGTCCGCACTATTCGATAGTAAAAGTGTAAATGAGCGCCAAGTCTTTAAAACTCACGGAGATATTAGAACTCAATGTGAAAAATCCAATATTTTGTTATCAAAATATAAGTGGGAGATGACCATCATCTTCCACTTCTGCTATAAGTAATAAGAGTAATACAAAAATATTTCATTAGAATTATAAACTTTTTGCCTGCAAATTGGACATAATGTTAATGTGACATTTGCAATATGATTTTGCAGCGATGTCATCAAAACAGCGACGACATATTTTTAAAAATTTGGGATGTCACATTTTTCTTAGGGAATATGCACCCCTCTGAAGCGGTCATAAAGCCAAACAAAAAATTTGGGATTATGACCGCCTCGGAGGGGGCATAAACCCAAATACGTCACGTCACCATGAAAAACGTTTCTGAACACTGAATGTATTTATCACATACATTAGAAGTGTGTCTTAACAAAAAATATAAAACAGATAAAAATACAATTTTATTAGAATGAATAAATTTTTAGTTAGTTATTACTTTAGACATTTTTACATTTATAATAATTTTAGCATACTTCATATTTTTTACAATATTTCATTAAACATAAAATTAAAAAGCAGTACGTTAACTTTTTAATAATTTTCTAAACAATTTAATATATTCGACATTATTACAGCACTAAAAACCGACAATAAAAATTTACATAATCGAACATTTTTAACTTATTTATTCAGCTTAACATATTTATATTAATAGCTATTGTAAGAAATAGTTGACGCTAAATGGATATTGTAAAAATGATCATAAATGTATGTAAATTGCAATACAATTCGAATTGATGATTAATACCTTTTAATCTGTTTTAATAGTATATACACTTTTCAAAATGAATGATGTATATCAATCTTCATGATAAGCCGATAAATTTTGAATATGGCAATAATTTAATGTTATATTAAACAAATATTTATTATATAGAAAAAGTATTTTTAAATGATAGAAGCTAAAGTTCAATTTTTAATCGAATTCAATGAATAACAGTTTATTAGTTAGGATAGTGTATGTGTTTAATTGTAAATCAGGATGATCTTTAATCAATTTTCCAGACGATAATCTTAAATGAAAGCAGTTGCTTATTGGATTAATTACAAAACAAAAACATTGTTTTTTTGCTCTTAAAGCATTGAGTTCAAGATTGTGTAGACAAGGTGCATCACAGCCTTCGGTGAGTTTATATGCAATTATTTGTTTGCTATAAACCACACTAAAATGGGAGAACTTCTGTTTAGTACATAGAAAGAGCGGTTTTAGCTCCGAAAATTATATTGTAAGTATATTTATACTTATGAACAAGGTAAAACAAAACTTACAATTAACAAAAACACATACCTATATTACAATGTGTATAGATAAATTATAAATACTTTAATTAATTTAAAATTCGTTAAATTAAAAAAAAAAGATCAGAACAGTGAAAGTTCCCAAGTATTTTGTCAAATATTTACCAAATACATTTAATAATAATTATAGTTTGGCACTACAGTCTAATAAGAACTTAGGTTGAGCTCTCTCACCATTTTGAGCTGTGCGTGTTATATTTGTACTCAAAGTGGTGGGACCTACAGTTTATTGCCGAATCCGAACGACGGGTGAGAGCTTTTGATAGGCAATGTTTTACTCTCGTAGGTTTTCCATTTACTGCCGAGAGGTAGCGCGGTATAGAAAAAGAAAAGAAACCGGGGACCTTTCGGCTCGCAGTCTAACGCGGCTACCAAATACATGTACTAAATTTAAATAATTTTATCTTTTTATGACAATTGCGATCTTTTATGGCAATATTGATATTTAATTTATTTACGATAGCTCTTGTTAACATTTATCTTCAATTTACCATTAATCAAGGTGTATTACTATTGAGGTAATCAAAAATTTAACTATGTGAAATTTTGAAATATTAAAATTTTGTTATATTTATAAAAGTTGGTCTAAGCCATTTTACTGCATGCTTTCCGGATTAACATTCAGATGTCGCAAAAATAAAATCGCTTTTTAAAGCAAGGATTGAAACCCAAACAAATAACGGTTTCGGTTTTTTCCTCGTTCCGGTTTTAAGTTTTTATAACGAAACGGTTTCAGTATTCGGTTCCAAGTTACGGTTTCGGTTTTTGTATTAATTTATGTTGTATTTGTATTCGGTTTTGTATATTTTAAATGTCTTGAACAATAAACAAAAGATTCGAGAACGAAATTCCTTTCTGACAACAAGTTTGAGAAACTCGTATTTCTTGTGTTTTTGTTGTTCTATTCGATTTACTGCTACACAAGTGATCGAAGAAAACAATCACAAAACACATGCATAGTCAGTCTGAAGTTTTTATTTTGGGATCTACAGATTTAAATGACATTTATGTCCGATATCTTAGAGCTTATATTAAAATTTCAAAAATGATACAGTTTTAAATGTATATCGGTTTCGTTTACGGTTATACGTCATACAGAAATAGTGGCTTTTGACTGGCGGATTAAAACGACATGGGTGCTTGACAAAAAAATAGAAAAAGGATGAAAAGCAAACTATCCAAAATCTAATGCATTACTATCGATATAATATAGAATATTCTTTTAATTATATAAAAGTATTTGTTTCGTTTAGTTGGGTTTGTTAAAAATTTGTAAAATCAATTTCATAATATTGCGATCATTAATTGAATTTTTCTTTAATCAATTTTGAATCACTGCATGGTAGAAACGACATTTTTACAATCCCCATTAACCCATTATTTTCCGAACAAACGGTAAATTGTTAACGGTAAATTGTAAATTGAATAAATAAATTGAATGCTTAAAAATAGAACCACAAAGTGTTATTTTTTATTAAAGGAACGGAAATTGACAATAGTAAATTTTTATAAAAATGATCACTAAATATGTATATATAATATATATATGTTTGACTTTAAAACTAAAATAGATAATAATTTTACTAAGTGACACTTTTAACTGACAGAAAAAAATCCTTTTTAATTATTCAATTGGGTGCTTAATGCTAATCAAATTCTAAATGCAAATCTTTATGAAATTGTACCGAAGAAAATTCGTTAAATGAAAGCCGCGGTTCAAAATGTTTGTGATAAATAACAATTTGTGTTGACCTGTCAAAATTAATTTGGTTACATCAGAAAAAAATTTATAAAACCACATTAAAGATGATCAATAGGATAATTATTAATTTAATAGAATATACTAAAAAAATATTTTGATATAAACTCAATGGTATTTTGTTGTATTACCAATTACCTATTATAATAATAAGTTATCCTATTCACTAATTTTAATAGCAACAAAAACTATCAATTATATGGTGTTCGATACAAATGTCACTAGCGGAAAACACGTAGGATTTTGATTTAAATCTTCATACAAAAACCAAATTAAAGTATTGCAAATATTTATCAGTCAACTGAAAAACCTTGTATCCGCCAATGAGAGCAATGCGTGTGCCTTCTACCGGAATGGTTTTGACTTCGAATTTGATTTCCAGACCAGTTTCATACGTTGCACACATTCGCGATGATTCATTTCCCAAAGCAAAGATGTAATGCATGCGACAGTGGCTTTGCCATCATCTGCATTTCGCACCCACTGCAGCAACAGTTGGTAAATAACCTAGGAAATAATAAGTGGTATCAAATAAGACTCCCAAAATGCAATTGTAGTATGCATAACTACCTCTTTAATGCCTCCATGCATCTGGTGGTCGATGATTGCCTGCTCGATTTGTCCTTCGGAGTGTCCCAATTCGCGCATTACAAACCGCCAACCCTCGCCCAGGTGTGTGGCTACAGCATCCAAAATTCGATGATTGGGCTCCTCTTGCGACTGCATCATCGCCACAACACTCGTGGTCTTGCGCGTCGTCTGACGCAAACCGTCACCGGCGACAGAACCACCAAAACCTTTTGCTACAGCCGCTGCCGAGGCTTCGTCAGTGTTGGAGCTTTTGCGCGAATTAGTGGCGCTTAGATTACTGTTGAAATTATAAACTGATCCCACATGCAGCTGGCTTACATTAGAAAACTGCATCACCAACTGCTGCTGAGCATTGTGCACGTTCATTGTGTTTGAGGTGCTCATCGAATTGTTGGTATTGGTTGTGGCCAGTGCTGAAGAACCACCAGGGACCAAATCCAACGAATTGTAATTTGGGTCTGAGAGTTCTCGAACCATATCCGCAGTCATGTCTGCGGATGCTGTGGGCGTGGCGATTGCAGTGATAGGTTGTTGAAGGTTATTATTTGCGTTGCTCTCGTCGTCATCTTCTACAGGTGCAGCATCGGTTTCAAGTCTACCGTTTGTGGAGCCTATGGCTGTGCTTGGAACATTGTTCGAACTAGGCTTGTGGCCAAATATATGTGCCAAAAACTTTGGCATGATAGTAATCACAAAATAAGAAATTTCAATATTTATATATATAAAATATACGCTATGTAGTCCGGAAATTCCAAAAATATATTATTTATTTTTATTTTTGTTGTTATGAAATTGACATTTCGATTGAAGGAGGATGTCATGTAAGATCAGTGTTGCCAGATTCGAAGAAAATACCCCTACTTACTTCAGAATAAGTGCAATCGTATTCCCAGAAAGACATGCTTTGCCTAAACTCCAAAACAAAGCCAATATTATATTTTCTCACTCATACATAAATAATTTGGAATACATCCCTGAAGGAACAATGATATATGTATGACCCAAGAATAATAGAAACAAAGATTGCTCAGAACGTTGTTCTAAACATGAATCTACTGCGCATGTACGTAGAAGTTTTTTGACAACTGTAATTTTTCAATTGTGTCAAAATGTTTTCAAAAACAAAATTTCAATGAAATAAATATTTGTAATTTTTGAAATGTCTAAATTTAAATTTCCTTTGCTTGACATTCCATAGTTTTTGACGTCAGCAATACAGGGTGTACATGCGCAATGCGTAATTTTATTATTCTATTATTCTTGGTCTTGGTTTCAAAATTACGGCGCCATTTACTTTTTTTTGAAAACTGTTTGAAAGACTCAGCATTTGTTTACGAAAAATTTAAAACAAAACATCAATGCTTTGAAAGATATTGTTTTTTTTTACATAAATCGCATGTCGGCTTTTCATAATTTAAAACTGTAAAATGCAGCCACAACTCACTTCGTTTTTTTATATTTCCATCATTTTATAATTAAATTTTCGGAGAATATAACTTCAACAAATTCTATTGCAAACATTAGACGAAGAAATAAACCCATTTGAAGAATTTGTGTCAGAAATGTGTTGAAGTCAGAAATTTAGACTTAATTCAGCTATAACGCGTCTATCGATCAATCGTTTCTTTTCGAAATATATAGGTAAAATATCCAGTATTTATAAAAATGTAACCTTAACGCATTATCTTTAAAACTCACGGAGTTATTACAACTCAAAGTGAAAAAATCAATTCAAAAATTTTCACTTATTAAAAATTTCAGAGGTTAAAAATTTCAAACCAAAAAATAAAAAATTTTGAGTATCTTATATTATCAATAATGCAAAAAAAGCTGTATTTCCTAAAATTGGAAAATGAAAAAAATAATCAGTCCATTTTTATTTTTGGTATCTTTAAAACATATTTCATCAATTAACAATAAAAAACGAGTTGGGAAAGTTAGGTCACATGGGTAAGTTCGGTCACATGGGGCGGATTTTTATAGTCGGTCGGGCCCGACTATAGAATACCCTACACCTTTGGTGGAGATATTAATGAGGAATATTTAATTGTATACCTTAATTTTAAATTTTTAATTATGCTGAACCTCAGAATATTATTCATATATCAGAAATTTACGTCTTATATCCCCATAAATTAAAAAATTTATATAAAAGTATAAACAACTAATAAAAAATTGAAAAATATAATTGGGCGGACCACGCCTATATTTAAAATTTTGAAAGGCTAATTTTTCATAGATTTGATTTTAATAATTTACGGATCAAATTTTTACTATGAAAACCCGGGATATAATGAAAAAAAAAAGTGGGCGGATCACGCCCATTTTTGGACCACATATTTTTAGGTAAATTCTAACAATACGTTTTAAATTTTATAACTATACCTTGAATACTTTTCGAAATATTAGTTTCGAAAGAGTTATATAAAAGTGACTTGTATGGGAGGTGGGCGTGTACGTTGACCGATTTTGCTCATTTTCAAACTCAGTTCCTACTTTTGGCTAAAATATATTGAGACGAAATTTCATCGCATTCTGATCAGTATTTCTCAAGTTATTCTGTATTCGGACAGCAAGACAGCAAGACAGCAAGACAGCAAGACGGACAGACAGACAGACGGACATGGCTAAACGGACTCGGGTAGTGATGCTGATCAAGAATATATATACTTTTCCATACCGGACACGCCTCCTAAGGGGCGTTACAATATATGCACAAAGTTAATATACCCTGTACCTCATAGGTGTAGGGTATAAAAACCGTATTCAAAAATATTTACTACATCAAAAGATACAGAGTTTTGGCCGATAAAAACGTTTCTGAACCACTGTGCGAAGCACAAATTTTTTGTTGTTGGGAACAATGTAATTAATACAAAAATCCAAATAAAAACCAAACCATATGATTATTTTTCTCTGTTATGTTTTCAATTTGTTGCTGTTCTTCAAACTTCTCAATTAAATTTTATTATTTTTCTTCAGAATAACGATTATATTTGAATATATCTTGATTTTAGAACTCATCAAGTCATCAATTAAATTATAAAAATTTTAATATAAGACGATTTCTGATCAATTATAACAACATTGGCATACAGTAAGAGCTTTTCATATGCAGTTTACTCTCGTAGGTTTGCCATTTCCTGCCGAGAGATAGCGTCGTATAAAAATTATTTTTTTTTTAATATTTTTGACGTGGTCATTCCAACCAGCTCGTAGTCCAACTCACTAACCAATTTTCACACCGGTAAAAAATAATAATAAAAAATATTTGAATTTTAGATACAACTATCTCGAAGAAGAATAATACGAATTTATTTGGTAAATTTTGTTATTTTTCATTATAAGAATTAGAATCTGAAATTCGAAATGTAAAATAATTTTAAAAAATAAGTAAAAAATACGGAAATGATTAAGTCTCAATAATAAATTAAGTTTCAAAAATACAAATATTAAATTTAACATAAAATAATAACAAAACTATTTAAACGAAATTTTATCGAATTCACAACACTGAAAATTATATTATTTTATAATTAAATGCATATTAAAAACTCCTATCTAATCAACTTATAAAATGACTTGATTTTAATAGATAACCCAAATAATCTATATTTGTTGTAAATTTACCATCGTCTGGCCCTGGGTTTCTGCACTCCAGGATTGTTTGGATCGTGCGCGTCTCACGTGACGCATCATTCGTGAGATCATCGAACTGAGTGCTGCGGCCACCATCGTTCAGCTTAAAGTGTTCCTCTCCAACATCAAGACTTTTGTTTACTTTGGAAACAGCTATGGAATCCGTAATCACAGATATGTCATATAAAAAGTTTTTCGCAGTTGCATCGTCTACATTAGAATGTATGACTTTGGGAAACTTTCGTGTACTGCGGAAAAGTTCAAAAGATCAACATCCGTATTAGCGCTTACACTAGAACGCATTACCTGAGCACACTATCGGCATTGCTGAAGTAATTAATGAGGAGTACATTACCAGTATCATTACATTAGGAGTACAAGACTAGTATCAACAGCGAGTATTTTCAGTCCGGTGGCCTCTGTAAATAATACCATGCCGAGATTTGCACCTTTTTATGCCCTACACGGCTTAATTGGAGCTTACGCACAAAAGTGCATAGTACTTATAGTTTTATTAAGACCTCCGATTCGAATTATAATGGCATCCATTTGATATTATTACTTTGCTTGCAGCGCAGCACGAAACGTCAAAAGTCCACCTGGTATCGATTTTATACGTCAAAAGTCCACCTGGTATCGATTTCAAACGTCAAAAGTAACCTGGTATCGATAATTTTTCAAAAAAGAACAAAAGAACGAGAGAGAGAACTGTCATCAATTGTCTCCTCAACGAATTTCATTATTAGTCGAGTTCCATCGCAGCAAAAATATGTCTGCACGTTGTGAAAGAATTAAATAAATTTCAAATAATTAAGAAACCTTAATAATTATTGCGAAATTTATAACAAAAACAAGTTCATCAATTAAATTTAGTCAAAATAGTTTTAAAAACTGAAATATGTTAAGCTAATAATTCTATAATTAGCACGACGCCATCTAAAAGTGCAAACGAAACATTTTTGAGTGTAAACAATCGGAATTGCAGCAACCAAAAATATTCAGTTTGTTCAAAAGAAAAAGAAAATTGGAAAACGATTTCACAATCTACATAACATATAACAAAAAGGTGAGAATATTACGCAAATATTGCTGATTTTAAGTACGGCCTCTACGGTCATTTTTCAGTTTGTTATTTTTTTTTTCACTCGTTATATTTTTAATGAAGAATTTATCGTTTGTATTCGTTGTCAGTGTTGCCGTTCCCCGAAATATAAAAACAGTCCAACAAAGGTACTAAAAAATTTGTAATTTGTAAACTACTGTTTAACATTTAAGTCCTTTTTTTATTCAAATCATCCCCTCTATTTGAGGTGAATAAATAGGAATGTGCGGTCAGATCTGTAGTACTCTAAAAAGTCTTTATTTAGTATAACGAATTGACACTGGAATATAATAAGGGGATTCATATCAAGCGCGTAAACCTCGTAATTTGTAGAAATCCCGTAAATAGTAGAAATTTACGCAAATATTGTATGACAATTTTTTACGCTCAACTCGTAAATTTATTTGTCGATTTTTATGTGAAAATAACGTAAATAAAATTTCTTTAATATTTTGTTCTATCTCTTCGTTAGTTGTCAATAAAATTATGTTATGTGGAAAATGTGTTTTCATTAAATTGTGTTGTGAAATGATTATAAGTGATATAACTTAAAATTGGAGTACAACCAAAATTTAATAAAATAGTTTACGCAAAGCCAGATAAAAGTGCGTAATTTTATTTTTTTACGAGTTGAGAAATTTACAGTGCTGATATGAATCCCCTTAATATTAAGACCTCTGTATCATTTTATAATTTTTTTTTTGTAGACAACTTTGAATACCTAAACAAAAGAACATTTACTCTATATTTATACTGCAGAATCTGAATTGATTGTCGTTTAAATTATATTTTTCAAAATTCCCGCGATATATTAGATGATTTCTGCTGCGCTTTTACGTATAGAAAATTTTACAAACATTCGCCCGTAAATATTTCTATTTTTTATTAAAACTGACTCTATTTATAATATTCTTACTCAATTAATAAATTTCAAAATACCCGGAATCCTTTGTTTTTAAAGAGTTATTATTTTCCCATGTACTATTTATTTCTTTTTTTGTATATCTCAAAAGTGTTACTGTTTGAGCCTTGGATTCTTTGTTAAAAAATGCTTAATATTAGTTTGTTTGAGTACCCACACTTGTGTGTAATAACTGTAAACATTTTACGAGTGGTTATCGGACAATATAATAATTGCATGCAGTCAAAGTAGTTTTTATCAGGCCCTTCTTATAAAAAGGTTATATTCTTGGTGTATATGCAAAAATAAAATGAATAAGCGTTGATAAACAATGACTGAGACAGTATTTTCCATCGTGGGAAAATGTCTATATTAGTTTTTTCTAGGATCATCAGTTCTTTTTTTTTTAAATATTAATTTAAAAAATTGAGGTTTTGAACAAAACAAATTATTACCTGAAAATTAATTTTAAAGACATGAGATTTAATTAATAAATAAAATTTAATAATATCAAAAATCCTCCCTTTAAATTCTGCTAAAAGGAACATATCGTCGTTGTAGAGGGAAAAGTCAGCAACAACATTTTCAAAATGCCAATTCATTTACAAAATTCTTTATATGTCAAAATGGTAATATATGTCAATTTCTGATCGATGATCTCAATATTTGTTCGAAATGATAAGAATCTATTAATTGAACATTTTTAAATTTAAGATTTTCATAAAATTGTATTGATGACGTTTAGTTATACAGCGACGATATTTTTGGTTTTTGTTTCTGGCTACAGAATCACTTTAAATCGGGAAAGTCAATAATAAAAATAAAGTAAATCAAATTAATTGAAGAATGACTCGTATGCTTAAGACTTCTGAACGCATCGAAAGCGATCTTAAATAGGATGCTTAAATAGGATCCAATTTAGAATGTTCCCAAAACACTCCCAGATGAGACTTTAAGCAGTACTCCTAAAATACTCCTCGAGTTCATTTAGTATATAATTTTAATCTTGATACTTTGAAGAGTCTAGTTTTTGAAGTCTCCCACTAAACTAATAATTAGACTCCTTTATGTGCAATATTTAGGAGTGCTTCGATAAAACAATAATTATAGCGATAATTTATAAATTGTTTCTGTGAGAGGTCAAGAAATGCAGAAATGAATTTTGTTTAAATAAAGAACATATGGTGCATTATTTCTGAATTATTTCCACATCTCAGATTCTATGTTTTGAGAGCTGAGCTACCTTTTTCATTGTATCATAAACATAGGTATTATTGATTAAAAAAAAAAAAAAAAAAAAAAACAAATTGTAAAAATTTTAGAATTAACCCACTTTGGAATGAGCTATCAAAATTGGGTCTTACCACTCATCAACAATAATGCACTAAATAGCAGTAAAAAAACAGCAACCCCGAATTATATAGAATGTATGTACGGATGTCCGTAGAAAAAATCGCGTTGAGTAGTATTATTAACATTTTTAAATTTACATTTTTTCATTTACAATTTTTAAGACAATTGGTTAGTTGTTCTTACGGTGTTAAATAATGCGTGATTTGCTCATAATAAGAAAACACATTAATCAATAAATGAAATGGGTAAAAATTAATCTTAATACAAAAACTGAAACGGTATCTTGGAACCTGTTCATTTCTAAACTAAAACGGAAACTTGACAAAGATCCCGTAGATAGTTATTTTCTGCTCTAAATTGTTTGTAACTAATTTTTGGTTGCATGCATTCGCAGGAATTTAATTTAATAAAAATGGTTTTTTATATTAATTCCTAAATATATTTGTAGAACTTCTGTCCGAAGAAAGGTCTGTCAATATCAGCAAGTATTTCAAATTCCTTATATGTAATATGTAGGCAATTAGAAGAAAAAGCACAATAAAAATGATAATAAGTATGGTGTGTATGTAGTGTAACAAAAATGCAGCTGCAGTTTTGCAATTTATAATCCAAGAAGAACGGACGGATTGTCTAGGGGCAGATTGTTAGCTGCGGAAAAAATCAACTACAAATACAGACTCACAATTACTGGAGTCAACGAATGCAACTGCATTTCTATGACACTCTCCAGGGTGGTTGAGAACATGCGGACCTTTTGCTTTATGCTTTGTTGCAATACGTGTGATTAAGTCTTGAAAAGGGGCTCCGAATGTATATTGAGTGTTTGCTACGTTTATATTTTTTTCTTTAATATATTCATAAATATTAATATATTAAGTATTTTTTTTACAGAAAACGTTTCATATAATTTAATTAAAATTTACGAAATGCAACATCATTCGCATGCGCCACGCCCACCACACATGCGTGGTCATCATATACATCAGACGTCATTAGCGCCACCATTGCATGCAACTGGCGGTGCGCCTGCGCCTCGTCTGACGATGAATTTGATGACCTCACAACAGCAAAATACGGTTCCGAATCCAACGCATCAGCAGCAGCCACCTTATCACATAACCAGTGGTCATGCGTTGACTCTGCCGTCCGCAAAACCTCAACATCAACAGCATCTACAATCAAAGTCTCCATACATGGCACGACAGCAACACACTAGGTAAGCATTTTTACCAATAGAGAAATAATTAATATTTAAAATAATACTGTATACTAGACTTAGTCACCTTCTGTTTATGCGGCATTCTTTTGGAAACAAGTTGATGTCTTGGTTTATAAATGAGCATTTTGATATATTAACCCTTAGCATGAGATCCTTTTCCGCTCAACGGGTTCCAACATCCAGTCATACCTCTTTTGTATTTTATTACTCACAGCCAAATCAATTCTGTTAGTTCTTCTCAGTGTTTCATTCTCTCCGATTGTGTATCAAATGTTATATCATCCTGCACACTTCGTTTCTTAGCATCACACAGACCTATTTCCAAAGTGTGAAATAAAATTCTCAACAGTTGTTCGGCGCGGCTCAAACACTCCAAACATCGGAACATTGAAATTAAATTATAAAATATATAGAGATATACACAGTTTATAAAATTTTGATGAAGTTTGAGTCTTAAATAGCTGTTAAAAACGAATTTATGTTTTAAAAATTGACTTAATCAGCAGAAATGGTTAGATATATTGTGGAGTTCAAATTTCAATTCAATAATTTGTGTTTTGTTCATATTTAACAGACTAAAATCAAGTTTTTCGTTTTATACTAATTATTAACGTTATGAGGTAACCTAAATTTTTTTTTTTGTTTTGTTTAGGACCAGTAAAATTCACCTTAATTTGTAAGAGTCCGTAGTTAATGCGCTGGAGTAAAAACCGAAATGACCAGGGATTCGAATACCGTAATACAAATAGTAAAGGACTATTTTTTTATTTACAGTTTTTGTGCCAAACTATTATTATTTGTAAACGATAAGAACCATATACGAAATTTATGTGAAATTTAACAATTTTCGTAAAATTTATTTGATCATCTCATTTAATCGTTTACAATTAATCGAGAACAATATATTTGCCAAACAACATAAAAAGAATATGCAATTATCGGAATATTTTAACAATGTACCAACGATAAGAGTATATAATCCATTGAGTATCTAGGTATATGTGTTTACAGTCACTTTCATCTTATAAAATTTAAAACAATGGGTCATATTTAATACAAAGAATTTACTTTTAAGCAGGCCTACAATTTATGTGCAAATTTTTTACTTTATTCTAGAATTTTATGGTCATGGTAAATATTCAGTTTAACGTTTTTATTAATACCTAAAAGTATCAAATATATTTTCGAACTTTTTATGAAAATGCGGAAAATTTGGTTAATTCGAAGCATTTGCTTCAATTTTTGAGCTAAATCGCTTTTTATTAATATTACACATTAGATCTCTGACAAATAGAAATTCGAACGATATTTTTCGAGATAAAATACCTAGCCTTTTCGCAGTATTAAAAATTAACTGTATATGATTACTACATTCAAGTTTTCTAACGAAGAAACTACTTCCATATACTCTCTAAAAGAATTCGAAAGCTTTAAAAACAAATGCAGGTATTGAAAAATATTTATCGAAATTATCAGATTTTCATCCAAATTTTGATTAATCATAATCCTGTTAAAATGATTAATCAAGATTCTTATTAATTATACATTTTTTACAAAAAATAGAATTTCAAAATTAGTTTTAATAAAAATGTTTAAAATTTGCAAGTACGAAGTTGAACAGTATTTTGAAATTTTTAAAATAACTCCAGAATTCAAATTTATATAAATTTTGATTAATCAATGTTGTGATTAATCATAAATCTTAATTATTTAGTTTGAAGAATCAAATTTTCACAAATTCTTTTAGAATTTTAAAAATACTTTTTACATATATTATCCCATGCGAGTAACATTTCTTGGATAATATATTAATCAAATTAAGACGCAAAATACCACTTCACAATGGCTATTATTTGAAAATACAAAATTAACATCAAAGAAACCCCTTTTAAAACTTCACCGACTGACTGTCAACATCGTTTACAAAACAACAAAACGAATCGTCGATGAAGTTAAAAATTATTTGTCACCAAAAAGTACCAATGAATGAAAGATGAATTAATGCAAAAAACGAACAAAAAGCTTTCTTTAGCATTTCCGTCTTTGTACTGCTTGTATATTCTTCTTTGTTACTCCCCTAGTTGTTTTTACTTCAATTACTTTTTTTTGCTTTATTGTTGACAGTTGTTGCTTCTGTCTCATCTTCTTAATGCTAGGTAATAAAAATACATATGTGATTGCTTTAGAGAATTCTTTAATGCAGCCAAGTTTATTTGCTTGGTAGCAACCCTTAATCTCTTAAATAATGAAACTGTGTGGCTTCCGTATATTATTCCACTAATATTTTTTATTACTTGTATATTGTTTTCTTTACTTGGATTCTGCTCCTGCCAGTACCCAAGCATACCTAAATGTAGAATTTCTGTTACTGTTCACAACCACATAACTTGAGAGCTCTTTTTATGTATTTTTGAGAATCTCTTTAAGTTTAGGCTGTCTCTCTTAATTTGATCAAAATAATATTTTCCTTTTAGATATTGGTTTTAGGGAATCCTATAAATTGACATTTTGGTTTATGTGAAAATTGTCAAAAAAAAGTTGAATTTAAATTGACTATGAATAATAAAAAAAGCCTATCGTGGAAATTTAGATTTTCTTGCAAATTGTAATTGTCAAAACTATCGGTAATACGAATCGTGGTATTTGTAAAGTAACCTCAAAACAGAAGGAATTGGTAATTATTGAACTAAGGTATTGAACGCAGGGCGAATAGAAATAAACTGCATTACTTAAAAAATAAGTTATTTTTTTAATAAAGGAAAATTCGGAATGAAATATTATGAAATATATTTTTTCCCATAAAATATACAAATGCAACGATTGCTACAATTTTAAATTCTACAGTAATAAAGCATATTCATATCGATCCTTAAAGTATAAGGCAGAAAAGTATAATGTAGAAAAACGGGTGACCAAGCATGTTAATGACGACTGGAGTTAAGTGGTCTTCAGAGATTTTTGGATTCTTCTTCTGTTCATCAGTCCTGTTCCACTTAAGGCAATAAGCTGGTCCAGCGATCAGTAAAGTGTATGTCTGCCGATGTTTCACAAAACATGGATGTACACAAAAAATTTGTTGTCAATTTCTTGAACGAAATATACCAAAGTGGACTTCTGCCATCAACAGATAAGTAATTCGCACCAGGAAACCTAGATTGGGTGTTTCATTACGTCATCTATCCAACATCCGAAGCCACTTGTGATATTTCGTATAAATGTGCAGTTCGGGGAAGAGTCCATTCGGGAAAATGGATATTCTGCGAAATATTGATGTCGGAAAAATGTGCTTTAGGACAAATGACAATTAGTTATAAAAACCTTTAAATCAAATAAATAATTTTACAATGATTCGATTATTTTCTTAGTTTTTTGAGTTCAAAGTTTAACTTTTCTTAGGGTTAAAAAATTAGGTACATTAAAATTGTCAAAACTCGTTATTTTCAAAAATTAAAATATACCCAGCAAACACTGAAGCTCATATATGAGCGTATTTCAATCTTTTTCCTGAGCCTGAGCGCTCAGGAGTTTTCTTTCAAAAATGAGCCTAAAAACATATGCGTTTCGATCAAAATGCGTCATTCAAGTGAGATCATTTGAATAGAATCTATTTACAATCTCAAATTTGAGCCTAAAAAACATCTTCTACTGGAGCATAAATGTAATCTCAAAGGCGCCTCAATGAAGCATCTTGAAAATCATGCTCATGAGTATAAACTGCCTCTAAAAAGAATTTAAAACGATTCATTGATATATTCATTTTTAAAATATTTTAAATGCAGAATTACAGGCCAAAATATGAGTGGAGGATATTATAACTTCTTTGAGAAACAAATGATATCTTTTACTCACATTTTGGTATACTTCAAAGAACAAAGTGTCGTGCACAAGCAACGCAGATTTATCCACTTTTTAGACAATTATAATTTAAACTTGAAAAAATTGTCCTAAATAAACTTCAGACAAATTGTTCTAAAATATTTGTCAAATAAAATCACAACATTCAAGAAATAGATTCAAGTTAGATTCAAGGTATATGAGCCTGAGTGTTACATGAACCCTGGCGTTTGTTGGGTACGAATTCATTGAAGCTGCTTTTCAAGTCGTCATTAATTATCCCTTGGAGCATTGTATTTCAATACATTGAAACGATATCTGTACGTGTCCCCCGCTAATTGTGATATTATCCATCGATGGTACGCAATATTTGCCTTGTGCTGGCACTCAATATTTGGCCCGAGCACGTTGCCTGCGCTATTGCCCGCGCAATTGTTGGCCGTATTTCCCCATTTTTTTGATGGTTATTGCTGCAGTTACCTTTTTTGGGAACTGCTAGCTAGCCGATTAAAAAATCTTATAGCCCGCATGAGTACAGGTGCCGGGACAAAGCGCTTTTTGAAACGATATGTAATTTTGAGGATATATTTTTTCGACCACTGCCAGCTCATGAGTAAATTTAGCGATAACTACGATAACTCTATATGTTCGTCATTCTGTCAATGATTGCCATCCCCCTTGTCCGGCGTATTGTGAGTTGGTGCTGCAGTGTGTTTTTGAAGCATGGTTGCGAGCTTGCGCTTTTATATTTTGTTACTCGACTTCATGAAAGTGCCGGGAAAACTGCAAGGCCGAGCTCGTAACAAAGGGATTTTTGTAAAAAAATGATTCAATTGTGAAGGGGCTGCGTAGGGTATTGTTCTGGGCATTATTTGAAGTACGCCAGAGAACATTTTCGATCGGGTTAAAAACTTATGGAACCACAAAACTAAAAAGCTCTGGTTCCTGTTGCATACACAGAGAAAAATATCAAAGATATACAACATTAATTCAATCATGTTTGGCGCCAAAGTTGTTTGTGATGTTATTAATAACGTACATAATTAAATTTTGTAATAATTCAGTTTGAAGAAATCAAATATGAACATTGAAATTATTATGAACATAATAAAATTATTCAATTATAAACAATTGTAATGTGAATTATATACATTAATTTATTGTGCACCAATTAAAACAAATAACTGTGTACATTATACATTTTATTTGTATAGCTCTTCAAATTTGCGAATAAAAGTATTTCGCACACTTTTGACGTTTTGCAGATCAATGTGCATGTACCACCAAAAATGGTCTTTGTCACGTTGTGCGAGTGTGGCGACGGACAAGTTTCGTAGCGGTATCTGGCTTAAGTTTTGCACTGATCCATGTTCCGCGAAGGGCTTCGTTCTAATGGGGTGGTGTATATGAGCATCGATTGTTGCAATCTGCAATTAAAGCAAATAAATAAATTTAACATTTAAATACATGAAATAATGACAATTTACCCGATGAAAATTTCCAAATTTTTTGCTGATTTGATTTTTATTTTCTTTCTTTTATTTATTTTTATTTTGAATTTTGTCATTAAAAAAGTCTAAAGTGACACATTTTTGGGTTTACAATGTTCATCATTAATTTTATATTGTTTATCATTAATAAATTCAACAATATAAATGTATAAATTTACAACGTTTATAATGGAAATATCCGTTGTTCAGTTTGCTCTGTGTACTAATCCATTTTTTGTTGGACTTTAGCAAATACACACATTTTTTGAAAGTTGTAATATTAAATTTGATGTTATTTTCATTTGTTTTTATTTTCTATTTGTTTTCATTTTTAGTTGAGGGGGAACGAATTTTGTTACTACCAAGAGTTACTACTAAGATAAATCTCAAATATTGTATAAAATAACGACAAATAACGTACGCGTTTGGTACGATTATTCGAAACTAAAAATACCGAAGACAAGGTGAGGAAAGTCGAAATTGCGATCTCTTTTAAAAATTTTATCGTCAAATTTTTTGTTGTCAAATTAAAAAGAAAAATAAAAATACAATAATAAAAATGTAAACAATTATATTGAAATGACAATTTTCGGCAGGAAATAAGAATTTGGAAATAAAAACAAATAAGAATTAAATAACGTTTGCGGGCATTGACAAATAAAAAAAAGGCATACATGGGCAGAAATTTTATTAAATTTTTGAAGCTCTCCGAAATTTCCTCACCTTCCTTAATACACCTTGACCGAAGACAAAAAAAGTAGAAATGTTGAATGCTCCAATATGATTTTTGAAATTAAATTTAGAAACCTATAAATGTGTTCCCGAGAAAAATGTAGAACCATAATATTTGTATCATGGTTACTACTACCTGGTAATAATGAAATAATGTTCAAAAATTAAATAATTAAAATTAGTATTAAATTATTTCAATGAATCTTGTTTATATGTCACAAGCTAATTAAATCATGTTCCATCCCTTGCTTTCAGATTGAGTCAGTATCATCAGCAGCAACAACAGCAACAGCAACATCATCTCTTACAAGCGCAACAAAAGCCAATTCATCAAATAAATGCTCAAACTATTCAAACGAATTCGCAAATGCAAAAAATACGTCAGCAACATCAATTAATAAATAACAGTAAAAACGTTAACAGTAACAACAACACCCACCACCACCAGCATCAGCAACAGATGGGTGTGCAACACCAACAACAACGTAATATTCACCATGCCACACACATAAATCCGCATACTCAGCAGAATCAGTCGACAACTGGTAACCTTTCAAAGCAACAAGCTCTAACATCATCATTAGTCGTTGGTACAAAGCAGCAGCATGGCTACTCAGGTGGCGCAAATAAAACTAAATACAATAGTTCCGCAGTCGCCGCTACTGATGTTGCAGATGTTGCTGTCCCGAAATCAATTTTACAAAATCCTAATAGAGCAGCGAAGAATAAACTAATACCAACCGCTGGCGTGGCGACTGCTGTGAAAAGTGCAACTACTACAACTACTACAAAGGTCGTTCCGAGCAGTACTATCAGTGTTGCTCCAACAACAGAGGCTGCCGTTGATGTCACTTTAGTTGCAAGTGGAGCACCAACAAAAACAGAAACAAAACAAGTTGCTTCAGATGCTGCCGCAGAATGTACTCACGCAGACGTTGAACCTGCAGAAGCTGCTAATACACCGAATGAAGACGTGCACCTAACCAACGATTGCGATGAGTTACCCAGCAACAATGTCATATCTTGCGCTGAGTCCCATACTGGCGGTAATTCCAAAGAAAAGACGCCAATGTGTCTAGTAAATGAGCTGGCCAGATTTAATAAGGTGAGAAATAAACGTGTTTTAATGTCAGTGCCGGGAGAACAACAATTCCTATATTCGTAACTTAAACCGACATCAGTTGAAAACCGTAACCGTTATATAAAAATCAGAATTAAACAAATAAAATAAAATTTTTGACTCATAGTACCATTTCAAATGGGAATAAAACCTTTAAATGAATTGATATTGGAAAACCGATTTCATATTCACACACAGAGAGATCCATGATACAACTATAAGGTACAAGGATCCGAGAGTGCTCTACGAATGATGCGAGAAATTGGGAAAGTAAAAAAGTCAAAGTTTTAGTTCTTACTGTCAAATATTTTTAATTGTTTTTATTTATTTTATTGATATCTGTCAATTCTTAAAAAACAAATTTGTGAATTTGCACATATCGGTGATGTGCAAAATAGGATTAAAAAATGTGTAAAAAATTGTCAGACTTTCGCGGGTGTTGCAAACTGCAACAAATCGTGGATCCAAATACGTTTGGGCAAGCATGACTATAAACAACCACATCTATGTGAGTCCAGCAATGCCTCTGGTTGGACATGCAGAGAAGCTGCCAAACTGCGTTCAATAAAACTATAATGTGTTAAATATCGGTAGTTGTTTAAATAAAAAGGTTCCACGAAAGCACGCGTACCGTGGGATCCTTTAAAATAAAAAAACGTGTTTTAATGAAAATGTAACAAGGACGTGATTTTCAAGAACACAGAATTTATTTCATTACTAGCAGAAGCTACTATATAGATTTGAAGGACAAATAGCACAACGCGGTTTAACCATATCTACGAAACACAAATTAATAATCGCTTTTAGATTTTGTTTTAAATTCTTAATTTATGAAAATCAATTGTTTTGTTTTTAAATGATTTTAGTTATAAATGTCAACATATTGTTGTTTTGAAAACAATTTCGTTTTTAAAAAAGAAGATATACACAATATCATTCCATTTCAAACATTTTATGTTTTGTGAGAGGAACGTTTCCTTCCTTTTACCTTCTCATTGTATCATGAGAGAGATCTAAGTTACAAAATACGTTCCGTCAAAAATTATATATATTTTTATTATGAAAATATGATATGATCTAAAAAAAAAACGGGGTACACAGCATTCTTAGAATGATCCCTAGTTTCACGTAATGGTCGATTTTTTCATGTGTGCAAAGTAGTGGTAATCAATCCCAATGCTTTCGAACTGCAATGTTTTTGCCATTTACTGCCGAGAGGTAGCGCGGTATAGAAAAATGTTTTTATGAAAAGATGTTGTTAGCCGCAGTCCAGGCTTGAACCGGGGACCTTTCGGCTCTCAGTCCAACGCACTAACCACTGAGCTACCGCGGCTACTTGTGATCTACTCTTAATAATTCTACAAGTCAGCCAACATTTTATGTTGCGTTATTTATCTTAAACATCAAAATCATTATTTAAACCAGTCTCAGCATGCTGTGTGGCTAGGGATGTCCAAAATACATCGATGTTTTAAATACACTCGATATATTGCTTCGATACTTCGATGTTTTTCAATGCAATACTGCATCTATTCGATAAAACGATATATCGAAGCACTGCTAAATTCATATTTGTGAATCGAAACTAGCTAAATTTAATTTAATTCGATTATTTATGGAATTCTATTTGAAATTAAACAGTTTAAGTTACCATTTGTTTCATAAATGGTTTTCGTGTTTTTCTCAAAATGACATAACATGGACTTAGACATTTTTAATTCTTAACTCCTTAATTAAAATGTACTAGCTGGACCCGTGCACAACTCGTGCCCGTAGAATTTTTCCCGGTAGAATTCTTCCCAGTGGAATTCATCCCCGTAGTGTTTTTCCAGTAGAAGTTTTAGTGTGGTGAGTTTTAGTGTGATGAATTTA
This sequence comes from Dryomyza anilis, assembly GCA_951804985.1. Classification (NCBI taxonomy): domain Eukaryota; kingdom Metazoa; phylum Arthropoda; class Insecta; order Diptera; family Dryomyzidae; genus Dryomyza; species Dryomyza anilis. The sequence continues at coordinate 45,767,975 of OX638133.1, read as the reverse complement.
GTGTGGTGAGTTTTAGTGTGGTGAGTTTTAGTGTGATGAGTTTAGGTGTAGTGAGTTTAGATGTGGTGAAATTAAGTAAGATGAGTAACATCCAATTTTAAAGTTTAGTTGAAATCGATGTATTATTTCGACCAAAACTTCGATGTTTTTTTCAGATGAAAATCCCTATGTCTGACAAAGTATGGTCGCCAAGAATTCCGTGCCCTTCAACTGTCGTGTTTTTTTTTTTAAATTAAGTAGTGCATTATAATGTTTACAATTCGGTTGAAAGATATTTACTGAATTTTAATCTTGTTTATAGTTCTTCTTTATAGATACGTTATCATATTAAATTACACGCACGGAGTTCTGATAACGTCATCTGTTGCAAAACAGCGAGAACATATTCAAACTCCCAAGACAATATAATGACAAAGTTTAATCCCCGAGGCTTGCCATATGTTATTTTTTTATTTTTACTAATATAAAATTCGATCCGAACCCTTCCGACTCGCACTCTATAGCCTGAATCATACGATTGAATAAACTCCCAACCGTTGACGCAATTGCCAAACAATTTTAATATCGAGTAGTTAATCATACGATGGATATTATAATTGTTTGAATATTGCCGTCAGCGGGGTAATTGAATTTTTACATAGTTTTCGATTTTTTTTTTTTGGCACGAGTTACAAACCCAACTCGTACAATAGTGCGCTTTCGCACAATTGTCACAATTTCGAATTCTGTCAATTTTATTTTCTATGTATATTGACGTAAAAGTCTGAAATCTGATTTGTATCAATTATTATTGATAACAATTGTCACTGCTCGCTAGAATAGGGCTGTTGGTTTATATCTTAATACAAAACTTACAGTTCGTCGTTGTAGAACGAAACGTCACCAAATACATTTCCAAAATGCCAGATATGCATTTACAAAAATCTTTATATATCTGTCAATTTTTAATCTATGATCTCAATTTTTTTACCACATGATAAGAAAATGTTAATCTATCAATTGATATTTTAACTTTAAAAATGCATCAAATACTTTTTATAATATTAATCAACAAACTCGAAATTTATGTTTTTCATAAAAATGTATTTGGTGACTTTTCGTTCTACAACGATGAGTTGATTTTTAGCACATTTGAAGAATTTGCTATTGTTTGAAATATTTTAAAACATCAGTCAACCATTTATTTTACGACCACTGTTTCGTAGATTACCCATCAGTATCGTTTGACCAGTGAAAATGGTCCAGCTCACCTAAAACGATTTACAGTTACGCTGAAGTTAGGTGATGAAGAGTACACAGCGGAAGGGTTTAAAATAAAGAAGGCCCAGCACATGGCTGCCGCTGAAGCCATAGAGAACACCAAATACAAGCATCCTGCTCCGAAGATTCAACGTCGACTAGAAGACGGAAGTTCGCGTGCCACAATAACGCCCACCGTTGAGCTGAATGCACTCGCCATGAAGCTGGGCCAACAAACGTACTATCTCTTCGACCCGCGGCAGCAACCGCCGCTTGATGCTGCCATGCAACCACCGCCTGATATGGTCTATGCTGGAATGCCGCACCCTCCACCACACGGTGCACCGCTAATGCCGCCGCGCCACTTGCTCGATGCTAATCCATATATGCGTCGCAATGGCGTCGCATATAACAATCAACGCTACAACAATCGAGCATTTCCACATCCAGCCAAGTTTAATATGCATCAGCGGTACCCACTTATACCACCGGTAATGCATAATGCAGGCGGCATGCCACCGCACCACCCGCATCATCCACATGGTCCATATGCGCCTCCCGCAATACCGTGCAAAATAACGTTGATTGTCGGCAAGCAAAAATTCATTGGAAATGGACGCACTTTGCAAGCGGCCAAACACGATGCGGCCGCGCGTGCGCTGCAAGTTCTAAAGACGCAGGCGGCTAATAAACTCAGCGACGAGCTCAATCAGAGCATGGAAGAGAGCGACAGCAAGTCGCCAATTTCGCTGGTGCATGAGATTGGCATAAAGCGAAACATGAGCGTACATTTCAAGGTTTTACGTGAGGAGGGTCCTGCACACATGAAGAACTTCATAACAGTGTGCACAGTCGGCAGCATTGTGTGCGAGGGCGAAGGAAACGGCAAGAAGATTTCAAAGAAACGCGCAGCCGAGAAAATGCTGGAGGAACTGAAACAACTAGCACCTCTTTCGCCCACCAAGTCGCCGCTGAAACGCATCAAGGTGAAGTTACCTGCGAAATCAGCCGGCACCTCGCAAGTTGTCGACGGTCGCACCGTGGGCGAACGCAAAAAACGCACTGGCGGCGCGTCCATCAAGGAAAAATGTGAGGCGGAGATGGCCGACGCTGACAATCCTATATCGAAACTTATTGTGCTGCTGCAAGGGCGCAAGGAAAAGGAACCGGTTTACGAATTGATTTCGAAAAATGGTAATGAAAATACGCGTCGGCGAGAATTCGTCATAGAGGCAAGTGCAGCTGGGCTAATGAGGAATGGCAAGGGCAACAATAAAAAAGTTGCAAAACGAAATGCTGCGCAAAGTATGTTTAATGAAATCGGAATTGTTAAAATTTGATGAAATAATAATCCTGTTTTTATTCACAGATCTTCTCGATGCAATATGCGGCGAAACACCGGCAGCAGCTGCATCTGCTTTAATAAATGATACTGAGTCAGGATGCACAGTGGAAACTGCGGACAAAGTCATCGCGGAACAAGTCCCGGAGACTCATAAACCCAAACCAACAGAACCCAGTATTCTGCCAGAAAATAAGTTAGAGTCCAGGGTTCTTCCTTCAGTTTCGACGACTGCGGGTCAAGTGCCTGGAATTTTAATACTCAGACAAAATAAGAAAGGTAAGTTTTAAGCCCATTCCCGCTGACAAAAGCTCTTCGCACATTTTATTACTCTTGAATTTTATCGATTGTTAATTCACCTGCTCGATAAATATAAATTATGATTTGGTTCAGAAAAAAGTTGAGTGTTATCTAAAATTTTAAAAACTTTCCGTTTAAGTTGCTGGTGCTGTTAAAACAAACAAAAATCCCGCCACTCTCCCAGCAGCCGCAGTGGTCTCTCCGGAGTTGGCTGCTGATGCTCCTAAGCCAAAGCCAGAAGCGACAGTATCAAATCAATCAGAGAAATTAACTGATTCAGCGAATTGCAACAGTAACAATAACAGCAACAGCTTGACTCTGCCCAGCACATCCTCCAATGCAAACACGCCATCTGCCGGCACAGATCTGCGCATGAAGAATAAGCTTCTGTACTTGGCAAAGCTTTTAGGATTCGAGGTAATTTATTTGATTTTAAAATGTTTTAAAAATAAAGGAAAACAACTCCATGACCTTTCAAATGGGACAATCACTAAATTTACGTCCAATCACCGCGTTATTGTATTTTGTTTAGGTTGACTTTAGCGACTATCCGAAGGGCAATCACAACGAATATCTGACCATTGTAACGCTCTCTACGACACCGGCTCAAATATGTCATGGTACCGGCGCCAACTCGGAGGAGTCTCAGAATGATGCAGCGAAGAATGCACTGAAAATACTCAGTGATCTGGGTTTGAATAACGTCACATCGAAGTAATAACTCGGACATAATCGGCAAACACGTAAACAGCCCGTGATTAATTAAGATAATAAAAGTTAAAACATATATAGAAACAATATTAGTTTAATATTACATATTTATTTGTGCCGATCGATTCGTTACCAATTTCTGTTATTCAAATTTTAATTATGTTATATTTATGAAAGGCTAAAATTTCAACGCAATAACAAGAATAATAAGAACTGAAAACTACAACAAAAACATTGAACATTAAAATGAACTATTTAGAATATTGAAATAAGCTAAAAATTGAATTTAATTGATGAACTACTTGAACTTGAATACAAATTACTCATTGATTGTTTAAGCATATTCAGTAAATGCTGAATGTGCTACGTAATACATATTTGTCATTTAAAAATAAATATAAAATTTGTAACAGGTGGCACTCGAAGGGAAATATATAAATTTGTATTTATTTTTATGTATGTCAGCCACCATTGGATGTGAAGGATGGAACTCGTCCAATAATGAATTATCTATCAATTCAAGTCAACTTGATTTATAAATGACTTGCATTGCTTGCGCACGCGTGCAAGAATTTATAAATTGCATGCATTGATAAGTGAGCACACTTGGATTTTGGACAATTTGTAGCTAATATGCACACACAAACAATTCAGTATTATTTACTGATCTATGTTTAATGTGTTTTGTTATTAATTGTCCACTATTTTACACAATGCTTCAGCCCTTTATTAATTACTATTTTCCCAGCATACATGCGTCATTTTATTATTATAACATGCTGCATTCGGCGTGCTGCATTTAGCAATGATCAATTTGAAAAATGGCAAATGGTAATTAATAGGGCTTTATGTCCTAAAATACAATTTACATAATAAAAGTATTTTACGAATAAAACTAATTGTTAAAAAAGCGTGTCAATGAACACTAGTTGCTGATACGTGTACTTCAACTTCATTTATTTGAATCTTTGAGGCAATTGTTTTGTGCTGTAGAAGACAAATATTTGTACTCCTCGATATTAAGATATATTAACGATTCATGTTTGCGCATTGTTTCAATGATTTCTCTAAGTAAATAATGAACAACATTGATTCGAATATGTGTTTTAAACAATTTATATCATACAAATTTAATTATGTGAAATGTATTTAAAATATATAAAAAAAATATTGTATTAATTTTATTTAAATAAAATATGTAAATATTTCTCATTCAGCAAACGTAACTTATGACTATTTTCATATGCACTCAGTCTGCAAATAACTTTTTGTATGTATAAAATTAAATGTTTTGGTCATGTATGTACCTCTCCACGATCCAGTCCAAATATGTAAAATCATATTGCTTTAATATGGCTAATATCAGTTGAAATTCATAAAATTAATTAAGGCAACCACTGCTGGATGAAAAATCTTATTTTATTTAACATTATAATTATCTGAATATAGCACAGAGATTTGCACATATAAAAGTTAAAGAGAAAAAGGTTGTAGGCATTGAGGAATTTTAACAACATTTTCTCAATTGAAGAGTTGTGTTTCTAAAGGGTCTATAGAAAAATTTAAAATAATTACATTACTAACTCTTTGAGTAAAAATTTAAAACTGTTTTATTGCTGCAGTGTTGCACACTTATATCAAAACTTTAACAATTTTCTTCTTGATTATTTTGGAAATACATTTGAAAGTGAACCATTAAAATCACAACGAAGTATTATCTAAAAATCAAACTCTTTGTGGCACTTAGACCCTTTGGAATTGCAGCCCTTCAATGTCTCAAAACTTTTTATAGTCCAAAATCAATGTGAATTTAAGAAAAATAAATGTTTGTTTACTCTTTGATACACATCTTTATAAGTCATTATTATTATTAAAAAAAAAAACGATAAAATGTAACGTTTGCACAGAAATCTCATTATTTTTTGATTCTCTAAAAATTCATTAAAAATCTATCTATTTAACTTATGTAATTCGTATCATAAACAAAATGAATAAAGTATGTGTATATTTGTGTATCATTCAGAACAAATTACCATAACAAGCTAATTTTAAAATGTGTTTTATTTATAATTTCGATTTTTTCCTCAGCCAAGACCAAGACTACTCATTTCGATAACTCTATATAATTCGCTGGTGCTGATTTTAATCAAAAACACAAAAACACTATAATAAAAGCAAAGCAAAAACACTACAACAAAAACAAAAAGCAACAACAATATCAAAAACACAAAAGTAAAATAATAAAAAACACAATAATAAAAAATACAAAAACAAATGCAATGAAAAACACAACATAAAAAACAGAAAAATAGACTCAACTCAAATATACAAAAAAACATAAGAAAAACACAAAAGCAAAATAACAAAACAGAAGCAAAACACAAAAGCACCAAAATCAAATATACAAAAACCATAAACAAAAGGAAAAACACAAAAGCAAAACCGCAATAACAAATGCAAAAACTCAAAAACAAATGGCAACAGTAAAAACACAAAACCCAAATAAAAAACACATAAGACAAATAAAAATAAAAACGAAAATAGAATTAAAAACAAATGCAAAAACAAAAAAATTAATATAAAACCAAAGACGCAATTCAAAAGAAACAAAAGCATAAACAAAATAAAACACAAAATTAAAAATAAAACCAAAGACACAAAATAAAAAACAAAATAAGAGTGAAACCAAAAAATAAACTAAAAGAAACAAAATCAAAAGAAAAATAAAAACAGAGTTTATCGGCCATGTTCTGGATTTCGATCGAATTTCATATAAAAGTTGTAAACAAACAGTTTTGAATTTGATGTCTCAGAATTCAATGAATTCAATCCGTTTGCTTTGACTTCAACGATTTGAATTCGTTTGAAACATCGAATTCAAAACCGTTTGTTTACAAATTTTATACGAAATTCGATCGAAAGCCGGAACATGGCTGTATATCTTAAAAACCTATAATAATATTAATATTCATTGGTATATTAAAATTAGTCTTAATAATTATAAGAATAATTGCGATTAAGATTTTTTTGGAAAACTATTATCAAAAGTATCCAATTTTGTAATGAAAAGGGTTTAAATTTACGTGAGCACTTCTCTTAAAAACGTAATATGAATACGTAATATGAAAAAACTTAGTATGCTGACAAAATCAGCACCGGCGAGTTATTAAAAATACTCGTTTTTTTTCTAATACCTAGCGTTTTTAAGAAAATTGCAATCATTTTAAGCCAAAAGCCACTTAAAATATAAAAAATAGTAGTACTGTTGAAAAATAGTTTCCCAAAAAAACTCATCACACTAAAACTCACCACACTAAAATTCAACACACTAAAACTCACCACACTAAAACTCACCACACTAAAATTCATCACACTAAAATTCACATCACACTAAAACTCACCACACTAAAATTCAACACACTAAAACTCACCACACTAAAACTCACCACACTAAAATTCATCACACTAAAATTCACCACACTAAAATTCACCACACTAAAACTCACCACACTAAAATTCACCACAATAAAACCCACCACACTATAATTCACCACACTAAAACTCACCTTACTAAAAGTCACCACACTATAATTCACCACACTAAAACTCACCACACTAAAATTCACCACACTAAAACTCACCACACTAAAATTCACCCTAAAATTCACCACACTAAAACCCACCACACTATAATTCACCACACTAAAACTCACCACACTAAAATTTCTCCACACTAAAATTCACCACACTAAAACTCACCACACTAAAATTCACCACACTAAAACCCATACACTATAATTCACCACACTATAATTCACCAACTAAAACTCACCACACTAAAACCCATACACTATAATTCACCACACTAAAACTCACCACACTAAAATTCACCACACTAAAACTCACCACTAAATTTCACCACACTAAAACCCACCACACTATAATTCACCACACTAAAATTCACCACACCAAAATTCACCACACCAAAACTCAGCATACTAAAACTCACCACACTTAAACTTACCACACCAAAATTCACCACACCTAAACTCACCACACTAAAACTCACCACACCAAAACTCATCACACTTAAACTCACCACACCAAAACTCACCACACTTAAACTCACCACACTAAAATTCACCACACAAAAACTCAGCATACTAAAACTCACCACACTTAAACTTACCACACCAAAATTCACCACACCTAAACTCACCACACCGTAGCTCACCACATTAAAACCCACCACACTAAAGCTTCTACTGGGAAAAACTCTACGGGAACAATTCTACAGGGATGAATTCTACGGGAAGAATTCTACGGGAAAGCGTTCTATGGGAAATAATTTTACGGGGAATAATTCTACGGGGAAGCGCAGTCTGAGAAAAAATTGTCTTTGAGAAAAGTTGTTTTGGCGGAGTATTATTATTTGGTTACCACATTTATAAAACCAATAAAAAATTTGAACAGCTAAGCATATAAATAATAAAAATGTTTTTTATATTAATAAAATCGCACGAGTCGTGCACGGGTCCATCTATAAATGATAAAAATGTTCTTTATATTAATAAAATCGCTCCATATCTTTGAATTCACAAAATCTTGGGACGAGTCATGCATGGGTCCAGTTAATAATTAATAACTTTAAAAGGTAGGTATACAATTAAGTTTCCCACATTGCTATCCCCACCAAAGTGTAGGGTATTCCCTATTCGGGCCCGACCGACTATAAAAGTCCGTCCCATGCGACCGAACTTATCCATGTGACCTAACTTTCCCAACTCGTTTTAATATACGAAGGAATGGTAATTCTCAGCTGTCGTAACAAATCTCGATTGATCAAATTAGGCAAAGTGAAAATGCAATCATGAGGTTACGGCAACCGAAAGTGGAGTTGTATGTTCTTTTTATTGAACGAGGTTACAATCAAATTTATTTCGGTTGCTGCAATGAAAAGTTGGTTCGAAAAAGGCGATGAAATTTAGTCTCAATATATTTGAGTAGAAAATTAATTCTAAGTTCGAAAATTAGTCAACGTACTCAATTACATCCCATACAAGATATGGGTTTACTCTTTAGGATCTCATATCTTGTAAAGTGTTCCAGATAAAGTTATAAAATTTTAAATTAGTAATAAACAATCATCTATCAATACGTGCTCAAAAAAAAGGGCGTGATTCCCCCACATATTTTCTTTTTTATTTTTATGTCATGCATTTATGATTTAAATTTTTGTTGAAAAAATCTATTTTTGAAGTTTTTTTTACCGAGTTCTCTTAAACTAGTAAACCAATTTAAAAATGCTGTGAGAAATGTTTATTGGTTTATTAATTAACTTTCATTTGATTAATTAACTTTCTTTATTTAGAACGTGAGATATTTACATATATATGTAACTTTTTTGCAAGCTTCGAAAGAAATATATTTAAAACATATCTTCTGAATCAGGAAGTCATTTTAGATTACAAAAAAATAGTCGTAACTGCTGCGTAGAATGGATGTTGTGTAGTTTCTCAAAAAACCTTAAACACATTTTCAGGATTCAAATTTGATTTTTTTTCTTTTGATCTTTATATCACTCACTAAAGATGAGAATTCTCGACAGTATGCTTTCTTCTCGTCATCAATGATGAGTACTTTAGAAGATGAAAATTATTTCGATAATAAAACGATATATTTATTTCAATAGTGAAAATAAAAATGCTCAGAGCAAATGGTTTTTAGCATAGATATTGAAGCAAATGCGGAACATTTTGACAATTCAAAACATTTGCTTCAATTTTTGAGCAGTCGATATTTATTAAATTACCACACAAAATCTACCAAATAAGTCGATTTTCGATTAAGAGTATAGAGAAATGCACTGATCATTTTTTTTCGTTTCTTTTTCAACCACTTCTTCCAGAGATACAGTGTTTCAAAGTTACAAAACATGGGCCAAAAATCACATTTGTATAGGAATGTCCCTTGGATGAGCAAACTTTGTGAAAGCAGTGCACCGAGGTGAAATAAATTAAAAATTTCTTTTATTAATATTTAATATATATATTTGTGTATTAATTAGCATTTAAAATATACAATTGCTGACTAAAAATATGTAACATATTTTATCACTATGTTAGTAAGGACATAATTATATATGCAATAATGTAATACAAATACGCAGTAATAATGAAGGTTGGTAGTGAGAAATAATAACATAAAAAAAATAAATATTCAAAGGTCATTCGCATACAATTTTGAAAGGCACTCTCTGGGTACCGAATGAATTCTTGCTTACGACCGACCGGTCACTCTTAACTATACTTAATTCTAAATATTTATTTGCTTGGAGGGTACGCACAAGAAGCTTTGTTAGTTGTAAGGTTAGTAATACTATGTATAAATGTTAAAAATTGCACTTAATGGAAATTCTATTGCTGTGTGTTATAATTGGTTATTATAACTAATACCAAAGGTTGTTCATTGTCAGAATGCGGTGCGCCGTCTTCCATAGTGAAAACAGCAGTAGCACCACCACCTATAGTACCATCGTCTGCAAGAGTGGTACACGAGGAATTTGTTGAATTGGTAGATGCACCATCACCTGTCAAAGGGGGTGTCTCCAGAAACAGCTCCAGCGGTAATTGCTGTTCAAAGACGTCAAGAACATTCTCATTTATAGTTAACTCCGCAGGGGCAGCATGTGTCCGTTCAACAGTTATGCTGTTTTGTGGCGTAAAATATTTTAAAATTGTGTCTTCTTGCAGTGGGTCCAGTGGCGGCCCTCCATCACCATCATCGTTCTCCTCTTCATCCTCCACCTCCTCAAGTTCAACATCCGTTTCCCAACTATCGAACTCGTCTGCTTCCTGTGCGTCGGCCAACATCGAGTCCTGCTGTTATTTGTTTTGCAACAACGTTGTGCCATTGTACATGGTTTGGATGCTGCAACCAGACTCAATGTGTTCGATGACCTTCTGCTTTAACTGTGCCACATGATCCTTTAGATTCTTCACTACCATTCCCAAATCGGTGTTTTCGCCTTTGAGAATCTTCACCTTGTCTTCCAGCTTTGATATGCGCTCCAGTTTGCGCTTGCGACATTTGGAAGCGGCAACCCGATTGCGCTGACGTTTGCGTTCCAATTTAATTTTTTCCTGTGTCTCCATGTCTATGGGACTTACCGGCGGTGAGGCTGGAGGGTTTTGTGGCTCGTCTTTAATTGCCACAGGGAAATTGGACTCTGTAACAAAACATATTTGGTCAGTTGATATGTGTTGGTCGTTGACATGAGACAACGTACCCAAGTTGGTGTATGTAAATGAACCTCCGCTCATTCCGGTACCATTTGCAGTGGCCACATTGGCCGCACTTGCAGCTGCCGCGTTGATGACGCTGCTATTCGAGTTGTGGCTTATTTGAGCCTGTGTGTTTTTGCTGTTGTGAAGACTGTGCAGAGCCTCCTCGAAACCCTTGCCAAAAGCTTCCTGCTCAGAAGTGATCTGCAAATTCAAAAATAATAAAAAAAGTTTTAATGTGTTTAAAAAGAATCACTTACCGGACCAACTTTTGTTGGGAAAATATGTCCCGGCTGAGGTGTTTGCATCAAATTGTTCGACAGCAGTATCTTCTCAATGTCGGGCGTGTTAAGTGGCTTGAAGTTGGATACATCAGAAGAGTCCACTAGCAGCGGTACTAACCGCTGTTTCTTGGGTTTATTGAGATCCAAGGAGATGGGGCGTTTGGAAGCAATTGTGCCCGCAGTCGAGAGCGGCGCTGAAAATTGCAAATTCGATTCTGTTTCAGACTTGGGCACCACCGAGTTGTTGGCTTCAGTCACGCTAGAGATTGATGTTGACACGACTGTTTTCATTTTACCGCAATTTAATATATATTTCTCCTACACTTTATGGAAAACGTTCAATTTATTGACGCAGCCTTGATTTTATCTGGTTGCCCTTCTTTTACGAACTTCTGGCAAACGTTCAGACGATGACTCACACTATGCAAATGTTATCTGCCGTATTTTTTTGTTGCTGTTGTTTGAAGGGTTCAATTTCTTGATATATAAAATGTTTGGGCTTAGTATTTCTTTTTATTTTTCATTTATATTTTACTGATTGTTCAATTAAATTAATGACGAAATTTTCATTATCTACGTATTTAGCAAGGAAAGCAGAATAAAATAAACCACTCACAAACGAATTACACTTGTGATATAGAGTTTACACCGCCCGAAGAAAAATAATGTTATTGTACATTTCCATTCGCAGTGGTGCATTTTAATAATGAAGGGTGTGAGCTTACTTTTGCTAAATAGTCGGTCGATAACGCAGTATACATTTTCCAGTCAACTGCAATAATTATTAACTTAAGTTGCAATTGTTAAATGGACGATGATAGTAAACACTGCATTATCGACATGTCAGCAAATTAGTCGAATTTGCACCCACCCCAAGTAACAATGACAATCAATAATCATCAAGTTTTGAACTATATCTAAATTATTAAAATAAAAAAATGATTTCAAGGCTTTGCTGCAAGATATGCGGATTTCCATTTTTTCTCCGGTTTTTCATTCTTTTAAAATAAATACGGATTTTTATACGGAAAGTTAGACAAAATATACGGCAGGTAACACGAAAGCTTTGAATCTGGAAATCAACAGGCATCGGCTTGTTTCCGGCAGGCGGAGTTTGTAGCAAAACCTGTCATAAAACAAAACGGCAAATGACAGCCTAATGGTAGGTTATAGGTACACTAAGAAAACATAGATGATTACCAGAAATATCAAAGCCCACATATCAAATTATTTACAAATTATCCCTCAAATATCCGTCAAATACAATAAATATTGCTAGCAACCATTGAGACTTCTTCGCAGAAGAACCAAGTCCGACCGGCGATGCTGTCATCAAAAAAAAACTCTGAAAAGAAATATTTTCTATCACGTTTTGATAATTTCTTTCGATAAGAAATTTTATTTTCACTTTTACCATTAAAACGTAGTTGACACTTTTTTTACTACATTGGATTTACTTAATGGTTGTGTATAAAGTACGTAATTTACCTTTTTTATTATAGTCAAATGTCAAAATAAGTCAACAGTTTTTCTGCAAAGAACTCAGGATGTTAGCTATCAGTGAACTGTAAATATCTCAATTTTCATTGCTGTTGTGCCTTTATTGAAACTTATGGGATATATGAATATTTGCTACAAGGCATAAATTTCACCAGATAGTTGCAGCAAGACTTTTATAAACATTTTATTTTCTTAGTGCAGAGATCGAAATACGATACTTGTTCATATGGTAAAAACTTTATTATGTATAGTTAATTTATATCGTTATTAAAATCTTCTTAATCCAAAACATATAATACTGTAAATAAGAATATATTCTAGTAAAATTTAATAATAATGTTATTTTTTAATTATTATTTATGTAATGAATTTTTGAAAAACTTTTAAAAACTGTCGGCTTTGTTTTCATTTTCGTAAACTTTTGACAATAGTTATCACTTCACAGCACAGTGTGAATTCACCAAAAAAAAAACTTTTCACTTCACGATAACGCAGATCCAGTTTCGACCCCCAGAATCAGTTTAATAAGTAAAAATAATAACTGAAAGAACCAGATTATGGAATTGTGTACATGTGTTGACGGACCATTTTGGGCATACATTTTTATAGTTTAAATTCTTTGAAACTGAATTTATATATCAATAACTTTCGTAGTTTTTCATTTTTAGTACAAGCCCAAATCCAATATATTCTTAAAGTACGCTAACAAATAAATGCACGTGTAAACAGTTTTTCTAAATCAATTCGTTAAATGGTTTCACAACCATTTGCAATGTAAGTGCATATCATATTTTAATATTATATAAATTTTTGGTCGAATATCAATCATCTACTCAATTCTTATACACAAATTAGAATATAAATTTAAATTTTCTAATGCAGCGTTTTGATTAACATTAATCGTACTTAACAAACCGCAGTCAATTTGTAAGTTATAATGGGATTGAATCAAATCGACTTAATATTATATCAGGGATCAGTTCTTGGTCCATTGTTATTTATGCTATACCTAAAAGACATATTTGACTCAATAGATCTGTTCCATTGTAAACTATTTGTTTTTGCAGATGATATACAATTGTTGTTTTCTGGCCAACGTCATTTTACTGATGTTTTGGAATCAGTTATTAACTATAATCTTTCAAATATATCTTCTTGGATGTTTAATAATAATTTTTGAACAAATGCTACAAAAACTAAAGACATGCTTTTTAACCCATGCAAGGCGGATATTATTAATCTAAACCTAACAATTAATACTGAATCAGTTCAATTACTGGATCAGCTTAAATGTTTAGGAGTGATCATTGGTATAGATTATCCATGGCATCACACATTAATTTTATGAGTTGCAAAATAGGTATTACCCTAACACCCAGAATGAAATACTATATAAATAATAGTTTTTTACTATATATAAAGTTTCTCCATTGTTCATTTAAAAATTTTATTAAAGTTCGATTATTAACTTTCTATAAGATTGTGAAGGTACAAATTCCTAGTTTTTTTAGTTAGGAAGTTTGTTTTTTCACATTCTACTAGAAATGTTCAAATACTAATACTTAAAATCAGTTTTTGGTCGATCTGTCTGTGTAAGAGTAGCTCGCTGTTGGAAGAAACTGCCTGCTAGCTTACGATTTTTTTCTTGTACGCATATTATATACACTCAGAAGAAAATGTACCATTAAGTACTTTATGGTACGACCATTGACCTTATGGTTCATGTATTAATAGTTTTTTTCTTTTTAAATCAAAAGTTTTCTAATTAATTCAATAGTATTTGAAAAATTCAGTACCATAAATTTAAATATTTCAATATTATTATTTTAAATAGAATAAATACTTTTGTTTTAATGGTTTCCTCCTATAATAATAAACGTGGTCTAAAAAACGTAAAACTATCAACGAGTGCCAACTTCGTATACAAGAAGAATGTTGCAAGAATACACTTATTTAAATCCAATTTCTTTTTTGGTTGTTTGTAAACATCAATATGTTTAAACGATGGCGTCGGTAGAAAATGCTGCACAACGTTGCCAACTTCGTCAGTCGATAAATTATCGAATTAAGACGAGCGTTGCGAACATACGTTGTATTTAGATTTGATTAGCCAAAGACTTTATATATATAAGATGGTTAAGTTTCTGGCTCGCTATGTTTTGTACTAAAAAGATGCGGTTGTCATTTAGCCAACCATAATTTTATAGCACTAAATTATTCTGTGCAGCAAATAAAATGAGACAAACCATACACTTGTTGTAGAAACACTTGTCGTGTCCCTTTAATTTCTATTGTTACGGCTGCACAAAAAGCAGCAACAACAATAGTTGGAAAATAATTAATTTTCAACGATTTTTCCTGCAGTATTTAAACATGCTTTATTTTTTATGAAAATATCAAAGTTGTAGATTTTCGATATAAATATAAAATATCTCCCAAAAACCATCTTCAAATATTTGACACTTTTTGTGATTTTAGACAATATTAATAGTTTTGCTTCAAAAGCATTAATATCTGTAGAATATGTGAATATTTGCAGCAATGCTACCTATTTCTATAGTAGTTGCAGTGAATCTACCACAAATATGACATTTTTCGTGATGTATGTAGGAAACATCTCACAAGTAATACAAAATGTGTGATCTTTACAAATTATTATTTTGCTGCAAATTTATTTGTATTCCGGCATATTGGAATTGTTAAAGCGAGTAGTATTTTAGTTACAGCAACACTCTCATAAACATTATATTTTCTTAGTGTATTGTAAAGAGGCAAGTATCATCAAATTTTAATTTAATAACTTGAATTGATTTTTAATATATCTTATGGTAACATTACAAGTGGGAATAAAAATCTTTAAATGAATTTATGTTGAGAAAATGTTTTCATATCCATACTCAAAGTGATCTCACACGGAGCATAAATTTGGCATAAATTTGGCAAAATTAAACATTATATCAAGCCAAGAATCATAAGACTTGGAATTTATTAATTATATATGATTATAGTAAAAATCAATTATTATGATTAATTGTATAAAACCATGCGTATGTTTACTTATGTTTTATGTATAATATATTCATAAGTCATAAGTAATTGGAATAGATTCCGGAACACATTTTATGATTTATTATTCATAATTCATGATTAAAATTTCATAGATATTATAAATATAATACGTCAATGGGAAAGGAACATAAGGAAGAAAAGGAATATAAAAACGAGTTGGGAAAGTTAGTTCACATGGGTAAGTTCGGTCACATGGTACGGACTTTTATAGTCGGTCGGGCCCGACTATGGAATATCGTTCAATTTGGTGTGGATATTAATGAGTGAAATTTATAATAATAATAGTTTGGCGCTACAGTCCTGTATAGAACTTCGGTCAAGCTCTCTCACCATTTTGAGCTGTGCGTGTTATATTTGTACTCAAAGTGGTGGGACCTACAGTTTATTACCGAATCCGAACGGCGGGTGAGAGCTTTTCATAGGCAATATTTTACTCTCGTAGGTTTGCCATTTACTGCCGAGAGGTAGCGCGGTATAGAAAAATGTTTCTATGACCAGATGTTGTAAGCCCCAGTCCAGGCTTGAACCGGGAACCTTTCGGCTCGCAGTCCAACGCACTAACCACTTAGCTACAGACGCTACCTACCTTTTAAAAGTTCTTAGTTATGCTGAACATTCTATTTAGATATCAGATATTTACGACGTATAACACAATAATTTGAAAAATAAATGTGTGTGTTTTAAAACATATTTGGAGATTTAAGGCTCATTAATATTTCATATATTTGTTTTTAATAATTTTCGGATAAAATGTCCACTATGAAAAACCGAAAATAAAAAAAAAATAACAAATGTGGCCGTATCACACCCATTTTTGGAACACATATTTATAGGTGAATTCTAACAATATATTTTAAATTTTAAAAGAATATCTTGAATACTTTTCGAGTTATTGTTTTTAAATGTTATATATAAGTGATTTGTATGGGAAATGGGTGTGTTCGTCGACCAATTTGGCCCATTTCAATAACTTTTGGCTAAAAAGTATTGAAACAAAATTTCATCGCATTCTAAGCAGTTTTTCTCAAGTTATCATGTATACGGACAGCAACACAGACGGACATAGCTAATCGGACTCGGGTGGTGATGCTGATCACCATATACTTTTCCATACCGGCCACGCCTCCTAAGGGGTGTTACAATATCTGCACAAAGGTAATATACCTTGTACCTCATAGGTGTAGGGTATAAAAGTAGTCGGAATACTTTTTTGATTATTTTCAAATAATCAAACAAAAAGTAGTCGGATTACTTTTTTTTGATTATTTTTAAATAGGAAATTTAAATATTTTTCATACAAAATTTGTGTCTGCCGTCGACTGTGTAAAGCAGGCTTCCTTGCTATTCCTAAAATCTGCCGTGTGGTAGACAATTTAAATAGTTTTCATATAAAATTTGTGTCTGCCGTCGAAAGTGTAAAGCAAGCTGCATTGCTATTCCTAAAATATTCTAAAATTTAAAAAAATATATCAATTGTCTGCTGACAACTGGCTCCCGATATTCTGCCGAAAACCGGTAAAAGATAGCCTATTTGAAATAAAATTCCATGAACATGCCGATTCTCAGCGCAAAATCTGCCAGTAAACTGCGTTTTGGCAGAAATATGCCAGTAACCTGCCAAATATTTTGTCTCGGGTTTTGTTAAATTAGAATTTTTATTTATATTTCACGTGATTTTTTGCACATTGAACTGCTGATAATATTATTAATATAAACGTAAAATACAACTATTCCTTTTTGTCACAACAGAGTTAGCTCGCTTAAATTTGAAGGTTATGTTTTTTGAATTTTAACCTACTTGTTTTGTAAAACGAAATGAAAGGACAGATTTTGTTTACTTGTTCTTTTCGTTCGAATTTTTTTTTTTATTTGATACCAAAACGCAAAAAAAACGAAACCTCAGAAACATTTTTTTTTCAAATTTCGCATTTTTTTATTACTTGTAGTTTGTACACATCCCAAAGTAACGATTAGCACAAATATCAACGCGAAATTATTTCTTTGCATCGTAAATTTAGTATAGTTTACTGTTTGCCTCCCGAAAAATAAAAATTAACAAAAATACAATGCTCATCAAAAGGTGTGTTGTATTCAATTAATTGTATTTTTTCGTGTTATCCAGTTTTCTTAGATAGAGTTAAGAACATTGAACATAACTGAATTAAATACTTTAAGAAAAAAAATATTATCAGTATTTTAAACGAAAAATAATTTGATCGCAATTTTTAAAGTAACGTAACAAACATAAATTCCAAAAAGTCTTTTACTACAAAATCTACTCTTCGAGTAATTTTAGTCTATTTTCAAAAGATAATCAAAAATTAGCAGTGTAATTATTAATGTCTGTATACAGATCCAAAAATGATTTGTAATGTAGCAAACATTTTTTTATTGATAATCAAATATTATAACAATTTTGATTTTCAAACCTTAAACATACGTTTGATGTTTAGGAAAACCTGAGCAAGGCTCAGAGAAAAAAGAATTACATCGACAAATTGAAAAGGCTAAGGAAATTTGATGATTTCAAGAAACAAAGAGCATCTGCCTAGAAGGAGCGGCGAAAGAAAAAGAAGTAGGGAAAGTATCAGCGAAAAGTATCCGTGATATTGCGTCGCTCCACCATATTCAAGTGATTGATGGAGCAATCGTCACTATTAACACATAAAACCAACCATGGTTGGTGCAAGGATATGATTTATAATTTGTACCGCATTCCACTTTGTAATTAATTATACCCTACACCTATGAGGTACAGGGTATAATAAGTTTGTGCAGATATTGTAACGCCCCTTAGAAGGCGTGTCCGGTATGGAAAAGTATACATATATTCTTGATCAGCATCACGACTCGAGTACGTTGAGCCATGTTCGCCTGTCTGTCCGATAACTTGGGATATACTGGTCAGAAAGCGAAAAAATGATTCTGAGTACGGAAATGAACTGAGGAACCAATAACTCGAAAAGTATTCAAGATATTGTTATAAAATTGAAAAATAATTGTTATAATTCACATAAAAATATATGTTATAAAAATGTGCGTGATACGCCCACAATTTGTAATATATGTGAGAGCGATCATCATAACTATTATCTTTAAAAGTTAGGTATTCAAATAAATATGCCACATTACTATCCCCACCAAGGTGTAGGGTATTAAATAGTCGGGTCCCGCCGACTTCCAGTCCTGCCCATGTGACTTAACTTTCCCCACTTGTTTTTAAAAATATTAAGTGCAATTTAAGTGAATTCCAATTTTTTCGAACTTCTTGAGAGTCCAATCGTAAGACCACTGACTTCATGTTATTTTTGTTAAAATAAACAATTAAATTTTTTTATTATGCTTTGTTTTACTTTTTGTGCTAACTTAGATCGGACAGGAAGCGTAATAGATATTTCGAGTAACGTAACATACACAACATTTTTATACCCTACACCTGTGCGGTACCCCTGTACCTAACTTTGTGCATATATTGTAACGCCCCTTAGGAGGCGTTTCCGGTATGAAAAAGTATATATATTCTTGATCAGCATCACTACCCGAGTCCGTTTAGCAATGTCCGTCTGTCTGTTTGTCCGTCTTGCTGTCTTGCTGTCCGAATACAGAATAACTTGAGAAATACTGATCAGAATGCGATGAAATTTAATCAATATATTTTAGCCAAAAGTAGGAACAGAGTTTGAAAATGAGCCAAATCGGTCAACGGACACGCCCACCTCCCATACAAGTCACTTTTATATAACTGTTTAGGAACTAATAACTCGAAAAGTATTCAAGATATAGGTATAAAACGTATTGTTATAATTCACCTAAAAATATGTGGTCCAAAAATGGGCGTGATCCGCCCACTTTTTTTTTCATTATTTCCCGGGTTTTCATAGTGAAAATTTGATCCGTAAATTATTAAAATCAAATCTATGAAATATTAGCCTTTCAAAATTTTAAATATAGACGTTGTCCGCCCAATTTTATGTTTCTATTTTTTTTTATTTGTTTTTTATACTTTATATAATTTTTTTAATTTATGGGGATATAAGACGAAAATTTCTGATATGTGAATAATATTCTGAGGGTGGGGAGGTTCTGCATAATTAAAATCTTTAAAATTAAGGTATGCAATTAAATATCCCACATTAATATCCCCACCAAAGGTGTAGGGTATTCCATAGTCGGACCCGACCGACTATAAAAATCCGCCCCATGTGACCGAACTTACCCATGTTACCTAATTTTCCCAACTCGTTTCTAACATGGAACTAAAAAAAATCGACATAATTAAAATGTAATATGTTACTTATATTCTAGAGCTTAGAAATTATGCACTTCATGTTGAAAATAGTCCACCAGAAGAGCAGACTTTTAAGACAATGTAAGGCCACTTTAAAACCTACTTCCAAAATTATGAAACGTAGCAAACAATTTTAAACTTTCATAACTCCTAAATAACAAGGCACACAAAAAATTTTTATATATATAGAAAATCTTACCCCAGAAGTGTACTTTTAGATACATTTATAAAAAATATTAAAAGTATTTGATTTCAAATGTTTTCGGAGAAATATATGTTGAAAAATGCGTATAAATGTCAAGGGATAGGCTGCGTTTTGGGCCATATATACAAATGGGTAGGTGTAACGAATTTTGATAATTTTTTGGCGATCCACAAGTCGGTTCGCGCGAAAACATTATTTTTTTATATTTGAGCATAAATAATATTTAAAAAAGTTCACTTAATATGGTATAAAGTAAAATTGATCTGTAAATATTATGAGATATTTGAACTGAAGTGGTCGGTTAACAGGTCACAATTGCCAAATTTTCTTGTTCAGACAGAGTAGGTAATCTAAATTATGAGTATCATTCATCTAGCTCTTTAGTTTTTGAATGACAGAATACGAAATTGTGTCAATTGTTTGTAAGCGCACTATTGTGAACGAGTTGGGTTTGTGACTTGTATCGAGCCTCCACGTCGTGGTATAGTAGGACATACATAATCATCATTTTATGTATAGATATATCAACAGCTTATAGTATCATATTCTGTGTTTTTCATTTGCTATAACAATTTGTTGCAACCAGTCCACGTTTTTTGATTGCTTGGGAATTTCCTATACAAATATGTCTGTCTGTATGCACATTATATTTATTATGTGTTCGATTCGATTGTAAATAAATCTCGTAAAATATTTCAATGGCGTTGAACTTGACCACCGACTTTCTCCAGAAACATTTATTTAGGGAGCTGTTGCGTGGTGAGTTAAAGATATGCAACGAAATATGTGATCATTGTGGCTTTATCTGTTTATGACAACCGGCTAAATCAAAGAGATGTTTCTGCATTCATCTAATTCTTTAACACGTTTGTTGCGTGTTTCTCTGGTTGGTATATTCGATACATGTTCGTAGATAATCATCGGTATATGACATAATCATATCTGTGTATTTTATATTTATATGTTACGCTTTTGTCACCTCTCTAAATATTGAAATTTTCATGAAAAGTTTTTTTTTTTTGAATTTATAATATTATATAATATTATATCGGATATACCGTGGCACTAGTTTGACTGCCCATAAATTACAGTAATTAATTGGTCAATAATAGACTGGTGAAAAATTTAGCAACAGATAAAAAATGTTAATTGATTTGCTTTAATAATTGGAACTAAACCAACACCAAACTTACTATTTTAGAACATTTTATTAACAAAATTACTATTGCATTAGTATACACTAAAAAAACCAAAGATAGTTGAAAATTATTCCGGTCAAACATTAGACCTTTTTATGATATTAAGAAATATCTATGGCATTTGCTACCTATTCCTCAAGTAGTTGCAGTAAATGTACCACAAAAATGACATTTTTCGTGATGTCTATAAACATCTCATAAATACTACAAACTGCTTACACTCTGCTGCAAATTTATTTGTGTTTACTGCATATCAGAATTATTGTAGCAAGTAACTAACTAGTTGCTTCAACACTCTTGTAAACATTCTGTTTTCATAGTGTAAGTAAGCTAATTTAAATAATTTTATAAAATTGGTGGTAGGAATTGAACCAGGAATTGAAACAGTTACCGTCACATTTTCTAATATATACCGATTCCACAACTGAAATAAAGGAATTTCTGGAACAAAACCAAATTCATGTAAGTATTAAACTACTTTTAAATTAAATGTTTGTGTTGGTAAGTGTACTCAACACATGGAATAACGACAGATTTAAACCCGCTATGCGAGTGTTTCCAAAAATACATTCGTGTATAAATTCGTTTTAAGATTATTGATAATGTAAACATACTATTTATATTATTTAATAATAACACAGTGCGACACTAAATTTAGAAACGGGGATTTGACAACTTTTAACCAATTCATCCCTTTGCAGATGACAGTAAAATTTGTCATTCATATTCGTTCAACAAGCGCCCAAACTCTTTGGAGATTGAAGGAAGGTTGTCTGTTATCTCACAAACGAATGGATTTACCCCTCCCTCCCCTCAATACGGGTGCTGTGGTCAGTCAGATGCTCTTGACGTTCTGGGCATATCAATTCAGTGTGAGCTCCGATGGATCACATATTTGATGTGTCGAAGGAAGCGGCCAAGTGCCTCGGTTTTTTAAAACGGTGTAAAACATACTTCACTCCTGTTGACTTACGCACTGTCTACACTACCTATATTCGGCCTAAGATGGAAGACAACTCGCACATATGGGCAGGGGCTTCTAAATCCTTTTTGGAGTTCCTGGACCGAATCCAACAACGTGCAATATATTTAATAGGGGATGAAAATATTTCATTCTCTATTGGCTCTCTTGAGCACCGAAGGACCGTTGGGTGTGTAAGCCTGTTTTATAGGTATTACAATGGTAAGTGTTCGAGGGAGATACATGGCCTGATTCCACCAGGTCGTGTGTTCTCTCGTTCGACTCGGACATCGAATCAAGCCCACCCCTTCGTAGTCCACCCCGCTCTCAACACAACCACGCATTATAGAGAGAATTCGTTCTTCAGTCGCACGATTCGTTTGTGGAACAATCTCCCTGCGTCTGTTTTTCCCGACATTTTTGATATTGGCAAATTCAAAACAAATATTCACCGACACTACCTCATCTTTCCTCCCTTCCTCTTACCCTAATCCTTCCTACAATCAACACTGTGCTTTGCATAAATAGGGGACATCCCCTGAGTGTTGGTTAATCTGTAAAAAAACCAGTTGGGAAGGTTAGATCACATGGGAAATTTTAAAATAGGTGTAATTATGATGGTTAGGATTATCAAAATTATAGTCGGTCTAAGCCGACTATAAATACCCTACACATATGTGTGGTTACCCTTCAAAGTGATATATAGGTCACCAGGGTATACGAATCCTGAAAATAACTACAAACATTCAATCGCTGAAGAATTTCCATTCATTTGATACCCATATTTACAAATGGGTAGGTGTACCGAATTTCGATTTTTTTTTTTGTGAACCACAAGTCTTTTCGCCAGAAAACATTATTATCATGTATTTGAGCATGATATCAATATATATTTGACCAAAAAAGTTTACCTAAGCACGTATACATAAAAATTGATCTTTATATGTACATTTTATATGAGGTATTTGAACATAAGTGGTCGGATCATAGGTCACAATGGACCGATCTCGCCAATACAGCGTAGGTATATTAGTAATCTAAGTTATAAGTTTCATTTATCTAGCTCTTCAATTTTAAAAGTAGTAGAGATTTCAACAAACAGACAGACGGACAGACAGACAGACGGACACACAGACGGACAGACAGGCGGACATCGCTAAATCGACTCAGGAGGTCATGCTGATCAAGAATATATATACTTTTCCATACCGGAGATGCTTCCTTCTGGGTGTTACAAACGGCGTACCAAACTGAATATACCCTTTCACTCTTAGTGTAGGGTATAAAAATGTAGGCATTCTATTTATATTATTTAATAATATCACAGTGCGACACTAAATTTAGAGACGGGGATTTGACAATTTTTTTCCTTCCTTGAGTAACCTGACGATTTTTCACCCAATATACTCATGTCCTATCACGTTAGGTTTACGAGATATCTAAATACCAATTATAAACAAAATATCTCATTCCAAACAAAAGTAATAGTCATTTTACCATTTCAATTATATGATAGGTGGGTGTAGCATTGGACCAATCTTGTTCATTTTCAAATTGAAATCTATTCATAGTCCATGTATGCTTATTGTAAAGTTTCGTTAAGATTGGCGCAAAACTGTATTTACGGCGAGCTAGAATTGACTTCTGTCCCACAGTGCAATGCAAAAATTTAATAGGATAGTTTCTTGCTGTTTTCATAGTGTATGCATAAAGAATATTAAATCATATTAAAAGTCATTCCTCTCGAAACATTTCTCTTATGTAAAATAACCTTTTTTTTTATGAAAAATACGTAAGATGTTTATTTCCGTGTTTTTTCATTCGAACATTATTGGGACAATTATTGGAAAAAATGTAGGAAATTTAACTGGTTTATATAAAAGAAAAGTCTAGATTGACTTTATGGTCGAACCACGACCAGTCCCAATCCTTAGGCCTAAAAACGTTTATCATCGTATTCTAACATAAAAAGTTTTTTAATAGCCTTTTGTTATATTCTTTAACTTGGTTTTTGTATTAATACTATTTTATTTCCGTATTACCGCATTATCATCACAAAAATGCTCTGAACTCCAAATTCATTTAGGTACTTCTGATTGTATAAACATTTAATATAAAATAATTCAAAATCAATAAATAAATATTCACATCAAAGTGTTATTCTTTTGGTTTCAATGACATCAATTGTTTATTTTAAAATTATTCTATTATACCTAACATCTTTATTCACTCCTACACAAATTCAAATATTTGAATGAGCTTAGAACAGTCAAATGGGATTGACTAGCACTAAGCCTCTTTAGACAATACATCAAAATACATATCTGAACGTATCGAACAGTCAAGCGAGCAATAGAATACAATAAATAAACACTGAATACAGATAACACTACTTATGTTGTACTTAATAATA
This sequence comes from Dryomyza anilis, assembly GCA_951804985.1. Taxonomy (NCBI): domain Eukaryota; kingdom Metazoa; phylum Arthropoda; class Insecta; order Diptera; family Dryomyzidae; genus Dryomyza; species Dryomyza anilis. The sequence continues at coordinate 45,743,181 of OX638133.1, read as the reverse complement.
ATCAAGTATTTTTAAATTACCTACACTCTACAGGGCATGAATATCTAGAATTTCATTAAATATCATAAGTCCGTTAGTTCATCAATCCAATATGCTATAAATAACGAATACTTATTATATTGGTAATTTGTAAAATATCAGTGAATGCCATTTATCTCAGTAGGAATGTTCGTACATTTGAATATAAGCTTACTTACTTTACTTAGTTGGACATTACAACCCATGATGCACTCTAAATACTGAGTGTAAAATTACTACGTAAAAGTGTGCAGTTTTTTTTAGTGTAAATTGGCGATTTTTGTGCATATATGCATATGAGTGTGTGTAAAAAAAAATTAGACAATTATTCTTTAATATTACAGCTATATACATCAGTGATGCAAACTCATATTTTCATTTTCCCCGATATTTTTAGCAAAATTCCCCAATTGACTATAAAATTCCCCGCACAAATGTAAAGAATGTCCGAATTTCTTTAAACTTTACAGATAGATAGATAATATGAAATTTTAAATATATGTGAAGTATTGACTATAATGTGACTGAAAAAATGGATCATATTAAACAAATTAATTATATTAAACTTAGTTTAAAATAGTACTGAAATGGGCAATTTATGCAGATAAAAATATTTTGAATAGGAGCAAATTATTGCGAAAATTAAATTTAACTTTTTAAAGACCTGTATAAACCAAAGTGTAATTGTAAATATATATTATTTTTGATTTTTTTTTTTAATTTTGATCATTTTTTTTAATACTTTTTTGTCATTGATATTTTTAGTTTTGAAATTTCCAATATCGCAATCTTTAAAATTCTGAAAACAATATTTTTTCAACTATTAAGGGGCATGTCAAATTTGCAGGTCTTACATTAAGTAAAAATGTATCCTTTATTTAAAACCATAACATCAAATACATTCAAAAAATGTGAAAGGAATTTATCTAGATCTAGAAATCGTATTTAATAGATTGTGTTTATTAGAAGCCAAATTACGATCTCTCACATGATTGGAATATAGTGGTATATTTCAGTTTTCGATCGAATCCGATTTTACTTGCAAAATTCTAAACAAATATTTTGAATTAATTATTTTCCAAACAAATTGAAAGCGTTGAAGTCAAAGCATGCTGTTTAAATTCATTTAAAAAAATATTTATTGTATTAAGATATCGAATCTAAAAGTAAAAACGTTTGTTTTGAAATTTGCATATGAAATTCGATCAAATGTTGGAATATGCCCTTATATTCCAATCCTTAAAAATGATAAAGATCCTAATTTGAAATTCCCCTCCAAAAGTGGACCATTCCCCGATTACCCACTAAGACTAAAATTCCCCACAAATTGGGGAATTCGTCTCTAGTTGGCATCACTGGTGTACATATACATTTTATTTGAATTTTTAAACCTCTGTTGCGTGATATTAAGTACAAAATGTTTAATTTCGATATGCCGAATGTTTATAATTAAACATGCGTATTAAATTTACACATCAATTGTTTATTCTTTGTTGAATTTTAAACACATTTTGTTAAAATTTGCGACTACCATACTATCATGCTCATTCATTCTAAGTAAACTACCTCGCAGTAAAGACATCAATAAACTATGGACATCGCCAGAAACCAGAAAACAGAATATATTGGTTTTATAAAAATTGTTTTTATGAATTTTTATTTAAATGAAAATTAAAGTGTTCTATTTTTTTTTTAATAAAATTTCTTTTTATTTTTAGGCTGTGAACGAAATGGACAGGTATCATTTTTTCTCTGTGTACATGAAGTACCACTAATATCAATTCTTTTACTTTTCTGATTTTCTTTATTTAAATAATGCTAATTATTCAAATAATAAAGAAAAGCAAAACAAAGTTGATTTAAAAATTAATACTTTTATGTTCTCAGTGCAAAATTATACTTAGAAATTTCCGAAACGCAATCTCCGTAAAAATTAATAAAAAAAAATAAGAAATTAAATATTTGATGTTTAATTTTACACACTTTATATTTTAGAAATGCATAATTTTACACATTTTACGTTTAAGTTTACACCAATTAAGTTTTTCACATTTGAATGTTTAATTTTACACATATATTGTTGATTCTTTAATTTAAACATTGTATTAGGAATGAAGTGTAATTAAATTATAATCGAAAGCAGAATCTGTCAAATTTACCATAAATATGTTACAATACCAACATAAAATTTTAATTGCATTTGAATAAACTATTTCTTGGCAATTTACTTGGTTAAAACTATGTTTCGAAACACAGAAAATGCTAATCAAATCTAAATACAACGTATGTTCGCAACGCTCGTCTTAATTCGATAATTTATCGACGGACAAAGTTTGCAACGTTGTGTAGCATTTTCTACAATAAGTTAAATAAGTGTATTCTTGCAACATTCTTCTTGTATACGAAGTTGGCACTCGTTGAGCAGAATTTTCTACCTACGTCTCATTTGTCGTCGTTTGAAGTATGTATAGGGTCATTTTAAACATACTGATGTTTGAAAACAAACAAAAAAAATTAATTCAAATGTAAATAAAGGTATTGTTTCAGCTCTCTTCTTGATCGGCATTTTCTGCGTACGTGTCTTTTGTTGTTCGTTGAGAAAACGTGTGCGCGTCGGTAATAATTTTGTTATTTGTAAATTAAATAAATATATAAATTGTGTTACAAAAAGTACAAATAGTAACAGAGTATAATATAGTGCAATATAATAAATAAAAATTTGTGTTTCGATTTTCAAACAGAATTTGGCAAGTTTTTTTACAAAAGCCTACGTAAATTCCTTGCCTATGCTATGTGCTGTACTGAGATCAACTGTAACTGTTCCAAATATAAAGCGAGCCTGGATCGTTTGGTCGTCTGGTCTGCTGTTGCAATTGTGCATTCATTGATGCTGTCACTTGTACTTGCAGTTTTAAACGAATTATTTATTTATGCATTTAAAAATTTGTATTTGAATTCAATTATTATAAATGCCCACTGTGCATGTTTAAAGATTTTTAATAAAAATTAATAAAAAAAACAACATTTTATTTTATTTTCAGGATTTCTTTCCAAATATATTTAAATATGTTTCTATGCAAACATACTACTTTTTGAACTGAAACACCTGATATGTTTCACTGGAAACATATTTATATTCAGGTCGTTCAAAATCATGTTTTATTTTGAACATATTTATGTTTCGGTTCAAATATTTATTTTATTTGGATGTAGTAATTATTATGTTACCATTAGATACTCCATTTTAAGGGGCAACATTAAAATGTTTCCGGGATATTATAATGTAAGTCAGAGCTCATTACAACATTGTTCAAGTCTCAATACAACCCTGTTTACAAATGATTTATCAGTCAATTATATATTATGTTTACATAAAATGCCGTCAGCATGTTTAAAAATTTACGTCATTATTTAAACGATGCTATGAAACTATTATGATAGTTAATAATGTTATCGAAAAGTGTTGCATGACCTGTGGGGAGTAATCTTCATCTGACCACTCGCAACTACACACAGAAAAATCCTCTTTTGGCATGAGGTTAATTGGACCAACGTTTCAGTGTTGCAACCAAAATACATTTGTTGTAACATCTTGTCATTAAAATGAACGTACTTTATTTTTCTATAACCGAAATGTTAGTCCGCGCAACTGCACGTTCGCTTGCCGTAACCTCATGATGGCATTTTTCATTCTGCCAAAAGTGACATTCGTGCATTTGTTACGGCGATTGAGTAAGTAGTTGTATCAACAAAATAAATGACAAACGGCTACCTCATGTCTATCAGCAGTTCGGTTGCCAGTTTCTTGCCAACATTTATGGATACAGAAATAAATAAACGTCAAAAATGTTCACATGTCGAAAACCATAGGAAATTCATTAATTCAGTTACATTGCGAAATAAATATATAAATAATATATTTATTCAATAAAAATTGCTCATTAGCTAGTGAAATATAATATAAATTAAAAATATGTGACCAATGGAAATAGTTTTTTTTTTATATATTGGTTATGAGGAAATAAAAAATAAAAACATGCAGATACATGTATCTTTTCATAGTTTTTTTTTTCAGGGAGCAGGAATTAGTAAATGTACTTAAATTGTGTGCGCGACAATTTTAATAAATTATATATATATAGAATACATAAGTTTTATATACATAAATAACTATGTTATAATAAAATTTCAATTGGAGGTTTAGGAAACCTCATGCTGACCAACTAGGAGGTTGCGACAACCTCATGCTCACCAATTTGGAGGTTGTCGCAACCTGATGGTTACCGATTTGGAGGTTACCACAACCTCATGTTCACCGATTACGAGGTTGTCACAACCTCATGGTCACCGATTTGGAGGTTTTCACAACCTTATTCTCACCGAATTTGAGATTGGCACAACCGAATTAAGAGGTTGTTGCAACTACTTTATCAGTTGTTGCCGCAACCGAATGATTCGGTAGGTCAATTTAGTTGGATGTCGCAACAATACAGTTATCTGTGTGTACTTGAACGCAGAAGCGGATATCAAGGCGTCATAACTCCACAATTATGACATAGGCGTCCACACAACACTACTTAAAACACACCCACCCTTACTGGATCACATTCATTCTTTTCGTGAAATTCGAAAATGTTTGCAAAGTTTCTTACTGCCTCATTCTGTATTTCGAAACGAAAGGCTATTAGATTAGATATGTGTGACGAAATTTTGACGACATATTTTCGTTTCGATGTACAGAAACTAGGTATTATTTTCTGAAAATTATTGAAATAAATTTATATTACATTTTCGCATTAAAGCTATATAGTACCATGTTAACAGCTCTATCCCAGCTAGCTGCCATTATGCTGCAGTTGTGCTCGCTGTATAAGGGTTTGTACATAGTTGGATTAATATGGTTCGGAAAACTGTCCTACAAGTTCTCATCTCTGGATTGTGTACAAAATAAAAACACTCTTATGTTTGGTTTAAATTATAAAAAATAACTTTATTAATTCACTTTAATAAACAACTTTACTAAAAACAAATTGTAACAACTTCTGCATGTCCACAATTTAATTTGACATTTATCCTACGAGATGCACTCGACCACTTTCCAATCACTACTGAAGTGCGGCGCCCTTATATACTGCATGCATCAGTTCGACATGTTTCGAGAACCTTCTACTTGTTTCGTGAATGACGCATGATATTGGCATCTCATTCGCACTCATGTGTTTCAATGTGCTGATCTTTTTTCTCTTTCTCGCACATTGCATAGTGCGCCGTCTGATCTTCCGTCTCTTTCTAACACATTGCTTAGTGTGCTGAATTGTCTTGCGTCTCATTTTTTATTATTGATTCCTTGCACAGTGGAGCAAATTACTTCTTTTCGTAACAATATGATATAACAACTTTTTGTATATCTGTGTAGAAAATGCCTTATTATGAGCAATTACAGCGAACTGTGCAATATAAGCTTTATTATAGCAGGGTAAGGTATAACATTTGTTTATGCTAGCTTTATAATAGTTGTTATATTAACTAAAAATGCTGTACTACAACTAGCTGTATCAAAATGAGCTTTATCAAATCTTTTTATCCAGCTAATGGTTAGTTGGATTTATGTGGGTTTGATAATTGCAAAACATTATTATTGCAAAACATTATTATTGCAAAACATTATTGTAATAACAGCCAAACATATTTTTGCTTTCGTTCAATCCTATTTATGTTCAGAATGAATAATTTTCGTCGTAATTTCAAACATATGTTTGAATGTGAAAAATATTTTATTTACATGTAAACATATTAATGTTTCATTTCGTTTTAATGTAAAAAAAAGATAAATTTAGAGCATTTTTTCCCTTTTTTTAATTACATTTTTTATTTATTCTAAATAATTATATACATAAACTATTTCCTAGTTTTTCTTACACATTTTGTATTTATTTATTAATAATTTTATTTCTATATATTGTTCCTATTTTGAGCTCATTGAAAATCGTATAATAGTATTTCAATCTGAACAAAATAACTATACAATTCAATTATAATGTAATTAAATTTTGCTCCGTTATAATTACATTCAAGCATATTCAACAAATCTTTTCTACCCGTGTATGCGAAGTTGCTATGGTGACCAGGTTGCCTGATTAGGCTTCCTGATCTTACCCTATTTCGACCTTATATTATTCGATGTATATTTAAATTCTTCTGAGACTGCTTTTACAAATTACAGCCTTTTCAAAAAAAAATATATATCTTTGTGAACAATAACTTTTGCAATGAAAAAAAGTCAACTTTTGACATGAGATAATTCACAACATTTGACATGAGATATTTAAAATTTTATTAAATATTAAGAATTTGAATTTATTTTGCATTAGAATTTAACATTCATTTATTTAGAATATTTTATTAGAATAATTTTGTTAACCCATTATGTTTTAAAAGGTTTTTAATCAGTTTTTTCATAAGTGTCAGATCAGGTTCCATTAAGTAGGCTTTAGATCAAGAGTTTTTATGTAGGATGAATCAGGTTACCTTACGTGGATTTCAAATTAGGATTACGCTAGTCAATCCTGATCAGGATCAGTTCAGGTGGCTTGTGGTTGGGATGGCTTATCGTAATCTGACCAGGGATGGATGCGAAATATGTCTAACCTTAACCAATTTCCACTCGGGTTGTCTTTACGAAATATTTTGGCCTGTTTTCTATTGAAATTCTGGATCATTTCTGCTGACGGCTTGGTGGTGAAATACTAATGTTCCTAATTTATTAAAAAGAAATGCGGACAAATAATCTCTTGCCGAATTTCAACATATTACTGCGAAGCCCTCAATTTTTCGTATTGTTTCTTGTGTGTTTTTATCTGAATACACAGCATTAAATACAATTTTAGTAAAAATGCAAGTCAGATAATACATTTATATCATATCAAAATGAAATTGAAAGTGTACCAGTTTGGTGTTTCTCAGCCAAAAATATGCGTGTTGCCAATGAGATTTCTGTTGTTGCGTTCGTCCGCTCAGTTTTTTGTTGAATTTGCTTCGCATCATTGTTATGCTGTCTTGAAATTTAAAATATTCGCTCATTTCTTGTGGTCATCTTATTAATCGAATATGTACTTTTTGACTCTGAACAAGTTTTTGGATATAGTATCATCTTCGAATGTTGTTGGTGGTACCGGAATCACTTTAGGTCAGCGGCATTCACGCAATCAATATTGTTGAGCTCGACCAAGCAAATAATTTGGTTAACTGCTGTTTTAAGATCAGTACAAGTTCGCTTTTCCACCGACCCAGAGTGTTGAGCTCGTAGTGTTTAAAAACAACAAAAATTACCCAAAAAGGATTTTGTGTTTTAGAAAGTATTAATATTAGTTTTGTGAAAAAAAACTATTCAAAATTAAAAATTTTATTAAATAAAAGAAATTTGTAAAAACAATAATATTAATAAAAAATATTTTTACATTGCAGTGCTAAATTATTAATGAAGTAAAACTAAATCCTCAATAAATTGTCCGTCAATTACCTCTTAACTTAAGGTTAGTGTTTGTTTACATAAAAATATAGATAAAATATAAATTTTAAATGAAAACAAAACTAAAATTAAATTATTTCACCCTATAAAATAATTTAATTAAGATATGTATAAATTAAAACAAATTAAAATTTTACACAAATAATAAATAAAGATCTCTACAATCCACTAAACTCTATAAAATAACGATAATAATTCGATACAAAAACAAAAATATTTTAAAGTGAATTGTGTGCTCATAAAAAAAAATAATAAATCAAGAAAAAGTTTTCTTTAGGTACACCATATATTAATTGTATATAATTCGCTGTTAAAAAAAGTAATAAACCAAAAAAATCAAAATTGGTATCTTGGCCGTATATCGGAGAGTATTATTTTTAATAGAGATTTCTTCCGAGATTGCTGGCGTCGCTGCCAAAAACATTAGTTATGTGGAAGTAGAATTTTACAGACAGTAAACATTTGAAATTAACTTTTGACAACATTTTCGTTTCAATTTCCACATAACCAATGTTTGAATTTATTTGACAAAACAGGCACTACCTATATTTATAACTCTCTATCAAACTCTATATCAAATACATACTCTCTACTTATAAGTATGTATAATAAAGTACTGTTTTTTATACCCTACAGTAAGAGTGAAATGGTACGCCGTTTATAACAGGAAGCATATCCGGTTTGGAAAAGAATCCATAATTATATAGAATGAATTATATATAATTTTTAATATTTTTCTAAACAACTTAGATTTGATTACGAAATATAAACATTTTCGATATTAATATAGCGCAACGTAAAACGTACTTGATCTGGCCAGACCAACACGGTGAATTGTGTCCTTTAATGGGTCACATGTCCCGAAAAGCGTGTTGTACATAAATGCAAAAAACGTGTGTGTCGCAATATAAACCAAAATTATATAAATGAACTATACAAAGTAATTTTTTGGTTCACGAAAATATTTGTTTTATCGCGATCTATACGCTCTTTTGTAATTTTTTGTGCTTTCCCACTTTTTTTGCACGTACATTCGAAAATGCAAATTTTTTGTAGTTTATATTCAAAAATAAAATCGAACATTTAAGACTATCTTTTTAGAAATTCTATAGTAATTAAAAATAAATATATTTCTAGACAAAAACTATGCATGGATATTAAGTAATAATTCTGAAGAAAGTATTTTGAATTTAGGAAAAAACGAATTGGGAAAGTTAGGTCACATGTGTAATTTCGGTCACATGGGGCGGATTTTTACACCTTTGGTGTGGGATATTTAATTGCATACCTTAATTTTAAAAATTTTAATTATGCTGAACCTCCCCACCCTCAGAATATTATTCACATATCAGAAATTTACGTCTTATATCCCCATAAATTAAAAAATATGTATAAAAGTATAAAAAAAATAAAAAAAAAAAATTTGAAAAATATAATTGGGCGGACCACGCCTATATTTAAAATTTTGAAAGGCTCAAATTTCCACTATGAAAACCCGGGAAATAATGAAAAAAAAGTGGGCGTATAACGACCATTTTGGACCACATATTTTTAGGTGAATTCTAATAATACATTTTAAATTTTATAACTGTACCTTGAATACTTTTCGAGTTATTAGTTCCGAAAGAGTTATATAGCAGTGACTTGTATGGGAGGTGGGCGTGTCCGTCGACCGATTTGGCTCATTTTCAAATTCAGTTCCTACTTTTGGCTAAAATATATTGAGACGAAATTTCATCGCATTCTGATCAGTATTTCTCAAGTTATTCTGTATTCGGACAGCAAGACGGACAGGCAGACGGACATGGCTAAACGGACTCGGGTAGTGATACTGGATACTGGTAGGAAACATTTTATTGGGTAAAGTGGGAAACGTAATTTAAGCAATGTTTATTGTAATTTTAGTGAAAATACTGTTTTATATGAACTATTTAATTGGTTTACACAAAAAAAGTCTATCGTGACCACAAACGAATGAAAGGCAATATTTTGATTTCACCTGAGATAAGAATTGAATTGCAGAAAAAAGCCGAGAAGCGAACCTTTAACAGGATCCGAAATAATACATCGGTAAATATTCGTCAACTTCATCAGAAGAATAATTTTGTACAATTTGAATGTATATAATGCCGAAGAAATTAAATTTCAAGAATTCCTTGAACTGCAGTATCTCGACCAGCAAATACACCTGTGTCCATTATAATTTCGAATATTCTGACTATGAGTAAATGCATTTTTTCGTATTTTCCTACAGAGATATTTATAAATTGAAGAATTTTTTCTTCTTATTTTTTCTTTCATTACCAATCCTTTATTATTACCTTATTATATTTTTTATACTTAATATATCTGACATGTTAGTAGACATTTTGAAGGTTCCCACTTTACCCAAACATTTTTCAACATTCAAGCATATAAATAGTACTCATTTAATGCAAAAAGAAAGATCATGAACCCCAGGCTCCTCTATGTATTAGGGTGTGTAGGAGTTTGTCTAAATTTGAAGACTAAACTAAATTTGTCAGTCAGAAATCTACAAAATACATTTTCGAGCCATCTACATTCAACTAAATCGAATGACAGCAAACTCCGTCAGATGATAATTGATTGATTATCACCTTTCCGAATTACCGCATAGCGATGGAATGGAAACCAGCTCAATTTAGATTAGTCTTTAATTTAGACAAACTCGCACACACCCTTAATATTATTTCAATTTTTTTTTTTCGACTTTTGTAGAACGGTGTTATTACTTAAATGGATCTTAACATAAAACAGATTCCAACCATTAATTTATTTAAAATAGATGTGCAAAATGGATGACTATATGAAATGGAATTTTCAGTAGTGGGTTGAACTAGTGCAAAAGATATAAAAGAGTTGATCAAAATGTGAACAACACTTTATTATTATTATTCGTATTCTATATATGAACATATATGATGCAGGTTATGTTATGATAATGAAAAATTAATAGATTTATAATTGAAAATTAATGATAGCATAAAACATTTTAAACTCTTCTATTGAAGGCTATGTTAAAAGGGTTATAAATTAAATAACCTGCTGAAATTTGTTTGAATGAACATCTATGGCTTCAAAATATCTCTTTTCTGAACATAAATTGCATTTAATTTTAAAATTCAAGTTAGAAGAATTCTGATTAACAGATTACGGCTTAATTTAATTTCCTTATGGCCATAACAATGTGAATCTAATCGCCCATTGTCTGATATCAAGGTCATTGTCAATATCAAATTTTTGTTCACAGTTTATTTAATTGTTTTAACAAATAACACACGAAAAGATGTTCAATATATTGAGGTAATCAATTTGATGCATGATTGGCCATTATTTTGAGAGCAATCTAGATCAACGTCAAATTGAAGTTGAAGTTGAAAGCGGAAACTAGTGTTTTTTTTTCCATTGTATCATCATTGTATCCACAGGCGTTATTTTTAATTTTAGTTTTATTTTTTTTTTTATAATAGACATCGCAAAATTTTACGATCTATACTTTTTATAAAAAAAAAAAACGAAATAAATGTTCGAATATGCAATACTCAAACATGTTTGAGTGTAAATATAAAATAATTAGAATTTACAATAATTTGGTTCAGATTGTACGCCAGACAACAGTGGTCACATCCAGGTGCGTCATTGGAAGTTTTTTGGATGCACCTGTTCCAATGGGCATAGATCCACATCCAGGTGCGTCATTGGAACTTTTTTGGAACTTTATTGTATTAAGAAGACAACATTTCTTACTTGTTAAATTTAATTTTTCTGGTTTTGAAAATTTTGAAAATTTAAACTTAACAACCAAAAAAAAATGTTGTCTATATTTAATCTAGTATATAGAACATTTTACCCTAAAGTCGTAATTTGTTTTCGTAAACGGGATTTTAAAGAGAATACGTGGTGCTACATGACAATATATAAAATTAGTTTTAATTTTTTTTTTAAAATTAAGTAATAAAAAATAATTGGAAATTAAAAAATGGACTATATCTGAAAAACTAGAGCCAATTTGACAAAACTGATGGCATTTTTGAAATCAGCGCCACTAATGTATCCAATATTTCTTGGAACTTTTGCTGCACCAAAATGGGAGTAGGGCAGTGTTATATACAAAAATAAACCATTTTTTTATAAGTTAAAACATAAAAAAACAAACATATTTTTCTGTGTTCCGGAAATTTTCTGTTATAAAACATTTTCGTAACCTTGTTTAGGAGAATGTAAGGAATTTTAAGTTTTTCAAATTTAATTTTACCACTCCCAAATTCCAGGAAATTAAGTTTGAAAAAAAACCTTTGTGATTTTTAGACATGACAATTTTTAATACTCCTATAATATTAATATTTGAGCACTAAAAAGATCCCAAAATGCTCCCGACACCTTGGTAGAGGGCACCATATAACAAATATATTAAAATAATAGACTCCTAATGAAATTTAAATATGACACTTTATAGGGTCAATTTTTTAGTGCACCTAAAATCAGAATAAATAAGATACTTTTTTGACACCGTTTTCTAAGTTCTTTTAAAATATTAATAAATTTGCTGCTTTTATGAGTTTCATTTGAGAACGCTCGTAAAGCGCTCATAAATGAGACTCTTTTATGAGTCAAATTTAGTGGCGTTTCTAAATCATTCTAAAACATAAAACTTTATATATGACACTCTTTCTATGTTATGATGAATTCAATTATTATGTACCTATTACCTTTAATAAAAATTGAATTAACAAAAAAATAATTCTATTCAGAAATTTTACAACATTCTCTCCTGCTCAACATTCTCTCCTCCCCCCCTAAAATTCTCCTTAAGACCGGCCCTGACGACAAGATGTTTACATATATTTAATACCTGTAAAATTATGTTTGGAAAATACATTTCATTTCAGCATGCAGATATGCATACCTTTCAATTAATTTGAAATAAATAAGGTCATTGTGCAATAACCACATAATGTTAAAACTGTGCATCTGCTGAAAACAACCATATTACGATCATAGTGATATAGCGAGCGATCGTGTCATTTACATCATTTGACAGCTGATTCAAATTTTTTGATTTTGTTGATATTATGCAATTATTTTCGATTATGACTATGCTTTGTGTTGATTTAGCATGAGATACGTAACATATAATTTTCATTTACATATATTATCATACTATTAACGGATTTGTTATTGTGCAGTTTTATTTCTTAATTCCAAACACATAATAAATGTCTAAATTATCTATCAATTTTATTTTGAAATCTTTTTGATTTCAGATTACCTCCGAAGAATGAAATGATTTCAATTTTAAATATTTTATCTTAACATGTGAACAAAATGTTATCAAAATACAATGTAGTGGCGTAGCGTCATAGGGCCTATCATGGAATTTTTGACCAGCCCGGGTACTGCTATTTAGGGGTGAATTTGAATTTAAAATTTATTTTATTACGTTAATACTTAATTTTTTATTAATATAATAAAAAAACGAATATGTACTATAAAAGCAAAGTACGAAACCGTTTGCTAAAATGTATAGTAACATTTAGGTAATTTTTATACCCTACACTAAGAGTGAAAGAGTATATTCAGTTTGGTACGCCGTTTGTAACACCCAGAAGGAAGCATCTCCGGTATGGAAAAGTATATATATTCTTGATCAGCATGACCTCCTGAGTCGATTTAGCGATGTCCGTCTGTCTGTCCGTCTGTCTGTTGAAATCCCTACTACTTCAACAATTGAAGAGTTAGATAAATGAAACTCATAATTTAGATTACGTATATACCTACGCTGTATGTACGAAATTTTGGCAGATTGGGCAGATCAGTCCATTGTGACCTGTGATCTGACCATTTATATTCAAGTACCTCATATTAAATTTACGGGATCCGTACGAAATATCGAAAAAAAAATGTCGAAACCTTAAAATGTCGAAATTACAAAAGCCTTAGAACGCCGAAACAATATTTGGCCGAATCACAAAATGTCGAAAAATATTTTAATGCTAGAAAATGCCGACAAATTTTTTAAACTATAAATACAAAAACATTTTTTTTATAGGATCAAAAAATGTCGAAAATTAAAATGCCGAAATATCAAAATTTTGAAATACAAATTTCAAATCCTATATGAGAAAGTCCACACTAAATCTCGTAGGATTTGCAACTCACTCTCTTCGATTTCAATGATATTTTGGCAACTGATAAAGGGTATCGGGATCTGCATTCACCATTTTTTTCCGACCACTATTTCCAAAGATATCACTTTTTCCAGAGATACAGTCCAAAGTTAAAAAATTGTCAATGATAACTTTTGTATGGTGGTTCCTATTGAAATATCCCTTGATGCTAGAAACTTTGATAAGGTTTCGTTTTAAAACTAATAAAACAATCTTTTGGAAAATTCTTCTTAACATGAACATATGACCAATGGTCGTTATCCTTGAACTTCGAATTGCATGTCCTTAAAAAAAGTATTTAAAAAAAAATCTAAATTTTTGTTGATTTTTTATAAGTGTTGAAGCTAAATTCCAAGATGGTATTTTGAAGGCAGCATATTTAAAAATCTCCGCATGAATCCTAGAGTAGCTAAAAATCAGAATTCGTTCTTTTTTAATATCTTTATCTTCGAGTTTTTTTTGACATTTTCCATCATTTTTCGGCAAAACATTATTTCGTCATATTAAATTTCGACATTTTTAGTTTTCGACATTTTGTTTTTCAACATTTTAGTTTTCAACATTTTTTTTTTGACATTTTGGTTTTCGACATTTTTGTTTTCGACATTTTCAGGTTTCGGCATTTTTATTTTCTAGATTTTTGTCTTCGGTATTTTTAGTTTCGAAATTTTAAATTTCGACTTATCGTACCAGACCCTAAATTTACATCTACAGATCAATTTTACTGTATACGTGCTTAGATAATCTTTTTTGGTCAAATATATATTGAAGTCATGCTCAAATACCAAAAAAAATATCAAAGAATGAAATGCTTTAAATTTTTAATATTTTTTCTTAATATGTGAACAAAAAGTTATCAAAATACAATGTAGTGGCGTAGCGTCATAGGGCCTATCATGGAATTTTTGACCAGCCGCGGGAACTGCTATTTAGGTGTGAATTCTCTTGAATTTTTAAAACTTATTTTATTACGTTAATATTTAGTTTTTTTAGTAATATAATAAAAAAACGAATATGTACTATAAAAGCAAAGTACGAAACCCTTTGCTAAAATGTATAGTCACATTTAGGTAATTTTTTATTAATAATTTTGGATTTATTCTTTTTTTTTAATTTTTTTTTAACTAATACTTGATATTTGGTATATTTATTTGTTGTTTTAGATTAGGCTTGCTTATAGTGTTGGCTTATTGTTAATTAAAATAAACTAGTTATTTATTATTCATGTTTTCACATGTTTGTTGAACTTTTAGGAACCATTCTATTTTAGATATTATCTATTATTTTTTATTAGTAAGTTTTCATTTAATTAGAGCATAGTTACAATCAAATCAAATGTAATTTTCATCCAATACTTATGTACAATGTTACGAAAACTCAGTATACTGTTCTACAAGTTCGAATCTCTGGATTGTGATTCACTTTGACTAACAACTTTACTAATTCCGCATGTCCACAATTTACCTTGACATCAGAGCTCTCGATTTCACGAAATCTACTCGACCACTTTCCAATCAGTACTGTAGTGCTGCGCCCCATATGCCTGTTTAGAGCAGCCCTGTCCTGTCCATCGCATTTCCTGGATTGCGGTGATGTCAGCCTTGTATCTTTCGAGGACATCAACCAGCTGGATAGTGGCACCTTCCCTATAAATGGTTCGGACATTCCAGGTGCATATCCGTAAATCATGGTCCTTTATACGTTTGCGTAGGTTGTCATCGTATTTTCGGGTCGATATCCGAGGCATTTTTTCTGTTTTCGTTGAATCAGCTTTTTTATATGGCGGGTCACAAGCCCAACGCACCCCCATTTTGGAGGGCCAATATCCCTGTCTCGTTTGTCCCCGACCAGACCTCCCTCAGGGGTTGAAACCCGATCTTCAGCTGGTTGTTCGGGTTAACGGGGTTCACCAACGCGAAGGTGAGACTATGAATTGTGTAGGAGAGGCTATGGCAACTAACAGAATTCGGTTACAGACTTGCGCGTGCACTACATCATTCTGCGCCTTATTTACTTTTATTAAATTGCACACTGGAGCAAATTACACCTTTTTGTAACAATATAATATTTTATGAATTTTTCGTATTGAGTTCAATATTTTTATGTATATTGATTTTAATTATTGAAATGACCTTGTACTGTTTGTTACTCTCTTCCGATCTCTTATTCCTTATATGAATTCATCTGAATTTATATATGCTATAGCAATTCTATTTTCCCCGTAGAAACACCTCCTCGGTGGACATTTTCATATCGCGAGACCTCTCGGCAGACAATGGCAAACCACCGAGATTAAACACCGCTCATGAAAAAGTTCTCACCCCGACATTCGGATTTGGCAATAAACTCGGTCCCACCACTTTGAGTACAAATATAAAACGCACAGCTCAAATAGTGAGAGAGGTCGGCCTAAGTTCTTCACAGGACTGTAGTGTATATTGACCTAGCTCTTCTAGTTTTTCAGTATTCGTGATTTCAACGGACGGACGGACATCGCTAAATCGACTCAGAAGGTCATGCTGATCAAGAATATAGGTATATATACTTTTCCATACCGCATATGCTTCTTTCTGTGTGTTACAAACGGCGTTCCAAACTGAATATACCCTTTCACTCTTAGTGCGTGGTATAAAACATTTCAACAAAATGAATGGACGTAACAGGACATTGCTTTAAACTACCAAACAATTACTATAACCATCCGTGTGTGTGTTCACATACAGTTCACTGGCCAGTCTAAATTTCTACCATATCCCTGCAGGAAACAGTGAGAATTTCTCTGAAATTACCATCATACGACTGATGAAATGAGGATTTGTCACTGTTATAGTCCAAAGGTATGCAGGAATGAGACAATTCGTAATTTACTACAAGAGTGTCATAACTCAAAAAACGCGATTTTGGAGTTAGTGATGCAGAATTATTCGTTATCTCATTTTTCATCTTGTTTAAAAAATTCGTTTTCATATCTTCTGCAAATTCGTATTCAGAGAATATGCCGTTACCTATTTTCATATGTCCCATACATTTTATATGCAAAGTGAGAATCAACGTGTTTTCTACAAAATCGATTTTGTTTTGAGTTATGACACTCTTGTAGTAAACGAGCGACATCTTCTGCGACCGGTACCATTGGTACCGACTGAGAACTGGATCTTAAAGACCAGATATGTGATAGGTCCAAAGGTATGTATGAGGTGTTAATTTACCCCTCCCTAGGACAACGCCATGTTAAAGTTGCCGTTTGGTTTCATATAAAAGTGGCAGAACCAGGACCAGTTCACTATCTCCGAAGAACCAGTCACGTAGCTAGTCTAGTAGGGATATATGTCAAAATTAAACAGACTATTTTCTATAGGCGGTACGATAAGGCTGGAATAAATTATTGTTAAAACACACAATACACTATTTTAATCGAATTATTTTATTTCTTTATAGATCTCTTTTCGCAAATATTGTAAAATCATGGGAAAACATAAATTTATAGGTAAATGCAAAATATATGCTAATGCATAAAACAAACAAGACATTTACTAACTGTATTTACAGAAATAGGATTACTTTTTCTGGCCCTAAGTATGGACTACACAAAAGCCGAGGGCACTTTTGAAGATGTTGATAAAATGACTGATTCCGCGCAATTTAGGTAACTCTCACACAAAATATTACAATCATTTTAACACACGTGTATTTTTATATATAGTACGAATACCAAACGCCATTTTGAACTCAGGCACACAATACCAGGGGAACCTGAAATAGATTATCCTATTTATAGTGCTGTTCCCAAAACCAGTTTTGAATGTGAAGGCAGACACGAAGGTTTGAAATTATTTGATATACACAACACGAATAATTATAAAATTCAAAAAAATTTAGGCTACTACGCAGACACTGGAGCCAGATGTCAGGCATTCCGTATCTGCACACATACAGCAAACAGTCCCCAGGGTTTTGGCTTCTTATGCCCCAATGGGACGCTTTTCAGTCAAAAAAATTTCGTCTGCGACTGGTATCGCAATGTCAACTGCGATGAATCCGAACGCTACTACAGCAAAAATAATGTAAATCACATCGGCAGTAGCTACGACATAATGGAAACTGTGCGTCAAATGATGGAATACCCAATGAAGACGATTTCGAAGGCATTGCATCAACGTCCAGGTTCTACAAGACGCCCCTCATATAAAATAAGCCAGCTTAATAAATCGCAGAACACGAATAATCCGATTAAAGTTTCAAAAACGCCTATCACACGATCCCAACTCGAAACGGCATCGTACAACCAGAATACAAAGGTCAAGTCAAACATACAGGCGGAGCTCAAAACAATCACTGGAAGCTCTTCAGTTCATGAGTACGACCCATCAGCCAGTAGAAACTCTGACGATGTTTATGTTAATAGTCTGGGCGAGTTATCAAGTGATCCGGACACCAACTTTGTGAAAATGGATTCGCATATTATTTCTGATGCGGTACCAGTATCGAAACAGCCCATTTACCACTATGAACAGCAAATGAATTTCGCGACAAAAGTAAATGACGCTCTCAATGATTTAACCGATTTGCCACCTGATGCGCCACTGGCACCAGACTATGTGAAGCAAATGCGTAAAACCGATGACTCCAGCGACAGTGACGAAACCGCGTTAGACTTGGCCTCAAATATAAATGGTCTGCTCGAAGAAATATCAAGCGATTTGGATCCGAGCATATCAGGTTATCAGGTGCATGATCCAAACGTAAAGCACGACATACGTCTCTTAAGTAGAGGTTTTTCTTCCCCGTATTTATATAAAAGACCCAAGCAAACAGCTGGTACCGTTAGGTTTTCGGTAAGTACAACATAGTATGTGACCTCAAGTAAGAATATAACATTCTCATACATCTATTCTAAACTATTTCCTCACTATCTCACTATTCTAAATCTTTCCATTTCAATAACATTCTTTAATTTTACATGATCTGAATCATAGCCAAACGAAATTCCAAGAGACTTGAATAAATCATCCTCATACATCAATCTCCTTTCCGAATCGGATAATGCAGACACACATGTAACCTCCACTACTACAACACCTAAAATTACCATGTCAGATGAGAGTCATTTGCTCGCAATTTCACAAACTTCATCCAACGACATTAATGATAATATTTTGAAACCCCTATTATTGATCAACAACAATGAGGGTGATGCTATTACCACCATATCGAGTGCTCAGAGAGAGGAAACCTCAACAGAAGCAACGATTATAGATAATAACGTCACTCATCAAAATAATTTGCAAGAATGGGATGCAAATCTACATTCAGTTGGTGTCGACTATCTTTTAAATGGCAGTCTTAATAATGAATTGTCCGACGAGGACTCTGAAAAAGTAACGGTAAATAAACATGCAGCTAGTCTGTTTTTTGCTGGCGTCAAACTCAGCAATGAGCTGCCTGAAATTGACGTTGTGACTAGTAATGGATTGGAAGTGCCAACCTCTGCTGCTATAGAAAGTACTACGACTGAAGCAGTAGCACCGAACACTACCAACTCTCCTATCACTACAGTTCCCATGAGTACTTCCACCGAGACAGTCACCGAGATTAGCAGCACCGAGTACAGAATGCGTAACTTTAGACGTTTTGCCACACTGCAGCGTGCGAGTGTAAAGCCACCCATAAAGGCTAAACGTGCCCATGTTCGTGCCATACGAAAGACTGTGCGTGGTAGAAATGCGACCTCCGTGCCTACAGTATCCTCGACCACCACAACCACCCGTAGTTATCAGAAACGCGTTGAGGCTAGTCGACTCCGTTTGTCCAGATTGGCAGCAGGACGTGGTTCTACTTCTTCCACTACGAAAACTACTACCAAAGTACCGAAAGCGACTACTACAAATGCACCTACAACCGATGGACACTCCAGGAGAAGGCTATCAGTGCGAAATATAGACAAGGAAACAGGAACATTGAATAACTTTAAAAACGACGGGAAAAAGCAAACTACAGGAAGTATTTCTAATGTTGCTACCTTGGAAAGTGTTCGCAATAATTTGTCAAGATTTAAAGTAAATCGCAAACGTACCGGAACAAACGGTCACACTTCCAGCACACATGCACCAACAACAGCAGCTCTAACCACAAGATCCTCGAGTGTGAGTTCAACGACTTCTCGTTCCAGTTCTCATCAGCGGCCACGCAATCGTTTTGCTAACCTGAAGTCGCAACAACGATCTTCGGGAGCTTTAAAAGATTCTGAGCCAACAGTAATAGCTGCAACAATCTCAACTGTTTCACCCAGAACTACCCCTACCTCACTTCTACAAGCATTTTCTAAGTCATCCTCTACTTCTACTTTAAAATCAATTACATATCCGCCATCCAAGACATTAAGCTATAACAAGTCTGATGTTGCTTCATCGAACTCTGTAAAACTACTACGTGCAAGTACCAGCACAAGCTTTCCACCAGTATCATCAACAGTTTCTCCTTCCTCTTCTGCTATTCTTTCACTCGACAAACTCAGTCATTCCAATGTTGATAACTCGATTTTACAGAATTTCCACAGTAACCAGGTTCTACGGACGAACCCAACGACGACTATTGGTACAGCCGACTCAGCAAGGCAGTCGCATGCTTTGTCGAAAGTTAACCATTTGACAGATGGTGTATATGGAAAGCCAACCAATCAAGGTTAAAAAATCTTTTCCGAATACTCTCCAATATTATTTGACTTTATTTCATTATGCATCCTCTTTTTCAGGTCCTTCACAAATACCACCTCCAGTTCAGACCCATCACCTGTCTGACCATAAACAACCCGCTTCACACTCTGTCTTCCCCATCACACAAAGACCCAGTATTGTGATAGCACGCGCGGAGGGTAAACGTATCGAGCCCAAATCTGTGGCCTCGATTATTACAAATCTTGTAGCTCATCAAACGACGCCTTCACAGCCAAGTGTGCCATATGTTCCCCTCAATGATTTTATTTCACATAAATTTGGTGACATCAACGTTAAACCAGAAACGTCGCACCAATCTAAGCCACAGCCGACACAACAGCAGTTATTTCAAAAATCAGCAGCGCCAACATCCTTAACGCAACAGCAGCAGCAAGTGGACAAAATTCCATATGTAATAAGTCAACCGCTATATCCGACAGTGGAACATCTTCAAGTGCAACAGCAGCATCAACAACAACAGTTCGAATATCAGCAACAAAAACATCATCAGCAACTGCAGAACCAGCAACAGCTACAGCATCAACAAAAACAGCGACAAGAATTGCAGATGCAACTTCAACAACAGCAACAGCAGCAGCAACAACAACAACAGCAAAAACTGCAAATTCAATTACAACAACAGCATGAGAAAAAACAACAACATCAGCAACAACTGCAGGTTCAATTACAAAAACAACAGCTACAAAATAATCTGCACCAGCAACCACAACAATTATACATTACACATAATTTATATTCCAATTATCAACAGCAACTGCCCCAGTTCCCACCATTACAGCAACCACAGCAACAATTTCAACCATCTCTCGTCCACAACAACTACTTGACACGCCTCGGCTCCGTCAATGTACAGCTTCCGGCAACGTCCAATGGTCTAATACCTACACCTATCACACACTTCGCACAGAAACGCAGCGATGATGCGGCGGAGTTATTGCAGCTGGAAGACGATGCAACACCGCGTTCTGTTTTCCATGGCTTAACCTCGTATGACGTGCCATTGAGCAGCATTGGCCGTCTTTCCAACGACAAAACGCATCTCTTGCGACGACAGCGCCGTCACTAAAATTTTATATACATAGGTCATATTGTTTAAATTTTGATCGAGTCATTAAGATCCCTCATAGATTTTGAACAAATTTTTACATTTATAATCTTCATATTGCCGTCATCCGCTTGCAAAATGTTGAAAAAAATGCTAAGTTGAAAATTGTTTAATTCAATAATCAACCTATCAGATCTAAAATATCGTCAATATTTTAAATACTCTTGTCGCGAATTAGGTAAAATATATGTATTTCGGTACAGCATCCCGAAATCACGAATATGCCGCTCAGTTATATTTACATACATACATCTCATTGTTATGAATAGTTGCAGTTATTTATAAATTTATATTTAGTAATTTAAACATTTATTATTTAATAATTTCTTTACATATTCCTATTTTATATTCCTCACTTTGTAAATTAATTTTTCGCCTAATATTTTAAGTAATGTTTTAGTTAAACATTTTATTTATTGAAATAAATAATTTATAAAAAAATTGTAGACATTTTTAATGGAACATTTTCAGCAAGCAAATATCCCAAGTATCATAAGAGATTTACCGGCCTCAGGAGTCTAGAGGTATGTGCGCTGGTCTCGGGTTCGAATCCCGGCTTAGGCATTAGCGCTCATGGTGATTTTAAACACAAAATGTAGGGAATAGATTCTACAGTATAATGGGTATAGTCTGTCTGATTGCTGTGGATCTTAGTAGATATTTCAAAAAAAAAAAAAAAACAGAGACTCCAAATCATTTTTCGTTTACAAATGGGTCACAGTAACTAAGTTGTAGCCGAAAAAGCGAAAATGTTTGTAACTGATATTTTTATACCCACTAAGAGTGAAAGGGTATATTCAGTTTGGTACGCCGTTTGTAACACCCAGAAGGAAGCAGCTCCGGTATGGAAAAGTATATATATTCTTGATCAGTATGACCTCCTGAGTCGATTTAGCGATGTCCGTCTATCCGTCTGTCTGTCCGTATGTCTGTCCGTCTGTCTGTCCGTCTGTTGAAATCCCTACTACTTTTAAAATTGAAGAGCTAGATAAATGAAACTTATAACTTAGATTACTAATATACCTACGCTGTATGGCGAGATCGGTCCATTGTGACCTATGATCCGACCACTTATGTTCAAATACCTCATATAAAATGTACATATAAAGATCAATTTTTATCTATACGTGCTTAGGTAAATTTTTTGGTCAAATATATATTGATATCATGCTCAAATACATGATAATAATATTTTCCGGCGCAAAGACTTGTGGTTCAAAAAAAAAATCGAAATTCAGTACACCTACCCATTTGTAAATATGGGTATGAAATGATTGGAAATTCTTCAGCGATTGAATGTTTGTAGTTATTTTCAGGATTCGTATAACCTGGTGACCTATATATCACTTTGAATATTAACCACACATATGTGTAGGGTATTTATAGTCGGCTTAGACCGACTATAATTTTGATAATCCTAACTATCATAATTACACCTACTTTAAAATTTCCCATGTGATCTAACCTTCCCAACTGGTTAATTTTTAAATCACTTCACAAAATTTTAATATTCTTTATATTTTTTATATTATTTTTAATTATTTAAGATACGGACACTACTGACTAGGGCTATGCGATTAATTTTGATAAAACATAAACCTGATTAATCAACTAATCAGAAATTTATTAATCAAACAATTCGATTAGACGATCATTCGCACAGCCCTACACGCACTATAAATACTAGCGAACAAAAACGAAATTAAATTGATTTTTTTGTGAAATTTCGATGTACTCTTTTGAAAGAGAGCCGACATCTTGAAGACTTTTTGTCAATCTTAAAGGCTATTTAATTTGAATGACTTGAAAAGAACAACAACAAATTGAAAACATAACACAGGCAATGATCATACGGGCCGTTTTTTTTTTTATTTTAAAATGTAATAGGTCTTAAAAATTACATTATGCTGCTAGAGTTTACCACAAAAAATTTTAGTCGAATAAAATGTCCTGTGTTCGCGCTTTGCAGATAAAATTAAAAAACACTTTAAATCCATATTTTTATTTTTTACCATCTACATAAATTTTTTTTTTTGGATCGTAATGGAATTAAAAAATTATAGGTTGTATCTATTAATGTCCTCCTAAGATTTCATCAACTTTGAATAAAATCTTATGCTCGCGCATCGTCCTTGAAGTTTAAAAAGTATAAAATAATCGACATTTTCTTTGGTTAAACCGTTCTAAAATCTGCATGGGTGGTTATTTTGACATGTAATTTTATTTATACATATTTTTAGGTGTGCTGAATCCAAATTTGTTATCGGTCAATTTCTATCGGGTATAGTTTTTGAAAAAAAAATTTCTAAAGTCTGGTGATTTGCCCATTATACTATTTTTTACTGATTACATCATATTTCTTTAAGTTTCGTTGTCGTTATTGGTCTTAAAAGTTACATAATTGGCCTAAAATTTCCCTCATACAATTGAAGTAAAAAATAATATCGTCCTGCGGTCGCGCATTGCAACCGAAAGTAAAAAAAATCCTTTAAGAAATATAAATGTATGTTTAAGTTAAAACTAATTGAAAACATAACGCAGGCAATGATCATACACTCAGAAGAAAATGTACCATTAAGTACTTAATGGTACGACCATTGATCTTATGGTTCATGTATTAGTAGTTTTTTCTTTTTAAAACAAAAGTTTTCTTATTAATTTGTCAGTATTCGAAAAATTTAGTACCATAAATTTAAATATTTCAATATTATTATTTTTAATAGAATAAATACTATTATTTTAATGGTTTCCTCCTATAATAGTAAACGTGTCAAAAAAATACATAAAAACGAATAAAAACATATTCGTTTTGTGCGTCATTCTGCGTGTTTGCTCAAATTGGTCGCATGCCTTTTTTGTGATAATCGACATTATGATGCGTTTATCATTGTTAAGAACTCAATGTATTTAATGTAATTTCATGATTTTTAAGCTTTTGTTTTATTTATTACAGAAAATAAATAATACATCGAATTTCTATTATGACAACGGACTCAAAATTATATGCAGATTCAAGTATTACAATCAATTATTGGAAACTGAAGCGAATGTGTTAAATGTGTTATAATTTTTTGCAAGGAGAAGTGTCTTTTTATGTGTGTGATTTATAAAAGTGAATTTCCATTCCGACATATAAACAAAATAAAATATACAATAAATTATCTAAAATCCATTTTGGTTTTAATAAATTATTAGGAAAATTTAATTCGACTATACCATAAAAGTAAAAATATGTATCATTTAATTTTTATAGGTCTTGCTTATTGTAATTAAAAGAATACATAATAAAATGTATGGTACAACATCATATTGTATTCAAAATTTGAATATTATTAAACTAATGGTACGCTTCCTATTGACCAATTTTAATAGTATAAATTGTTGTTTTTCTATTGAAATACTATTAATTTACCATGATTTTTTTCTGGGTGTACGGACCGTTCATCATTATGAGGACAATTGACTTAATTATGAATCACGACAACGTAACAAATGTTCATTTTTGGTATACGCGCGGCTTGAAATGTTGAACAAAAAATATTAAAAATATTCAGAACTTTTTGTTTATAAAATAAAATGTCAAACAAATTTATATGCAGATAAATACGATAACTACGAGACAATTTCATTGCGTATGTTGCGTAGAGTTGAGTATTTTAATTTTCATACAAAAATCTTACGCTACATACTCCGCTACACATAATACGCAATATACGAGACTTACGCAGGTTGACATGTGTACCCCTATTATTTTTTATGAAACATTTGAATAAATAAAAATTAAAAAATTTATCTCTCTAAGTATGAATGTGATAACGGTTTTTTTATTGCGACCTATTAAAATATTTGGAATACATTGGGTTTGGTTTGTCAATGAAAAATTATGCATTATGAAACAAAATTCATATATTAGACGGACAAAAAAAAATCGTACCTGGAGGTGATGCCGGTCAAATATATGCTTCCATACGCCTCCATACGTGTTTCACAATATTTACTCAATAAGTACAAATGAATTTTGTTAAATTGAAATCGAACCGCTAATATCGTTAGTATCTTCAGCCATGATTTTAATAAATTGCAATTATTATAAAAAATCCCCTAATTCTTTGAATTTAAACAAATACACAAACTATGTGCTGTCATGATCCGAACTTTATCAGCTAACAGTATATTATATCTTTTTCGAGTGTGTTAATCACGATATATTTTTGTCCATATCAAACCCTTATCACTAGTGACAGTTACTAAGAATAATTTTTTTAAATGCAAATGATATGCTATCATCAACAAAGTGTTTCTCACATAAAATTTTACGACACGAAATGAAATTTATAATGAATTGGTTTGTCACAACTATTTTTTTTCCTTATTCTAATCTCACAATTTTCCACAATTTTCGATAGCATTTTTATTAAAAATTGATAAATCTATTTAAAATATTACAAAATTCAAAAATTTCAAATTAAAATTTTAAATAGAATAGACCGATGTAGCCGCGGTAGCTCAGTGTTTAGTGCGTTGGACTGCGAGTCGAAAGGTCCCCAGTTCAAGCCTGGACTGGGGCTAACAACATCTTTTCATAGAAACATTTTTCTATACCGCGCTACCTCTCGTCAGTAAATGGCAAATCTACGAGAGTATGCCTATGAAAAGCTCTCACCCGCCGTTCGGATTCGGCAATAAACTGTGTAGGTCGAAGTTCTATACAGGACTGTAGCGCCAAACTATTATTAGACCGATTTTCACTAATATTTGGAAATGAATTCAGATATAGGCAATCCAAAAATAGAATAAGAGTTATGTTATGGAATAGGATAATCGATATTACATTAACATGTATTTGTAACGACAACCACATATTTTGTTCTATCAACAAAAACAAATGAGAAACGGTAACCTCATATCTATCATCAGTTCGACTGCCAGAATAATGCAAATTATTACACTACTCGACATGATTTTACTACTCCCGTACATCAATTCTATATAATTCGCGGCCTCTGATTATGACTGCATACTCATTTTTTTTTCGAAACCTTAGGCATTTTAATGATTTAGTGTCCAGTGTAGTCCAAAATAACGATTAACATTTTTATCTGTTCTAATATATATTAAGCGGCGTCGGTAGTTCAATGTTAGTGCGTTGGACTGCGAGCCAAAAAGTCCCAGGTTCAAGCCTGTTCCGGTGCTAACAACATAGAAATATTTTTATATACCACGCTACCTCTCTGCAAATATAACACCCACAGTCAAAATGGTGGAGAGCTCGGCCTAAGTTCTCCACAGGACTGTAGCGCCATACTATTTTTATTATTATTAATACTTATTAAAATAGGTTCAATTTTCAATAAAAAATACATATACATGTAATTTTAAAACTTAATATTTAAAGTATTTTTATTCTAATGGCATACTCCGTTTTTCTAGTACGGAACCTTTTTGCGAAAAATTCTGGTAAAGACAGCTATTTTAAGTTATTTAAATGTACAAAATACAACCAGTTCAAATTTTTATAAATTAAAAATTTGTATACGATAACTGAGTATAACTCGAAAGTTATATGGAATTGAATTATGGCATATCCATACACCCAGAAACAAATACTATATAAATAATAGTTTTTTACTATTAAATTCGGTAAATTTCCCATAGGAAATTTACCGAAGGATACATACCGAAATTAAGAAAAGGATTATTCTATTGAACAAAAATAATTAAGGACGGGTATATTCCTTCATTTATTTTTATTTATGAGTCCGATAAGTAATTTTTTGAATTCGGTGGCAAGTGTTTATACCATAAAAAATAAAAGATTGGGGGAATATAACAAGTTTTTATCACATATTAATTACTAGTACCTCAATCAACACACTTTTTAGTATTTATCTTATCACTGGAACATTAAAAGATTCGATTTCATTGCACGACATATGGCATGTGAGTCAAGACAAGTTCGTGTAATCGCATAATTGGTATAAATACTTGGGCTTGCACACTAAAACTAGACAAAGACTGGGAAAGCAATCAAGTTAACACCTAAAATATTCTGCAAGAAAACTTTTTACAATATGCATACTTTTGGACGTATTTTTGTGCTTGCTGCGTGTGTCTTCAGTGTAAGTGATTCGAATATTAAATGTGAGTAATTGAAAATATTCGAAAATTATATCTTTTTTAGGCAATAGCACTGCCATCGTTTAACGGTGTTAACAATATAGATGACCAGAGCATCTTTCAGTTGGTTGTAGCTCAAGTGCGTTCAGCATTGATTGATACACGTGCCTTGAGTCCTGCGGAAACCGTGTGTGCCAATAACTACAACAACCAGACACAAAAAATCAATAATAATTTGACAAATCAAACCAATGTCTGCTTCGAAAATGCCAACAAAACAACCGTAGCAAACGCTCAAAATGCTAACGTTACTGTTTCGGTAATACGCGCTGATTTGCTTGCCGTCCAACAGCAATTGGCCACTTGCAACAACCAAACCGACACAAATTTATTTCTGAATTGCACCACATCAAGTGTAAGTTTCAAAACTATTTTAAAGAAATATCATGTAATATCCAGTCATTAGTGCAGTTTTAAACCTTAGTTTAAATCAAAACGACCGAATGTCGTTAATTGTACAGACAGAAAGACAATCATTAGGCAGTTACTTGGAGATTTTAAATATTTGTTATATGTTGACTATAGACGAAATGACATCTAGTTTAAACTAAGTTCAAGTTAAAAATTTAAAAATTTGTACCCAATGTACACAAAAAAATAGCATCGTTTAGGTTCAGATTTTTAGTGCATGTTTTAACATACATATTTTAAACCGAATCATCCTAATGCGACCATATGGTAACACTTTTGATGATGTTGAAAAAAAAAACACATATAAAGGTGAAATATTTCTAAGTTTCAAGTTAATCCTCTGTCCCATGTCCCATGAAAAAAGGCAAAATTTTATATTAAGCAACGGAAAATAATAAATTGTAGTGCCTTTGACCTCTATTTTTTGAATCTATTTTTATCTATCTATTTTTATTTGGTATACATATTTTTTTTAAAGTGTTTTCTCGGTTTTTACCGTATTTGCACCCCTCGTCGTTGCATATCCTTACACCCAATACAAAAATAATCAGTAAGTCCTAATCTGTAAGTCAAAAAAGTTTTATCTCAAAATTAAAAAAATAATATGATGCCATATAAGGCATATAAAATGATATTTTTCACGAATCAGGTTTCAGCTACACCGAAAACAAAATTAAAATCACTTCAACTCCTGTGCATAACACTTTATTATTAAAAGGGAGCACGTATTTGACTGACTTTAATTTTCAAATTGTTTAATTTTAATTATAAATTTTAACAGTGGCACTTTTACTTCTAAAGTGTCACTTTTAATTTTATGTAAGAGTACAAAAACATTCGCAATGTGTGTCAGGTCGTATGACCATTACCTGCGTTAACATTTTTTTCTTATTCTTCATCTATTTTGTAATTCTTAACATTTTCGTTATTCCTTATATTCGTACAATTCATCAAAGCGTGGCTATGGACTATGTTCTCCTGGCATGAACATAAATTGTTTTAAATGATATAACTACATGGAATTTTAATGTGATAAATTTTAAATTAATGTGTTGCACTTTTAATTCTCCAAACCTTTAATTTAATAATGTAAACTTTAAAATTTAAAGCACATTTTTTTGGTGGTGTACTTTATGACTGACAATTGATTTTGATATTTTTTGAAATGCGTATTATGTGCCTAGTAAACACAGCCGGAAATTACTATCCGTCCAATACATCTTATATATCCATTTATATTACGTTAAATATGTTAACACATTTGAATTTTATAATTTTTCTTAGTTTGATGCTAACTTGGAGCGTATGGATCGCGCCAACAGTCAATCATATCAGATTCTGGCCCAGCAGAATGCCAACTTGACACAGGTGGAATTCGTTCGACAGGCTTGCGTTAGTGCAGCCATCGGGACCGCCAAGACTAATCTAACCCAAGCTGCGAACGACTACAACACATGCCTGAATGTCATTAAGAATCAACGTATGCCGTCAAGTTTATTGATTAGCAATTAAGCCCTATAACTGTCTACTGAATAAATCGTCATAAACGTTAAATACATTTTACATACATTTTCCATGAATTTATTGTGTAAGTTTTTTTTTTTATTTTAGCCCGGGCTAAATCAACTCAAAATAAAATCTGCTTAAAATACACGAAATCGTTCGTGTATTTTACGAAAAAATTCGTGAAATTTATCCACGAAATATTTCGTAAAATTACGAATATTAATTGTTTATTTTACGAAACTATTCATAGATTTTATCTACGAAAGCCATTCGTACATAATAGGAAAAATTTGAATACTTGTGTACCTTTTTACGAATATATTCGTACATATTACGAAAGTCTTCGTACTTTTGATGATACCATTCGTACGTTTATGAAACACATGAAACATTTTACGAATCTTTCGTAAAATACACGAATACTTTGTTAAAAAAACTGACGTTGAAAATGACGATTCATAAAAATATAAAAAATATGAAATATGATATTTTTGAACCGCCGAGATCCGCGGACATAATCCCAAAAAAAATTCGGTCATAATACCCAATCGATTTTGTTGCTTAAGTCCGCGTTACTATGCGGACATAAACCTCTAAAAAATATGTTATCATGCGCGATTTTTTTAGAAATTCATATTTGGCCTGCGTAGCTTCAGTTTCAAAATAAAAATAATCAAAATAAAAATATATCCTTGTTTTATTCATTAATAAGAAGACGAATTTTTATTAACAAAAAATTACGCGGTTTTTTGGAAATAAAATTTCGCCTGTGACGCTTTAATTTCGCATAAATTCAAAAAATAAAATAAAAATTTATCTTTGTTTTATTCACTATACAGAAGAATGAAATTTTATTTCCAAAAAATCGCGTGATTTTTAAATTCACATAAATTCAAAAAATACCAAAATAAAATATTATATTTGTTTTGTACATTAATGAGAAGAACAACATTTTATTTACAAAAAGTTTTGGTTATAAATTTACAAAAAAATGTATTTAAAAAATATCAATAACAAACAAATTTAACAAAATAAATAAATTCGATTTAAAAAGAAAAATTCAAAAATATAAAATCGGACATAACCGCCAATGGGGGTTATGGCCGAATTCATAGTTGGACATAACCCCAAATTCGAAATTCGAAAAATTGGGGGTTATATCCGAAACACCGTTGGGGGTTATGTCACGGCACCGTTGTTTTTATTTTACGAATATTGATTCGTAATATAAACGAATCGTTCGTAAAAAACAATTTGGGAAAAAAATAGAAATTACGAATGTTTCGTGTATTCTACGAATTATTTGTGTATTTTACGAAATTAAAAATTACGAAAAAATATTTCGTAAAATGTCCTAGAAATTATTTTGAGTGCCTGAATAGCGATTATAATTTGTTTTTTTGCTGTTCCTGAATTCAATTTTTCACAAACAGATTGTTTTTAATTAAATTAAAAACGTTTAAATAAATACTAAATGAATTCAATTCGAATTTTGAATTTCTGATAAAAAAAAGAGTGCATACAATACATATAATTTGTCCTACCGAATTATTCGGTTGCGATAACAACTGATAAAGAATTTGCAACAACCTCTTATTTAGGTTGGCAACAACACACAAAAAAAAATCTACCAACAACCATATTTATGAATTCAATCATTTAATCAAAATCGTATTTTTTATATGTTTTTCATTTTCAATATTTTTTTTAACATCAAATTTCAAACTAAAATTTGTCTCTATTTCAACATTTAGGTATTTATAATTCTGATAAGATGTAAAATTTTTGATTATTGTATTTTTTGTTTATTTAATATTTAACTAGCTCGAGAGAAATTTGTATTGAATTCATTTAGTATTTGGTTAATAAATATAGCGATACCTTCCGCAGAACATCGTGACCAACATTTTGGGAACATTTTTATTATTGTATTTTTGGAAACCTCTTTATGAATACATGTCAAAAAAATATAAAATAATATGGCAAAGCCACATTTTTGATTTTCACTTTCCAAATTTGAAATAAAGCCAAATTACACTTGTTTACGTATATACACTCAGAAGAAAAATCCAATTAAGCACTTAATGGTACTACCATTGATCTTATGGTTCATGTATTTGTAGTTTTTTCTTTTTAAATCAAACGTTTTCTTATTGATTTAATAGTATTCAAAAAATTCAGCACCATAAATTTAAATATTTCAATATTATTATTTTTCATAGAATAAATACTATTATTTTAATGGTCTCCTATAAACGTGGCAAAAAATACATACACACGAATAAAAATATGTTCGTTTTGTGCGTCATTTTTTGTGATAATCCATATTATTAAACGCGTCATTGGTAAGTTATTTAATGTAAATTTATTATATTTAAACTGGTTGTTTTATATATTACAGAAAATAAATAATACATCCAACTTCTATTCTGGCACGGACTCAGGGGCGCCTCAAAAATTTATTTTGCACCTTTTTTATATTTTCTCATCAAATGCAGTGAATAATGAATTATGCACAACTTTACTTCTTTAAACCACCAGTTTTATTTGGTTAAAAAAGAAAGCGATCGTATCTGTGGTATCATGGTTGAAGTATATACAGGTTAAGTCATCTTTAAAATTCAGGTTCCATTTACTTTTTGAAAGTTTGAAAGTCTCAACATTTGCTTACGATAAATTTAAAACAGAACATCAGAACATTTGTTTACAATTTCACAAATTTAACAAAAATTCTAAACTCTAAAATCATCAAATCTCAACATTTAAAAAAGTTTAAAGACCTCCATGACTTTAAAATGAACCATCTTGTATATAAAACGTAAAATAGTTAATTTGTGCATGCACAAATTAACTATTCACTGCAGTGAAATTTTAATAAAATAGTGAAAATTAAGTGCAAAACCAGTTGGGAATGTTAGATCCCATGGTACGAATCCTGAAAATAACTACAAACTTTTCATCCCTGAAGAATTTTCTTTCATTTGATACCCATATTTACAAATGGGTAGGTGTACCGATCAAAATCTGGTACACCTACCTATTTGGGCAAATAGGTACTCAAATGAAAGGTAATAATGACAGATTTGTAATTAGGTTTTGTTATTATGTAAAAAAAAAAAAATTAAATTTAATGCTTATTGTTGAGAAAAATATTTAATTATTTATCTCAATGATGACGAAATTTTTAAATATGTAGATAACGCTGAAAAAATCCCATACTTTTTTAAATTTTATATAGTGGCCCAACAGTTAATTATAATAAGCGAAATATTTTTAGAAATATTTATTTTTTTTTTGTTTTTTTAAAGCATAAATACAAAAGTGTATAATAGACTCCTGGGTTTGGATACCCACACTTGTATCTATATTCTATTATTCGTGTATATGTATTTTTTTGTTTGATAAGTTATGAAATTTACCAAACAAAAAAAAATTGACTTGTTCTTACTATGGTAATTTTAACTTAATACTTCAATACTTGCGCATTGGATATTTTGGATTTTGGGCTACTCTATTATTATGGTCAGCTTATTTAAAGGATACTTAATGAAAAAATCAATAAAATATTGAACTACTCTATTTTGAGACGTTTTTTTGGCCTCCTGTGAAATATTCTTTTTGTTGGTTACGATCTTTTTCCTGTAAGGTATCGATATATTTATTTTTTAATTAATGGATTTCCTCTTGTTTTCCGACTTATGAAAATATTAAAAGTTTCTTTATTTCTGTATGTATCTATAATAGTTAGCAACATTTTGGCAACTGGACTGCTGATAGACATGAGGTTGACGTTTGTCATTTCCCAGCAGGAAATGTCATCAATTATTCCCCTATGTCAGGTCTGAAACATCAATGACAGATAGCATTTTCGCCCTGCAAATATTTGATGACATTTGCTTACAAATATCTCGCGATTCATGCATGATGTATGTATTTGGAATTAACGATGTCATGCACGTCGTTCCTCAAGGAAGTCACAAATGTTTATCATACATTTTTTGATTTAAATATTTTTTATCATATTTTATTTATTATTTCAATTTTAATATTATTTTCTGTCATGACGCCATGACGCTTGTGAAAAACATTCGCGGGATTTTTTGAAATTCGCCCCCTTAGGTACAAAAATGGCCGTGGCAAGCCTGCACTTTTAATTGCAAATATCTGTGTACTTAAGATAGCCACAGTCATGAAATTTGGCGCACTGATGTATATTGTGGTTGTTTATCATTTTCACAAGTGTGGTCGGGATTGGACCACGGGGCGTGGCACCTCCCATATAACCAAAACATTAAAATTGCTATAGCTCGTGATATACTAAGGGTAGAGTTATAAAAATCGAATCAAATGTTCATATTTAAAACTCCAATTGCCACTTAGAATGTGGGCGGGATTAGATAACGTGGCGTGATCCCTACCTTAACACCAAAACATTAAAATTGCTATAGCTCGTGACCTACTAAGAGCAAAGTTGTAAAAATCAAAACATTGTAATCTTCACCTAGAATGTGACCGGGATTGGACAAAGGGCGTCGTAGACATGCACTAAAAATGATATATTTTTACATTTACACGGGTCCAGCTAGTTCTATATAAAGCTTGTGGGAGCATTTGAAAATGTAGATTACCCAGAAGAAAGTGGGAAATGCTGATCTTGACAAAATCGGATCGGGAGAGAATATACCACACAGATGGTACGTAGTCATTGAAAATATTGATTTAAATTTAACATTTAGCGTCGGTAGCTCAAGTTTATTGTGTTGGACTGCGAGCCGAAAGGTCCCAGTTTCAAGCCTGGACTGGGGCTAATAACATCTTTTCATAGAAACATTTTTCTACATCGCGCTAGATATTATTTCGAGTTATATGTTTGTACTTGATGCGTTTCTAATTAGTTGCACGCAACTGTACATCAAAGATGTAAATATGTCAGATTTTTTTGGAATATGACCTAAACTTGATCCACTACGTAAATAAATATAAATGATAATGCGAAAGGGCTTTTAACTCGATTGTAAGATTAAAATTCTCTTTTATTATTGGTAGTTTTATTCGATTAATTTATGCTATTGAAATATTACAATATGTATAATGTTCATCAATTTATAATTATTATATCAGCGGTTAGCATTACAATTATCAATAGTACAATAATTCATAGGCTATATTGTGTTATCAGCTGCGTCCAATTTTAACACCGGATGAGGCCTTGCAGAACGAACGTACAGTACAAATGAGAGACACAGAGCCTGTTTATTCAGTATAAGTTTAATTTTCATTTAATATAATACCAAAGTGTAAAATCAGTAGTGGCTGCGGCAAATACGTTGATATTACGTACACTTAATCAAATTTTTACACGAGATATTTTTACTTAATCAATTACTTATATTTAAAAACTCATCAACTTACTTAGAATTAGCATTTAAAATAAATTATATCATGTCACATACATACATACGTACACTTTACTACTTTTAACATCTTTATTGTAATTTCGAAACATACATATTATGTATTTACAAAATTGTTCTAGACCCATAGACTACTCTTTCAACCTTTAAAATAGGTCTGTACGAAAGTTGACTTCGTTCTGGTGCTCCAACATTTTATGATGAACAGCGTAGAACAACACAGAGTAAAGCCAAAGCTTTTGAAGGTTTTTGAATCAAGTACGTTTGAGAATCAACTGAAAGTTAACTAAATGTTAACTTGAAATTTGAGAGCACACCCAGCTGATCAACTACAGTGCAGCGCAGCGTATGCAGGTATTTTAGGAGGCTTTTTTTTATTTATATAGCTAAGCAAAACAAAATTAACAGTATTTACAAGTCACTTACATGTACAATTTCAATTAATTAAAACTTAATATTAAAACTTATACCTACTGCCGAGGGGCAAAACACAATAACAGTAGGTACAACGAAAATATAATTAAATTTACATTAAATGTTATAGACTTAGTTGTAAAACTTCGATAATATCTATATGCAACTACAAATACAATACAATAAATTATGCTCTAAAATATCGATCAGTTTTATTAAAAATACAATGTGAACATAATTACGCTTAGCTCTGTAACTATGTGATTGTTTAAGTGAGTGAGTGAATGAGTGAGTGAATGCTGGTAGGTTGGTTTGTAACGTTAGTCTATTCTCTTGCTCCAGGACAGCTTCAGATGTGCGACTGCGTCGTAGAGCTGGGTGTTTTGTGCATAACTGTGGCCAGTGCAGCTGCGGATGTGGTGGCCGTTAGCAGCGTTGTTGCTGTGGACGCATTTGAAGTCGAACTATCTGCCACATGCGCCTGGCAATATATTTTAAAGCTGCTCTCGTCCAGGCTCCAATGCCTGTCTCTGGCGCACGGCACATGTGCTGCTGAATTGCAGCCGCGTTGCAGACAACAAATCATAGCGCCTCCATTTGCACAGATGACGCAGTGATAGCGAACACTATTCCAAACGGCTGCGTCCAGCCCCATGACGCGTGCGCCCACCAAATATACATCCGGCGCCCAGACAGCACAATCCTCATGCAGCCACACTTCGTACGTATTTTCGGATATTTTAATCATGCCCGAGAAGTCATCAAGTGCAGCATTACTGCCGAAACCCGCCAGTTGACCGAGCGACGGTTCCACGGTAGGTGGAGCCTCCTCAATAGTTTTCTTTTTCTTTTTGTTCTGCAAGATTTAAAACTAATGTGTCAAATGTTAATTAATTGATCGATGTACTTACAGTAAGCGAGTCCATGCCTCCTGCTGGAACTGCTGGCAAATTGCGTGGATGCCGCTGCACCATGTCTATGCGTCGCCGCTTGTTCGCGAAGACATCGTCTAAATCCAAGGCACCTGGCGCGCCAACAGCCGTGTTGTACTCCTCGCAATCCGTTGACACCAAATACGGCCCAAAAAGATCTCCCAGGCCCATTCTGTGCGGTCCTCGCTTGCAGAAGACGCAGATCCATGTTTTGTCTGCGGTGTCCGCATCATACTTGTTGCTGAGGGTCGATGAGTGCATGCCTCGGATATTTTTGCGATCGTGCGCATAACCGTGGGGTACCTTCTTCGCCTTTGTTTGCTTTTCGGCCACGTCCTCTGCAGTGGGCGCATTGATCACGCTGATGGAGCCATCTGGTTTCACCAGTATGTATGGCGACTTGTATTTAGGCTCAACGACCACTTGTCCACCGCCATTGGCCTCGCGCAATGGCAGGTCATCATCATCAGAATCCTGTTCTTTTCTCTTCTGCTTTTGCTTCGGTTGTTTTTTGTTTAATGTCGTTCTTTTCGACGCTTTTCCTAATCCGCTTGCACCGCCTTTTGATTTCACTGAGGCTTTGCGTGCATTTGCCTTTCCCTTCTTTTTCTTCGGAGAGTTCTTCGTTTCGCCAGAGGAGATCTGCTTAGCAGTTGTTATAGGTTTAGAAATGGCAGCGGCAGCTGCTGCCGCCGATGTTGAGGGTTGATCGTCCAACAAAGCTTTTGCAGGCATTACTTTTTCATCACTGGCCTGGTTGTCTACCTTTGAGGTCGTCGAGGAGTTCAGTATAACCGATAATCTGCGCCTGGGAGTTGTTACTCGTGCCTGTGTTTTTGTTGATTCGGGTGACGGCAAAGTTGACTTCTTGGCGCCTTTAGTTGTTGGTGGTGGTTTCTCAGGTTTAGTGACTGGTAAGGATGCAGGTTCTTCCGCAACGGATTTTTGATCCAGTAAGACATCTATTTGATTTACAGCGGCGACTGTGGACAGCTCTAGAGCTAAGCTGAGATCACTAGCCACCTCAGACACAGCATCAGAGGCTGCACTCTGATCCAAAGAAGCAGGTGGTGGCGGCTCATCTTCGATGCCAGCAAACATTTCCTCCAACTTGTTCTCTACCTGTAGACGATATGTTATTTAGTGATGCCGTACTTAAAAAGCAACAAGTTTGCTGGGAAACAATAATTTCACTATTTTCAAAAAGTTTGATTCAAATTTCGAAATAAAGTGATTAAAAATATAATTATTGAGTGCGTAATTAATGATGTCACCTAGAGTAATGTACCGGTATGTTTCATTAGCACAAATAAAAACACAATAGGCAATAAAGACAATAGACAGGGACTAAAAACCTTAGGAATATCGGTTCCTGTTCTAACCAAAAAATATATATATGGTTGCGGACCACACATTCTTTTATAAATGGTTTAGATTCCGGTTCAATCGAAATCGGAGCCGTTCTTTGTTAAATTATTTTTACATTATTTGTTTTCCTAAATTTATTACATGATTTTTTTTGGTTTCAGATAGCAATCGTCGACTTTGTTTCTTATGCAATGTCGGAGATACATTTTCGAACTCGGGCAGTCAGAAAGGTCCTTATAAAGGTCCTAAAGAATTGTTTTAATCATCAACAAGAGGTTATCTGCCACCAACGGAAGAAAATACCTCACGCATTCTACAATTCAATGACAACGCATACGAAAGCTAGAGTTTTCGGGTCAGGATGTATTTGGGCTCAGTTGATGTGTTGGAAGTTGTGACCAGTTCAGCTCCGAGCACAACAGACGCTACTGCTGTTGCTAAATATAACGACAAGAACCGGAGAGCGAAATCGATAATCTCGGACGATTATTTAGATTATTTCAAGAACATGAGCACTGCAACAGAGATGTGGAATGCTCTGTAGGATATATTTGCGGTAAAGTCAGCCTATTAGAGCAAGAATAATGTACGACAATGAAGGTTCCTTTTTGTCGAGGTTGATGGTTTGGTGAGACAATTGATATGAGCGGGTGAGACATTGCCAGAAAGTGATCTCGAATCACAATTATTCAACACACTTCCTGAGAGCTATGACCCATTAGTAACAGCTCTTGAAAACAAGAAAAAAGAAGAGCTTACTATACACTTAATAAAGCAAAGGCTGCTAGCGGAAGAACTAAAGAGATCGAATATGGGAGGATATCAAATCGCCCGCTGTATTTGAAATAAACCGTCGGAAGCAGCAATTTAAATTCAATGGCATATGTCACAATTGTGACATTCACAAAAATTTTACTTCGGTTTGCCGTCTAATCAATGTTGGTCTAGAAGTAAATTTCAAAGGTGGAACTGCGGTACTCATCAACAAGAGCGAAAATATTGTTGTAGCACAGAGGAAAGTCAATTTTTACGAAGTCCGTTTACAGTAGACAGACTTTGTTCGAAAAAAAGTTCAAATCTATGTGTAGAAGATGAAACCTATGTGTAGAAGATGAAGATGAAATTTATGGCAAAAAATATTTCGTCACATAAGTCAACATTTACATGAAGAAGTGGTGCGAAATAAATCAGTGCATGTTAAAGGAAGGAAAGCATTGCCGGGACACATTAAGTGGTGCGCGAGATCGGGCAAGCGACCACTTGAGCGGCGAATTCAAGAGGGTATCATTGATGTATGCAGTAATCAGCAAGAGGAGGAAAATAATATTATGTCATTCCTGCAACTTTCATTGTCCAAAATAATGCAGAAAGCGGTGAATCTGAAGATCAGTTCCAAGGATATGATGATAAAGGTGTAAAAAAAGTAGGAAACGGAGTCGAGTACTAAATTGTTCATACGTTAAGTATTGCTATCCATTAGCAAGCACGATTCAAGACTGATGTTAAGTTGTCGATGAGGAACACGCATAAAAGCAATATAGAACAACGCGACAGGAGACAAGTTTCCATATTAGTTTCTCAGTTACTTCGAAGAATATATATTTGAATCGAGGCAGCAGTCAAAAAGCAAAAAGAGAGCATTTTGAAATTGGTTAGCATTTAAAAAGCAATGAGCGAGAGTTTTGGAATCGAATTCATTTAAAAAGCAAGGATTTAGATTTTTGGAATCAAAACATCATTTATGATGTATTTTGGAATTGCACTTCATTGCAAATTAGGATTATACAATTCCTTAATGCTTCTTGGTTTCTATATCATCAATGTTACAATAAGAAAATGATGAGATAAATACCTCTTCAAAGCAGCTCTTTGCTGGACTTCGTTGCACATTCAATGGGCTAACTTTGCTATCATCTACTGCGTCTTTATGGTCTTTTCCATCTTCGCGTATAATCCTCTCTTTAGGATCGGAACTCCTGATCGCATTACAGTCCAGGGCATGTTGCTTGTCGTATGCTTTCGTTCGTATCTCTGCGCAGTTTTCTAAGGAGGCGGCCTTGGACGACATATCTAAAATGTTCAATTTTAATTTGTTCTCCTTGCTGATGCCACTGCTGTGACTGCTGTTGGTGCAACTCGAACTGCTTGAACTGGTGCTGCTACAGCTGCGACTGTTGCTTTGCGGACTCATGGTGCGTGGACGAGCACCTGCGATAGGTGCCGTCGAAGTCGCTTTTGTGTCAGCTGATTGGCTTACGGAGCATTCCGCTGCACCCTCCGATAATTCTTTGCGCAGCTCCTCTGCAATGACCGCATTGTCATTAGCTGCACTAGGAAGACTTTCGTTGTACGAATTCGTGCTGCCATGCGAATTAGAGTTCTGCTCCGCACTGCGCAACTTCAGCGCCTGACGCTGTTTCTTCGTTTTCGGGCTGCCGCCGCATCGACTGCTGGAACTGGAACAGCTGTTGGCAACCTCATTGCTGCTGCTTGTGCCCGTCTTCGCAATCATCTCGGCGATCTTGTCAATAGTCTCCACGTCAGTATCGGGATCTGTGACATTGCGTCCGTTTTCAGTTGTCTGTGAATCGTATTGACGACAATCCGACGCCTCCGACAAGCGCATTGCAGAAGCGGCTGTATTTGTCGTGGACGCGTAATGCGTCTGCTCCGGGCGATGTTGAGTAGTAGCCGATTCCCGGGAACCAGAAGAAAGTCTACAAGAAAATTAGATCGAAAAAAGGTAAGCATTAATTTTATATTTAGAACTTACGACACCAACGTTTTGCTGGGGGACTTTCGATGCTCTGGCGATGGGCTCTTCACATTTGCCAATCGATTTATTGGCGATTGTAACTGCATCGTGGCAACGACTGATAGCTCGGGTCCTTCGTGAGACGTAGTTCTGCATAGCTTGTTGGGTTTGCGCTTTCGCCGTGTGCGGCTGCTATTGCTGTTCGAGTCTAATGAGTCGTCATTAGACGTGGGATCGTCGTGCGACACGGATGCTCTGGCAGGAGGTGCGGGTGCTTTGGCCATTGGCGCCACGGCGGCCAAAGGTTTCACTTTGTTTGCTTCATTTTGTGCGTTGAAGGAGTCCAAGCTGGTCAAATGCAGGTGAGTGCTTTCGAGCTGCTGAGTCGTTTGGTGCTGATGTTGTGGCAACGATGTAGGCTGCTGATTTTGATGTTGATCCAAGTGCATGTCATATGTCAGCAAGTGTGTTTGATGCTGCTGCTGAAGTTGTTGCTGGTGATGTACATTTGGCGCGTAGTTGTTGTTATGATGCAGGTGCAGCTGGTTGTAGTCTACCAAACCGCTGTTCTGCATCATTCGACCAGCATTCATTGTAGTCGATGCGGGACTGCATGTGGTAGATGTTTGTTGTTGACTCACCGGCGACTGCGGCGTAGGCGGTGTATGTGGTCCATTATGGCTGGCTGTGTGCGGACTATTGTATTGCGGCTGTTGCTGCTGCGGATTCGAGTGGAAATTCCGAAGCGGAGAGTCTACAAATACAGTGAATGACTCAAAAAAAACTCTTTATGTATCACAAACATTTAGTTACGTTTCTTGGGAGAGACTTGCGGCTGCTGCAGGTGGGATGCTTTGTGCGATAACATGGTGTAGTTGCAGTCTTTGTTGACCAGTTCAACTGGCTTCTGCAAATTTTTCGTTTGTAACTGTGAGTGAGAGAGTTATTGATTACTTAAGAACAATACAATTAAAAGTAATTAAAAAAAAGGTCTTATT
Source organism: Dryomyza anilis (assembly GCA_951804985.1). Classification (NCBI taxonomy): domain Eukaryota; kingdom Metazoa; phylum Arthropoda; class Insecta; order Diptera; family Dryomyzidae; genus Dryomyza; species Dryomyza anilis. The sequence goes on along the minus strand of OX638133.1, from coordinate 45,701,633 downwards.
GTAATCATGGACGGAAAAAAAAATATTGGTTGCAGTTTCAGAATTACACAAAAATATTATTTTGTTGTAAAAGTTAAGTTAAATTTCGTGAAATATATCAAGTACACCGTTATATGGCCCAATATTGTGAAGTGTAAGAATTAAAACACCATTTTAAGTGTTGACATTCTGTATTTGGCTAAATCTCGAGAGAAAAAGAGTTCCAACGTGCCTCCACATACACATTTCACCTCGTACGTGCTCATCTCGTAAATTTATTGGCGATTATTTAAAGTCAACTTTTTTTGTCAAATTTCCTATAGAATAAAATGTTACAAAACAGATTTTAAATTTAAAGTAGACTTTTAGTTGTCTATGATTATGCGCCATTGACTTGAATAAAATTTTCTAAAATCTGAGTATTTAAATTTCGTATAGTATAAATTGACAAAAATTATTCAAAAATTGCCGATTCAAATGATAGATTTAAGGGAGGTTGAGATGCACAAAAAAAAAAGAAACGCATTAAAAATTTGCATGGGCTGGCTTCTGGGTTCAAATTGTCGGTGCACGGCCCCCCATTTTTAATTTTCGACCAAAATTTTCATTTTGAACTGAAAAATAGTGATTTTTAAATATATTATAACAAACTTATAAATTTTAAATTATAAGAAAATATAAAAAAATTATATTATAAAAAATATGATTATTTTTTTTTTGTTTAACATATTTCGGCAACGTCGCTTTCAAATTCTTTAAAAACGTAATCATCATCTTCCACATGAATTCACTTATATTTAATAACTAAATATATGGGCCATTCCACACCAAATCGACCAAAAAAATTAAATTTTATCATTTTCTAACTCTGATTTCAAAAATGGTGTCAGTTTTATCATATTGACTATAATTTTTGAGATATTGATTTTGGGATATAGTTTTTACATTTTTCGAAAAATGGTATATATCTCAAAAACTAGGAACAGTTTGATGAAACTGACGCTATGTTTTGAAATCAGAGTTACAAATAAATTCAAAAATGAGTGCAAATTTTACTATTAAAAAAAAATTTTTTTTTTTTCAATACAAAAAATTTGTAAAAATTTAGGAAATAAATTTTTAAAATATGATGCTATCAGAATACCATCTTGAATTTTGGCATGTGCATTTATATTAAATCTACCAAATTACACGATTTTTTCAATATTTTAAAAAGGGTCCTTTTTAGGGTTATCAATTTTGAAGTGCAAGGATAAGGACCACGGGCAACATGTTAAAGTTTACAATTCACAACTTAATTTACATACTTTAAGAGATATTGAAGTATGAACAACCATACAAAAGTGATTGGTCAATGCACATCACGATACCCCTTATCAGTTGCCCAAATTTCAGTGAAATCGAAGGTGAGTTCCAACCGCTGGTCGATTTGGTGTGGAATGGCCCATATATGAAAATTTTAACAAAAAAATTGATATTGTTCAACAATGTAACAAAAATGAAGTTTTAGATGGTGAATTGTATTTGGGATTATGACCTCCTCGGAGGGGGACATAATCACAAATATTCCGAACTAGTTCGAATGGTAACCAATATTTTCTTCAATACATTTTCTACAAAATTCTAATTACTTAGTTTATTTGTATAGTAACAGTAATGCATATAAATGACTAGTACCATTTCCCAATTATGTAGTAATGCTGAAATAGAACTACCCTCCTATACACTCAGGTTACTAAGTAATATGGAAATGCAACAGATACTTGTTGAATATGTGTATTTATCTAATGTGAATTATAAAAATATGTACCTTTAAAAAAATAAATTAATTTAATATTTATTGAACTACACTCGCATTTACGTATAATTGTTGGTGGGTAACATTCTTGATTATAATTAAAATTTCGTATTGATCGTTTTTTCCATTTATGTGCTGTGGAAATTAAAGATCATTTGTAGATAAAAATTGACAGATTTACTGATTTTTTATTAAATGTAATTAAATGTTACAATGCTATGCACCTAATTGACACACAATTGAAATAAATAGCCTTATTTCTACTTAATTTTTATAATAAGGACAACTAGTTACAAAACACCAATTACTACTGCGCACGAAGTATTATAAAAATAATGTACAAATAGAACTACCCCTCATTACTACTGCGCACAAAGTAATGGACAAATGAAAGCACCACTCATTTCTACTGCGTACAAAGTAATGTACAAATGAAACTACCCCTCATTACTATTGCACACAAAGTAATGCTCAAATGGACCACCCCTCATTACTACTGCGTACAAAGTAATGTACAAATGGAACGACCCCTCATTACTAGTAATGTATAAAGCGGGCAATCTTCATTACGATTGCGTGAAAAGTAATGCTGAAATTAAAGCACCGTTTGTGAAAGTTTGGTTACGAAGTAATGATGTATGGATGACCCCATATTACGATACTTCTAAATGGTAATCTATATATACATGATGTAACATTCCTTTCCTGTTTACTTTGGATGTAGTGTGTAATGGGTGGTGGCTCCTACATAGTATTACTTCGTAATCTACAGTGAATGCAAACTTGCCCTAGGCCATGTCTGTGTAAAAGTAAACATAATTCTGTATTGAGATTCCGACGCTTTACGATTCGATAATAATTGGGCAGTAATCGACTACGTAATGATGCTATTTCCTATTGGGTCGTACAGATTTGAGTATTTTAATTTTCATTCAAAAATCTTACGCTACATACGCAGCTACACAGAATACGCAACATACGAGATTTACGCAGTTTAACCCCTATTGTCATAAATACATTACATAGGCAATTCACAGTATCGTACAGTAACTCGTCTAAAGTATGCTAGGCGGACAAAATTGATTGTGGGGCATTTCACGTCAAAAATATCAATATTGGCACAATGTCTTCCTATTTTTATGAAAAGTTGTGGGCAGAAGTCATCGAAAAAAATGTATATAAAAAATTGTATAATCAGTTTTTTTTCAACAACTAAGTTATGCGCTTTGGAAAACCAAGTGATATTTTACATAATTATTTATATGACCGATTAACATGTTTTAATGAAGCTAATGGATTATACAATTTATTGATCATGCTTTCAAATAAAAATAACTATTAAAAATAGAATTGACTTCGAAAAAGTTAAATTTTTCAAATCACTATTACATGTGGCCATTTCCATAATGGTGTCGCCACAGTCGTACGTTTCAATTAAATGAAAAACAAGGAAAATATTAATTTGTGTGCACTTCTTTATATTTTTGTGAGGGGCGTAGGTAGCGCTGTATATAGTAAAAGAGATAAAAACAATCGAACAGCATGGTCCTAAAATATATCAATTAAAGACGCTGGCGTGACGCGACAAAAATACAAGTGTTTTTTCTTGTTTAACAAAACCGCATAAATCTGCAAATTGCGTTGCTATTTTTAACAAAGCTTGAGTTAATCAGCCTTATCGTATATCACGGGAGAATAAGCGATTCTCCAGAATTTACTAACTCTCTTAATTAATTAATTAGTCTCTTAATTAATTAGGTTACTCAAAATACATGAAAAATGCGTATATTTACATATCGCATAGAAACGTAACTTTATGAGTATTTTTTTACACGTTACCGTTAACGGAATAGAAATTTCTTTTTAGATATTTGGATTCAGATATTTAAGATTCCAAATCCATCGTTTTTTTTTTAAGATTTGAGCATTTTGAATTTTTTGGTCGTGGTTTAACTGATATTTGATATCATTGTTGCAATATTTCCTATGCCTTAACATTTATTTGTGATCTTCTCACAGGAAAAACATGTTCTAAGAGTTAACATATCGATCTTCTTACTAAAACTTTTAATTATTTTGATGTCTGTCACAGTGGATTTGACGTTTTGAGTTACGGAGTGGAGTTAGGATTTTTTGCATAATCTTTACATTAATTAATATTAATCATAATTTTAAAAACCTCATTTGTGAAATAATACGATTTAGACTTTTACGAATATTACTAGGACAACGTTTTGTAGATCCTATATTCAATCAAATCAAAATATTACATTTTTTTTTTAAATTTTGTTCTCCTTAGGCTTACTAATACAAATAGAAGATTTAAATTCAGTAACTTAAAAAAAATATTTCGATTTTGTAACATATTCGGTAGCAGTACTATTATTTTGAACAGAAACATTTAAGACTCGCCTACAAAAGTTAAGTTAATTTTTTAAAATGTTGAAGAATAGTACGTCATTTTAATCACCAATTTCCAATATATATAAATAAGAAAAATTTTGTTGTTCGTATGCACCAACGCGATCAAAAATTCGATAACCCAAATTATATGTAGCCACTACTATTTTTAATCACACAGTATACATCATTTTGGATAAAGTAAGTGCAGTGAGAGACACACAAAAAAGTGTTTTACTTCTTTAGTAGTTAGGCGGTATTCGTAATTGTAGATATTCGGTATTGTCAAAACAAAAATTAAAGCAGTTAAAATGTGAGTGTTATATTCAAATGTAATAGCGCACCTCGTTGTCATAGTTGCGATTCATATTCGAGATCTTAGTGTAGTTTTCGTTCATATGCGTCTCATTGTCTCGCAAGTATTCGCCGCTGTTGATGCCAGCTGCAGCGCCAACAGTTGCTGCATTTGCGCTTGCGATACTAAGCGAAGGAGGCAACATGTCGTCGTTTCCGTTGACGTTAAGATATTTTGGATGCGCTGCGGCACCAGTACCCATAGCGCCGGCAACACCGCTGCCTGCAACATTTTGCTGCATGGCCTGCGTTATTAGGTGTTGCGTTTGTTGCCGTTGGTGATGCTGCGCATGCGTGTGACTAACTGAATGCGTATGCGAAATAGTCGATGGCGAACTTGTTGGCATGTGCCTGAAATAAACAACGAATTTAAACGCATTCTAATACAAAGCAACTAAAAAAATACCCTGGGTAATTTCCTGCCGCATGCATCTGCTGGTTTTGCTGTTGCTTGTGTCCGTAGTCATGCGCCAGGACACTTTTGCTTATTGGCGAGTTGGACGAGCGACTGGACTGCACCGACAGGTCCATGGAATCGAAAGGAGAGGGTCCACGTACATACGGTGGCAACACCGGATTCATTTGATGTTCCAACTGCGATGAGAATATATTTAAAATATTGTAAAATTCAATAACTATACAAGCAGTCGAAGCGCACAAACATACATAAGATATATGACAAATAAAAAAAAAAGTTTTCCAATCATAGGAAAGCTGCAAGGATTGAAGATGTATTATAGTCGGGACGAAAAACTACAACGAACTTTAAACAACACAACAACAACAAAAAAAAAACATCAAGCAAAGGGAACAGTAGGAATATTACGCATAGACGAAAAGCTTAAACATGACATGAAAAAGAAACATGCAGCTGCTAAGATGCGTTTGGGACATTTATTTACGTTTTTATGATTGGCCGACATAAAATTATAAATTGCATCCGACGGCGGGGCAGGCGCATGCCAGGTCAATGGCGAGCGAACCATTGGGCGCTCGTTGGACATGTGTGCCAACTGAGGCTGCCTGGGGATGTACGATGGTATCTATGGGTTGGTACAAATGATTATCATTATTATTAATATTATTATGTTATATGATTGACAAATAAGCATTTTTATGAATTCAAATAGGCTAATGTTCGAAGACACTCACTTGCAAGGGATTCCAGGAGGGGTTCTGCACGGATTGGCTGATGTGTCCATGTGGGTTGTTGTTAGACATGATTAAGTAGTTGGGCGCTTAGCTTAAAGGTCACTAATGCAATGTCTGTGTGTGCGCGATAAAGTGTTAATTTGCAATGTGATTAAATGCTGCATTTCGAGGCATGGCAGGGGCAACTACAAGCTATGAAATGAAAAATATATCAAAGTTAACATTTTCGATTGCATTAAAACAATAACTAAAGAATTAATGAATTCGGTCCGCGAATCTAATGCGCCTCAAGCTATATTAACAGCAAACTAAAGTTAACAAATAATGTATTATGTAAAGGAGTTTATTTCGAACAGACAAGTCTGACTCCACAACATGCTAAATCTATAAAGTTAGTTTGTAGTAGAAGCTTTTAAAATTATGAGTGATTGTCTTTGGCTGTTGAGTTTTTGACCGTTTACCCCAAAATGTTGATAGCAATTAAAAAAAATAAAAAATTGGTAAGTCTACTTAGAATATTCCAAAATTCAAAAACATCCAATTAATAATTTGCTAAGTATACTAAGTCCAATATGAATTGAGAGTTTTTAAAATAGGTCGATATATGCTGTGTTATAACTTGGATAGGATCGACCGTTCTTCAGTTAAATTTGAAAGAAAAGAAATTCATATAAGATTAAAAACATGTTAAATCGACTTGGCATGTTGTGGAATGAGATATTTTGTGTAAAAATATTATTACTGCTAATATCTGGGTAATCTTAACTTAAAGTACAACGAAAAAATATTTTCTTAGTCAAGATTATAATTTATTGAAATATTCATTTACAAATATATTTTTTTAGAACATTTTATATATAAGAATTGTTTCCTTTCTTATTCCTGCTTATATACAGTGGTGGCATTAATAATAGTTTTAATTTTTTAATTTTAAATAATATTTAATTGAAGTATGACGTTTACACATATGAATAGAAATGTTGATTTTTAGTTTGGACCTTGCTCTGGATAACCTTATTCACTTTCATATTTATCGGTTAGATTATAAATGCTAAATAAAAAAATTAAAAAATTGTTTAAAGACCTCAAAATTTTCAGAGTTTATATCTTTAAAACGTATAAGAATATTAACATTCACTGGTATATTAAAAATAATCATTATAATTATAAGATTATTTTGGAAAATAAATGTTCAATAGTATTAAATTTTGTAATAAATAGTGGGTGGAAGTCGCTTAAAATATCAATATCATTAATAAAAAAATAATAAGAAATGTTTTACTGATTATATGTGGTGGTTATGTTAAAAATTGATATATGAAAACAAGCGCTTAGTACACGTCTTCTTAGTTATTAAAATCATATTTTCGAGTTAGGTATAGATAAGACATTCCTGATTGGCATTTTTAATAACTTAAAAAGGTTTTCTAGGAAAACCTTGTCTAATACGAAACGTATTATAATTTTTAAATAGTGTACTCTGGTAAAGTTATTTCTTATGCCCGTAATTTTAACGAGTAAATATCTATTGGTGTTCGTACTCATTAGATATCTTTACCTACTAGGTATATTTCGTTCGGTAATTTTAACTGTTTTTTTACCTACGTGTTTCTACCCAAGACAGTTTTTCTAAAATACGGAATCACTTGCATTTGACTTTTTAAATTTTGACAAATTTGTTATAAAATTAACTTTAAAATTTTAAAAATTCAATAAATGCGGCAATAATTTTGAAGCAAATTAAAAAAAAATAATTTTCAGCGAATTGTGAAAAGTGGAGGAAAACGTACAAATTTGAATATTCCCTCCACGTTTTGTGTTGAAATGTCTTTTTGCAAATAAAAAAAAGCAAAATTTGTGCGTGAAATTGTTCATATTTTTGACATCAACAAATATAATAATTTATTTGACATTTTGTTTGAATTTTATTTACCTAATAGATAACTATAGGAAATCGACCGTGTAAGATACACTACATATTGCCGAGTAGATATGGTGTATAAAGTGTTGAAATTGCTAAATTTGATTTACACGATAGATATCTATACACAGCTAAATTACGGGCATTAGTCTTTTAAAAAATGGTATTTTAAAAACAAGAGGTTAATCAAGAAAACTAGTCTTGTGCAACAATGGGTTAAGGCTGTAATTGGCAAATAAGCACACGTGAGATTTCAAAGGATCCTCATCCACTATTGAGGTTATCTTTTATTCTTCGGGTATCTGTTATAAGGATTTAGTGTAACTACTGGCGTTATAAATATCCTTGTATTTGTTATTTTAATAGTCCAAAAACGGGCTGGAGTGGGTTGGACATAGGTGAACTTTAACTAAATATTTTGTTACGAAAGCTAAAATAAAATGTTGGCATGTTATTCGCACGGAAGGAGTCTTTGCTTTCGAAGCCATGCAGAAATAAAATCATTAAATTAGTGCGGCAAGGCATTCATTGAGTGCGCAATATGCCAGGACCTGCCCGAAAAAAAAACTACAATTACTTTCACTGCACAATCAAACAATTTTTCACTTTTTCATTGTTGTCCGTAACTTTATGTAGTTCGCACAAACAATAAGCACAGATAGGAATCATTTATTTAAGAACCAAAATTCAAATTTAATTCCGACCACTGAACATTTTACAGTATAAAAAGAGATTTAAGTCCGGTTTTTTATTTGTTGCCACACAGAAGAGAACGACCACATGTATCTATGCGGCGCGGCTTCCATTTCATTATCTATCGCACTCACACTAACCACAAACGCAAACACGATTTATGTAGCTGTCAGTTAATACAAGAACAATACACACTTGTTAGTGTTAATTCTTAATTATTTTCTTTTAATTAAATAATTTTTAATTTATTAAGAATGAATATCTTATAAATTGAAAACCAATTCCCAGTTCTGTAGGTGGCACCACGACAACCACTATTTATCTCACTCGTTACCGTTTATAAGTACGACATGTCACTTTGACAACCGCGTTTGTATTACAGAATTTTTACTCAATTTTTTTTTTTATCAAAACACAATTTTTTGCATCCTTTATACAAAACATTAATCACTTTTCACATTGTATTTACTCACATTTCTATTTATTTTTCAACTTTTCTATTGTTTGTCTCGCTATTACACGTACTATGTTTGAATTTTATTATAGTAAATATTAGAATTATTATCTTTTTCCGGAGTTCAGCCGAATTAATCGCAGACTTGTTTTTGACAAATCGTCGCTTATTTCGCTTCAGAGTTGCATAAGTTCGTACTTTCTTCAGTACTTTTTTACTTGATACAAATAAAATTCACTTATACCTATATAACCCAACAAACATAAATGTATAATTATCTTAATCTAAACATTTCTTCGAAACCAATTTATCATTCAACAATTCATCGTATGTACCTTAAGGGATACGCTTTTCACATGCCGTAAACGTTCACATATTAACGGAATTGTGATCATAGAAGCCACCTTTTGGGATTAATTCCAAAAATGCGATTTCTATTCACAATGGGATTCCCCATGGAATTTTAACTTTAATTGGGATTTTTTTCCCAAACGTGAAAATTTTTCCTTTAAGTGAACTTTCAGATACATTTCTGGTTTCTAAATGTAATTATATCTCAATAAACCAAAAAACCTGGATATTAAGTGATTATCGAATGTATATTGAACATGCACTAAGAAAACAAGATGTTTATGAAAGTCTTGCTGCAACTATCTGTTTAAATTTACGCCTTGAAGCAAATATTCAATCATCACTTAAGTTTCAATAAACTTGCAGTAAAACAATTAATTTTTTTTAAATATGACATATATGCAGATAGTTACGAGATGTTTGCCACAACAGCAATGAAAATTGAGATATTTGCAGTTGACTGATAGCAAACATCGTGAGATCTTGGACATTCGCAGCAAAGCTTTTGAAGTATTTTGACATTTAACTACCATAAAATAGGAAAATGGCGTACTTTTTCCTTACGCTCGATTTATCCACAACAACTAAGTATATCCAATGGTGTAAATACATCGCCATCGTCATTATAAATCCTTCGAAGATAAAATTGTACAACGACTTGCGACTTCTTTGCAGATCTGCAAAACGTAAGAAACAAAACGTACCGTATACGTGCCGTTAACGGTATAGCAAATACGGAATCAGATTCCGAAAACGTAGCGTATTACGGAGCCATATACGGTACAGAGAACGGATAAAACGTGACATCGAAAACGGTGTTCGAAACCGTTTTTCATACAGTATTGACGCACCGTTAACGGACCGTATTTTAAAAATAAAACGGAGTGACCTCCGTAGTCTACGTTACGTTTAAGTGCCGTATATGGAACGTATATTTGTTATTAAGCGGAGTGGACTCCGTTGAGTGCATTAAAAAACGTACCGTATACGGTACGTTTTTATGCCGTATTTTTTAATAAAATACGGAATGTCATATTTTTCAAATATTACTGCTACTTTTAATTTTCTTAAAATAAATACAGTCAAATATGTTTTTTATTATTATATATTTATTTGCGCATGATTTTTAACAAACTAAAAATAAGTACATAATAAATTGAAACAACAGCAATAATATAAAAATTAAATTAAACTATAAATTATTTAAAAAAAAATTAAAATTAATAAATATTTTTAAAAATTTGTCCATCAAATTACTGATTCAGCCTATTTCTTCTTATTTTTGAATTACTTGATACAATCATCTGAAAATAAATTTAAAAAAATGAATGAAATATCTGTTTTTCAGGCGATGAAGAGCATTTTACATTTTGTTATTAATTGTGTGGAAAAATACAAAAATTACCCCTTTGAAAAATACCACAAATGGGAAATTTGCTATAAAAGTGGCAACTTTGCCACAAATGTGAAATTTGCTTAAAAAGAGGCAACTATGCCACAAATAGAAAATGTCATAAAGACTTGCAAATATAACTGCCAATTTAAAAAATTACTTACATTTAATAATATTAAATTCCAGACCACGACCAAAAAATGCAACTCCATGTTGCTCCGCAAATTAAGACATTGTCTCTGGATTCCTGCCTCAAGTGAATTAATTTCTCCCATGGATATTGACATCATCCAACAGCCTTCGTGGAGCTTTTTGCGCAGCGTTTTCTCTTTAAGGCTGTAAGATTATCTGCTTTGAAATTGGGAGCATCCATTGATGTAACTAGAAGATAGCACATTTTTTGTCATTCCTTTTTGTAGTCGTTGATAGTGAAGTGCTGCTTCTGGTGGTAGTGGTCCTAGACCTACAACAAGAAATCTAATGTTTTCTCGCCAATGTCTTGGTTTTGTTTTTGTTTATCTATATTAAGTTAGTTACAATTAAATATATGTAAATGTAATTGTATGCGAATTTACACTTACATAATTTATGTTGCTCCATACCTCCATCCATTGCTCCATACATCTGCTACAAAGCTCGTACAAAAATTACCATTTAAGAAACAACGACTGAAAAACGGAGTGAAAACGGTTTATGAAATCCGTACTTTACGGAGTACAAACGACATAAAAACGGTGCACACCGTAGCAAACGGATTTTAAACGGATACGTCGGTACGGAGTGAAAACGACATAATTACGGAATATTCAAAATACGGACAACAAACGGAATTTAAACGGAGTGGAATATTTTGGCATGCCGTAAATTTTCCGTTTTCAATCAAGTATCGACGGATCCGTCTAGAGCATATCGTAAACGTACCGTTACAAACGGAATTGTGATTCCGGTTGTTTACGGAGCAACGTTAAAATGTTTCTTGTGGAAGAACCAAGTCCGACCGGCGATGCTGTCATCAAAGTAAACTCTGAAAAGAAATATTTTCCATCACGTGTTGATAATTTAATTCACAGAATATTTTATTTTCACTTTTACCATTAAAATTTGATTTACTTCATTGTTGTGGATAAATTGAGCGTAAGGAAAAAGTACGCCATTTTCTTTTTTTATGGTAGTCAAATGTCAAAATACCTCAAAAGATTTGTTGTAAATGTCCAAGAACTCTGGATGTTTGCTGTAAATATCTCCATTTTCATTGCTGTTGTGGCAAACATCTCGTAACTATCTGCATATATGTCATATTTAAAATGGTGATGTATACACTAAGAAAACAAAGATGATTGCCAGAAATATCACATTAAAAAAATTAATTGTTTTGCAGCAACTTTATTGAAACTTAAGGAATGTTTGAATATTTGCTTCAAGGCGTAAATTTAAACAGATAGTTGCACTAAGAAAACAAGATGTTTATGAAAGTCTGGCTGCAACTATCCTTTTAAATTTACGCCTTGTAGCAAATATTCAAACATCCCAAAAGTTTCAATAAAGTTGCAGCAAAACTATTAATATTTTTTGAATATGACATATATGATACCAAGATACCCAAGAAACATTTATACGGAGCCTACGACACACACGCAATCACAATACCGTCATTGATGGCATGTTTTCGGAGCATTGAGCAAGTGTCCGTCGTAGAATATACGATTACGCACCGTTAACGTACCGTCAATTCGGACGACTCCGTTAGAATTCCGTGTGGCAAACATCTCGTAACAATCTGCATATATGTCGTATTTAAAACATATTAATAGTTTTACTGGAACTATATTGAAACTTTTGGGATGTTTGAATATTTGCTACAAGGCGTAAATTTAAACAGATAGTTGCAGCAAGACTTTCATAAACATCCTGTTTTCTTAGTGTAACAAAATACTGTTTTAATTCTAAAATAAATTTTTATTTATTTTATTTTATTTATAAATTTGAATAATTTAGTGTACATTTGATCCATTTAGTGTACACTAAGAAAACAAAAATGTTTACCAGAAATATCACAGCCCTAAATATCATGTTATTTACTAATTATTTAGATAGTCTTTGAGACAACCATCTCTCAAACATCCGTCAAATAGGATAAATATTGCTAGCAACCATCTTTAAAATTCACTATTACGTATGGCGTAATAGGAATATAGTTGATAAATATTTGAAAAAGGTACTCCAATAGATTTCGCGGATTAATTTTTATTGAATTGAAAGAAAATGAATCAAATGTACGTGCTCTCTCACCATTTTGAGCTGTGCGTGTTATATTTGTACTCAAAGTGGTGGGATCTACAGTTTATTGCCGACTCCGAACGGCGGGTGAGAGCTTTTCATAGGCAATGTTTTACTCTCGTAGGTTTGCCATTTACTGACGAGAGTTAGCGCGGTATTGTTAACCGGGGACCTTTCGGCTCGCAGTCCAACGCACTAACCACTGAACTACCGCGGCTACATCATTGGATTTACTTAATTGTTGTGGATAAATCGTGCGTAAGGAAAAAGTACACCATTTTCCTTTTATATAGTAGTCAAATGTCAAAATACTTCAAAAGCTTTTCTGCAAATGTCCAAGATCTCAGGATGTTTGCTATCAGTCAACTGTAAATATCTCAATTTTCATTGCTGTTTGGCAAACATCTCATAACTATCTGCATATATGTCATATTTAAAAATATAAATAGTTTAGCTGCAACTTTATTGAAACTTATGGGATGTTTGAATATTTGCTACAAGGCGAAAATTTAAGCAAATAGTTGCAGCAAGACTTCAAAAATATAGAAAATCGCAAACGTCGCTATTCGTTTGATATTTTCGTGCTTTTTAAAGATATATATTTTATTCTGAGACCAAAAATATATATATTATTTTTAAATTTTTATGTAAAAAGTCATTGTGTGATGTAATTTTTCATTTAAAGCATTATTTTTATTTTGGGTTTTTTAAATATTTAAGTTTTATTTTTGAAAAATTACTTTTTTTAACCTTTTTTTTTTTGGAAAATTTAATATTTTTGCTTTTAAATAAATAAATGATTTTTTTCTAATTATTTAAAAAAATGTTAAAAATCAGTGAAAAAAAATAGTAAAACAGAATTTTTTTACGACTGATTTATTTTAATTTTTAAACTTATAATCCAACCAGAGAGTATATATTTGATATAGAGTTTCCATACAGGTGGTTTCGCTGCCACTTTTGTCAAATAAATTCAAACATATGGTTATATGGAAATAGAAACGAAAATGTTGTCAACAGACACATTTTCAAATCAATATTCTGATGTTTTCTGCCAAATTTTTGGACAGAAAAATAATTAAAATTTATAAGGCGTTGGATTGCAATATATCTTGGTAAGTTTGGTGGCAAAATATCCGCGGACAGATTCAGTTTTGTGCACTGTTTTCCTCTGTTAACTTCAATCTGTAAAATTCCAATTCCACATAACCAATGTTTTCGGCAGCGAAGCCAGCAAACTCGGAAGGAAACTATATCAAATGTATACTCTCTGATCGAACAACAATTTTTTAATTTTTTTCCCAACAAAAATCGGAATAACGGATATCGATAACGTTACGTATTAATTAATCGAAATATTTTCGAAGTGGACTTTTTCTGTTTCGAAAAATTCGAAGTGAACTTTTGAAGTTTCGAAAATATTCTAAGTGAACTTTTGAAGTAAGTTTCGTGTGGTCTATGGTTTCGTGTGCCAAAACACTGTGTTTTAGCATATTTGAAAATAAAGTGAATTGAAAAGTTGTAAACGTCTTGTTAGCACGTTTTTATGTAGATATATGCTTTCAAAGTTGCTTCTACGATTACGAGGATTCATTATCAAAGGCAACACTGCAGGAAACATACCGAACATTAATAATCAAAGTACTTTTGCACATAAAATGTTACCAACGAATCGTGGAGCATTTATCGTACTCGAGGGCTGTGATCGATGTGGAAAGTCCACGCAAAGTGAACTACTAGGTGAGTGGCTTCATGGTGCAAATGCGAAATGTGTGCTGAAACATGTTTTATTAACCTTTTCTTCAAGTGGATTTCCTGCATGCGAAGGGTATTAGCGTGAAGAAGTTGGGCTTTCCGGCACGACAGTCTAATATTGGACAGGTTATCAATAGCTATCTGACAAACAAGCAAGAGCTCTCGGATGAATGCATCCATCTCCTCTTCACTGCCAATCGTTGGGAGTTTAAAAATGAGATCACAAATCTATTGAAAAGCGGTACAACATTGGTGGTGGACCGCTATTCTTATTCAGGTGTCGCATATAGTGTGGCGAAAGGTTTAAATTATGCGATTGTGCAATAACAGTATATTATTAATGTTTGATTAATTCTAGGCTTAGATTATGATTGGTGTATGGGCCCGGAAAAGGGACTTATACAGCCAGATGCTGTGTTCTATTTAAATACATCGGTGGATCATCTTTCAAAGCGAGGACAATTTGGAGAAGAAAGGTTTGTATTTTGTGGTATAAATGAAGTTTGCTGGTAGAGCGTAGTATAACTTTTTTTTAAAGTCAATATAAGTTCTACTTATCCACGTAATATGCTCTGCCCATTACTACTTTTAATTTTATAAACCGTAACTAATGCTTAAAATTTCATCAGATATGAAAGAAATGAATTCCAAACCAAGGTGGCCGACATTTTTAATCGTATTTATGAGGAGGAGAAAAGCTATTGGCATAAAGTAGATGCCAGTTTACCAATTGACAAAGTGCATGAGGAAATTTCTGCTAAAACGTTACAAATAGTTGAGGATGTGCACAGAAAACCATTAAATATTGTACAAAAATAACATATTATACTTAACAAAAACATTTTAATATATATTTTTGACTCATTTATCTGTAGAATTTTGGATGTTATTTCATTTGATGTGTGGGTTATTTCATTTCCGAATGTTGGGGGTTATTTCAATATATTTGAAAATTAAATTTGAAATTTAATTTTATATAAAATGCCTTACACATATAAAACGTTTCGAACAATCTCTAATAATAATATATAATAATAAGAATTAGATAATAAGATAATTATAATTTCAATATTCTGTTTTTATTACGAAAGCACAAATAAGTTCATTTATTTTTATTTTCTGTAGAAGGCACATATATACCATAAATCATAAATTATATTTTAACATTTTAATATATAAAATTTATTTAAAATCAATAATTCCATTTCTTTTTCTATTTTTGGCGTTATTTAATTTCTTTTAGGGAATATTTTATTTATTTTGGGAATGATTTCATTGAGAAATCATTTTGGCATTTTTTCATTTTGGAAGTTGTTTCATTGGAGGTTATTTAATTTTTTTTTGTTGGAGGTTATCTCATGAAAAAACACAATTCTTTTTGGGGCTTATTTCATTTTTGTTTCGGTTGGTATTTTATTTCCTTGGAACGAACATATATAAGTCGAATGTTTGCGTAATAAAAAAAATAAAACTTCAACAATGTCTAAAAATTATGAATAAAATACGATATTATTTAGTAAACATTTTTTTTATAAATGATTTTTTTGAATTGTTATGTAGCGCCATGTATGCTCTTTAAAATAAATTACGACTATTGACTAACTTTTTTCACTTTTTTTCTCGGTTACTATATTAAATAAAGGCAACAGTTTTACTTCTTAAATTTAAGTTTTCAAAAATTAATAACATAAGAAAAATTAAATTTAAATTAATTTTAAATTTAAGCAGTTTTGCAGCAGTCTTAAGGTGTTGTGGATATCGAGAATGTAGAAAAATAAAAATGCCGAAACCTAAAAATGTCGAAATTGAATATGGTGAAAACATTTTTTGCCGAAAAAATGTAATAGATAAAAAATGTCGAAAAAACTGCAAAGTACCAAAACAGTTTTCTTGTTTGTGCAAGACAAATATTGAGGATTATTTGTAAGCAACAAATTTACAAATAATAAAAATAACAATAATAACACATAAATAAAGAACTTGTTCGTAACACTAGTTAAAAATTCGTATTCGTAGCGGACTCAGAATTGGGGTGTGAACATATCAGAAGCTGCAAATATTTTTCTTTAAAAAAAGCATGGGTGCATAAACTGATATGCAAGTCATTTTAGACACAAAAAATACATAAAATTATAGAATTATTTTTTTTGTGATACCTTCAAATTACCATTTTGAAATTTGGCTCGAACATTTATAATAAATTAACAAAAATTTTGAATTTTGTACGGAAAATTATCATTTTTAAGGACACGAAATTTTAAGTGTAAGGATAAAGACAATTTGCAATACACAAAATTCCATTGAAATAGCAGAGAAAGGGTTGCAATCCATAGTCCATTTGGTGACTCAAATATGATTTAAAATTTGTATTTTCGGCATTTTTTGCTTCTACATAAAATATTTTTTGTTTTTTTTTAATTTCAAAGTTTCAAAGAGAGATATAGGTAAATATTTCAAAGAGCACTTTGTATTTTAATTTTTAAAAATTTTTGACCCTTCCCTACTAAAACCTGAATTTTAATGCGCCCACTACTAGAATTTATTTCCGGATTACATGAAGGCCAGTCCCATTAAATAATTACTTTTGTCCTGAAACCTTTTTTTAGTAGCACCGTATGTTTAGGATCGTTATCCTGTTGAATTATTCATGTAATAGGCCGCTAAAGTTTAGTATTGAAATATACTACAAAAAAGAACTATACGACGGGTATACCTGGGGCTAAACTCTGTTAAATAGAGTGTTGTTTTTTACACTTAGAGAATTTTGACATATAATTTGTTAAACAGAATCATGTTATATAACACTTTTAACTATGGAAAACAACAACAATTTTATAAATTAAACAGATATTCCTGTTAACTTTACATTTTCAACTATTAAAATTCAGTATCACACAAATCACTTAACATGTGCAATTGTATGAAAAAAACATACATGATATATGTTTAATTTCTGTTTTAATTTACAATTGGGGCTCACGGATCACCGACCATGTCTGCTATCGATTTCAGCAATAAAAATGTTTCGTTCTTTTTTCACTTTCCGACCACTTTTAAAACACAGAAAAATAATAAAAAAATAAGAAATAATTTATTTATAGTAAGACGTGATTTTTAACATCCACTAACATAATTTAAAAACCGATTTTGGTATTAAACTAGGCATCCCTAAATCTATTAAGAATAATACTAAAATAATGTTGGCCGCCTAAACTTGAAATCTGGAACACTGTACGTTGCTCCCAAAATACGTTGCTAGTGTTCTCAGCCCATCCACAAACTGTTCCATATTCTACCAGTACAAAACAAGCGAAAAACACGGAACATGAAACACGCGTACGCCGTAAAAAAAACGAACACCAACTTTGAAATGTGAGGGGATTATACCAATTTGTTTACTAAGTCATCTTTCTGTGGTATCAAAAAGATGATTGACTTTTCACATAGCCTTTGCGTTTTCTGGAAAACTATGGGGTCGCAAAGATAATCTTTCGTATGTTGTTCTATTTGGAAATGCCCCGCACATTGTTTCAGGATTCAAGTTTAGGCGGCCAAAAAATTTTTAGATTTTGAGATGCCAATCCCATACTCCGTTTTAAAATTCTGTTAGTGGAAGTTAAAAATCACGGGATACTAAAAATAATTGTTTTCATAATATTTTATTATTGGTAAATTAAGTATCTTTGTATTTTATGTAGTTCTATGGACCGATATGTACACTCTAAAAACTGAGTTTAAAATTACTACGTAAAAGTGTATATTTTTTGTGTAAATTTGCGAAGTTTGTGCACATATGCGTATATGAGTGTGTAAAAAAACGATTTAGACAATTATTGTTTAATGTTACAACTATTTACGTGTACATATACATTTTATTTGCATTTTTAAACCTTTGTTGTGTGATATTAAGCACAAAATGTTTAAAATTAGACACGCGTAGTAAATTTACATATAATTTGCTTATTTTAACAGAAGTTTTGTTGAATTTTAAGCACATCTTGTTGATACTTGCGAC
Source organism: Dryomyza anilis (assembly GCA_951804985.1). NCBI lineage: Eukaryota > Metazoa > Arthropoda > Insecta > Diptera > Dryomyzidae > Dryomyza > Dryomyza anilis. The sequence goes on along the minus strand of OX638133.1, from coordinate 45,683,091 downwards.
TATTAGTCTGTAGTGAAAATGACACCAAGTCATGCATATTAATTCTAATAAAACTAGCTTGCAGTAAAGACATCTATAATCAATGGACATCACTCAACTATAAACCAGAAGACAATGTTTTTATAAACATTTTTAAATGAATTTTGTATTCATAAATATTAAAGTGTTCTTGTTATTATTTTAACAAAATTTCTTTTTATTTTTAGGTTGTGAACGAAATGGAAGGGTATCATTTTAGCTTTGTGTGCATAAAATACTGCGGACATCGATGCATTTAGTTTTCTAATCTTCTGATTTTGATTATAATAATAATTTAAATAATAAAGACAATCAAAAAAGTTGATTCAAAAATCAGTGCATTAATTTTCTCAGAGCAAAATTATACACGGATAGAAAAGATTTGTTTGAATATGTTTGAATGTAATTAAAAAGTAATACGAAATTACCATACATGTATTAGGAATGAAGTGTAATTAAATTATAATCGAAATTGAATTTATTTTTGTTCACGTGTAAACATTATTATATTGTCCAGCAGAATCTGTCAAATGTACCATAAATATGTTACAATACCAACATAAAATTTTAATTGCATTTGAATAAACTATTTCTTGGAATTTCCTTGGTTAAAACAATGTTTCGAAACATAGAAAATGCTAATCAAATCTAAATACAACGTATGTTCGCAACGCTCGTCTTAATTCGATAATTTATCGACTGACGAAGTTGGCAACGTTGTGCAGCATTTTCTACCTATGCCATCTCTTGCCATCGTTTGAACATATTGATGTTTAAAAATCAACAATAAAAAAATTGGATTTAAATAAGTGTATTCTTTCAACATTCTTCTTGTATACGAAGTTGGCACTCGTTGAGCACTCGGTGATCGGCATTTTCTGCGTACGTGTCTTTTGTTGTTCGTTAAGAAAACGTGATAGCGTCGGTAATAATTTTGTTATTTGTAAATTAAATAAATATATAAATTGTGTTACAAAAAGTACAAATAGTAACAGAGTATAATAACTTGCAGTATATAATTTCTGAAACTAATATGAAAAAACCACAAATAGTAATCTGTGTTTCTATTTTTAAAAAGAATTTGGCATCTTTTTTTACAAAAGCCTCCGTGAATTCCTTGCCTACGCTATGTGCGGTACTGAGATCAACTGTAACTGTACCAAATATAAAGCGAGCCTGGATCGTCTGGTTTAGCGTCTGCTGGTACAAATGTGCATTCATTGATGCTGTCACTTGTACGTGCAGTTTAAAACGAATTATTTATTTATGCATTTAAAAATTTGCATATGAATTCAATTACTATAAATTCCCACTGTGCATGTTTAAAGATTTTTAATAAAAATTAATAAAAAAAACAATATTTTATTTTATTTTCAGGATTTCTTTCCAAAAATATTTAAATATGTTTCTATGCAAATATACTACTTTTTGAACTGAAACACCTGATATGTTTCACTGGAAACATATTTATATTCAGGTCGTTCAAAATCAAGGTTTATTTTGAACATATTTATGTTTCGGTTCAAATATTTATTTTATTTGGATGTAGTAATTATTATGTTTCCATTAGAACATACTCTATTTTAAGGGGCAACATTAAAATGTTTCCGGGATATTATATTGTAAGTCAGAGCTCATTAAACACTGTTCAAGTCTCAATACAACGCTGTTTACAAATGATTTATCAGTCAATTATATATTATGTTTACATAAAATTCCAAACATACGTGTAATGCCTGCAAAATTATGTTTGGGAGAGCCCTTTTTTTTGCAGCGTGTACTTAAAAATTTCGGAAACACCCCCGTACATATTAAACATTTTATGTTTAATTTTACACATATTTAATTTTAGAAATGCTTAATTTTACACATTTTATGTTTAAATTTCAGACCAGAATAGAGTAATTATCCACATTTTAATGTTCGATTTTACGCTCATATTGTTGATTCTTAAAGTTTAAATATAACATTAGAGATTCAATTTTAAACGCGTGTTTAAAAATACAACTATAAAGCGAGGAAACAAGTTGCTTCATTTATAATTCATTTATAAATGACAAAAAAGGAAAGAAAGTATATTTTTAAAAACTTTTATTTGATTTTTCGCGGTTTTAACAAAAACACATTATTTGTCTTATAAGGCGTTCTAAACCGTGAAAATCAAGATTCGGATTTTTTAAATTCTATTCTAGCCATATCTATGATGAAACCATACAGCCCATGATGAAACCATACCATGTATATAAAGAAAAAAAAATAATAAATGTGTCTAAAAAATTCTTGAGAATGTAAAATAAAAATATTATTTTAATATTAAAATTTAAGATCTCCTCTCAATAAATATGCCTCCTGTATGGGTTTATCCTAACCATATCAAGCAGAACTTTAACATTTTAACCGGTAAACCGGTACTTTGAAAAAAACAGATTTTCGACTTGTCGATTTAAAAAAAAACGAAACCGGTTTTGACTTTTAATTTATAAACAGGTTTAAATCGGTTTTCCGAAATTAAAAATTTTAATACTTAAAAGGCAAATATGTGTAAATTTCAATATAAAACACATTTTTTATTGACAAATGTTCGATGTTAATCACAATAACACATTATTTTTATACCATACACTAAGAGTGAAAGGGTATATTCAGTTTGGAACGCCGTTTGTAACACCCAGAAGGAAGCATCTCCGGTATGGAAAAGTATATATATTCTTGATCAGCATGACCTCCTGAGTCGATTTAGCGATGTCCGTCTGTCTGTCTGTCTGTCTGTCTGTCCGTCTGTCTGTCTGTCTATCTGTCTGTCTGTCTGTATGTCCGTCTGTCCGTCTGTCTGTCTGTTGAATCCCTACTACTTTTAAAATTGAAGAGCTAGATAAATGATACTTATAACTTAGATTACTAATATACTTACGCTGTATGGCGAGATCGGTCCATTGTGACCAATGATCCGACCACTTATGTTCAAATACCTCATATAAAATGTACATATAAAGATCAATTTTTATGTATACGTGCTTAGGTAAACTTTTTTGGTCAAATATGTATTGACATCATGCTCAAATACATGATAATAATGTTTTCCGGCGAAAAGACTTGTGGTTCACCAAAAAAGAAATCGATATTCGGTACACCTACCCATATGTAAATATGGGTATCAAATGAATGGAAATTCTTCAGCGATTAAATGTTTGTAGTTATTTTCAGGATTCGTATACCCTGGTGACCTATATATCACTTTGAATGGTAACCACACATATGTGTAGGGTATTTATAGTCGGTTTAGACCGACTATAATTTTGATAATCCTAACTATCATAATTACACCTACTTTAAAATTTCCCATGTGATCTAACCTTCCCAACTGGTTTAATTTTTACTTTAAAAATCAGGCTACATAAATTAAATTCCGAATTATAATTTAAACTTAAATAAAATATATATATAAGAACGATATTCATTTCACTTCGTATCTACTGCGTATATGCGTATGTCGTAAAAATTTTAAGCTTCTGAATTTCAAATAGAAATTTCTGAATTTCAAATGAAAATTTCTGAATTTCAAACGTTAGTGCAAAAAAACCGGTTTCGGTTTCTGAAAAAAAAAAATCAGGAAACCGGTTTTTGACATCCCTACATTTTACTTATGTCGATATCCATGGGAAGTTTCTAGGTTTTGCTCGAAAAACTCAGTACTTGTTCGAGTCATGGAAATAATTTTAGATTAAATATATGTTTAATTTTAACATTTTTACATTTTTTTTAAACATTACTGTTTTACATTTAAACATTACTTTTGCGTCCGATGTCTAATCAAAGTCTTTCGAGTATTCTCCAAATTCAAAGAAACTTTTATAAATGCTAATAAAACCAATTAAATAATATAATTTTATTTATTAAAAAATAACTTATTTTAATTTTTTTTTTTTGATTCTTTTATGTTGCATTTAGTTATGGTCCCCCAAAATAATACTATGTCACTCCATCCTTTATCATGAACAAATCTAGTAGAATTCATCGGCGTCGATGAACTGTCCCTTTGCTCGCTCCTGTCCATTTTCATCCACAATCACCTCAACGGGAATTTCCAAATAATCATTATCCTCAACGTGACCAAGGTCCAAGTCCACATTCGAAACCGGCCGAAACGAGACACTATTGCTTTGCCGTTTCTGCTCCTGGTGATACGTAACGATGTCGCCGTAGTGATGTTTAGGCCACATACATTCGCAACCGGATGGTACGATGCGTATTTCCGACTCCCAGCAATCGATGGAAGACACTCTGTGGCGGCGTATCAAGTGAATAGTGCGATTGAGTTGTATACACGCAAAACCCGCTTCGGAACAAATCTGTAAATATAAAAAGGACCGAATTGTGAAAAAGTATTTGTGATTGAGATAAGCAAGGGTTTTTCTTTAAGGCCTTACCCTGTTTTTATTGTAATCCGCCAGATTTTGCGTTGGCATATAGTTATGCGCACACGTGACTTCTATATAGTGGTTCGGACGGTACTCATAGGCTGAAGTTTGCAATGGTATTGAGATCCGTTTGGTGGGGCACAAAGATTGATATGTGGTCTGAGCGAAAAAAAAATTAAATAATATAAGTGGTTGTTAATACCAGGCTTCGGAATTGTGCGCTCGCAAACAGAACGCGTTCGTATGTATTTGTGTCATTAACAATGGCTGCATTCAGCGACCCCAACAGCTGCGAGACTGCTCACTAACTAATCGCTCACTTTTATTGAATGCACCGCTATCTCATCTATCAATTTACAAAATAATTTAATATTAATATTTTATTAAAGTTACAAACAACTCTTTAAATGATTGGAAAAATATTTTTCCAATCTAAATTTCATTTTTGTTTATAAATATTGGAGATAAAATGTCATCGAATTTCATCGATAACAAAGGCAGCGCAAATGTAGCGTAAAAATTTTATGCTGTAAAAAATGGCGACCGCTCACTAAACATGTTGAAAGTAGCATGTCATTCAAGCGAAAATTACTCAACAGCTCTACAACTGCTGAGGTCACTGAATGCAGCCAATGTTTCAGCGTCCATGTGTTCGTGCCGGGCAACAGTCGTTAGATCGCTGTTGTAAAGTGAGAAACACGAGTTAACAGAACATCAATCGTCCAACCGAGCTGAGCAAGCAGAATCGCTGTTCGATCTTCTGTTAAATGAAGCGCTCGAAATGTACATCGCTCCTACATTTCGAGCGGCTCGGAGTTGCTCGTTTTTAAATTATTTCGTTTGTAACAGTTCTTTTGCTGTTTTGAGTTTATTTTTGTTTATTATTAAATTTTATACATGTGTTACTAAATATAGAACATTAAATATGCATTTAAAGCAAATTTACAAAAAGAGCGAGTCAACCGAGCGGTCGAAATGTTGTGGTGCGCGCTAGCGTAACAGCTCGTAACTCCGTAGACCGAGACGTTGTGTTTGTTTGCGGCTCAACAAAAATTGAGTTCGGTGAAAAACAACAGCGCTCGAAGGTCAAAGCGAGCGTTCAGTTGTCTGCGATGTGCAGTTTGTGTACAGTTCCGAATAAATATGCAGTCACTCGTTTGTTGTTGAGAGAGCTAGTTTTGAGCTTTTTTGCGTGCTCTTAGCGAACTTTCCGAAGCCTGGTTAATACATTACAAAACTCACAATTTTTCCATTGTGCTCCATATTTCGGCGAGGAGTGCGTTTTACATTTTGTATGCCGTATGGAAGATTCATCTCTAAATCGTCATCGAACTGAATTTCACCGAACGACATCTCTTTCGAATCATTTGTAGTGAAGATGTCATTTAAAGTGTCTGAATAGCTAAAATGTAAAAATAAAAATGTTTGGACATCATATTTATAAGTGAATCGATTTGGTAAACTTTTAAATAAACACACAGAAAAATACTCTTTTGGCAAGAGGTTGGAAGAATGAAAAAGTTATTTGTACCAACTAACTTCATTTGGTAAAATCGAATGGTTTACAAACTTGCTGGCGGAACTGCCATATTAGCCTATTCACATGAAATATTAGTCTATACACACTACTAATTGTTCTAAATTGTAGAACAAACTACAACTTTTTTTATTTTGACAATAACAACCGATTAAGCGGTTGAGAGAACCGAATAAGTTGGTTGGTCAAAGAGTTGGTTGGCGCAACAAATCTCTATACTGTGTGAATGAATCGGTTAGGTCACATTGGAAATTTCGCAGTAGGGAAATTGTGATAGTTAGTGAGATGAAGTTTAAGAATTATGAAAATTATAGTCGGTGTAGGCCAGTGATGTCAACTGCAGGGTAATTCCCTAATTTGTGGCGAATTTTAGTCTTGGTGTGTAATCGGAGAATGGTCCACTTTTGGCGGGACATTTCTAATTAGAATCTGTTACATTTTTAAGGATTGGAATATAGGGGCATATTCCAACTTTTGATCGAATTTCATATGAAAATTTCAAAACAAACGTTTTTACTTTTAGATTCGATATCTTAATACAATAAATATTTTTTTAAATGAATTTAAACAGCAAACTTTGAATTCAACGATTTCAATTCGTTTGCAAAATAATAAATTCAAAATAGTTTGTTTAGAATTTTGCAGGTAAAATCGGATTTCATAGAAAACTGAAAAATTCATCTATATTCCAATCATGTAAAAGATCATAATTTGGCTTCTAATAAACACAGATCTAGATAAATTCCTTTAATATTTTGAATGTATCTGATGTTGTGTTTTAAATATAGGATAAATTTTTACTTAATGTAAGACCTGCAAATTTGACATGCCCCTTAATAGTTGGAAAAATTTCGAAACTAGAAAAATGAATGACAAAAATGAAGCAAAAAAATGATAAAAATTAAAAACAAAGATTAGAAAATAATTTTTTTATACAGGCACATTTTTTATACAGGGGTTTAAATGGTTAAATTTAATTTTCGAAATATTTTTATCTTGCTCATTTTCTTTAGCATAACGTCAATATATATTTTAGCAAAAAAGTTTATTTGATAGTAGGTTTAATGTTTACTGCAAGAATTGTGCAACGTGTCGGTGGCTCGTCTGGTTAGTGATTTGGACTACGAGCCGAAAGGTCTCGGGTTCAATCCCAGTGGCTGTCTACATCTTTTTCATAGAAATAATTTTTCTATGCGACGCTACCTCTCGGCAGTCAATGGCAAACCTACGAGAGTAAACATTGCCTATGAAAAGCTCTCACCCGTCGTTCGGATTCGGTATGAAACTGTAGGTCCCACCACTTTGAGTGCAAATATAACACGCACAGCTCAAATGGTGAGAGAGCTCGGCCTAAGTTCTCCACAGAGCTGTAGGCCAAACTATTATTATAATTCTAAATTGTGTCAGCTTTCTCGTTGGGCCATCCACGCAGAGCTCGAACGCCGCATATCATCGAAGCCGTGAAATCCAAAATTCAGCAAAATCCGAATACAGAAAGTCATGGCCCGTGAATTGAATATCATGCAGAAGTTCATGATTTGAATTATTAAAAAAGACTTGGTGTTGAAATGTTTACTCAAAATGTATACTCTGGCAACGCTGACCATTTTGTATTCGGTGACAGCCCTACACTTATTCAGTTTGGTACGCCGTTTATAACACCCAGAAGAAAGCATCTCCGGAATGAACAAGTATATATATTCTTGATCAGCATCACCTCCTGAGTCGATTTAGATGTACGTCTGTCTGTCTGTCCGTCCCTCTGTCTGTTGAAATCACGATTACAGAAGAAGTTGAAGAGCTAGGTCAATGAAACTGTAGATTTAGATTACTTATTAGCTGTCTGAACAAGAAATGATCGCTTTATTGTGACCTGAGAACCGACCTCTTTTGTTCAAATACCTATAATTTACATATACAAAGGAATTTTACTTTGTACAGTCTTAAGTGAACTTTCTAGGTCAAATATATATTGACTTTATGCTCAAATATATCAAAATAAGGCTTTCTCGCGAACCGAATTGTGGTTACCCAAAAAAAAAAAAAAAAATTCGATATACCTACCCATTTGTACATATGGCTGTTAAATAAAAGGTAATTCTTCAGCGATTGCAAGTTTTGAGTTATTTTAGAATTAGTATACCCTCGTGACCCTTTTAATAGTACCGCGCACATTCGGCTTAGACCGACTATAAGTCTTACTAACAAACTTCTTACTAACTTCATCATACCAACTATCACAATTTCCCTACTTCAAAATTTCCCATGTGATCTAACCTTCCCAACTGTTTTGTATTTACTTTTTTATAATTTAGAATTCGTTCGTTTTGTATTCCATGTATTTAAATGATGTTTTGTATTTACTTCATTAAAATAAAGCTATTTAAAACTAAAAACCATCACTTGGGATTTCGTGCCTTCCAACGTCGTATCGGACTTGTTGACTGCAGCTTTAAAAAAAGCCAGTTAACCATTGCCTATTTCAAAACCAGCCATAGACTTTCCAGCAGGATTCTGCGCCGGCTCATAGGGCTAAACGACTCAGACATTCCTTTAAAACAATTTGTCAGCATTCATTTGCTCTGAAGAAAGGCCCTATAGCAGCCACGATATTTTCGTATCTACGGTGTAAAAACAGCGATAGGTGTATGTATATTATGAGCCATTCCACACCAAATATACCAATAAAAATTAAGATTGTGATTTTGCCTCTATGATTTCAATGCAATTTTGACAGCTGATTCAGAGATAGAACCTCAAAGAAGTTTCTTGAATTTCTCGTTCAAAGAATACAATTTTCTTATGAACAACCATAGAAGTAATTGTTGGCCAATTTTTTGCAACTTTGAACCACTGTATCTCTAAAAATAGTGGTCGGAAAAACTAAAACAAAAACCCTGTATTTGGTGTGGCTCTTATAAAATATAGTTACCTAATCGAATTACAATGGCACCAAAGAAAATTATTCTTTCACGTTAACAAACATTTATTTAATTCAGGAAAAAATCATTGACTTGACGAAAGAAAAGAGTCATTGATTGAAAGAAAAATATTCTTCAGAGCTGAATATTTACTTCTAATTGGTAAATTGTTTTTTTTTTTTTGGGTGTAACTCGTTGAAATTTGTCGGGACCTGGGGGTCTATGAAATTGGAACCTCTTTTAGACATATGTACAAAATTGCATACATAAAGTACATGCAACACAAAGAAAGCTGTTGCTAAATGTAAATGTTTTCAGTACCTTTTGTCATTTTTCGATGCCACTGTGAGGTAGCCGTCATTATTGTGGTGCTTTACATATCTGTTATTGTTGCTGTTACTGTTGAATTCTACTTCTTCTTCTTTATTTCCCCGACTGTTGCTGCTGTTTTCGTTGTTGTTGTGGTTGGGACTCTTTTTGTCGCTGCTGTT